>CM053787.1:440844325-441560575 GCA_028749045.1 Cupressus sempervirens | reverse complement strand
AACAATTTTGTTTGCACATAGAAAGAGTGACTTTGAATGCTTCCACCTGATTTCAAAAAAATGAATTTAACAAAATGATCTATAGATCTAGATAGAGGGTTGAATCATCTTTCAAACATTTTTTGAATCATCCCAAATGGAGCTTGTACGCAAAAGTTATAGACATTTTAGTAAAATTGCTTCTTTATGATTTGCTTCAAATACAATGGTGAACTCTTTGATTTTATTTGAAGTTCACCATGAAAATTCATCTTTGAGTGAAAGCCTTCAACCTACAAGCTTAAACTCACAAAAGACACTCAAAAACACATTAGATGATTAGTTTGAACCTGTGAAGTGGGTCTCACTGGGCATGCCAAAATGTATATGTGAAAAACTAACCTATTAGGAGCATGCGTAAACAACCAAATGTTAGTTGTAATATGTGCATATGAAAGATTAGAAAAAATGGAAATACAAATAAAATCAACTTGAGTTTAACAACTTATGAAACCACAAATTAAAGTCCTCACATAACCTCAAAGAAACTCAACAAGGGCACCCATAAGAGGCCTTGTTGGTGTGCTTAAGTGTGAGGGATGTAGATTTTCTCTACCAAACACAACTATTGATTCCCTTGATGATGAAAATGCAATATGTAATGAATCCATGCTAAGAATGTGTGTAAAATATCTTCAAGCAATGGCTATGAGTAAGCCACCCTTGAAGGATTTCATGGATATGGAGGTGAATAGAATGCAATGAAGAAAGAAACCTACAACATCATACTACCATGAAACTAATGCAAAAGCTAGAAATCTAAGTAATGCAAACAACTACCAAAGGTTAGTTCTAAGCATGAAATGTCTAAAAAGCTCTAGAATTATACTAGCATGATAACAATGGATATGGAGGAGATGGTTTTGCTTGAGACAAGGGCTCTATTTATAGATTTTGGGGAGACCTTGAGGAGGTGGCACCTATGTGGCATCCACATAGGAGCCACATAGGAGACACATAGGCCATGCAAGGGTGGCAAGGAAAATGATAAAGAAAGGCAGATTGTGGGATCCATTTAAAATTGAAGGTAATGGGGGACATGCCATAGTGGAGTAATAAAGAAATGAGGAGAGTGGAAGACATGTCATAGTGGAGGAATAAAGAATGAGGTGAGTGGAAGACATGTCGTAGTGGAGGAATAAAGAATGAGGTGAGTGGGAGATATGGAGGAGTGGGGGAAATAAAGAAATGAGGAGAGTGGAAGACATGTCATAGTGGTGGAATAAAGAATGACGTGAGTGGAAGACATGTCATAGTGGAGGAATAAAGAATGAGGTGAGCGGAAGACATGGAGGAGTGGGGGATTAAAGAATGAGATGAGGGGGAGACATGGAGGATAAATGAATTAAAAATTTATTTTGAGGGCTAGATGGATAAAGGGGGAATAAATGATTTTCAGAAATCATTTATTAAATTTGATGGAGTATGGATTAGGGTTAAGATTAATTTAGATTAATCTTAATTAGATTTAAGAAACTTAAGCATGTGGAGGATTTAAATAAATTGAATTTATTTAAAAGGGAATATATGATGTCACTATGCATTAAATGAATTTAACACATTACAGAGGAGTATTTGAATTAAATTTAAAATACATTAGGGAAGTGAAATTATTTAATTAAATAAGTAGAAGAATATAAAAAAATATAATTAATTAATTAATAATTAATCATAATGTCAAAGGAGATATTAAATTAATTAATAAAGTGTTTCAGGACAATTTTAGATGTCTACACTTCTAAACTTCCTTGATCATCTTTTACCTTGTCAACCAATGTGGAGAGTTGGTTTATGAGATCTGTATTAGGTTCATATATGACTTGTGAGGCTATTTCTACAATAATTTTTTTTGGTGATTACCATTGTGTTATCTCATTGTTGCTTCTTAAATTCAACCTACTTCTTTAAGTACTACTTATATTCATTGATCTCTTCTAGATACATGTCTTTTTATCATTTCTTTCTTTGTATCTATGAGTTCATTAGGTTCCTCCTCACCTTTAGCTACTCCAACATCCTTTTCATAAAATTCTCCTTCATCTTCTAGGATTGAAGATGACGATATCATGTGCACCTAGTCGATGTTCTTTTCATTCTAGAATATTCTCCACTTGTTGTTCTAGATATGCTTGGTGCTCTCTTTCTACTCTCTTGTGCATGTGTGTTTCTCTTAGACACTCTTGAGAATGAAGATGTAGGTCTAGTAATAATGTCTTTTCTATCTTTTTGTGGTTCTTCTTCCTCTTCACCTTTCTTTAATGGTTATTCCACATCCTCCTCCATTTTTGGGTTCTTTTCCTACTAAAGGTTCATCATCTAGTATCTATACTAGGATAAGCAATTCACTATTATCATCATCATACTTCTCTTGTGATAAGCCAATAGATATGGTCATAATATTGATTGTCTCATTGATCTATTATTTAGTCATTCCTTGTAGGGACTTGACTTGCTCCTTTGTGGTTTCATCATCATCTTGCGTAACCTATAGGGAGTCCACCAATTTTTTATCCTTCTTTACTTTGGTTTCATTCCTTTTTGCATCAATTTCCTTGGGCACAGTTGACTCCTCTTGAGTCACATTGATAATTTCTTGTTCATCTACTTGTGGTACAACTTCCTCTCTTTGAGAACTAGGAGTTCCCTTCTTTCTTTCTGAAAGGAAGCTTGCAATGGAAATATAACCATTTCCACATAAACCATAATAGATCTGAAACAAATAAGAAATTAAAATCCACATGCAAGAGAATAGACAACATACCCACAAAAATGTGGCACAAGATATACCCTGGGAAACCCTCATTGAGGGAAAAACCTAGCCTCCAAAAGAATCCATCACCATGTATTATTTAGCAACAAAACATTACAATACAACCATGGAAACCTTCAAATCCATAGCCACAACCAAGAAATCCATGTGAACAAGCACAAATTCATACATCCCATGCCATGCTTTGAACCTTCACAAATGCTCCCTTGGCTAACTTGTCAAGCCTTGTCCTACTCGACTCTTGCCTTTTTTTCCTTTTTTCTTTTTCATACAACAGCTACCTGTGTATCTACTTATATAATAGCAAGTCCCAAAAAATCACCAAGTGGCATTACATAAACCATGTGGTAAAACCCTTGGTATTAAATAATTACATCAAATATTATCACAATATTATAATACAACTCATCAAGTATATCCATTGGGAATATTTACATGTTGCACATCCATCTCGATGCAAAATTAAAAAATAAAGAAAAATAATACAATTTAACAATATTATGCAATGTGTGCAACACCCATTATCTCAACACTTTCTTCTTCTTTTCCCTATGTTTCAACTCTTGTGTGAATTTTTGCCTCTACTAGCTTGGGCTTGTCTGTTCCCTTTCCCTTTGGTCTAGTTGATTTTGTTTAGTTTCCTAGTAGTTGATTTCTCTCTAAATAATATTCAATGACTAGAGTTAATTCCTTCAAATGTTGACTTATGCTTACTTGATTTTGGTTCATTTGACCAGTTATGAGGTCTATTATTTCTCGCATATTTTTGTACCTTCCTTTGTATGCTTCTATTAAAGACTTCTAATGAGACTAAATCATCTTTGGTCTCATCTTTATTAGGAGGTCTTCCACCATTTTCACATAATCTTTTACTCCTATACTCCATTTATCATTTTTTATCAAATCTTTATGTAATTTCAACCCAAATTCATATGGCCTTCTTTCTATTATAAGCTATTTAATATGACACTTATAGATTTTTTCTTTTTTCCTTTGAAAATTTTGTAAATCTATTCTTAAGAATAGTAAAATTATGATTCTTAACAACTACATTTACAAACTCACTAATGGGAATTAGTTTAGACTTCTTCTTACCTTTCTTAGGTGTTGATTATTCTTTCTCTCCTTCTTCCTCAGTGGCTTCCATGATCATAGCTACTTTAGTTTCATCATCATTAGATTTAGTTTCTTAGCCTTAGGTTTATTTGGGGATGGTTCTCTTCTCTCTAGTGCTTGAGTTTTGCAAGGGGGACTTGTTTCTAATTCTTCTTCCATCTCCTTGGTGATCATTACCTTGGATGGTATAGGTCTTGATGGTTTAGGTTCTTGACTCCATGTTTTTCTTTGTGGAGTTGGCTTCTATCTTGCCTTTTGTTCCAAAAGAAGCCCATTTCTTATCTTTACACAAGTGCCAAACCTTAGAAGGATGGAGATTTCATTTGAGGAAAATAAATTTTCTATGGAGGGCCTAGTTTACTCATCTTTCACTTCATATCCAAACAGTGTCAACCATTAATCTCACAATTGATATGAATGTGCAATACACTTATCTGCATTTACTAGAAAGCATATTTTTTCTTTGTAGCTTTCCAGCAGACTTGTGGGTGTCCCTCCTCTCTGGTTCATCTCCTTTTGTAACCCTTTGAAATATTCCCACAACATGGCATTTTCCTTTCCTTCCAATCTTCTCTATAATTCTCCTATTTGAGCCTTGATTGGTTGGTCTTCTTTCCACTTGATGTTTGGGGATCCAAGGAAATCTACTTTTAAGTAGAAGAAGATGCATACAAGTAGGGATCTAAATGTTAGATTTTGTTTATGATGATCATTCATTATCTTTCCAATGCTTTTGATTATCTACTTGTGCAGATATCTATATAGATCAACCCTTGATTTATTGTGGAAGATTTGAATTGCTTCATAAATAATGTTTCCCGAAACATAGTTCTCTCTATTGGTGTAGCACAACTTATAACCCAACACCATGACCACAAAGATTAATCTAAGGTTTGTAATCTCATTTATAGTGCAACCCATTTTGTCCTATGTCATCTTCCCTCCAATCTATGAATTTTTTTTCCTTGCAAAGACAACATTCATTGACATATCAATTCCAGATGCATTGAACCCAACTACCTTCTTGGTTAGGGCCTTTGTAATCCTATCTAGTTTGTCCAACCATACATAGTGTTTAAGAATTATGAAAAGAGAAAACCTTAACCATTCATTGTAGAAGAAATTTGGTATCTTCATTGTTCTTCTTATCACTATATCTTTGTGTTCTTCTTTTAGGGCTCCTTCTAAGCAAAATGTGTCATACACCTGTCTTATCTCCTTATTGCCAATATATTGTATCTCGAGTTCTAGTTATGCACTCACATTTTCTACAGGTAGGACATTATCATGTAGAGATGATAGTGTTGTTTTATCTTCAACATCCTTCCCTTTTTCTATGATTCCTTGATATTCAAGGTCAATTCTTTGCCTGATGTCAATTAGATTCACCTTATTGATTTCTTTTTCCATTATTTTGCTTGATTCAAGATTCTTTTCTAATCAAATTGTGAGAGGTTCTATTCAAAAATGATATTCTTTGATCTTCACTTATAAGCTCAATTGGTTTTGTAGTATGAAAGCACAAGTGATTTCACAATGTAAAGTAGCAAATGGCTCACAATCCTCGTATTTATGCAACAAGATTGTAACATTAGGGTTATAATGGTTGGGAATTTTTTTTCCTACTAGAGGATATATGTTATTAATGCTTTGAGTCATTCTGCAGTGATTAGGTTTTTTCCACCTTGATCTTCCATCAAAATGCCACCCTTTGTTTTAGCATTGGTGGTCCTTCTCTTCATGTGCATGACCACTAGTTTTAAATTAGGGAATCAATTTCTTATTATTTCCTTTATTTTCTAACCCCTTTAAGATTTATGAGCTTAGTCAATTTGTGAGGTCTCATCACTGACTGGTGAGCTTTCTACTTCATGTGGCTTTATTTCAACCACTTTAGTCTTCTTCATCCGTTTGGTGGTGAAGTCCCTTTCTAGTTGTTCTATGGACATGATCTTCTGCTTTCTAACTACAGACTTACTGCCTTATCATCTATTGCATCTACAATACCTTAAAAGATCACCTATCTTGTGGTAGATATATTAGGTTATTCTAGTACCTTTCCATTGCACAGTACTTTTTTTGGTTCATCCTCAGGTTGTAATGAGTTGCTAGATGACCTTCATTTCCATAAGTTGAACATAATAGTGTGAGAAACTTGTCCCTTCCAATGGGACTCTTTACCTTTGGATACCTTTTATTGTATCAAGCTCTTTTTTGACATTCTTTTTCTCTATGTTCATACTTGTTGCAATATTAGAAACATCCATCTATTCTTTTCTCATCAAAATGAGAAACACATTGTTGTGTTGTATGGTTGTAGCGATGATAGTTATTGCAATACCCTTCATAGTTATAATGGTGAACATGTGTAATCTTCTTAAACAACCACACACCAAATTTGTGTCCTTTCTTACCACTACATGTTGGTTTAGCAATGCCCTTATCTCTTTGACATGTATTTCTTGATCTACCGCTATTTAGGTTCTTTGCTCCAAAAGTCTCTCCTTCTTTATTATTTTTGTTACTTTGCTAACCAAGATCAATTGTGATTTTTTTCTTCTTTGAACCTTTAGTTTCTCATAAATATTCTTTGAGATCTCATTGAATCTCCTCAACTTTTTATTTTGTTCATTTGTACTTCCTATCTCTTCAATGAGCTTAAGCACTTGCTCTATTAGTTTAATGATTTTTTCCATATTAGGGTGTCTTCTCTCCTTAGTCTTCAGCTCACCTACTCTTCTTGTTGCTTCTATGGCTTCATATCTTATTAGGATACCAACATCTCATTCAACCAAAGCTTTGGAAACTTCTATAGGTAGATAATCTTTCTCCTTTCTTATCTGAGTAGTGGTTTCCTTAAACTATTTTATTTTAGCCATTAAATCAAAGATGGCTTCCTTTGTGTCTTCGGTTCTATGATATTGATGTTCATTAAATTATTGAATTTCGCTAAGATTTTGTATCATCTTATTTCTCTTAGATAAGGACTTTCTTAGCTTTTCCTTCAAGTCTTCAATAGTGTCCACGACATCCTCTAGTTGTCTTCTTAGAAACATTATTGGATCATCCCTCAATTAGTTAGACTTGTTGCAATAGAGATCTGTGCTCTGATACCAATTACTAGTCCCAATAGGTATTACGAGGGGGGTTAAATTAGTACCATCCACAAAATTAGTTATTCTTCTAACAATTCCAACTAACCTTAATACAACCCACTTTGTAGATACTGTCAAGATAAATGTAGTAAGATAAAAATAAGTAAACTCATACACAAAAGCATTCATCAAGATGGCACAAATATTTTTTTAATCTTAGAAACCCTTGATGCAAGGATGAAAAACACAATGGGGATAATATAGCCACTAGCTCTTATAATGCATGTAAAGGGGTGCCATATTAAGAGCTACAAGTGCTTCTTTTGGAAGAACATCATATTAGGAATGCCTCTAACTTGTGAGAGTTACAAAATCCTATGAAAGGTACCTAGTTAGAGGATTTATAAGTATCCTTTTGAGAGATACATTATTAAAATATCTTTACAATAAGCTTACTAATAAAGCTTTCCCTGTTAGGAGCTTATAGATAGATGCAATGGTAAAAGGCATACTAAGTGTTTGGGCTTGAATGTGGCATTGGTTTTCCATGTAGATCTCTTCTTTATCTCCTTGAAGATGCAACAATCTTCCTTATTTCTTGGCAAGTGGTCTGTTCTCACCTCTCCTTTGGTTACCTACAAAAACCTATCGATATTCTCTTCTCAATCTACTACACTCACTTCTACTAGATCCTTTCTTCTCAATTTTCTACTTTTTGTTCTCTTCTTCTTCTACAATAGTGGATCACTTGAAAACTCTATCTACTTGAAACTCTATCTCCTACTACTTTTTTTAATCTAATTTTAGCTACATATATTTTTCTATCAATGTTAGGGCATAGTTACCCATGACCAAATTATCTAGCTCATTCTCGAATTCAAAATTTGAATTCCATGTCATAGGTATGTGTAGGATCATGGTGTGCCAAAAAGTGGCAAAGTGAAAAAAGTGGAGTTTGAGAACATCTAAAAGCATTCAAAATCCAATCTAACTTTTTTCTGCCCATCCTGATACCAAGGCTAAAAAGTTAAGACCAAGCCTTTTCAAGTATTTGATCTGTAATCAATTATTTGATTTCATATTAGATACCTGATCTAATATAGGGTATCCGATATGAAATCAAATACCTGAAACATGTAGCATAGATTTTTCAAAAAAAATTGAGAGCTCTTTTCACATTGAATTTTTTTTTTTTTGAGTGTGGAGGTCGATTCAGGTATTGAATTTTAGAATAGGTATCAGATAAGGTAAGTTTTTTTGTTTTTTTTAATATTTGGGATCGTTGGTGGATGGTTTTTGACATCCTTACAAATAGCAATTTAGAGGTGCCATTTTATTTCATTAGAAAATTGTATGCCAAATTTGTGTTGGGTCACAAAGTGAACTATTGGAGCATGAGTCCCAACATGGGTGTAGGAGGAGGAACTCCTCAGGATAGACCCTTTGCCTAGTGGAAGAAAGCTGGCACTTTTCCCCCTACTAATGTCTCCCCCCCTCCTCCAATGAGCATCCCGATATCATTGCAAAGGCTAGCTCTTAGACTATTGGAGTGATCCATAGAATGAGTAGCCTATTGATATCCCAAGCTAGGTTAGTATTGCCTCCTTGTGTTGATGATGCTAGCATGAGTTCATCATCAACAAGCTCATCATATGTTTGTGTGCCCCATACTTGCATAAGGTGCAAGAATATTTGTCTAGGTCTCATAGGTGATTTTTTTGAGTATCAGTTTGTATTTGAGGAGGATACACCATATGTGCATACAGAGGCTACACACCCTAACATGAGAGAGGAGGGGCATGTAAAGGCATATAATCCTTCTGTGTTAGTACATGTATACATTTTTTTGTTACAATATATGTGATTTAAAGTTAATCTTTATAATAAAGTAATTTTAATTTTTAACCAATACTGACTTATACATGTATGTGATCTTCATTCATGTTTAGTTGATGACTGAGGAGGAGCTCAGATAGGTTGGTAATTTCATGCTCTTGGCTATTTCATTTCAACTTGAGACATCTATGGTATATTATGTTGTGTTATTATTATTTTTTCTATTTGATATTGGAGTATATATGGTTTCTAATCTTTCATTTCTCTTGCAAGTATCACCTATTAGTGGGGGCAGAGTGTAGGGGATGAGGCATAACCCATTGATAAGGGAAAGGTAATTAGGTTCTCTTCAAGTGATTAAATATTGATGCATTCTTGTAAAATGCTTATGGTAATGAAATTTAATTACATTCTTTATTGTATAGGGCATGGCTACTGGTGATGAGTCTAGGCCAATTCCATGTTGCAGACGCTCTGGCATTTCCATTCGTAATGAGAGCACCATCATATATATAAGTATCATTTATTTTTTATTTTCCTTATTTTCATAAATAAATTAAAAACTGATTTTTGTGATATTAACAACTAGTATTTTGTATCTCATAGGAAACACCTAGTGCATAGGAGGTTAGAAACCAGAGTTTTGTATCTTTCCTGACACAACCATTATATCCAAACGAGGAGTCAACACATGTAAGTTGTAGTTTGAATTCTTGATTATATGTTATAAATTTAGCATGTTATGAATTATAATGTTGTAGTTTAATTTTTAGATTCATCTGACAAACATTCTTGAACATACACAAGCCATAATCAATGAGGTTCAAGCATTGCTGAGGACATATGAGAGGACTCCTGACCGGCATAGGAGGTCGATGAGAGAGGTATTTATGATGAAAGTTTAATACTATAAATATTCATTTAAAAAATGATAATTAAGCATTTGAGTAAATCAATGTTAGATACATAGAATCATATAAATTTAGTATTCGAACTTTGGGTTTTCATTTTTTGTTTATGTAGGAGGCATCTGATCCACCTAGTGCAATGAAGAGGATATATTGTGACCATTCACTAGCAACATAGGATAGTATACTTGCCATAGGATGCATCATGAGACATTTTGAGATGGCATATGCCATAGTGTATACAGAAACATTGATATTATACACATTTCGATGGCATGATTAGCCACATTTTGTATATGGATCTTTGTATTTTGATATATATTTGCATAATTTGTCTATGGATACATGTATTTTGATATTTATTTTTGTCATTTATGTGCACAATGATATACATATTAATTTAATATAGTATTATTCAACTTATTGTAGATCATGTGTAATGTTCATGTTTATGGAATATTATTCATTTTTATCATGTTTGTGAATAACATTTTAACAAGCTTTATTATCAAATTTTGATGCAATGTTCAATTTGAAATTCTATCATATGTGTTTAATTTGAAATAATCTCTGCAATCCCTTAAGATGTCACTACGGTTCACCTACCCAAATGAACTTAGAGAACCTTGGAAATGAGACAGGTTATTGTAGGCCTTGACATGACCATATTGTAACATTCAATGTTTCATTGATAGCCCTCACGAGCTTTGAGTTATTATCCTTAGAAGATTGACCTTGAAACACACTTAGAGCACCTTAGAGACTCTTTGGTACGGGGTGGCTACAAATGATGGAGGTTCTTTGCAGCCAAAAAAAGCATGTCAATAGGGTTCACCCACCCATCTAGAGCTAATGGTGTTGACAATTTGATTCCAAGATCAGTGGTTTCAAAGTTACGTTGTGATGCAACTATAAATTGAGGCACACTACGAGTTTTGGCATCAAGCGAGATTGTTGTGCCAAATCCAAATGGAATGTGATCTCTCAAAAATAAGATAGGTTATTTTAGGCCTTAGCATGACCATCCTATAGCATTCAAAGTTTCATCAATAGCCCTCATGAGCTCTAAGTTATGACCCTTAGAAGATTGATGTTGAAATGCACATAGAGCACCTTGGGGACTCCTCGATACGAGGTGGTCACAAATGATGGACACTCTTTGTAGCCAGAACAAAGATGTCACTAGGGTTCACCTACCCATCTAGAGCTAATGGCACTAATGATTTGATTTCAAGATTAGAAGTTTCAAAGTTATGTTGTGATGTACCTATGAACTAAGGCACACTACAAGTTTTGACATCAAGCGAGATCATTGTGTCAAATCCAAACAAAATGTGATCTAAAAAATGAGATAGTTTATTTTATTCCTTGACATGACTGTCTTGTAGCATTCAAAATTTCATCGATATCCCTCATGAGCTTCCAAGTTACGACCCTTGAAAGATCGACCTCAAAATGCACTTAGAGTACCTTGGAGACTCATTGGTATGAGGTGGCTAGAAATGATGGAGGCTCTCTGTGGCAAAAACAAGGGTGTCACTAGAGTTCATCCACCCATCTAGAGCTAATGGCATTGAGGATTCAATGCCAAGATCAACGGTTTCAAAGTTACATTGTGATGCACCTATGAACTGAGGCACACTATGAGTTTTGGCATCGAGCAAGATCATTGTGCCAAATCCAAACAAAATTTGATCTCTCAAAAATGAGATAGGTTATTTTATTCTTTGGCATGGCCATCTTGTCATATTTGACATTTCATTGATAGCCCTCACGAGTTCTGAGTTATGACCCTCATAAGATCAACTTCAAAACACACTTAGATCATCTTGAGGACTCCTTGGTACAAGGTGGTAGCAAACAATGGAGGCTCTTTGTGGATAGAACAAAGTTATGCTGTGATGCACCTGTAATTGAGGCACACTAAGAGTTTTGGCATTGAGCAAGATCGCTATGCCGAATCCAAATAGAATGTGATGTCTCAAAAATGAGATAGGTTATTTTAGGTCTTAGCATGACCATCCTATAGCATTTGACATTTCATTGATAGCCTTCACGAGCTTTGAGTTATGACCCTCAAAGGATTGACCTCAAAAATCACTTAGAGCACCTTGGGGACTCCTTAATATAGGGTGGCCATAAATGATGGAGGCTCTCTATGGATAGAACAAGGGTGTTTCTAGGGTTCACCTTCCCATCCAAAGCTAATGGAATTAACTATTTGATTCCAAGATCAGCAGTTTTAAAGTTACGATGTGATGCACCTATGAACTGAGGCACACTATGAGTTTTGGCATTGAGTGAGATCACTGTGTCGAATCCAAATGGAATGTAATCTCTCAAAAATGAGATAGGTTATTTTATTCCTTAGCATGACTATCCTATAGAATTTGACATTTCATCGATAGCCTTCATGAGCTCCAAATTACAACCCTCGAAAGATCGACCTCGAAACACATTTGGAGCACCTTGGAGGCTCTTCGATACAGGGTGGTCATGAACGATGGATGCTCTCCATGGCTAGAACAAGGGTGTCACTAGGGTTCACCTACCCATCTAGAGCTAATGGCATTGACAATTTGATTCCAAGATCAGTAGTTTCAAAGTTACATTGTGATGCACCTATGAACTATGACATACTATGAGTTTTGGCATCAAGTGAGATTGTTGTGTCAAATCCAAATGAAATTTGATCTCTCAAAAATGAGATAGGTTATTTTAGGTCTCAGCATGATTGTCCTATAAAATTTGACATTTCATTGATAGCCCTCATAAGCTCTGAGTTACGACCCTCAGAAAATTGACCTCGAAACACACTTAGAGCACCTTGGTGACTCCTTGATTTGGGATGGCCGTGAATGATGGAGGATCTCCATGGCTAGAATAAGGGTGTCACTAGGGTTCATCTACCTATCCAAAGTTAATGGCAGTGATGATTTGATGCCAAGATCAACAGTTTCAAAGTTATGTTGTGATGCACCTATAAATTGAGGCACACTACAACTTTTGGCATCGAGCGAGATTGTTGTGCCAAATCCAAAAAAAATGTGATCTCTCAAAAATGAAATAGGTTATTTTATTCCTTAGCATGACCATCCTATAGCATTCAATGTTTCATCAATATCCCTCACGATCTTTGAGTTACAACCCTAAGAAGATCGGCCTTGAAAAGCACTTAGAGCACTTTGGGGACTCCTTGGTATGGGGTGGCTACGAAGGATGGAGGCTCTTTGAGGCTGAAAAAAGGGTGTTAGTAGGGTTAGTATTAAGTGAAAACATTATTTTTACCTCTCTCAAGTTTTTGGCATTGGGCACAATGCAAGTTTGGTGTTAGTATTTATTAAAATCATCATTTTAGGTTCCTCCACATTAATTACGTTAAGTAAAATTATCTTTATTTCTTACATTAAATCAACAAGTTTACATTTACAATATCTCAATTGTTTCATCATTATTACATCAATACACAACTATCAAAAATTGTAGTGTCAAAAAATGTAGTGTAAAAAATCATAGTGTCAAAAATAGAATAGATTTTTCTTCATCTTGCTCCTTATTTAGTTTTTTTTTTTATCTTCATGCATGGCTACTCTTCATGATGTACCTACATTCCAATATCATAAAAAATATTAGTAACTTGTTGTATTAAACAAGATAATCATCGGTTCACCAAATCATTATGAACAAAATAACATAAGAAGTAAATATACCTAGTTGAGTGGTCTAGTAGGTTCCTCTCTCTATTTTAGGGTCTTCAATAGGGCTTCATGATCAGCATTAGTAATAGTAAAAATTTCTTTTACTTTTGTTTTTCCTTTATGGTTCAATCATTTCACATTTTTTTCTATAATAAGATGCGAATATATGAAAATTATTTTGTGCTTCTGATAGTCTTCGAATGCAAAAATTATATTCCTTCTAAGCATGTATGTCCACAACCATGTTCCATCAACAACCAATAAACTAGTAAGATATGTAAATCCATCATCATTTGTGATTGTTTGTGCAAACTTTTTTTTACCTCTTATACAATATGCTAACCAATAATCTAATTTCTCATCATTCCCTTGTGGTGCAACCAATGCAAAGACATGTCCTAGCTGAAGAAGATATGATAGATGGTTATTCTTAAGTGAACTTTCCATGTCATCATTTCTGATAGAGGGTATGATAGACAATGGAGTAAGATAATGTGGAGCCCATCTATCCACCCACTCACTTGACTCACAGTGATCCCAATCACATCGAAAACAACTAGGACAAAAACAAGCTAGCTGTCATGTCCAAATGGTTCATGTACTAGAATGAAAGCTCTGGAATGAATGCATTTTTGATGAGTCTCTCACTGTAGTTGTTACCAAATTTTAGACATGCTGAATTTTACTTCAAGTAACATCACAGAAAGTAAAATTGCAAAAGGAAAACATACATTTTCTATTCATTACTATTCCATCATTTTTGGAATCATATATGAAATCCTAAGCAAAAGAGATACAATGTTCATTGTATAGATCATCAACTGATATGTACAATTTTCATTTTTACAAAGTATGAAATGAATTATCATGTTGATTAGAGAAGATCTCACACAAGCCGTGAGTCTAATTAGCTAGGTTTCTTTCATAAGGAAATACATAAATAGAAATACATATGCACAAAAGAAATAGTGATAGAGATAACTAGTCAATCCCTGTTGCTTTGACTGGTTATAAACTAGATATATGTTCATGAGATCCTTGCCATACTCATCCAGCTCTGAGCTCCACGTTCTCTAGTAGCTGCAAAAAACATAAAAGCAACTGATGTTAGATCTTGAAGGATCTAAGCAATGACTACTTATCTCTATGCCTACATATTCTATCTGTCGATGCATTTCGTCATGAAAGAAAGTAAACAATGATATTGGCATTTAGTGCTGAAATAAATAAAGTCATTTGTGAGTATCACAAGCCCATGCTCAAACCTCATAAAACATGCAATAGGATAGAAAGGCTTACAACAAGGAAGCAATGATCGATGTCATGATGAAATATCACAAAATTCAAAACAATAAGCATGTATATGAGGGGACAAAACAGTGATATAATATAGAACGACTATTTTATGAGCAGAAATGAACACTAAGAGCACATACAATCATTATTTGTATCAAAGAAACAATACTTGATATATAAAATAGGGAAAGAAAAGATGAACAGACTAACAAATCTATATTATGAAGCTTTGGATGCCCAAAAAATAGGAATTAAGATTATGTATGGTACAATGACCCTGAAGGATTCTCCAAGAAACTCAATAGTTAGAAGTTCTAATGGCGTGCAAAGGCACGTGTGAACAACGAGTGCTTAAACAACAATGATGGCCTCAACAAAAAATGAAATATTAAAAGGACAAATCTTTAGTTTTTTTTTTTTTTGAAACCTTTTATTTCGCATATGTAAGAATGAAAGCTACAGGAAGAAGTTATTTACCATAAATAACCTTTTTTTAGCCTATAAATGACTCGTGAATTCTTCAACCAATGACCAAAATGTTCTATAATGCAACAAGTGCCAGTCATAGCAATGACAGAAACATAAGTAATGTCCATCAGAATACCTGAGAATGCAACATTATATGAAGTTTCAAAATTATTTCTGAGGCTATTATAGATTGATGCATCTGAACAACAGCTTCAGTTGGGGCTAGAAACACAAAGGAAAGTGACAATACATCTGGTCAAAGGAGTAGCAAATAAAATACAACAACCTTGATGATCCATATCATGAATTTCTAATAAGAGCCAATATGGTATGTAAATAAGGTGCTGTTACAACTACAATAAAACCCATGTTTGAGTTTTGAAAACAACAAATACTCATGGCAGCCAAAAAGAAATTCGTCATGAAATAATATAGGAGAGCTCAGGATTTTTTTGTTTACAAATGTAGAATAACTTTTTTTTAAATGCAAGGTTATTTCCAGAATTCATTGCAAATCAGACCCATTGTAACAAGCAAGAAATACAGCATGAAATTATGCACAGGAAACCCCATTTGGGTGTTTTAAAATGTAACAACTTCAACATCCATGGAAAATATGACTGAAACAAATTCTCGTGGTGGGTTCATCTAATGGTGCACGATCTCAAACATCATAAGAGAAAATTCTCATGATTTGAAGATCTTTCAGCAAAGAAAGTAAACCCTACTTGGGTTTTGAGATAATAGAAAAGTAAAAACCATAAGTTGAACTTCAATTTTGTGCATGGAACGTCCACATCCAACAAACAAAGAATTTTATGAAGGCATTTTCATTTTTTGGCTAAAACATGTAATGAGGTTACAACATAAAACCTTTAATCTGTCAAAGGAAAGAGAAAATCTCATTATGTTTGCACACCACCATTGAAATTACATTCACAGCGAGTAGTGTTAGTTCCAACAAAAAACCCATATTAAATGCAAACAAGAAAACCTATGTGTAGTAGTGAATCCATTCAAACAGTATGAATGGAATGTTATATGCAGCGAACACAACAAACATGTTATGAAACAAGGACGGCTTTGGAAATTATAAGGAGAAAGAAGCTTTTTAAAAGGAAATAATAGCAGAGCTTTACCCCGATCAAGCAACAATGGCGGCTTCACTAAATGCCAACAAATTCTACAATGATGGCTGCAAAAACTAGTGAGAAGTACCAACAAATCCCATTCTTTAAGTTTGAGCAGACATCTAATGGTCGCCAAAAGAACCAGAGAAACCCTTCAGATGCTTCTCTATGTAAAAATGCAAAATGAAAACTTTTCTTGGGTATTCGAATAATATCTCCTGCCCCAAGTTCTTTTATATAATTTTTGAAGTCCACAGACATTTCATGGGATATTAATCCTTTTTGAAGGTTTTTATATTTTTCATGTGGGGGGGGGAGTTTATCCTTTTGCCTTAGGTCGATATTAAAAACTTGGCTTAGTCTTTTCCTTTTGAACAGGTGTGTAATATTGTTGTAAAGAAAAATATTTAAATGATATGTTTATGAATCATTTAATATTTTCCTATTTTAAATGCAAATTAAAAGAATTTATTTTCTTCTTTGCAATAAATCCAATATTGTAAAGAATTAACATTTAATGATAAATTATAAATCATCAAATGTTAATTCTATTTTTAAACAATTGCAAAAAGAAAATATGAGTCATCTTTTACATATGTCATGGTACTAATTCAGAAAGTTAATCTAGAAGTGTTTAGAATAATTGCAATTGAGGAGTTATTACATTTTGGAGACTTTTGGAGTTTGCTTGGAGATAATAACTACATTTATGAGGGACAGTTGTGATGACTTTTCAGGCCATGCTTTTTGGGGGATTTTGTACACCTTTTGGAGTCTTTTCAAGGACTCAAGTTTGGCCTTTGGGGTTGTATCCAACCCAACATTTATGGCTTTTGAAAAATGCAGTTGGATGAAAGTGCGTAAGTATGAGTTGAAGGTTCATTTTTTAGGGGGTTCTAATTTTATGGATAGAAGTGTTGTGGCTATTCTCTAAGTCCTGGACTTTATTCTACATAATCTGTAATTCATTTTTGAAAATATAATACAGGTAACAGTAGTGTGATTATGCTTTGTGAAGTTATCAGTTAGGCCTTTTCCTTTCTACAATTTTTGTGTGCATTTTTAAATGATTGGATAGATTAACTTGTGAATGTTTCATTATTCCTTGTTTTTCTGTCTCATTCGAACACCTTTGTGTAGAACAGAAAGTTTGTTTGCAGGTTATGATATGTGTTTTTAGGTGAAATTGGCCAAAGTGAGATATTAGTTTATCCTCTTTTTTGTAGTTTTAGTGTGAAAACCTTATTATAAATCAATTGTGCAAGCCTTTACAAGAAGTTGCACTTCATCTATGTTTCATAGAGTTATATAATCCTCTTTGTTACATGTGGGTTACGTTTCCATAACCCTTTTCGGTGTGTCACCTCCTTAGTTTAAACTTTAGGTTTTAGGTTTGGGTTTTTAGTAATTTCTTTCCCTTTTTCTCTCAAGTTTTTCTTTAAATTTTAGATGTTATCACTAAAAGATTCAATAGGAGCCGGCCTAGAATCTGGAGGTTTCATTTCATTATCCAGTCTAATATAGTGAAATGAATCCCATGTTAAGTAAGGATTACTGAATGTTTCCAATTCAGTAAAGGGTGCAAATCCTGAAACTTAACAGTAGCACAATCTGATCTATCACCTATGGACCCTTCCTCAACCAACCAAAAGAACTTACATACTACTAAATCAAGAGTACCCCCTATGATAATGTTGAACTACACCAATCAACAATGCTACAAGCATCAAGAAGCTTTGCTCCTAAAATCTTCAATTGCTCCTTAACTAGAGCTCTCTTCACACATGCCCCTGCTCCATCATGTTACCCTTTCCCATGGTCGAACTCAAAAAAACTCCAAATATGAGGCAACCCCCTTTCTATGTGCATTGTACACAACTAATAAAACATGCAAGCATTCTTAAATTTACCTGTGCAATTATCTAACCAAATGATATGTCTAGCCATAGCAATGTCATGCTCCTATAAGAAATCAAAATAATTTTTGAAACAATGTTGCACAAACTTGTGAGAATGAAAACTATCATCAATCATATAGAAATGGTACTCTCTAATAATCTTTCAATTATCTTCCACACTATTAGGAGCATGTCTATATGTTATGTGGACAAAAATAGCAATCTAAATGAAGTTGTAATAATGAGATTGTATCTCATTTTAAAGTTGCAATGTGTAGTTCTTAGCAAATTCAACAACTAATATAATAGTGCCAATGGAAAAAGTCTTCTTACACATTCTAAATTGTTGATCCAACCACTGAGACCTATGACTATGTCTTGCATACTTATAGAAAAGATTTGTCTTGAAATTTGAAAGAAAACTAGCCACACTGATTTCTTTTGCAACCAATTCACATCTAGAGCCCTCACCCCCACTCTTTAATGTGTATTTCACCATTTCATATACCATTTTTTTACTATTGTCTTCCAAAGATCTTGCTCCCCTCATGGAAACATGTGTCAAATGGATAAGCCACTACATTCTGAACACTTCTCATTTAAGCAAGAATTTCCATAAAAGAAACAACCATCAACTCTATGACATAAAAATTGATCTAGCAAGTCTCTTGATGATTTTGGAAGCCCACTAGCACCACAATTCTCCAATATTTCTTTACTATGCAAAGTAGAGCAGATGGAGCATAATAGTTCATGGTGCATAGAAAACTCAATATGATATTTACAACAACATGTATTTTTTTAAGTGGCACACAATAAAATGTCTTCAAAGATTCAAAAGCCCTCTATGATATATATAATCTTGGATGACTCTCTCTAAATTATTTGAACAACATAGTTTGACTTACCTCCAAATAATGTTTAGGATGTGGCATGTAGTCTCTGATGCCAATTCTCAACTTGAACATGTCTTTAGCATTGGATGATACTCTTGAGTTAGAGTGCCAAAACTATGTAATTGCTTCTTTCACATCAGCAGATAGCTTCTTATCAAAACGTGAAATTCTACCACCAAAAGCCCATGTTTCATTTTGACGGAGATCATCAATTCTCTCTCATTTACTAAGTGCTCTTCTCAAAGTAGTACAATTTAGGTTCAAGCCAATACAAGTTTGTCTCATATATCTATCCTTTCTCAAATGATGACTTACCAAAGAGGTTGAATAGCCCTTTGAGCAACTCTCTTATTCTTCCCCCTACTATTTTTTCCAATACTATTGAGAGCACTTAAGAGATTCTTCACAATAATGACTCTTATTTCTAATTTTTTATTGACATGAATCTTCAATTTGGAAAGCATAGGTCTCATCTTTTACATCTTTAATAAGTGCATAAAAAGTTGACATTGGTTCACCACTATCTTGTTGTCAAAAAACATCCTATATAGTCTTGAAGCCCATAACCGAATGGTTCTTTGTGATTTTTTCCCTGTCAAATTGGTAATACTCGTTTCATCAATTTCAATTATCCATTTTGGTGTTCTAGAACCTTCATGTCAATTATAATTAGGAGATTTGTAACATTGTTGTTCATTGTCATTTTCAACATGGTCAATCATGCGATTTTCATTATGAACTGGTAAATTTTCATTCTCCAAATTTTCATTCTCTAAATTTTCAATCATGGCATTATCATTATCAATTGGTATATTTTCATTCCCTAACTATACATATTCATTATCTAACTCTATGATTTCACTTTTGATCAATATATCATTAACTTGAATCAGATTTAACATACCTTGTCTCTTCCTTCAGTGATTTACCTTGTCCCTTTTCCTATATGCTTGAATGTCTTCATTTGATACTTCCTTTTGCGTTTAGCCTTTCGACAAGTATTGCTCCCCATTCAAAAAACAATATCGAACACCTAATCATACATTATAGAACCTTTTTCGATCGTGTGGACCCAAAGAAATCATTTTTCTCCAAACTAGTGAAAATGGCCACCAAAAAGTGTGATTGTTGGGTCTACAATAACAGAATTTTTTTTGGAAAAAGTATGCCAGTATTTTGGGTACTCAATCCCATATTGGGTATCCAACCCCATATCAAGTACTCGATATGGGAATAGGTACCCAAAATGGATGCCCAATTTTTGGAGGGAAATCAAAATTTGGAAAGTGTGGGCAATGTGAACAAATTTGTAGAAATGTTATTATTATTGTTGTTATGATTATTATTATTAATATTATTATTATGATTTTTACTATTATTATTGATATTATTATTATTATGATTATTATTATTATTATTATGACCTATATAAATATAATATATTAATATATGATTATTATATTATATTATTATGATTTTTACTATTATTATTAAATGTAATATAATAATATATATTATTATTGTTATTATTATTATTATTATTATGACTTATAAATATAATATATATGATTATTATTATTATATTTAATAGGATATTATTATATTTGGCTGGTTCAAATGCATCGAAAGGGGCCATATGTTAACCTGTGACCCCTTTTGACATATTTTATGATAACATATGTCCCAAGGGCCCCTAGGGACCGATTTGGTTGGTTTAAATGCATCGAAAGGGATCATACATTAACTTATGATCCCTTTTGATGCATTTCATGACAACATATGTCCCTAGGGACCCATTTGGTTGGTTCAAATGCATTGAAAGGGGTCAGAGGTTAACCTATGACCCCTTTTGATGCATTTCTTGACAACATATGTCCCTAGGGGCCCTAGGACCCCTAATGACCGATTTGGTTGGTTCAAATGCATTGAAAGGGCTCATAGATTCTTTCGACACATTTCATGACAACATATGTCCCTAGGGGCCCTAGGACCCCTAGGGACCAATTTGGTTGGTTCAAATGTGTCAAAAGGGGTCATACATTAACCTATGACCACTTTCGATGCATTTCATGACAACATATGTCCCTAGGGGCCCTCGGACCCCTAGGGACCCATTTGGTTGGTTCAAATGCGTCGAAAGGGGTCATAGGTTAACTTATGACCCCTTTCAACATATTTCATGACAACATATGTCCCTAGGGGGCCTAGGACCCCTAGGGACCAATTTAGTTGGCTTGAATGCATTGAAAGGGGTCAGAGGTTAACCTACGATCTCTTTCAATGCATTTCCTAACAACATATGTCCCCAGGGACCATAGGACCCCTAGGGACCCATTTGTTTAGTTCAAATATGTCAAAAGGGGTCATACATTAACCTATGACCCCTTTTGATGCATTTCATGACAACATATGTCCCTAGGGGCCCTAAGACCCATAGAGACTCATTTGGTTGGTTTGAATGAGTTGAAAGGGGTCATAGGTTAACCTATGACCTCTTTCAACACATTTCATGACAACATATGTCTTTAGCAGCCCTAGGACCCCTAGGGACTAATTTGGTTGATTTGAATGCATTAAAAGGGGTCAGAGGTTAACATATGACCCCTTTCAATGCATTTCCTAGCAAGATATGTCCCTAGGGGCCCTAGGATCCCTAGACACCCATTTGGTTGGATCAAATGTGTTGGAAGGGGTCATATGTTAACCTGTGACCCCTTTTGATGCATTTGATGATAGCATATGTTCTAGGGGCTGTAGGTCCCCTAGGGACCCATTTGGTTGGTTTGAATGTGTTGAAAGGGGTCATAGGTTAACCTACGACCCCTTTTGATGCATTTCATGATAATATATGTACCTAGGGGCCCTAGGACCCCTAGGGACCCATTTGGTTGGTTCAATGCATCAAAAGGGGTTGTAGGTTAACCTCTGACCCCTTTCAACACATTTGATGACAACATATGTCTCTAGGGGCCCTAGGATCCCTAGGGATCCATTTGGTTGGTTCAAATGCATCAAAAGGGGTCATAGGTTAATTGATGACCCCTTTTGACACATTTCGTGACAACATATGTCCTTAGGGGCCCTAGGACCTCTAAGAACTCATTTGATTGGTTCAAATGTGTCAAAAGGGGTCATACATTAACCTATGACCCCTTTCGATGCATTTTCATGACAACATATGTCCCTTAGCTAGTTTGAATGCATCAAAAGGGGTCATAAGCTGAAAGGGGTCATACATTAACCTATGACCCCTTTCGATGCATTTCATGAAAACATATGTCCCTTAGCTAGTTCAAATGCATTGAAAGGGGTCATATGTTAACTTATGACCCCTTTTGACGCATTTCATGATAACATATGTCTCCACAGGCCCTAGGAGCACTAGGGACAAATGTGGTTGGTTTGAATGGGTTGAAAGGGGTCTGAGGTTAACCTATGACCCCTTTCGATGCATTTTGTGACAATATATGTCCCAAGGACCCCTAGGGACCTATTTGGTTGGTTCAAATGCATCAAAAGGGATCCTAGGTTAAACTATGACCCTTTCTGATGCATTTTGTGACAACATGTGTCCCTAGGGGCACTAGGACCCTTAGGGATTAATTTGGTTAGTTTGAATGTGTCAAAAGGGATCATAAGTTAACCTATCACCCCTTTCAATGCATTTCATCACAAAAAAGTTTGAATGTGTTGAAAGGAGTCATACATTAACCTATGACCCCTTTCGACGCATTTTGTGACAATATATGTCTCTAGGGGCCCTAGGACCCTTAGGGACCAATTTGGTTGGTTTGAATGTGTCGAAAGGGGTCAGAGGTTAACCTATGACCCCTTTAGATGCATTTCATGTCAACATATGTCCCTAGGGGCCCTAGGACCCCTAGAGACTAGTTTAGTTAGTTCAAATGCATTGAAAGGGGTCATAGGTTAACCTATGACCCCTTTCGACACATTTCATGATAACATATGTCCCTAGGGTCCTTAGGACCCATAAGGATCCATTTGGTTGGTTCAAATGCATTGAAAGGGGTCATACATTAACCTATGACTCCTTTCGACACATTTCATGACAATATATGTTCCTAAGGGCCCTAGGAACCCTAGGGACCCATTTGGTTCATTGAAATGTGTTGAAAGGGATCATAGGTTAACCTATGACCCCTTTTGACACATTTCATGACAACAGGTGTCCCTAGGGACCCTAGGACCCCTAAGTACCAATTTGGTTGGTTTGAATGCATCGAAAGGGGTCAGAGGTTAACCTATTACCCCTTTCAATGTATTTTTTGACAATATTATATTTAATAATAATACTCATAATAATAATTATATATATTACTATATTATATTTAATAATAATAATCATAATAATTACTATATGTAATAATAATATAATATTACTATATTTAATAATAATAATCATAATCATATATAATAATAATAGTTAATAATAATAATGCCCACACCACCCAAATTTTGGTTTCCCTCCAAAATTTGGCGTTTCCCTCCAAAATTAAAATTTCCAAGGTCGTCGCTTTTTGGGTACCCTATTAGGCTTGGTATTTACCAAACCTATTTGGTCAACTCAAAAAATGTGTTTGGGAAAAGGTTTCATTGACATTCAAACTTTGAGTAGTCATCTAACAATATTATTTTTATCGAAATTCAATGAAATGAAAAGGGTTTTATTTATAACACTCTCAAGATTCCATCAATATAATTGCTATCAAATTTTGAGTTTGATAAGTGTTTATTAGTTAATTTTTAATGAAGATGTTTATAAAGTGTTGATTGACATACTAATTAAAAAACAACTGTAATTTTCAAACGGTATATCAGTTTTCAAATCCAAAAGTTGCATCACATTCTATTCTTCACCTAGTATAAGGGAAAAAATATTAATTTGGTAAAGTTTTCAATTAGAAAAGGTGGTCAGACATGGGAGATTTTTTATTTTGTAAACATTATAGTAAAAAAATTCATATTAATTATTCATTTTGGAATAAAAATACCCAAAAGTATGCATCATATCTAGGCATGAGTCTACTTTTTATATCTATAATTATATTAGAAAATATTATCATTTTATTTTGATTAAGGTGGTCAGACATACACCTACTTTTTATTTTCACCCTAAAAAATTTGTAGTACTGCGTTAAAATCCAAAATTTTGACCAATCAAATAATTTTTTATCTAGATAAGGCCCAGTAGTTTAGAAACTACATTCAATTTCCTACATATTATTTTCCTACAAATTTTTGATATAAAGTCCAGAACCACTTTAAAATTATGTGTCAAGTTGACATAACCCTGATTTGCTAGTTTTTCATTGCCACTTAAGGCCATAGTTTGGTTGACCATGATCCTGCACATACCCTTGCTTCATTCATAGAAGACCTGTGAACCCTACACCTAGGGTCTACGCTAGTACCCTTGCTAGTCCTTTTATGAACCAATGGTGTCCTATCATTCTTACCTTCTTGTGTTGTTTTTGTTTTACCTTCTATCATATTGTTGGTGACTTATCACATTGATGACTTAGATTAATTGTTATCCAAATTTGACTTCCTATGCCAATGTGGGTGTGCCAGAGTGTATGTTGGTGTGTCTCATGACCAGTAACTATAGACTTCATTCTCCTTCTTCTTCCTCTAACCAATTGTCACACATTTTTCCAATTAGATACTTTTGGCCATCAATGACAACACTTAATATGTCTTTCATTCTTCATGCCAAAGATGCATATGGGTTCAACATATAAAATAAGGGAAATGCTTAATTTTGCATCACTATATGCATTTCACATCATATTTAGTTAAATATTATAACTAGATGGGTATGTATGTCTACTACTTTTAAGGTGGATTATTCATTTTCCTGTTATATGAAGTTGGTTGATACTTTGATTAGATATTTTCCCTTTTTCTTTTGAACCATTTTTTTACAAAAATATTGCATTGTATAAAATGTTAACTTTTAAGTAAAGGAAGAATTACTACTAATGACTTCAAACAGATAGTTGTTAATGGGGCATCACTTATTCTTGCATTGTATCTCTAGAAAAACAATGTAGAATTTAAAAAGGAAGACTTGAAGAAACTATAAAATAAACCTAAGGTGATAAAAATATTGTTAAGAACTTCCAAGTAAGGGCTATATATTGTTTTCTTTCAAAAAATCTAGGTCATGTCAGTATGAGAACAAGAGATGCAATGAAGACAAGAAAATAGTGATTACTAGGTAATATTTTTGGAAAGAATTAAAAGAACCTAGTTGAATTAATATAATTTTATTTTAGATTTGTGTGTGACTTCTTCCTCCCCATGTCAATGATAAGGGAAGCATCTACATAGCCAAACATTTGCACTTTGACCATTTTATAGTCATTTATATTAATTAAGTTAGAAAAAATGACTCTAAATTTCTAATTCAATTAATAAATGGCAAAAAATAGTCATTTTAAGTGCAAATATTCAATTTTCTGTCGCATTTACTCACAAATTTTAGATTTCTAAAAAAATCAGATATATAATATTATTAGATATTCAATATTTTCCAATATCCTACTACATGTGCAGTATCTTTGTTCCTTTGGATAGGTGTACTAACACCCAAACCTACTAAAATGTCAACACAATTTTCAGTGCACTCTTTGATGAGTGAAATGAAGATTTTTTCACATCACCACTTTTTGGCATACCATGATCATGCGTGTACCCAAGCATCTTGTAATATTTTCTCATACATTGCTATTATTTTCTCCTGCTTCTCTTTGTAGTGACCAAGCAAAATGAGTAGGCTTTTGGAAATTCTTGTACTCAAACATCTATAGAACACAACATGATTTATATATTATATTTGCAAAATTTTCAAAATTTACATTTGTCAATTTTAGGCATTATAAGGATGTGTATATGGGATATGTGACTATGTATAGGAACTATAAGGAAAATTGTAGGTGTTCTAGAATAGTTTATAGGCACTAAAAGATAGATAATAGGCACTATAAAAATATTAAATGCAGAGTAGTGAGAGAATTTAGATAGAAGAAATAATATTCACTGCAAGCACCATAAGAAGTGTTATAGGTGTGATAAGAAGTTCCATAGGTACCAAAAGAGGAACATCAACTTGAATTACTCAATTTTACAAGATTTAAAGACAAAAATTGATAAACATCTCAAATTGAACACTCAAAAGCATCTCATGTTTCTCTAACTAAAAAGGCTAAGGATACTCTAATATTTACAAGCATTCCTAAGTGCTAATTCCTAGTATGAGATGCAAAACTAAGAAAAAAATATGATGAATTAATAAGAAAATTGATCTAATTATGCTAGACAATAAAAATTGCAAGCTAAATGATTCTAAATCTTGTATGCAAATGACTATAATGTGGATGCAAATGAGAAGATTAATTTTCTTATAATGCTTCCTATTTATAAATTTTCCCAAGGGTAAGGGGTAGAGTTAGGTTAACCATGATTAGATGGGTTAGGTTAATAATTTCAAATGTTGGGACAAGAGGACAAAATGAGTGGTTGAGATTCCAAGCTAACATGAAGGGTGGAGAAGGAGTTGTTCTTGATCCCTATGAGTTCAATTCTCTTTCCCCATTGGTTGATTTAACTTTTTCCTTTTGTGGTTGGTGATGGAAAATAGGAATTATTAATTCCCAAAATTAATTAAATTAGCCAAAAGAAGGGTTTGAATGGGTTGGCTTTATTTAATTCAATTAATTAAAATCAAATACATAGTTACTTTAATCTTTAATGTTTTATTTGATCCAACTAAATTAGATTTAATCAATCTGAGGCTTTAATATTCACTTGATTAGCTTTGACTTGATTTGATCACTTTGACTTTGATTGACCAATTTAGGGTGCCTATACCTTCTTCCTCTCAAGGGTGATGGAGAGACAATAAGTAGGTATCTCTCCTTCCCTCACCATCCTCCTTTTCATTGTAGGAGGAACATTCCTCCTATTCTTTCTCTCACATTGAAACTACTTTTGCATTCCTCTTAACCCCTATAACCAAGTTAATTTCAACCCTTGATTTGTCCACTTTTCAATCTTGAAACCATTTCATCTTGTCACATATACTTGAGGGCTATGAAAGTCTATAAAAGGAGAATCTTTCCTTCATTGTAAAGTTAATTACCAATCTTTGAGAATTAGCAACTTTGAGCAACAACCATTCTAGTGTTTTCAAGAATTTGTGAGCATTTTAAAAGTATTTGTAAGAACATAGTGAGCATTTGAAGAACATCATAGCAAGAATATTCACTGCAAGCACCATAAGAAGTGTTTTAGGTGTGATAAGAAGTTCCATAGGCACCAAACGACTTCTCATAGGTATTGTAAGACTTGATATACACATTGTAAGATTTTGCATGTATATTTTTGTACCTGCAAAAAGGTTAAATCTGCAACAAAAAAATTATAATTTAGCAAATAAACAACAAATTTCATGAGATTGATGCCTTAGCTCCATAGTAGGCATCATTTTGTATACTATAAAAAGTATATGGACATGAAACATCAACTTGAATTACTCAATTTTACAAGATTTAAAGACAAAAATTGATAAACATCTCAAATTGAACACTCAAAAGCATCTCGTTTTTCTCTAACTAAAAAGACTAAGGATACTCTAAGATTTAA
Source organism: Cupressus sempervirens (assembly GCA_028749045.1). Classification (NCBI taxonomy): domain Eukaryota; kingdom Viridiplantae; phylum Streptophyta; class Pinopsida; order Cupressales; family Cupressaceae; genus Cupressus; species Cupressus sempervirens. The sequence goes on along the minus strand of CM053787.1, from coordinate 441,532,758 downwards.
AATTATTCCTAAGTGCTAATTCCTCGAATGAGATGTAAAAGGAAAAAAAAATATGATGAATTAATAAGAAAATTAATCTAGTTATGCTAGACAATACAAATTGCAAACTAAATGATTCTAAATCTTGAATGCAAATGACTATAATGTGGATGCAAATGGAAATGGATAATTTTCTCTTAGAATGCTTCCTATTTATAAATTTTCCCAAGGGTAAGGGGTAGAGTTAGGTTAACAACAATTAGATGGGTTAGGTTAACAATTTCAAATGTTGGGACAAGAGGATAAAATGAGTGGTTGAAATTCCAAGCTAAGATGAAGGGTGGAGAATGATGAATGATTTGTTCTTGATCTATGTGAGATCAATTCTCTTTCCCCATTGGTTGATTTCACTTTTTCCTTTTGTGGTTGGTGATGGAAAATAGGAATTATTAATTCCCAAAATTAATTAAACTAGCCAAAAGTAGGGTTTGAATGGGTTGGCTTTATTTAATTCAATGAATTATAATAAATTAATTAAATTCAAATACATAGTTACTTTAATCTTTGAAGTTTTATTTGATCCTTGAATTAATTAATAAAAGGCTTTAATATTCACTTGATTAGTTTTGACTTGATTTGATCACTTTGACTTTGATTGACCTATTTAGGGTGCCTATACCTTCTTTCTCTCAAGGGTGATGGAGAGACACTTGATAGGTATCTCTCCTTCCCTTGTCATCCTCCTTGTCATTGTAGGAGGAACATTCTTCCTATTATTTCTCTCACATTGAAACTACTTTTGCATTCCTCTTAACTCCTATAACCAAGTTATTCTAAACCTTGGATTTGTCCACTTTTCAATCTCAACCATTTGATCTTGTCACACATACTTGAGGGCTATGAAAGTCTATAAAAGGAGCATCTTTCCTTCATTGTAAAGTTAATTACCAATCTTCAAGAATTAGCAACTTTGAGCAACAACCATTCTAGTGTTTTCAAGCATTTGTGAGCATTTTAAAAGTATTTGTAAGAACATAGTGAGCATTTTAAGAACATCATAGCAATTTGATAGTAATATTATTTAGAACTAGCATTTAATTATTACCTTAGCTAGATCATACATCAAACCGTCATAGATAATAAATCATCTTAGCATTAAGTTATCCTAGATACATAAAATCCACTATTCTCCACTTAGGAGGCATCTTGTTAAGGTGATTGAAGATTTGAGAGCTCAAACAAGAATCCAAAGCTAGGAGAGCAATAATATCAAAGGACATGTGTGAGGTAGAAAAATATATTTTTAAATTTTTGATTGCTTTTCCATATTCCATCGTGCGTGCATTTTAGATAGGATTTTTGGCCAATTAGTGGGTTACATTTTACTTATGTAGGTACTAGATACATAATTTGCATACAAGTGGTATGATAAGTGGTTACCTTCAAATGCTTGTTAACAAAACATGACCAACCTCAAACACAGAGCCATGTAAACACTTGAATTGTTGTTAATCATGCATGATATAAGCAAAAACATTAGAATAAAGAGTGAACTCTATAACCATAAGGCCACATACAATAAAATCGCACATCCTAACCCAAGAACTTGCTTGAACATTTATTTATGTGGAAAGGGTAAGAAGTCTACAAATGACTGCACTTATGAAATCAATGATCAAAGAACATGTTCTCTATGTCTTTACAAATATGACAAACATCTTTGAAGAAATCCTTAAACTTCTAAAACCTTGTACTCTATAAACTAGAAACAACCAACATGGGACCCCTTTCAACAATTAAAGTTTTCCAATTTGAATCCTTCTACAATAGAATCTCTTTTAACCTCATTTTTTTCTTTTGAGAAAAAGATACAAGATAAATTCCACAATTTAAAGAAGATCTTCTCTATATCATTGCAAATATCACAAGCATCTTCAAAGAAAGCTATAGAATTCTAGTACTCTACAAATTTATTATCTAAACAAGACGCAACCAACATCCAACCCTTTCAGATAATTAAGTTTTTAATTTCACCTTGTTTACCATTATTAATAGTTCAACCTTATCCTTATAACACAATATAAAAGAAGGATGGTACTATCAAATTTGAACATGAATTCTCCCTAAATAATGACATTTCAATATATATCAATTTACTCTTCTTCCATGATTAAGCACAAAACTTATAATCAAACTTAATTATTGCTTAATCGAGTACACTTATTAATTATCCTAAATTATATTATAAGGATAGCTATTTTTAGTTTCTTTCCAAAAAGCATAAAAGAATTAAAAAAAAGCCAATATGTGTTTCTTCATTATTGAAGAGAAGCTTTCGATAGGTGTACACACAAGTGGGCGATGGGACCCATGCAGAGTTGTTGTTAACCACTCTTGCGAAATCGACATTGAATGGCTTGTCCTAAACACCTTTACTCACCACAAAGTCTGCATGAGATCATACACCCAGTTACCTGACACGTGGCAATTCACAATAAACAATGCTTTATCTCTCAGGAATCAAATAAGAATTATAATATTTAACGCGAGTTAACACTGGGCGGTCTACTAGAAGCTTGAAAGATACGCGCAGCGATCGAAGAAGAAGAAGGAGATGCTGTGCAGATAAGTATGGAAACCTATCCGTTTCTGCGCTGGCGTTTCGGCATGCTCTGCGGATTCTCAAACTTTTAGACGCGCGTTGAAATCTCGTTCGATCTGTAAAATTTTCTCTGCTCTTTGATTCGTATGGTGCGAATGAGCGATCGCTAATCATAATTGCTTATCGTGTTCTGGAGTGAATTTCTCGAGGCCGTTCTCTTTATCCTTATCTTGTTTTTTTCTTTCGCCTTTGAAGATTCGGCTGTTAATTTTATCGTTCTCTTGAAGTGCGCCGCAATGTGTTATCCGAAGCTTTCCGTTAGATTCATCGACATAAATTTGAGGGAAGCGGATGCGCGGAATGCAGAGCATTACAGGGAATTGCAAAGGCTGTTTTTGGCGGAAGCAGCTAGGGCTGAAAACAGAGCAGAGAGGATCCAGACAGCGGTCGAGGGTTCGAATCGGAGGAATTTGTGCGTTTGCTCGCCGACAACTCACGCCGGCTCCTTTCGCTGCAGATTGCATCGTTCCTCGTATGTCTGGGGCCGCCGCAGGTCTCTGGCTACTCCGCGCTCCTCTTCGACTCAAAGGAGGCAGCCTTCATTGTAGAAAAGCGCAAATCTTTGCGTTGTTTAACTTGTTGCAGGGTAAAGAATCTATAGTTCTGAAATTTTATTTTATAGTTGTAGTTTCCTTTAAAATAACACACATTTGTAGAGGTCGCTAGAAGCTTTTACTGTAGCGGCCGCTAGAAGCTTTTACAGTAGAGTCGCTCTTTATATATGCCACATGAGATCTGTTTATATCTCGTGGTGTAATGATGCTTATAAATGTTTCTTTTATTTTGAATTTGCTTTCAATTTGTATTTGCTTCTGAAGATCTACTGTGTGAGAATAGAAAATTCTCCATTATTTTGTGAAAATACGCCAATATTATTGTCTTTGGTTAACGGATTTGAGTTGTTCATGCAACTAACGAGGCATTTCGAACATTATGTTCAAATTTCATAAATTGTTGTTAATCTGCTCCTCCGTTGGTAAAATCGGACGCCGTTTTGCAGAGAATATTTGAAATCTTTCAGGCAGGGCTTAAATCTGCTTATCTTCGACTATTAGGGAACGAATTATGCGTTTTTGTCTGTTATAGTTCTCGTCCGGTGAGAACATATTCTCGGAAGGTAAACCCCAATTACAGTCTTTGTTATCTTTACTTTTCTGCTTCTTTACGTGTAGCTTTATTTCGCTTGGCATAAAACCATTGGATAACTAAATTTGGCGGTTGATCCTGCCTGCCAATATTTTTATTATTTTTAATTCTATACAATTTGAGCTATTAGCTATGGTTATATTTGGAGGCCAGAATTCTGGCTTAACAATTTTTGCAATATATGGTATTTCGAAATGTTCTGTTAGAAAGATTATCTAATAATTATTATGAAATATGTTTTTAAGTTATAATTATTTATTATTTGATCTAAAATTTTCTAGAGAGTCTTTTAGTCTCTTTCCACCATGTGTACGTGCTAGTTTTTTAGGTTATAAAATCATAAAATTTTAGGATGCACTAAAAAATCGTTATTATTTTCCAATTAATTCATAATTTCTAAAAAGGTTTATTAAATTAAATTCTTATTTATTTTATTTTATTAAATTATTATTTAACTTAAATTAATATAAAATTAATTAAATTTTTTAATAATCATCATTCAAAATAGAATTAAAAATATTAGTTTATAACTTTTTACTTTCTTATACAAATTATACAACTATTGATATAATAAAAATAAAAATATTTAGATTATTAATAAATTTTATTGGAACAATGCCAAAATTATTTCTTAACTCAACAATAATTTTAATTAACTTAATAGATAACTTCTTGACTATATCATAATTAAAATAATATATATAAAAAGATAGTTATAATTATAAATATAAGAGATTTATATTAAATAATTATCTTTCACAAAATAAACAAATTTATTAAAAAATTATGTATACAAATATTTTAATTTTAATTATTCATAAATTTGTTCTTATACTTCTATTATACTATTTTATGCTTTATTAAATTACATGAGACAAATACTAGCCACCTTGTTTTATATTTTATTATACAACACTTAAATTTAGAATATATGAATTATAATATTACAATATATTAGAAATAATCTTTAAAAAAAAAGTTCTTATAAGATTTTAATAATTTAATAATATTTATTTTTCAACTTAAAGATATTATGGTTCTTGAAAATAGAATCAACATTTAAAATTGATTATCATTATATTTTCAAAATGATGAACCCCATATCTTAAGTAAAGAATTATAATTTTTAACATTTAAAATTGATTATCATTATCATTTTCAAAATGGTGAACCCCATATGTTAAGTAAAAAATTATAATTTTTTTGGTGAATTGTGATGTTACAGATTAACAAAGATTTTTTTAATTTTTTTTTTGTAATTTTGATTATATTTGTGTTATTATTTTTAATAGGTTTGAATTATATTAATGATTTTTGGAGTGTAAAAATAATCACTTAGTATATTTTTGGAAATAAAATGATTTTATTTAGGAGATCAAATTGAAATGAAATAGTGATCGTGAATAAAAATAAATTGATTTTACCTTTTCTTAATAGACATCAATATAGAATATTAGATTTTGAGTTCTTTTAGGAACAATCATTTAAATTAAGATAGATATAACTTTTCTTATTAGATAGATTAGATAGATAGGGGGTGTAATATAATTGTTCTATACATTATTCTTATCTTTAATTTATTTCACTTAAAAGTGGTGTTCAAAAGAACAACTTATTATACTATAGTTGTATGTACACGAGTGTGCCGATAGGAGATTAGATTTAAGAGAAAAATGTAGAATGAACATTAAATAATGTAAATATAACTTTTTAAAAAATGAAAATATAAAAAAAATAAAAATTTGAAGATTAAAAAGATAGATATAAAATATGAAAAAAAAATCATTTAAAAAAAAAATCATCAAAAAATTTATTATGAAAATTTACTAAGAGAAATAAAATAAAAAAGAAAAAAAAATAATAATGACATCTCTAACAAATATTCTATTGATTAAATCAGTTATAGAAACTTTAAAAAATATATTTAAAGAAAAAATTAAACTAATATAAAAATAATAATTTAAAGTAATTTAAAAACTAAAACCTAAATGAATTTAAAAAATCAAAAGTTTAAAGTAATTATTTTTTAAATAAATAAGAAAAGGAAAGCAATAGTTAAAAGTGGATATTTAAATTATAATCTTATGTGAGCAAATTAGATTATCAATAATTTTTAATTTAAATAACAAAATATTTACTAATTATTTTAAAAATAGATTAATAAATATTATTTATTTAAATTAAATTTATCAAATATGATTTTTTTTTAAAAATACCTATCAAAAAAATTTAATAAGAGTAATACAAAAAATAATATGTCTAATAAATTTTCTATTTACTAAATAAATTATAGAAACTGAAAAATAATATTTAAAGAAAAAATTAAACTAATATAAAAATAAATTAAAATAATTTGAAAACTAAAATCTAAATCAATATTAAAAATCAAAAGTTAACAATAGATACAACATGAGCTAATGTGAAGATCACAATTAATAAATAGAAAAAGAAAAATAGTTAAAAGTGAAGATAACAACTAATAAATATCAAAACAAGAGTTAAAAGTGGGAGAAACTTATCGGTAAATAATTAACAGGAAGGATTTTCAATTTTCCGGCCAAACTCTTGCAAATTTTCCATCAAAAATTTAATTTTCGGGAACAAAGTTCCCACAAATAGCCTATCGACTAAATTATGAGAATACTTTTATAAAAACATATTATGTCTAGATTTAAACATTGATATAATTGAGCTAAACATTATATATATGATGCTAATGATTAATGATATTAAAAATTTAAGTTTTAAGTCTTAATTTCTAAACTAAAAATAATATTTGATTAAGTAAATAGTATTTTTTAATTTGTTCTTTTAAATTTTGAATTTGAAAATTCATCTCTATAATTAGAAACCATACTCTTTTTAAAACAAATTAAATTAATATATTTCAAATATCTAGATATTATTATTAATTTTAGATAATATTTTTAATTTAATCAAAAATGTCTATTTTTATGTCTATTTCTACATATAAATTGTATGAAATAATTTAATAATTTTTATTTTGGATGTTACATTTCAATTTTATATAGTGAAATATAATATTAAAATTGATTAGATGTGTAAATAAAAAATAGATTTGACTTAATTATCATGAAAGGAAGATCTAATGATTTAAAATTATTTGGTCACAAAATTTAGTAATGACTTTTTATCTTAGTCATTACGATTTTCAAAGACAATTCCAATATTTAAAATTGATTATCAATTGTGAAATATGGATTGAGTGGTGGTAGTGATCGTTAGAATGAAGTCAATTTTAAGATAAAGAATATTGTGATTTTAGTTCAAGTTGTAAATACATACATGTAGAGTAAGAAATAATGTATGATGTCTAGTATTATAATTAATTGTATAAAAAAATTCTAATTGAAGATTTTTTTTGAGGTACTAATATATATTTTTTTCCCTAAGATAAAACAAATTTATTAAGGATGTGAAATCATGATTAAAAGAAATGGATACTCTTAATTGAAATATGGAAATGGAATATTAATTGAATAAAAATATTATTTCAATTATAATAGGAGATAAATAATGTTGATGATAGAGTAAAATATAACATATATAATTGAGATAAAATTTAAGTAGAGGATGTTAAAATTTGATTTTTGAAAGATTATGAGAATTTTTTATTTTTTATTTATTTTTTATAGTTTAAATTATGAATTGATTATTTCAAATTTCAATAAAGAGAAGAAAAAAAAAGCTGATTTTGATTTTTTAATATATACATTTTTAAAAAATATTATTTTAACAAAGTTGATATCTATTATTTCAAAATAGATATTTCTTAACTAAATCTTTCAAAAAAGGGAAATCATTTTTTTATATTAGTAATTAAAATCTTGTAAACCAAAAATAACAACATTAAAGGAGCTGTCCATAATTAAATATTTAGATTTGGTGTTGTGTGAGTACCTAACTTTGCATGACTTTCCTCAAGTTGGCTAAGGAGGACATGCTTCCTCTTGTAACATAATGAAAATTCTTGATCATGTCATTTTTATTATAATTGATCAAGAGAATATGAGCTCAATTAGGTCAGAATAAAAATATAAATAAGTATTGTGTAGGGTCAAATCCTAACTCAAAAGGTGAATCCATTAATATAGACATGACATAGACTACTAAACTTGAGATTAATAAAAAAACACACAAAATATGATTAATTAAACTAATAAGTAGATCACATGTGTTTTTGTTTCAATATAGTTTTAAAATTGAAGTACAAAATCAATAATAAAATCAATCCATATGGTGAAATTGTAAGGATTAAAGAGAACATTCATAACACCATATTTTTTATGAGGAAAACTTTAGCTATGGGAAAAATTCTAATGGGGATGAAATGCTAAAGGAACAAGTGCAAAATTAAGTTTGGGAATGCACTTGAATTCAGGAAAGATCACTTCTCATATACAAAATAGATTTGATAATTAGTTAGGTTTGCTGATAAAATTAAAAAATAAAATTTGATTTAGTGTCCTTTATCAAACTAATTGGTAGCATCTACTATTCTTGAGAAATTATTATGAAGCTCTAAGAATCCTTCTACATCAAATACAATCCTTGATTACACAATTCATATCTACATATCATATTAGTTAGACATAAGCATATGTGAGCAAGTGCACAAAGACAAGGGACCAAAATGATGTAAAAAAAAATTTTGTCCCTAAAAGTGTATTTGTGCTATAGCACACATGAGTTATGGCTCAAATTTTGTGACTTTAAACCAAGCAATAATGCACATGTGCTATAATTGTATCATTATAACACATGAACCCTATAGTGTCCACTGTTAGATAGAATAGGGTTATCATTGCATCAAAAGATCAACCTATCAATACATAATACAACCAATATTCTTATAGAATCAGAAGAGGTGATTGATCCATGTCGTGAAACCTAGAAAGGACATTGGCTCACTACCAACAATCCCCCTCATAGCATTACTCACCATGGCATGCCAGATTTGAATCTATCACCAAGCTCTAATACCAATTGTTAGAAAGGCTAGGGTTGTCATTGGATCAAAAGATTGACTTGTTGATACCCAATACATCCAAGAGTCTTCTAGAATCACATGAGGTGATTAAACCATACTATTAACCCCACGAGGCACATTGGCCCATTTCCAACATGCACACCCTATATTCAATATATAATATCCCAAAAATATATTATTTATATAGCTAATATGCATTCAAAAGCCTACTAGGGAAATTTTATGCTTGCATAATATGAATTTTTTTTAAGAATATGCAAAAAGATTGTGTTTCATGTGTGGCATACAAGTCAAATGCTACATGGTATAATTTTTTCTTGAAGCTGGAAAATATCCTTTGGAGGGAAGGAGTTTGAGTCACTTGATTCAACATTTCTTCCTCTACATCAAAAGGAATTAGCTAAAAACTAATAGCTTCTCTTTATTCATATCACAAAGTGAAGACATGTAAGGAATAAATTTAGTCTTCACATTATCATTATGATGATAAAATGATGTGCATTCACAAGTTTACTAGGGATAGTACTAGATTTCTACCACTAAATTTCTTTACATCTCCCTCTTCTCTAACTATAAATAAAAAACATTGTATAATAGCTTAAAATAACATTTTGTCTACATTTTAGTTCGTGGATTTGGAGTTCTAGTTTATTATCCTTTTGTAAGGGCTTGAAGTCAAACATGTAGTTATAAAGTAGTGTCCACATGTCTGTGGGAGATGGAAACAACATTTTAGTTGCCTTCAAGATAGTTGATTAACAAGGAGTCTAAAAATGTGTCTATAAGTATTCCACCAAGTGAATCCTTGTGTCTATGATGGCAAAAGATAGAGTTTGTTAATTTAACATCACTTCCTCTGAATATGTTGGATGGTGTAATATATTTCTATTTTCCCTTTCTTCTTATGTGACCATGATATTGCATTAGGTGCTTCAATAGAGTTAATTATCTAGTATATTTTGGTAGGTTATTAATAATTATTTCATAAATTACAATTCTTTATGATGATCTTGATGATATACATGTTGATATTATTAGATATATTGTGCATGGTTTATGGTACCCTTCCATGTGTTTATATCTTTTCTTAGGTGTTGAGAATATTTTATGACCTTTATGTGTGTAGTTAGGACTTCTAAAAAATGACTATTGTGATGGAATATTCATCTTGTTTGATGGTATTATGATTTGAATATGATGCTTTTTATAGTTATTTTCTTACATAGACATTGATATGACCATTATTTTTGTTTCTTTCTCTATGATTATGATTATGACATCTCGTTGATGATTATTGTTTCATCAATATTCATTTATGGAATAGCCCTTGTTTATGATTATATGATCTTTATGTGATGTATTATGTTAATGCATACATATATAATTATGCTCCAACCCATGACTATGTTAACATTATTTAAGATAACCATGATATGATATATTTTATTTATATGTTGTGATTGATCTTCTATGTGATGTATTTATATGATGATGGAAAAAATTATGTTCCTCTTATATGAGGTTCACATGATGACTCAATCCCCTTCATTGTCTGTACATTTTTCCATAAGATGGATATACATACATATGTCTCATCTTTGTGATGAAAAATTACAAGTATTGAAATCAATTTCATATGGATTTAAATTTTTGAACATTACCTTAAAATACTTTATGGTTGTGGAAAGGGAGATAGTACCAATGCCCACTTGAGTTATCTAATGTCATCATCCCAATTAAAGAGAAGTAATGTCCTTGTTCTATTGATAAAACTATTAGGGTTTTAGGTCTTAATTCTCCCAATGATTGATTGAGCATGATTAGATTATATGTGTATCTGTCGTGATTTATTGGTATTGGCTATTATTCATGATTTTTATTAATTATACCTTAGTTGATCTTGTAGTTCAAGGTAGATGTCTTTGACCTTGTCATGATTAGTCATTGAGGGATCATTAATGTTATCTTGATTATTTCCAAGTTTCCAAATGTCATTTGTTCTTGCTTTGTTATATTTGATTATCTTTATTTTATTCATTTTTGGATCTTGATGTTCTAAATTTAGTTTTACAAAAAAGGGAGTATAAGTGGACATTTTTAATCTAAAATCAAGAAAGCGTAAACTTGGAAGAGAAATTTGAGAGTCATGCATTTAGAAATTGAAGATGTGAGAAGAACAATATATTTCGTAGTCTAAATCTAGTTTCTAAATTTTTTTTTTAAATGAATAAAATTAAGAGAGTTAAATCTTATGCACAAATAATGTTGTTCCAATTATACACACACACACACACACACACATACACACACACACACACACACACACATACACTTTTCCACCTTCCTTCTAGGTCATTGCTTGTCCTTCCCTTGTTCTTCCTCTAATCAAGATTTGTATATAATATAAGCACTACATCTTGAACTTAACAAAGGATAAAGCTCTAAAAAGTCACAAAACATGAATATAGAAAGGGCATAGAAATAAAATGTAAAGTGATAAAAAATATTTTCATAATAAAAACTAAAATATAGATTTAAACCATTAGAAAACACATCTAATATAGTGAAGTAGTCATTCAATAGCTAAGAAAATATATCTAAGCTTGTTACACCTAAGCGAGTTTTTCTGGATTAGTTACATAATAATACAATAGTGATAAAATTATGTTACTCTAGTGGCATAAATGGGGTAAAGAGGCTCCCCGTCATCCTAAATGTTTGTTGAATCCAAACTGGATGATTCTAGAACCTCCAAATTCACCTCAAACTCATTTTTCTAGGTTCCAATACCATCTCCCACAACAAATTTATTTATCCAAACATTTTTTCTAGGGATGTGAGATGTATGTAGTGGGTTAAAGCTAAAGAACGACCCCTAAAAATTCTAAAAAGTAGTGGTTGAAATTCTAAAAAATCTAAACCATTGTCATGTCCCCTTTTCAAATAATTAAAAATAATAATTTTTGCCAAGGCAAGCGGGCCCAAGAAGGTGAAGTTTCGAAAAAAGGGGGGGTTAATCTTTGGAAACTGTTGGACTAATAAATGAAAAATATTATTAAAATATGTTTTATTAACCCCTCTTGGACGTGAGTTAGGGTTATGCCCTCTTTTAAGGGGTTTGGAGGCATTTTGGGCTCATTTCCAGAACTTGATTTTTGCTCATTTCTTTGTTATTCTTTAGAGGCTGTCAAACCTATGGAGAAGGAGACCTAAGAATGGGAGTTTGCAGGTTTTTAGGAAGGCTAAGGATGGGAGTTTGAAGCCATTCCATGTGCATTCTCATGCAAAGTTTTCCTTTGTGCTGAACAGTGCAGATTTGTGATTTTTTCAGGTGTGTTTTTTGTAAGAGTTTGGTGTTTCCGGTTGAGTATTTCATATCAGTTTGGGTTGCTAATTTATTTCAGACTTTTAGATGTTAAAAGAGAGCTGAATATATTTAGTTTTTCATGATTATACTTCTGTGATAGATTATTAGTGTTTTGTGGTGTTTTCGGGAGCCCGATGAGCATTGTTTTTATCCTCCGTTTGGGAGCTGTTGTGTAAATGTTATACAGATCTAGAAATTTCATTTTGTAGGCTGTTATGCTGCTGAAATTTCTATAAAAATTTCCACTTTCAGATTTATTAATAATATGTGAAGCTATGAAGTTTTTGGCACTATTTCGGGCATACCCGATTTGGGGTTTATTGAGAAATTGGTGGATCTTTGAAATATTGGTTGTTTGATTTTAAAGATCTGATTAGAGGCTTGAAATATCATACAAAATCAGAAAAGGGAAATTTCAGTGGTATCAGAGCTATGATCTTGCCAGCCTGAGGGTTTGTAGAAGTTTGCATGTCAGTTTTGACAACTACCCAAATCTTGCATGTCAAAATTTATGGTTGCATGCTACTTCTATCATTTGCATGTTAGTTCTTGGTGAATTTGGTGGTTTCATGCTGCTTCTAATCAGATGCATGTCAAAATCTATGATTTCATGCTACTTCTAATCATTTGCATGTTAGTTCTTGGTGAATTTGGTGGTTGCATGTTGCTTCTAATCAGCTGCATGTCAAAATCTATGGTTGCATGCTACTTTTAATCAATTGCATGTTAGTTCTTGGTGTTTGAAGAAGTTATAACCTATTGGGGTTACACTCTACTTTATCCAGAATGGAAAAGTATAGTACAGAGTCTCAGAGGACACGATCTTGGACAATTGATATCTAGAGTCAAAACAATAGAAAGGATGGTTATTTAGACATTCGAGATAAACTTAGGAAAATAAGCCATGACATGTCTGAACAGTTGGTTGAGCACCACCATATAATGAATGACATGTTTTTCGACCCAGCTAAGGTGGATAAGTTGACTGGATTTCTATTTGGCAGATTTTCTCACAGGGCAGATGACACAATTACCAAGAACTTGCATGAGGAGTTTGAGAAACTAGCTTATAGCCAGGAAGAGGTCTCAGATTCTACTCCGCCATAGGAGGTAGTGAGAAAGGATATTATGCAGATTGATAGTAATGCTCAACTTGATACTCAAATTGAGACAATTGTATACATGTCATTAAAGGGTGATATCACAGGTATTCAGGATGGTATAGTTACAACAGGTAGTGACTACAGCGTAGTGGGTTCAGATGGTTCAGATGATGATTATGAGGATGTTGTTGTGCATGATGGTGAGATACTTGGTAGAGATGAGCAGACATTGAGCATTCATGACTTTGCTGAGAAAGAGTACTAGGCATAGTTAGATGCTTCATCACATGAGGTTGAGGCTGGTAGTACTTCACATGATTTGTCCAGCCAGCTGAAAGTGAACAAAGATAGTATTGTGACTTCATTATCTCATCATGACAGGTATGTGGAGTTAGTTGGTATTGGTCATATTACTCAAGTGAGGATTTTTCTTGAGTTACCAGCTAATTCTAGTTTACAGATATGGACTCGAGATTGTTATATTGGCATTTGGGATTCAGTTGACTGGAGATCTTTAACACTTTTTGGTAGTAGTATTTGTTTGGGTGCTATCATGAATTTGATTTTCAGATTGCACGGTGTTATCTTTTCTTGTGCTAGCAGCTTGTTCGATGTTGGTATTAGTTTTTATACACCGATGTTGGGCTTTGTTCATATATCTAGTTGACCATACTTGCTGGAATGTGTTGATGATCTTTCATATTTGGCAATGTGTACATATGAGTCCTAGGATCATATTGGCATTGATGACATCCAAGAGGATGCAGTGGGTAGTTTTGAAGACTTACTTTCCTTGGGTATAGAGGAGTTGGACAGCAGTGCTATAGTTTTTGATACTTCGTATGTTGATATGAGCTTTAGGGTTGATTCACAGGATATGGATGGTAATACTCTAGAGACTAGTAACTTTGAGGATACTCCTTTAGATAGTACATCAGAGGAGGTTTGTAGGAGACAGTCAAGCCAGTGCCATCATGTGTCTAATCAGTTGAGAGTTAGTGACCAAGACATTGCTATCACTTGCTAGCATTTTGATGTTGCTCGTCAGTTGTTAGCAGTTTATGGATGGGGTTCTCCTACTAGTGATGAGCAGGAAGGCAATTATCTTTCCTTGACAGAGATCCACTCTTTATGGGAGGCTATTCGGATTTTGAGACAGAATTATATGCAGTTGGTAGCTGACAGAGATTATCTTACGGAGTGGGGGAGTACAGCATATGATGCATTATTGGCCAAGGAAGATGAGGTGAGTGAGCTTACTCAGCAACTCAAGGTGACTTCTGAGATTCTTGAGAGTACACAGTTGGCTTTCAAGGAGTCATAGTTTCATTTGGCTATGGTGACCATGGAGTTAGAGAAACTACAGTCTTTACCAGATTTTGTACAGTTACAAGCTGTGGTGTCTAGTGATCTGAGGATGTCCATGGTCAAGATTGTCAAAGACAGTGGAGATGGGGATGCATCCATCCTTGATACTAACATTGGCATATCGAGTTCATCCCCACTAAAGTTAGGTTCAGTTGAGTTGGGTGCTGCAACAAATTGTGGTGGTATGCCTAACATGGTGGTGACCTCTAGTACTAATGGCACAAAGACTAGAGATGATGTATCAAAGACCATGTGTGATGTTGGTGAGCTGATAGTTGGCATGGTTCCTACTAGTAATACTACTCCCTTGGCAATGTCTTCAGAGGTAGTAGTCAGTTCCAACTTGGTTAGTGATCAATTGCAGTTAGTTACATCTAGATTGCAGTCTAAGCCACTGACTGAGATTGGCGCATTCTATCGACATTACATTGTGAGGTATGCTCATCAATTCACCTTTGATGACCATGTTGATGAGATGATGATACAGAGATGTACTTTGGTTCCTAGTGCTTATCATCAATTATAGGATAGTTTGATGCCTCGGGATGAGAGTTGTGATGGGAACAACATGGCGATAGGTCCTAAAGTTGACAGCTTGATAATACATGACTTAGAGCAGGAGTTTTGGAGTGATGCTTCAGCAGGTGTTGTTATTGATTCTACTCCTTTGGCTATGACACCTCCTTACTTAGTTGGTGATTAGTCATAGTGGGTTGTATCACTTGTTCATGGTGAGCTGTTGACTAAGGTTGGTTTTTTTTATCAACATTATATTGCAGGGTATGTACATCAGTTAGCATTTGATCCTTGTGCTAAGGAGTTGATGGCAGACAAACTTGGTTTGGGTTCCATTTCTTGCTGTTTATCTTGTGATGGCTTTTTACCATCAAGGGTACATGGGAGTTATGGTTATAAGACAGTGGCCAGTGATCTGCAGAGTTGTGTTGATTGCAGGAGTTGTACAGTGTGTGGATTCTCCATACTTGGTATAGTTTCATTCAGGAGCATTCACCATTGTTGCAGAGTTAGATTGCACATTCCGTATAGGCCAGTGGGATGTGTTGATGGTATTTACTATGTTGGAAATTTGATTTGTCCACTTTACTTGAGTTTTGATGTTCTAAGAGTTTGTGTCTCATGGGTTTTTGACTGTGGAAGTTGTGACTTTGGAGTTTGGTTGAGCAGTAATTGTCAGTTTGATTATGGATTCCTCTTGGTTATATTGCAGAGGATATTGCAGGAGCCTATGTTAATTGACAATAATATAGTTCATGACTACATTTGGGATCCAGGTGGATTGATTGGTCTATTTTTCAGCCATTACTTGAGGACAAGCAATATTTGGAAGGGGAGGACTTGTCATGTCCCCTTTTCAAATAATTAAAAATAATAATTTTTGCCAAGGCAGGCGGGCCCAAGAAGGTGAAGTTTTCGAAAAAGGGGGGGTTAATCTTTGGAAACTATTGGACTAATAAATGAAAAATATTATTAAAATATGTTTTATTAACCCCTCTTGGACATGAGTTAGGGTTATGCCCTCTTTTAAGGGGTTTGGAGGCATTTTGGGCTCATTTCCAGAACTTGATTTTTGCTCATTTCTTTGTTATTCTTCAGAGGCTGTCAAACTTGTGGAGAAGGAGACCTAAGAATGGGAGTTTTCAGGTTTTTAAGAAGGCTAAGGATGGGATTTTTAAGCCATTCCATGTACATACTCATGCAGAGTTTGCCTTTGTGCTGAACAGTGCAGATTTGTGATTTTTTGGGTGTGTTTTTTGTAAGAGTTTGGTGTTTCCAGTTGAGTATTTCATATCAGTTTTGGTTGCTTCTGTATTTCAGACTTTTAGATGTTAAAAGAGAGCTGAATATATGTATTTGATCATGATTATACTTTTGTGATAGACTATTAGTGTTTTGTGGTGTTTCCGGGCTATTCTATGTTGTTTTCGGGAGCCCAATGACCATTGTTTTTATCCTCCGTTTGGGAGCTGTTGTGTAAATGTTATATAGATCTAGAAATTTCATTTTGTAGTCTTTTATGCTACTGAAATTTCTATAAAAATTTCCACTTTCAGATTTATTAATAATATGTGAAGCTGTGAAGTTTTTGGCACTATTTTGGGCATACCCGATTTGGGGTTTATTGAGAAATTGGTGGATCTTTGAAATATTGGTTGTTTGATTTTAAAGATCTGATTAGAGGCTTGAAATATCATACAAAATAAGAAAAGGGAAATTTCAACCATCCCTAATTTAGATGGAGTCTCTATATTGAAAATTTTGACTTCATATATCTAGCCTTCTTCTATACTTATATTAGTTAATTCATCTGCTCTTCGATTCCCCTCATAGTATATAAGTAATGCAAGAGCATCTTGGGTGTAAGAAAAATATTGCATCACCCAAAAATATTTCCTTTTTTGTTTCTTCAATAAGGGTTTTCTTAATGTATATTTTTTGTTTCTAGAGGCTTGCTACTTAGTAAGTCAGTCATATGAGCTCAGAATGTCCTAATTTTAGAGGTGGATGTTCATCTTGGATATTTCAGCCTGCTAGTGGAGGCTCAATGCCATATCATGAGTATTTGTGGAGTTAGTGCATATTTTTGTGTGAAAATCTAGTATAATTTAACTTTAGGCTCAGCATTGAATACCTTAGAGGCTCCATATGGGTTCCAAAATTGGGTTTGCTACTACTTGCACGAGTTAGACCCTATAGATTAGAAGTCAAGGATTCTAAAAAATTTCTATAATGGCTAATTAGAATAGTGGTTTAGAATTTATGGTCTTCTAAAGTTGGGCTAACCAAAATCCAAAAATAAGTGTCAAATGTGTATTAGGCCGACTCTATATGTAATTTTAGAGTTAGTCAATCTCAAGGGTTAGGGTTTGATGTCTAGAAACTTCCTAAGAGGTGTAAAAATGCCTATGTAAGGAATTTATGTACATTGTCTAGGATAACTCTCAGTGATAGATCATAGCTCTATGTTGTAAATTATTATAAGGAAGGTGCCCATGTGGGTTTACATATTGTATTTTAAGATTTTATGACAATAATAAGAAGTCCATATTTTGTTCTCACAAATTGTTGTTATTTCTTTGTTTATGTTATATTTTTGTGGTATAAGGGGAGCATCTTTCACCAAGTGGTATTAAAGGAGTCCCTAAATGTGTAAACAAATCATTGACTATGTGATAGTTGCACCAAGACTGTGGTTTGGATTGAGTGTGTAGACAAATTATTGGTTGTGAGGCAGTGTGCACTAGGGTTTCAACAAAAGTGTAAAAAATGCCTGCATGAAGAGAGTGTGGTGGAAGAGTTGTAGGTGTTACACCTAAGGGCTTTAGAACCCTCCAAAGATAGATGAAAGCATTGTAAGAAAAAATGTGCAAAGGAATAAATCTTGTCATAACATATGAAAGCGAGGATGAAGGCAAAGAAGAAGAAAATGTTGAAGTAGAAGTTGTTTAGAACCCAGAAGAAGAAAGACATTTCAAGGCCATCTCCAAGATTAGAAAAAGACCCAAGTTTGAGGTTCCCACATTTTTAGGAAATATTTACCTAGAGGATTTGATCAATCAGATCAATGAATTGGAGCTGGAGGAATACTTTGAGTATGAAGATATTGACAATCCTAATAGGGTCAAGTTTGCAAAGGAAAAACTAAAGGGACATGTGAAGTTCTTGTGGTAGGAGATTCAATTGGAGAAAAATATAAGAGGGAAGGAAAAAATCACTAGATGGATTAGATGATAGTTAAATGAAGTGAAAATTCATTCCCATGGATTATGAGCTTGATCTACTAAAGAAAATGCAAGGGTTGAAGCAAGCGGGTAGATATGTTCAAGAGTATACCAAGGAGTTCTATTGATTTCTCATCAGAACTAGCCATGTAGAAGATGATAAGGAGAAAGTTTCCCATTATCTTAATGAGTTGACACCAAGAATTCAAGAGGATCCGAGTTTGGTTTGAATGAACAATATTGAAAAAGCATACATGTTGCCCTAAGAGTTGAGGGAAAGTTGAACAAGAAGCTTGATAACAAGAATAGTGGAAGAGGTCACAGTGGAAGATTTGGTAGATGGTCTTATGGGGGCCAAATTGATGATTAGAAGAACAAGGATGCGGCTAATAGTAGTATTCAGAACTAGCATGGAAAATTTTTCAATCATTTTCATGATTAGAACAATAGATATCAGAGAGGAAGAGGAAGAGGGAAATGACTTGGAAGAGGAGGTTTCCATGGAAAAAAATTTCACAGTGGAGAAGAAGGGCATAGAGCATTTGGATTTTTTGAGTGCCAAGGAAGGATAGATTAGAGAACACAAGTCCAAGCCAGATTTGTGCATGTTGATGAAGATGCCAAATCATCCCATTCTGAAGATGCTAAAAGAGGAGAAGTCCTAGTTAATCAAAGAGTCTTGTTGAGTGCTAAGAATGAACCTAATGAAAGGAGGAGTTTTATTTGCACAAGGTAAAAATGTGAAGATAAGTGTTGTTATGTGATCACTAATGGTGGATGCACTAACAATCTAGTGTTAAAAAAGATGGTCACAAAGTTAAATCTCAAGAGCCAAAAACAACTGCGTCCATACCGTATTACCTAGGTGCAAGATGACCACAAGGTCATGGTCAATGAGAAATGCCTAGTGAATTTCAAGATTGGAAGCTAGTAAGATGAGGTTCCTTTTGATATCCTACCTATGGACATATGTCATAAGTTTTTGGGTAGGTTGTGGTAGTTTGATAAACATGTTATACATGATGGGTGAGAAAATACCTACACTCTAACAAAGGATGAAGTGAAACATAAGTTTAAGTTGTTGAAGGAGAAAGAAGAAATGGTATGTAGTGCTACTAGAAAATTTTTTGTTGATGGAAAGGATTTTATCCAAGGTATGAAGCATGATCATGTGTTTTTCTACAATACCAAGAGATGGTAAAGAAGAAGTAGAGGAGGTACCTGCAAAAGTTGTAGATTTGTTGGGAGAGTTTTTGAATATTGTGTCAAATAATGTACCTAATTGACTACCCCTAGTGAGGAAGATAAGTCAATGGATGGATTTGATTCCAAGAGCTAGCTTTCCAAAAAAGGTAGTGCACAGAATAACACTAGCTAGAAAGTGAAGAGTTGAATAGACAAGTTCACAAGTTATTACAAAAGGGGCTGATTCAAGAGATTCTAAGTCCATGTATTGTACCAGTAGTATTAGTACCAAAGAATAATGGAGAATGGAGTATGTGCATAGAGTTGTAGACTATCAATAAGATCACAATTAAGTACAAGTTTCTATAACCAAGGATTGGTGATATTATGGACTGTTTGAGTGAATTTGTATATTTTGCAAAGATATATCTAAAGAGTGGGTACCATCAAATAAATGGAAGACTAAATTCAAGACAAGGGAAGGATTGTATGAGTGGTTAGTCATTCCTTTTGGGCTAACCAATGAACCAAGCACTTTCATGAGGCTCATGAATGAGGCATTGAAGGAGTTTCTAGGTAAGTTTGTCATTGTTTACCTAGATGATATTTTTATCTTTAGCAAGGAATTGGAGGAGAATTTAATGCATATTTGTATGGTGTTTGATAAGTTGAGGGAAGAAATAATGCTAATAAATCTAAAGAAGTGTAGGTTTGTGAAGAAGTTGTTGGTGTACTTCGGATTTGTTGTATTAGCACAAGGTCTGAAAATGGACCCTGAGCAAGTGAAGGCTATCCTTGAATGGCCTACTCCAAGGAGTGTGATTGAGGTAAGATCTTTAATGGACTAGATAGGTTTTATAAAAATTTTATCAGAGGTTGTAACAATATTTTTGGGCCTTTGACTGAAACAATGAGAGGGGTAAGCAAAGAATTTAAGTGGACTGTAGGAGCATATAAGAGTCATAATTTGTTAAAACATAAAATTATAGAATATCCTTTTTAGCACTTTTAGATTTTAATAGGTGTTTCAAGTAGATTGTGATGCTAGTGGTATTGCAATAGGAGTTGTTTTGAGCCAAGAAGGTATACCTTTTTCTTGTTTAGTGAGAAATTGAATGATGTCAAAAAAAAATATTATGTATATTATCAGGAATTTTATACTATAGTTTAGGCATTGAAGAAGTGGAGACACTATCGTCTTCCTAAGGATTTTTTGTATATTGATAATCAAGATTTGAAATATTTGAATAGTCAAGGAAAACAAAACCAAAGGCATTTGAAGTGGGTTGATTTTTTGTTTTGAAACATAGAGTGGGAAGTTTAAAAAAGTTGCAAAATTCTCTTAGTAGAAGACAAATTTTGCTTACATAAATGTAGATTGAGGTGGTTGGGTTTAAGGAATGCAAGAGTTTGTATCTAGAGGATCTTGATTTTGGTAAAGCTTGGAAAATATGGAACCTATTACACTTGACAGGACAAAGTGATTGGATTTTATAACCCAAGATGGTATGTTGTTCAAAGGATGTCAATTGTGCATTTCTAGAAGTTCTATGAGAATAATATCATCAAGGAGAAGCATAGTGGAGGATTGGGTGGACACATTGGTAGAGATAAGACCATTACTTTGGTTGCTAAGAATTATTACTAGCCACACACTTGCAGAAAGATGTGAAGAGGTTTGTGTAGAGTTGTAGAGTATGGTAGATGGAAAAAGGAGTGAAGAAGAATATTGGGTTGTATCAGACATTACCTGTACCAGAGAAGCCATGGGAGGATGTCAGGATGGATTTCATTCTTAGTTTACCAAAGACACAACACGGGCATGATTCCATATTTGTGGTGGTTGATGGATTTTTAAAAATGGAACTTTTCATTCCCTGCAAGAAGACTACTGATGTTGTTAGTGTGGTAGAGTTTTTTTTTAGAGAAGTGGTGAGACTACATGGTCTACCAAAGAGAATAGTTTTAGATTGAGATACCAAGTTTGTCAGGTATTTCTAGCATACACTGTGGAAGAAATTGAAGATAGATTTGAAGTTTGATTCATCACATTGTCCATAAACTAATGGACAAATAGAAGTTGTGAACCAAAGTTTGGGGAATTTTCTAAGATGCTTGGTTGGAGATAAACCAAATGGTTGTGATATTATTTTATCATAGGCAAAATTTGCATACAATAATTCTATAAATAGGAGTACTAGTAAATCACCATTCTAGATTGTATATGGGAGTAGTCCCATAAATTCTTTTGAATTAAGATAGTTGGATAAATGATAAATAAGCAGTGCTGAAGCAAAAGATTTTGTTGAACATTTGAAGAACATCCATGAGGAGGTAAAGAAAAACATTACAGAGATAAATATATAGTACAAGGCTAAGGCATATGTGAAAAGGAGGTATAAGGATTTTCAAATTGAAGATGAAGTCATGGTTCACTTAAGAAAGTGGCTTTTTCTAGTGGGTACATATAATAAGTTGAAAATAAAGATGTTTGGACCGTACAAGATCATGAAAAGGGATGATTCTAGAAATTCCTATGAAGTAGAGTTGCATGTTGAACTAAATATTTCACTAGTATTTAACATTTCAAGTCTACTAGAATACCATGAAGGAGGTGATGGAGATGAAGTTGTAGAAGCATAATGGAGTGTTCCAATAGCTAGTTCAACAACAAAGGAGATTGAGGAGATACTAGACAATAATGTTGCAAAAAGTGCAAGGAACAGAGCTTATGAAGAGTACCTGGCACTACAATATTTGGGGTGAAATTATGATGGTGATATAATTTGTGGTGATTTTCATAATTTTTTTACAATATTTTACCAATATTTAACAAAACAAAATGACATAAATCATTCCCCATTTGTTTTCATTGTGGAGAGTTGTGCGCAAAAGAGGGTGGAGAACTCCAAATGAGGGTAGAGATCTATGAATGTTTTTGTGCCCTTGTGATTAGTGCATTTCATTGCTATGATCTCTACATTTCATTTTTGTTCCCTTGCTCTATGATTTCATTGTCATACCCTTGTGATCTCTACAATTCATTTTCATGCTCTTGCTCTGTGATCTCATTATCATGCCCTTGCTCTATGATTTTATTTCCATGTCATGCTCTTGTGATCTCTGTGCCCTTTATTTGTAATTTTGTTGTTGTGCCCTAGCTCTATGATTTTCTTCAAGGGCTATGTAAGTGTTCATTTCTTTTCCTTCTAAATAGGTATCTCTTTTTCCTTCTAAACATGTATATTTAGAGATTTTTTTAAAGGTGCTTATTACATCTTAGCACAATAGAAAAATTGATCTAGCTACATACATATTCCAAAATCTTAATAATTAAATAATTAAACTCACTCAACCTGTGCTAAGTGATTTACCTCAAGATCCTCCACAAAAAATAATGTAGACAAGGAAAAATGAGTAGATTTCACAAGAATTTTTGCAAAAAACATATCATAGTAGACAGTTTTAGAAAGAAATTAGCCATAACCCAGTTGAATGGGTCTAGTTGTTGATTAGCTAGGTTGATTACAAATTCTTGTAGAACTATCATTAGACTAGGTACAATAAAATGAACAATCAACTTTTCCCAACTAGCACGATCAAATATAGTTTTCCAAGGTGTTAAAATTTCATATGCAAGGAATTGAAGAATAACTTCACTAAAGAGTTGAGTGTAAGCAGTTGTTTCTAGTTGTTGTTTCTGTCGTGTACTCTCTTTCTAAAACTACTCCTTCTCCTTCTCTTTCTAAATTTTCTCCTTCTCCTTCGCTCTTGTGCCTTAAATTTTGATTACCAAACTTATGAATATCTGCCTCTACCTTTTCTAATATCAACTTCACATTGTGTTGTAACTCTGGCATAGGTGTTTGATGATCGATAGCTTTCATTTCAGCATTCATTTTAGCATTGTTGTTTTCATGTATGTGTATATATGTATGTATGTATGTATATGTATGTATGTATATGTATGTATGTATATATGTATATATATGTATGTATGTATATACATACATACATACATACATACATATATATATATATATGTATGTATATGTGTATATATGTGTCTATGTATGTATGTATGTATGTATATATACAAAGAGATCTTGTAGATTGTGGATTATAAAAAACAAAAAAAAAACATTAATCATTCCCCATTTGTTTTGATTAATTGCAGAGAGTCGGCATGAAAGAAGGTGGAGAGCTTTGAACAAGGGTGGAGAGCTCTAAACATTGATGGAGATCAATGGAGATCAATATTTTGTTGTCATTCCCTTGTAATCACTACATTTCATTGTCGCGTCATGCCCTTATGATCTCCATGCCCTTGCTCTACAATTTTCTTCAAGGGGAGAAGAGGTACTTACGTAAATGTTCTTTTTTCCCCTTCTAAACATGTATCTCTTGTTCACATATAATAGCTTAGGTCAGATTCAAGGATAACTGATTATGATGATTGTATGCATATGTTCATGTATGTATGTATATCAATTCACTATGTGAAATTCTTTACATGAATACATACACACTTGCATAGTACTTGTGCTAAATTAAATTAATCATTCATGTCTTGAATTCACACAAGCAATTATCCTTGCATTCAGTCGAAACTATTCATACCAAACTAAGTATGCAGAAATCTGTTCATGTTCACATTCTTTAAATATCACATATATAAATTAATAAAGTAATATTAGGATATGACTTTTGCATTGATAAAAAATGTTGATTTACAAATCTAGAAAAAAAAGTGAAATAATGCCAATTTTTACACAATGTTAGGAAATTGTATTTGGGAAAAAAGAGTACATTCATATTTCAATCAAAATTAAATCAAAAGGGGCAAAGAGACAATGATTGATACACAGAATAAATTGTAGAACCAAAATTAATGGCAGATATCTTTAAAAAACCTTCACTATGATTATGCAAATGAATTTTTTGTCTCTCAAAGAAACATGATTAAAAACTAACATGCTTTCTGCAAACAATTTATTTCAATGAAACTCTAAAATACTCATATTTGCACAAAATTGAAGAAAATCTTCAACTTAAGTTAAATATTGCAAAGGCAATCATTACCTTTTTGAGACGGATTGTCATATGCATGGATGATTTAAATTAAGAAAGAAATTACATAGCAAGCCTAGTTAATATTTATGGTATGTTATTTAATTACCATGCCTGCATTTGCACATCAAAATCTTGCTTGAAATATACAATAAAATAATTCAAGTAGGTTGTTGAATCTTCATCCATTTATCCCTTCAATTACCATTGTGGAGATGCTTTAGTTCCTTTCACACCCAACTACTTAGCTTGTAACCATCCATGTAAATGTCAGACTCAGTAATGGTGAATTCAACAAAGCTTTCTTAGTCTATTTTTCCTCCAAAAATATTCTAAAATAAGATTTATATGGTGATAGGTGTATTATTATTAAATTTATTTCAACTATGATTCTTTCTTTTTGATAACAACTTTATTATGAAATATTTTAAATATTCAATATCATTGTTTGGATCACCTTTTTGTAATTAGGAACTCAATAATAGCTGACAGCAATGACAAAAATGGCTAGTTCTTGTTTCAATTACAAAATTGATTAAGTCAAATTATGTTAATGACCAATATTATTAATATGATTTATCTACCATTTTAAATATACATGACACTGAAATGATCGTAAATTTTTTTTAAAAATGATAAAAAGTTTACATTGATGAATGCTTCCACTAAAGAAAGCCTCTCAACTTAATTATCTCTTAGTGATTGAGTAAAGGTCAAATAGAGTTTTCCAAGGTGATAAAATTTCATATGCAAATGTATGTATATATGTATGTGTGTGTGTGTATGTATGTATTTATGTATGTGTATGTGTATGTATATATGTATCTTTGCATCTTTACATTTTGTTGTAATACCCTTGTGATCTATGCATCTCATTGTCATGTGCTTGTGATCTTTCTATATGTATGTATGTAAGTATGTATTTACATATGTATATGTATATATATGTATATATATGTCTATATATACATATATAGACACACACATATGTGTGTGTATGTATGTATATATACACATACATATACATAAAGAGAAGCTTCTCTAATCACTCATTGGGAGAAATATAAAGAGTTACATGTTTAGAAGGAAACGAAAAGAACATTTACATTGGTACCTCTTCTTTCCTTGAAGAAAATCATAGAGAAAGCACTACTATATTTGGGCCCAAATTACACCACAAATTGCAAAAAAATAAAAATGAAAATAACCACAAATTACACCGTCATCACAATTTGACACCGAATGTTGTAGTGCAATGGGCACATAGATCACAAGAGCATGACATGACAATGAAATCACAAAAAAAGGGCATGGAGATCACAAGTTCATGGCAACAAAATGGAGAGATCAAAAGGGCATGGAAATGAAATGCAACGATCATAAAGGCATGACAATGAAATCATAGATCTCCACTAATCTCCACCAAGGGTACGAAAATGAAATGTAGAGATCCTAAGGGCATGGAAAAAAAATGTATTGATCACAAGGGCACAACAATGAAATCTCCACCAAAGTTTTGAGCTCAAAGCTCTCTTCCCTCTTTCATGCCCAACTCTCCACTATCAAAATTAAGGGGGAATGATTTATGTTGTGTTATATATATATATATATATATATATATATATATATATATATATATAATCAACTTCATATTGTGTCATAACTCTAGCATAGGTGTTTGATCCTCGATAACTTTCATTTCAGCATTCAATTTTTCAAGTTTTCTCTTTATTATATGTTTGTTTTATCAATGATTTCCTCCAGTTCAATTACATGCATCTCAACTAGCTGCTCCAATGATACAATCACCTATCTATTTCTAGATTATGCAAGCACTTGTTGTTTTATAGAATCTAGATAGGTACTAAGAGTTCCAAAGTTGTAAACTTGAAGACCATCATGTGTGTGTCCCAACAATGGATGACAAGGATGTAACCATGCATGTACTAGCATGCTATCCCTATGAGGATCCCAAGTATGTATTGTTACTATTAATTTGGGAATCACTATATGATCTAGAATGTTATGAAGTAACAAAGTCAGTAGTAACTTCTCCCATGTCTCCAAAAAACATAGCATAGTTTTAGGGCCCCTTGGCTCCCAAGAATTCGTAGCATAGGTTCAAGGTAATAACTCCTTACACTAAACTCTTCACTTAAGTTATACACTCAACTAGTTTTACATTTGAATAAAGGGTCCCCTTATAGAACAAAGAATCTATACTTGTGGTTTAGCTTAAGAGATTTGAGCAGATGTAACCTAGTCTACCTAGATTTTGAAAATAGAAAGCTAAACTCTAAGTTTCAGCATTAACTTGAGTGGTCTATTTAGACCCATTGATTATTGTCACAAGATTTTAAACATAACTATATAAGGAGTGAGTTAGGTTGTATATAGGTTAACCTTACATTAACTATAAACTATAACACAAAGGGTGCACTAGGGTATTATAGTATTGTAATTATAGAAAATTGTTGATTTGCCCGAGTGGGTGTATGATGTTGAAGAGCTATATTAGGTGAGTAAAGCTCACCAGTGGTTATAGGAATATAGCTACATCAAAACACTTAGGAACCAAAATGACATATTTATTAGAGTGAGTAGTTCAAGGGTCTTGATCCTATGGATATGGATATGTAGGTAGCCTGGTAGGCGGAGTATGCCTCCAAGTGTGCAAATACCTTGGACATAGTTAGGTAGAACTTAACTATTTTAAGACATTATACATTAACTCATAAGAATAATTCCCTTGTAGAAGCCTCTACCACAATGACATTACCTCTAAACCATGCAAAGGATGTTGAAGTGGTTTCAACCTTGAAACACTCTTATAAGCAATGGCAAAGCAAATACAAATGTAATACATATATAACTATTATTTGTGTATGTGTGTGTATGTATATATGCATGTATGTATGTATGTATGTACATATATATACAAGCCATAACCTAGTTAGATGGGTATAGTTTTTGGTTAGTTGGGTTGATTACAAATTCCTATAGAACTATCATCAAATTAAGTACAATAAAATGAACAATCAATTGTTCCTAGCTAGCAAGAAGTTGGTAAAATTGCATATGTATATGCATCACTTGAATGTTAGACACGGAGTGCATTCCCCAATTTATAATGAATGGTTTGATATAAAGGCTCCATATGCTATCCCAACAATGGAAGCCAAGGATGTAACCATGCATGTCTTGGCATGTTCTCCCTATGAGGATCCTAAGTATCTACCCCTGTTGTTAATTTGGGCATCATTATATGATCTAGAATGTTATGAAAAATCCTCCCATGGCTCCATAAAACATAGCATAGGTTTAGGGTCCCTTGGCTCCAAAGAATTTGAAGCATCTATTCTCACTACTCAAAGAATAACTTTAGTGAAGAGTTGAGTGTAAGGAGTTGATGAAGAAAGTTCTGCTTCTATGAAAATTCCATAATCATGAGGCTCATTCGCTTGCAGAAGCCTTTTCCATAATGACATTACCTCTAAACCATGCAAAGGATGTTGAAGTGGTTCCCAACCTTGAAATACTCTTATAAGAAATGACAAAGCAATATGTATGTATGCATCTCTCTCTCTCTCTCTCTCTCTCTCTCTCTCTCTCTCTCTCTCTCTCTCTATATATATATATATATATATATATATATATATATATATATATATATATATATATATATATATATATATATATATATATATATATATATGTAGATGTATACAATCCATATCCCAATGAAATGTGTCTACTTGCTAATTAGTTAGGTTGATTACAAAATCCTTTAGAACTATCATCAAATTAGGTACAATAAAATGAATAATCAGTTGTCCCTAGCTAGTAGGATCAAATACTATTTTCCAAGGTGATAAAATTTCATATGTAGATGGATCACTTGAATTCTAGGCATGAAGCACATTCCCCAATTTATAATGAATCATTTGATGTAAAGGCTCCATACCCTGGCCCAATGATGGAAGCCAAGGATGTAACCATGCATGTATTGACACACTCTCTGTGTGAAGATCCCAAGTATCTACTAGTGTTGATAATTTTGGCATCACTATATGATCTATAATGTTATGAAAAATCCTCCCATGTATCCAAAAAATGTAGCATAGGTTCAGGATCCCTTGGCTCCCAGGAATTTTTGGGAGCTATTCTCGCTACTAGAAGAATAACTTTAATGAAGAGTTGAGTGAAAGGAGTTAAAGAAGCAAGTTCTGCTTCTATGTAAATGCCATAATCATGAGACATTACCTTATAGAAGCCTATGCCACAATGAAATCACCTCTAAACCATGCAAATGATAGTGAAGTGGTTTGCAACCTTGAAATACTCTTATAAGCAATGGCAAAGCAAATGCAAATGCAATACATATATTACTATTATTTATGTATGTATGCATGTATGTATGTATATATGTATGTACGTATATATGCATGTATGTATATACATATATATAAATCCATAACCTAGTTAAATTGGTCTATTTGATGATTAGTTGGGTTGATTTCAAATTCTCGTAGAACTACCATCAAATTAGGTACAATAAAATGAACAATCAACTATTCCCAACTAGCAAGATCAAATACAATTTTCCAAGGTGATAAAATTGCATATGTATATGCATCACTTGAATGCCAAGCATGAAGTGGATTCCCCAATTTATAACGAATGGTTTGATATAAAGACTCCATATGTTGGCCCAACAATGAAAGCCAAGGATGTAATCATGCCTATATTGGCACGCTCTCCTTGCGAGGATCCCAAGTATCTATTGTTGCTATTAATTTGGGCATCACTATATGATCCAGAATGTTATGAAAAATCCTCCCATGTCTCTAGAAAATGTAGCATTGGTTCAGGGTTTCTTGGCTCCTAGGAATTTGAAGTAGTTATGCTTACTATTGGAAGAATGACTTCAATGAAGAGTTGAGTGTAAGGAATTGAAGAAGCAAGTTTTTCTTTTGTGTAAATTTAATAATCATGATGCTCATTCCCTTGTAGAAGCCTCTGCCACAATGACATTACCTCTAAACCATTCAAAGGATGTTAAAGTGGTTCCCAGTCTTGAAACACTATTATAAGTAATG
Source organism: Cupressus sempervirens (assembly GCA_028749045.1). Taxonomy (NCBI): domain Eukaryota; kingdom Viridiplantae; phylum Streptophyta; class Pinopsida; order Cupressales; family Cupressaceae; genus Cupressus; species Cupressus sempervirens. The sequence continues at coordinate 441,503,028 of CM053787.1, read as the reverse complement.
GCAAAGCAAATGTAGATGAAATACATATATTAATATTATTTATGTGTATGTATGTATGTATGTATATACATATATATACAAGCCATAATCTAGTTAAATTGGTCTAGTTTCTGATTAGCTAGGTTGATTACAAATTCTTGTAGAACTATCATCAAATTAGGTACAATAAAATGAACAATCAACTATTCCCAACTAGCAAGATCAAATATAGTTTTCCAAGGTGATAAAATTGCATATGTAGATGTATCACATTCCCCAATTCATAACAAATTATTTTATATTAAGGCTTCATACACTAGCCCAAAAATGGAAGTCAAGGATGCAACCATGAATGTATTGGCACACTCTCCCTACGAGGATCCCAAGTATCTACTATTGCTATTGCAATGGCAAAGAAAATTTAGATGAAATACATATATTACTATAGGCCATATGGAGGACTATGTAAAATAAACAAAAAAGAAAAGAAAACATGACATTAATCATTCCCCATTTGTTTTGTGTAAATTCCATAATCACGAGGCTCATTCCCTTGTAGAAGCCTCTACCATAATGACATTACCTATGAACCATGCAAAGGATGCAGATGTATGTATGTATGTATGTATGTATGTGTATATGTTTATATGTATGTATGTATATGCATATATATACAGACTAGGAAAAATGGGCAGAGTTTAGTTCATTATTAATGGGCATCATATTTCCCCTACATACATTATATATATATATCCCATTAAATCTACATTATTTGTGTGCAATATTTTTAGGTAAGTCACTTAGCATGGGTTGAGTGAGTTTTAATGTTTTATTTGGATTTTGGAATATGTATGCAGCTCAATCAATTTTTTTGTTGTGCTAAGATGTAATAAGCACCTTTAAAAAAAATCTCTTTGTATACATACATACATGTATATGTATGTATGTATGTATGTATGCATGTATGTATATTTATGTATTAGTGGAGATCTAGGATTTCATTTTCATGCCCTTGTGATCACTACATTTTTTTTTCATGCCCTTGTGATCTCTGCATCTCATTGTCATGCCCTTGTGATCTCTACATCTCATTCATTTTATTGTACCTAATCGGATGATAGTTCTACATGAATTTTTAATAAACCCAACTAATCAGCAACTAGACCCATTTAATTGGGTTATGACTTATTTTTTTCTAGAAATATCTTCTATGATATGTTTTTGTAAAATTTCTTGCGAACTCTGCCCATTTTTCCTAGTCTGCATTATTTTTGTGAAGGATCTTGAGGTAAGTCACTTAGCACCTTAAAAAAGACCTCTTTGTATACATACATACATGTATGTACGTATATATGTATGTATATATGTATGTAGTATGTGCCTTTGTGATCACTGCACTTCATTGTCATGCCCTTGTGATCTCTACATCTCATTGTCATGCCCTTGTGATCTATGTATATGTATGTATGTGTTTATGTATACACACACACACACACACACACACACACACACACACACACACACACACACACACACATATATATATATATATATATATATATATATATATATACATATATACATAGGATTATATATACATACATACACACACATATGTGTGTATCTATGTATGTATGTATGTATATAAAAAAAGAGATCTTGGCACAATAGAAAAATAATAAAACTCACTCAACACGTAGCATGTCCATAGATGCAATGGCAACGCCTATTGGTAAGTATATTCCTCTTTTTCTCTCTCATTTTTTATGTTTTTATTTCACTTGAACTATTATTTTTTAGGGGGTGCTTTGTAATATTAGATTTATTTTATGCAGGAGGTGATGAGGACATTTTTGGATGTACTTGTGTTAGATGTACAAGAATCAGTAAAGAATTGTTATAAATTGCTTGTAAGAAATGAAGATGGACTTCCCCCGAGAGTAGCAAGAGGTGATGAGGACATTCCAAGTACTTTAAAGATTGATCATGTCTTAAATATTTTAGATTTTAATGGAGAATTTAGATGTTAGGAGGGGTTGGGGCCAAATGAGCTTCCACCTTCATGTGGTTGGGCCTACTTAGTAGAGAATATTAAACTATTCTTGAAACCAAGTGAAGCTCAACATTAACCTTATATGATTGTATGACAACTAATTATGTGAATCTCTTAGTTTCAGGCAATGTAGAAGGAGGCCATAGTTCAATATGCAATCTCAATTCATATCCATACAACATTAGGTGCAGCTAAAAAATGCAATAGGTTTTCATTTTTTCTTAGAGGTCTTTAATTAGGTATTTTAAGTTATAGACTATCACAAACATTCTCTTGGCCATAGGATATAGAGCTCTAATGTTCACAATGGTCTTTAATTTTAAAAACTTAATAAACTTATTAAATAAATGTAACAGTGTTGTGTTTTTCAGTTGTGCCTATTGTCCATGCATATAGAATGCAGATGCATGTGCATTCTCAATTCAAAGGTACAGGTTCTTGGATGCAATGTAAAAATGACATGCACTAGAAGATGGAAAAATGATGTCAATTTTGCAGGTCTAGAACCTTTTTGTACTTTAAATATTGATCCTTTCTTGAATATTAGATGTTAATGAGGAATTTAGATGTTAGGGGTGTTGCAGGGGGGGGGGGGGGGGGGGGTTGAAAATGAGCTTCCACCTTCACATGGTTGGCCATGATTAGTAGAGAATAGTAAACTATTATCGAAACCAAGTGAAGCTCAACATTAACCTATGATTGTATGACAACTAATTGTGTGAATCTATTGATTTTAGGTAGTGCATAACGATGCCATAATTCGATATGCAATCTCAATTCATATTCATATTGTAAATGTGGAATGGCGGCCTTAGATCCTCACACACACTTCAACATGGTTATTATCTGAAAGATCATCCTAGAATGAATATGAGATTATTCACCCAAGTAAATCGAACACTATGACCTATTGCCTTCTAACTAGAAGGATTTTTCCTTTGCTCTTAGAATGAGAAGTGGGCAACCAGACCTCTAGAATGAAGGATTTTAAGCTATATGAGATATGCAACATTAGTCTAGATGAGAATGCATTGTTAAGCTAAGAAATGAAGAAACATATTATGCTAAATGGATGCATATTAAACTAGTATGAAACTGATATGCAAGAATATTAAGCTGAGAATGCAAGAGAAAATGAGTAGATATTTCAACATAAGTTCGATGCAAATTCCAATTTTTCAACCTCTATAATGAGGAATGGAGAGCTTCTTAAACATAATCCAAGAGGTGATCGATGGTCGAGATTAATTGGAATGAACGATCAAGATTGAAGAGGAGACTCTGTCATAATGGAAACTTCCTTATGAAAAGGGAGTTAACTAGTTTCCTTTAAGTGATAAAAGGAGTTACCTAATTTAATTTGAGTGATAAAAGGAGTTAACTGATTTAATTTGAGTAATGAAAGGAGTTAACTGATTTAATTTGAGTGATAAAAGGAGTTAAATAATTTTATTCCTTTTCTAATTTTAATTCACCCAAAGTTTCCATTTCTAAACTAAAAAGAAGATTTTGGAGAGAATATTTAATTTAATAAAATAGAATATGACCTCATAAATGGATAAACTTTAATTAATTGAATAATTAAATTCAACAATTAAAAAGAGGAGATATCTTATTAAATCAAAAGTATTTAATTCCTTTGTACATTAAGTAAAGAGGTAATTTTAATTTAATTAAAGTGTGAACACTTATAATTAAATTAAATTAAATCAATAGGTTTATTATAGCTAATTTGAGTTGATATTTAGGAATTAAATAAATAGTGTGATTAATACAAATTAGGGTTTTCTACATTTGACACCTAGGTCAAGTAGAGATTATCAGAATTAGAATTGCCTAGTAAAATAAGACTTAGGAATAATTGAATAGACAAGAATTGGTTAATATGGCAATGTGCCAATTTTGGGGTATTACACATATGACATCAGGTGGAGCTAAAAAAAACCCAATAAGTTTACATTTTTGTTAGAGTTTTGGATAGACCTATTAAATAAATGTAAATGTGGTGGGTTTTTTCAGCTCCTATTGTCCATGTATACAAAACACAATTGCACATGCATTCTCAATTCAGAGTGGTAAAATCTTACTTTGGATGTGACAAAAAAATGCCATGCACCAGAAGATGGGAAAATGATATCACTTTTGCAGATTTGAAACATTTTTTGTACTTTAAAGATTGAACCTTTCTCAAAGATTTTAGATATTAATAGGGAATTTAGATTTTTTTTTTGGGTGGGCAGGTGAGGGGGGGGAGAGTGCAAATGAGCTTCCACCTTCATGTGGTTGGTCCTAATTAGAAGAGAATATTAAACTATTCTTGAAACCAAGTGAAGCTCAATATTAACCTACAGTTTCATGACAACTAATTAACAATAATAAAATTAATATTGTATCAGAAAGATGCATATTTTGGATTTGATTGTGCCATATTTTTGCAACAAGATTTCAGATATAGATGTTGATCCTTTTGGGTTGTGTCAAGAAGATTGTATTACCAAGAAATCATCAAAATTTATCTCATGGATAGAAAAGAGAGTTTATGCATAACCAAAGATGTGATGGTTTAAGAAAATAATGGAACTAAAAAAATGTAGGCCTGTTAGCTTGAATTTCCCTAGCCTTTCCCATTTACATTTAGAAAGGGATCTTAACTCATGCAACTAGGATTCATTTGCCACCAATTTTTTTAAAAAATAATTCAATAAGATGTCATAATTGCGATGACTTGTTCCAACATATAACAATCAGACTAACAACATTTCTATTAGATCCATGTTGCAATTGTGATTAGACCGTGCTAACAAATAACCGTTGCTTCCACAACACACCTATCACACAACTGTCATAATTGTGATGGACAACTTTGGTAGCTAGTCGTCGATCCAATGGTAGATTGAAATCTTATATCGTCACAATTATGATAGTCCACTATCACAAGTGGGAGGAGAAGAAGATGAACTCTTTCCCTGCATGTTCGAAGCTATGACACCTTTATTCATCGCAGTTGTAATGGACACCCTTGTCATCACAATTTGTAACAACAAAATTCTAATGCCTATTCGACGAGAGCCAATTCATGGTACTGTCGCTTAGGTGATGGCTAGCTATCACAATTATGAAAACCTATCATTGGAATTTGAGCCCAAATGTAGTACTATGGTGAATGGAAAGGGGGTCTAGTAGAAGATTCATCATGGATAGAAAGGGAGGAGGTTAACTATCTTGGTTTTCCTCTGAACACCTGAGATGTGACAAGGTCTCTTTTCAAATTACCCTAGGTGTCTAACGCAAGAGTATCTTGGGTGTAAGAGCAATATTGCATCACCCAAAAATATTTCCTTTTTATTTCTTGATAAGGGTTGTCTCAGTATAGAGCTATTTTTTTGGGAGGATTTGTTCTTAGTAAGTCAGTCATACAAGATTGAGATGTGCTAATTTTAGATGTCGATGATTATCATGGATATATCAACTTTAGGCTTAGTTTTGAAGATATTAGAGGCTCTGAATAGGCTTCAAAATCAGGTTGGCTATAGCTTGTGCAAGTCGGGCCCTATAGTGCAAAAGCAAAGGGTTTTGAAAAGTGGTTATAATAGTTAATCGGATCAACAGTTCAAAAGTTATGGCCTTTTGAAGTTGTGCCAACCAAAATTTCTAAAATAAGTGTCAAAGGTGTATTAGACTAACTTTATATGTAATTTTAGAGTTAGTCGGTCTTAAGGGTTAGGGTTTGATGTTTTGAAACTTCTCGAGCTATGTAAAAATGCCTATGTAAGGAATGCCCATACATTGTCTAGTACAACTTTGGGTGATAGTTCCTAGCTCTGTGTTGTAAATTATTGTAAGGAAGGCACCCATGTGGGTTTGCATATTGTATTTTAAAATTCTATAATTCTACATTTGCAACGATAATAAGAAGCCCATATTTTTTTCTCATGAATATTTATTATTTCTTCATTTTTATCATGTATTTGTGGTATTAAGGGGAGCACCCTTCATAGGTCTGATGTGGTGAGAGGGACCTAGATAAAATTAAGTCCATACTTCAATTAATGACAAATCCTTTCCTTATAAGATTTATTATAATTGAAAAATATCCTTCAATCTCTACATTCTTGCAACCAAGATTTTTACATAATTCAAGTCCTTCAACTAAAGCTATTAATAATGTCCAATTGGTAGTTTCTATTCCTATACATCTTGCTAACTTTTCTGTCTCCATACCTTGTGAGTTATGGATACTACAACTAATGACTTCTCTTCCTGGATTCCCTCTTGAAGCTCAATCAAAATTGAGTTTACACCATCCCTCCTTGGGTGGTTTCCATTGGCACATCTCTCATTTTATTTTTGAAGTTTCCCCCATGCTCGTATAAAGGGGGTAATTTCAAACCTATCCTCTTGACTCTCATTTTCTCATTCCAACAATACATTATAGCCTCCTTTTTTATTCAAAACTTTATTGTTGGTAAGTTCAATGAGAGAAGTCTCAATTTTAATTAGAAGTTGTTCTACATTCATCTTGTTATCCTAAAATATTCTTTGGTTTCATTCCTTTCATAATTCCCATAAGACTATGGAAGGTGTAGATGTCCATAAATAGCTATAAATACTATCATTTCTAAGGAGGGGCCAAGCATGTAGCATATTTGTTACAATTCTTGGAAATGCATATACCCATCCCAATTATGAATATAGCCATAAGAGAGATTAGAGACTTTGAATTGAGGAATACCTATAAAAAATTGTGTGAAAATGGGGTTCTAAAGGAAGAAAAAAAGATACTTGTTGAGAAAGGATTACCCATGCCCTAATATTTATGAATTTTTTAAAGGTTGAATGGATCAAAATTGTTTTAAGTTGAATTCATGATATGAAGATGTGACTAGAGAATGGGCTAGTAAAGATAACATAATAAATAATTTGACAAGTCATTGGCTACCCTTCCCTAGATCATGTAAAGACCATGTGATGCCTAGCCAAGAATGTGATAGAGGAAAAGAAAAAAGCTCAATGAAATGGTTGAGGAATGTCAATTGATGGCATTGATGATCTTGTTATAGAGTTTGTAGTCTTAGTGATTGCACACAAAATCTATCAACTAAGCCAACAGAATAATGTACCATGTGTAGTTGTTGATTTAGGTTACAAATTTATCAGGAAGGACCACAACTATGATTTGGTTGAGTTGCAATTGATTCAATTGGTAGAGAATTTGGGAGCCATAAGGAAAGAAAAGAACACTTCCTGTAAGTTTGGCTCACTTTTTTTGTTCATATTATTTTATATGAAAAATTCATTTCCCACCATTTGTGAAGTGGTATGGGATAAATTCAAGTCTATAACCAAGTGGACTAATGGTTATATTAAGAAATTAGGTGAAATTTTTGAAACAATTCTGGATGGTTATTTTGATGAGTTTAAGATAAAGATGAAGAGAATGATGAGGATCCCCAAGTTAGTTGTGGATCAATTTTATGATCACATTTACTTCATGGTAGATATTGACTACACCTATGCCAAAGTTATTATACCAAGCGTTTCATAGTTGAGGCCTATGCAATATGAAGTAAATGTTGATGAGATATTTGCATTAGTTACTACTTATTAGCTAAATACATTGATAAGAATACTAAAACATTTGGCACATATGAAATTGCAAAGACAAAGATACTCATGCGAACAAAAGTGCCCAAGATGGATAGAGAAAGAAAGAAGGTGATAGAAGATCTAGAAGGTAAACTTGAAGAGGCACTTCTACAAATCATAGAAGGCAAAGTGGAAGATGAGTAGATTGGGAAAGATGAAGAGAGTGAAAAAGAAGATGAAGACAATGAATCCAAAGGAAAACAATTAGTGGTTTCCAAGCATCCGAAACCTAAAGGAAATGAAATAGTTATTTTTTACCCAAAGGTCAAGAGAAGCTCGAAGAAATTGGTTACTCCACCTACTTATTAGAGGAGAGTAACTAGGCAAGGATATAAGGAAAAATCTCCTATAGTTGTAGAGACAAAGAAAGGGACTATAGAGATTACAAAGCTATTTAAGGGAAATTCCCCAACAAAGAGGAAACTAGTAGCTAAAGGGACCAAGCAAGGTTAGAAGGAGAGACTAATTAGGAAACTGATAGTAAATCCTTATGATGAAGAGGAAGATGAAGAAGAAAGAAATAAATCTAGTGACATGAGAAAATTTTAGATTGTTCCAAGGTAACCTCCTTAGGACATTGAACAGGTGTGTGATAAGATCATAAATTTAGTAGGTGTTTTAGGTTTGAAACATGTTAAATATGATTCTTTAGAGATTTATAAAGAGAAGGTTGAGCAAACAATTTTTGACATGATGATAAAGTTTTGGCATACACCTTTAGAGTTTGGTAAGGTAATACGTAAAGAGTTTTATGATAAAATGGATTCAAAATATAAATGGGAATTGTCTACTGAAAGACAAATAAGATAAACAAATTTAGCTCAAACAATGCTAGATTTAGGGAAGACACATATGTCTATAGCCCTAAGTGACTATGCAAATAAATTTATGCCCCAGACAAGGGCTTACAAAATTTTGAGAAATAAAATTGAAGATGTCTAAGAGAACAAGTTGGTTTGGAAGAAAGAATTTGGATTTTTAGTTACAACAACTAAAGAAGATAAGGAGTAAGAAGAAGTTGAATTACATACTAAAGAAGATATAAGTGAGTCATAAAATTTGGACAAAGAAATAAAGAGAAAGGTAGAGGAGAGTGAAAAAAAAGACATTGTCACTATTGAATATATACATGAGGATACATAGCTAAATATCAATCCCTTGATCGAGGAAGATCTTAAGAATGAAAAATTCATCAAGGCAACCTTAGATACAACTCTACCATGTATAAATTTATTTTCTATAAAAGTGCATGATTACCCTAGGATAGAATGTGCTCCAACTATTTAGTGAGAGTTGAATAGTTCTACAATAATTATGGTCACAACTGAAGAAAAATGCATATGAGGTGTAAGTATTGAGGGACAAGGCAGGGAAATAATTACAATTATACATCCACTACTTGAGGCCAACCTTGCCATTGATGCAAAAGAAGGAGAGGAGAAAGAGAAAGAAGAAAAGTTTGTAACTGATGTGTCAAGACCTCACATCGAGGGAAAAAAGGAGGTTGTTCATTCAAAGACCAAGGAGCACCAAAAGTGTAAAGAACAAGAAGCTATACAGGCACTCATTTAGTTACTAAGTCTAGAAACCCCCACACATATTGAAACAAAGATATTTGATACACCTAAATAGTAGGTGATTAATACTCATTGGGAGTCTATTTTAGTTGGTATTGATACTAATAAAGGACAAGGTGAGCTGAGACCAAGCTTGGACATTTCATCCTTACACCTAACTATTCCAATAGCAGCACACTGAGGAAGAAATTGCTTGAAAAGAAGGCAAAATCCATTGTTAAGCTTGTAACATTAGATGAGGTCATTGTGCTACCTAAGTATGACCCTGAGAACATAGTGTTTGATCATATGCAATTTTTTCAAGATTTATTGAAGAGAAAGACCAAACAAGAGGAATTGAAGAGAGAACACAAGAAAAAATAGGTACTTCATGAAATAAAGGATATTTGTGTTGATGCATTTGAAATTCAAGATATTAATGAGTAGACTCCTATTTTAGACTAGTTACTTCACATTGTTGAGAAGGTCAACAATGATGATATTGAGGCTAATGAAAAGTTAATGAGGTGGTCAAAAAAGAAAATTTGATGACAAAAGTTTTGGAGAAAGTTTCAATAGAGATTTCCATTAAGAAAGTTGAACTTTCTACCCTTGTAAATAATTTAGAGGAAGTTATACAAAATGTTCATTTGTTGTATAAGAAGATTTGTGATGTAGAGTTATGTACTAAGGATAATCAACACTTTATTGACAAGCTTCAAGTAGATTTGAAGTCAATGAGACATTCTTTGAGCATTAACAAAAGTTCAAGCTCCATTTATTTTAATAGGTTAACTTATGCCCAAGGTAGATTAAAAGATTTGATGACCAATAATAGAAATTAAGGAAAAATTTGATATTAATTTAGACATTGTTATTTGGAGCTTATGCAAAGAGAACTAACAACTACAAAGGACTTAGTACATAGAGATTTGCATCTCTCAATTGCAAACAATTTGATTGATCTAACTTCTCATCTACAAATCAAAATACAAGTTTTGGAATCTGTTAGATCCAATTGGGATAATGCATTGGCCATGATTCTATAGATTCATAAACCATTTTTGGATAAATATAATTTGACCTTAGCACCTCCATAGCCATGAGTGACAAAAAAAGGGGGAATAGATATATATACAATGGGAAAACATGAATAGATGAATTTCACAAGAGAAAATTAGCTGAAGATCAAGGGTACATCCAACATAATTAGGAAGGTATAACATAATGTAATGTATTTCTCATTTTTAAAGACATTTATGCATGATTTATATAGTGAAGTCTTTATGAAGAGTGAGTTACAATCTAAGGGGGGGTTACTATTTTGTAATTTTGGATGATAACAATCATGACAAAGTGTTTTTTCCACTAATGTTAAAGGGGTAGAATGTTAATCTCCAAGTCATGTTGTCTATCAATGTGAAACACTTTGTCATTTCCTAGGAAGATTTGGTCAGTCATCACTATGATTGAGCTACCCAACTAAGGTTGAATAATGCAAGTGGACTTTTCCACATTTTAGTTTGAGTTGAGAAAGTCTTTGATTCTTGAGCACCCAAATATGTATGAAGTGGAAATTATGTTGAGTAAGTTGGAAGTTAGTAGATGTTGAGCTAAACAGAGTTAGTTTATGTTGAGTTACATAGTTAGTATCAATCATTTAGAGGCTAAGGGAAAACATGAGGATTAGTCATGATTGAGCATCAAAGTATTCATGTGTGAGTAAATGAGCTTTGGTATATGTGTTTGGAATGGCACAAACACTTTTGTAAACCATTTTGGCCAACTTCTATACATGATTTAATGATTGTTGAGATAGTTAAGGAGTTATTTATGCATCTTGTTAGAGATCATTAATATTTATGAAGGAAGTGTAACCAATCAGAAAAAAGGAATGTATAAGAGACAATAGGAAGAAATCTAGATCATTGATCATGGTCTAGAACATTCTCTAGTTGGTTATTTAAGGAGGATCTAGACCCTAAATCATTAGGATAGAGAAAAGAGAGAAGTGTAAGTGTGAAAGAGGCTATGTTTGAATGTTAGAAGCAAAGACCAAGAGAAGCGCCCAAACAATGAAGGAAAAAAACATAGTTTATTGAATAGGAGATCACATTAGAATTAGATAAAGAAGATATGTAATGAAGCATTAGATTGCTAACTAAAAGATTAGGTACTGATACATTCTAGAAAGTGAATCAAGGTAAATCTCTTAAAGAGTGGTCCTAATAGGCCTATACAAATCTCCTAACAAAGTGCTTATTTAGTTGTAAGTTTAAATCCTTTAATCAAGGTAGATTAAATAATTAGTGTAAGCTCTTAGTAGGGAAGATCCCCTTACAAGGTAGATCACCATAAGTGATCAAACATTGTAGCCCAAATAGGCACATTTTATTGCTACAATAGTGAAGATTTTTGGGTGTCATCCCCGCCCCAATTTTACCTTTACCTTGGAGGGTTTCTAGGTAACCAAATATTTTGTGTTATGTATTTACATTTACTTTCATGTTTATGGGTGTGATGAATAGTAAGATCAATTTAAGTTCATGGTTATAAAATTCATGATGTTGATATGAGATGGATTAAAGGTAAATGCATTTGAATTGTTTCAAGAAGATAAAAGTTTTATAGATCTTGATTCACCCCTCTCCCCACTCTCAGTATCTTACTTTACCAATAGACTTCCAACAGTAACTAATATATATATTATTCATATTGTTAATAGTAGGGATAACTTTAGTTGTGAATATTTTCTAAATGGCAAGTTTCACTCATCGAGGACCCTGATTTTGGCAAAAATATTTGCACCTTAAGGGGTGGTTGTATCACCGGAACTTTATGAAAATTATGTCTCATGCTTAGACCAATCATCAATATTGATACATAATTATTTTTTATTTTGGTGATGACTTTGTCAATAGAATTTAATCTCTCGACACGATCAATCAAATATTTCTACCTGCAATTTAAGAGGCTTGTCTTATTCGATGGATGCATTCACTAAAGTGTGGTAAATATTAAAGTTAATTTATATGTTAAGTACATATAATTGACACTTGTTGCTATTCTAGAGACATTCCAACTAATTTTTTATCATTTTAATCTTTGGCCTGAATTAGGTTTGATTGTGGATAGGTGTCATTATTCCAGAGACTTTCCTTAGAACTTGTTCTCCTTTAACATGTTGGCCCAAAATAGGATATATACCATTGATTTAGGATCATTTGAAGATTATAAATAGGGTTGCTATGTTTAGATCACATAAAATTATGTTTTCTAGGCTTTTGCACTTTTGGTCATGCATTTCTTCAATAATTAAAATTTCACTAATGTTCTATAGAATTTTCATGCGACGGAAATAAAATCATCAATAAAATTAATTTTTTCCCTAGTTTGAAAAAAATCGCCAATAGAAATTAAAATTCCCCCCCTAAAATAATGTTGGATTTTTCATGATTTTATATTTTTTCCCAAGAGGGGGTTTCTTAAAGTTATCCCTGGTTAATAGTTATTAATTAAGAATATCATACTTCACATTAAGTAATATTTAATCATTACAATATTATATTTGAATATACAATATACAAAATATCCATAATCATGTAAATATAATCACATATAACTTGTGTGTGTGTATAAATATGTATATGTATACATATATATTATGTATATGTATGTACATGTATACATACACATATATACATATATATATATATATGTGTGTTTGTACATATGCATATATATACATATGCATATGTATACATATCCATATAATTATCCAAATATGAAAAAATAATTAACTATAAAAAAAATAGAGGAAACCACAAGATCAAACAAGGTCATGCATAGTCAACGAGGCAAGTCAAGTAAATCTCCTAACAAAGAATAAAACCCTTAAACATAACATAGCGAAGATCATCTAGGAGCCATCCTAATGAGGAGAAATAAATGAAATGATCAAACAAATAATATAACCAAAATGTTGAAAATAGATTGATACAAGTATTATAAATGTGTTTCAATCATTGTTTTGTCACTGATGTCAAACATGATTTTTGCTAGTAAGACAACTGCTTACATGATTTAAGTACTATCACTTGTTTGATTGATGAAGAGAATTTGATAAAAAAAAATGTAACAAAAGCACCTAGAGGAAATGTTGAGTTATGATATGAAAATGAGTACACAAATTAGCTAAGATAGTGATATCATAGTGTATTGATAATCTACTTAAGGTTGCAAAGGTTGGTTACAATAAGCAAGTATAGAAGAACAAGTTAAACTAAGTTTTTCTACCAAGATTGATTGAATGGATAGTAGGTGCTGAGAAAAGTTAGGGCAAGCTGAGTAGAAAATCAGTTGGAGTCAAGTAAAAGTTCATTTTAGTGTATGTTGAGAAAAATAGTGGATGCCAAGTAAAGTTTAGTTGATGTCAAGTACCAGTAAACTTTAGTTTGTGCCAAGTGATTTTTTAGTGGATATTGAGCAACATAGTATGTGTCGAGCATCGGAAGCTAGCTAATGCCAAGGGCTAGTATTATTAAAAAGATCCCAAGTTCGATGGATCTAAACCAACAAGTTTGTTTTCTTGGATTGTGTGAACTAGGTGGAAGATAAGATTGATGAGCTGGTGGCACAGAATATATGGTAAATAATTTTGAGGCAAATTAAAAGAGGATTTGAAGGAGAAGTTTATAAAAGTGATATGGAATGAGGGGTAGATTCATTGAATCCTACCTAATTTTTCTTAACCCTACATTGGATGATGGAGAATGAACGAGAAAAGATCTTAATTCTCTATTTATAGGGATGGTTGGTCAGAAGCAAGGGTTGTCATGTGCGAGAACCTAAGGAAGACAAGGAGTCAAGAGGTATTGCTTCATCAAGTGACCTAAGTGAAGAGTTTGCATTAGCATGTTTAGCAAGAAGGCTTAAGGGTATGAATTCTTGAAGGGTGAACAAGCTATCAGGGCTTAAGAGTGTGAAAGTCAAGTAGAATGGAGGACTAAAATAGAGATTTGTAATCTACAAATGGAGTTGTAAGTTGTTATTAGATCAAAGCCTTACTATTACTCTCTAATAATTATATCAGTCTAGGGTAAATCCTTTCGATTAAAGTTGACCTAACACTCATTTGTAAATCCTTTAACTGGTTGACATTCCAAGTGAATGGTATAAAGTCCTCTAACAAGGCTCACTCTAACAAGGTGATTGAAATCCTTCAATAGGGTCGCATTTAACAGTGTGTCTTGTAACCTTTAATAGGGTTGGCCTTTCATAGGGCATCACTTTAGAAGAGTGAAAAAGAGTAGCATGTTATTGGTGGTTTTTTCCAAATTGGGTTCCACATAAATCATTGTGTCAAACATGTTTTTGAATGTGTTATGTTTCATGTTTACATTTCTGCAAATTGATTCGATAGTAATCTACAAGTTTTAAGTGATTACATAATCTTATGGATGCATGCATGATGAAAAATGTTATATGGGTTCACTAAGCTAAGAAACATTTTATTTATACATCTGGACCTTGGATAACTAATTCACCCCCCCTCCCAGTTATTCTAAAGAATTCTAACACAAAATAATAAAGGCATGAATCAACAAGTTCAAGGAAGTCAATTGGTCCACCTAAATAGAAAATCTATGCCCAAAGGAGTTACTTCTGGGGACCTTAACACTACCTCTGCAACAACAACTTTCAGGATTTAAAAGAAGCACTCACACCTATATAGTTAGGTTGAGTTAATATTTGGTACTTGCAACCCTAAATCACCAAGATGAGTAGAAAGGTATATAACACACACAAACACACAAGAAAAAAATAGTAGAGAAGGAGGGGAGTGCAACATTATGTAGATCTCATGTAGGAGTGACTACAACTACCTCCCCTCATCCAAAAAATACACCAGGTAGAATATATGTATACATATACAACAAGATCATATCACCAAGATTGATTTTTCAAGAAAATCATCATGTAGACAAAGGATTATCACTGATCATAATAGATATTTTATTTGGGATAAGTAATATTTTGTTTCCTAATCAAAATATATATTATCAAGAATAATATTATACTATTTCATCACTTGGTAGAGGTATCTTATAAGCATATATATACTGCTATCATTTGGAGCATAAGACATAACATTTAGACCCAAGCACTTATAGATAAAAAAACATCTTACATATACCCTAGTTCTCTAATTACATCCCTTAGTACTCCAAATTGTATTTTGGGATTAGAGGGGCATTATATCCTCCCCTCTATAATTTGACTTACTCCTAGAAGTCACCATTTTTCTATTATCATTTTTATTTATTATTAACACAAGCAATTTCCTAGCATAGAAGGTAATAGTTTTCTATTATGGATTAAACATAGTAACTTTGAAAATTGGCTATCTCATAAGACAATGTGTTAATCATCAAGAAATTTATAGTCAAACACTTTTATTTATACTTCATATTCATTTCTCTAAAATTTGACTCTAGGTATAAAATGTTTTCCTTTATTTTAGCATTCATGACCCAATAAAAAAGTTTTAATGCTTTTATTTGATAACCCTAAATTAAATAGTAGATTATAAATATTTGAGATAAACTAAGATTCCTACTACCATTATTATTATCTTCTAACAATGAACAAATGCATAATACTTATGATAAAATTTCTACTTCTTAGTTCTTAGAGGTGAAATCAAAGTCTTATAGTGTACTAATGTACCATTTGCACAAAACCATAACATACATCTACTTGAAAAAAAAATGCTAAAATATAAAATACATGTACTTGAAAATAATCTTTTGAAAACACACAAAAGAAGATTGTGTTTCTATTATGAGGGTCAATTGTTCTTCATGTTGAACAAGAAGAAGACATATTTTGTAAGATTTGTCCTTACAATATTTTTACCTAGGAAAAATAATCATAGTCAAAACATCTAATATCAAGACACCACTCCCAAGAATATATTAATTTACATGTCTATTTTACTCAATTTTCACAAGTTCACTCAAACTTGCAATTTACCAATATGAATATAAGCTTGTTAGGAGAAGAATGTCTTATTTCACCTAATTTATCATGGAAATTTTGAATTTACTAATTTATTCTAGTTTTCTCAATAAATTCAATTGAAACACTTAACTTACTATGTAATTATTTTTGTAGCACACTATAAAATTAACACTCGCATCTTCCTAATACTATATAATAAAATTGCATAGTTTCCTTATCCTTAATACCATTGTATTCTCTTCTACACAATTATAGCTACACAGTTGCAAGAGATCACTAAATTTATTTAATTCAATTCAAAGTAAAGGATTTTTTTCAAATAAATTTCTTAAGATGCATAGCCTAATTATAATTCAGTCTTACTCACACTTCCTTATTATCTCCGCATATTTGAAGATAATGAAAAATGAAACTATACTGACTTAATAGAACAATTTAGTCTATGTGAGTGAGTGAGTGAGTGAGTGTGTGTGTGTGTGTGTGTGTGTGTGTGTGTGTGTGTGTGTGTGTGTGTGTGTGAGAGAGAGAGAGAGAGAGAGAGAGAGAGAGAGAGAGAGAGAGAGAGAGAGAGAGAGAGAGAGAGAGAGAGATTATTTAATCAATCTAATCCATAGCAAGTCATTTATCAAGTATCAATTGTAAATAAAATAAGGATACAATATTTTTAAAATCCAAAAAAAGTTAAGCTATTACCCTATACAAATAACTCTTTTATAAGTCATATATTAAAATATAAGGGAAGATCATGCACATCCTAACACATTTATCAGCAAGAAATACTATCATTATTTTTTAATCTTTAAGTGTAAGAATATCATAGTAAACAAAAGAAACTACGCTATTATTCTAAACTAGGCATGGAAATCTTCTTCATAATCTTTTGAAGCTAAATTGGTTTTGGTAAAACAAATATGCATAGGATAGAGGTTACCCATTCCAGATGTAATTCAACATATACTAATACTAGATTTTTCCCCAAGAATAGGAGTACACACACTATGAAGCATAATTAATGTCATTATGATCCAAAATGGAAAAACATAAGTTTTTGACAAAAGATAAGCTATTTCAAGAAAACATGAATATAAGTAAATGTATCTTTCTTTTCTAGGATTCAAGTTTGACTAACCCTCTAGAAAATATTTAAAGGGTCTACACAAAATATTAAGATTTATGCATGGGGCATCTATGAGTCCCAAAGTTCCTAATGTGGCAACCTAGGGCTTTGATACCATATGTAACTCCATGCCACGAAACTCAAGAGAAAAAATCCATCTAACTATTGGCATAACTAATGAAACTAATAGAATAGGTGATGATATCATGATGTAAAGAGAAACTAATAATTTATTTACCTAATGATTAGTTATTATGTTGTCATTTATATAAACTATTTATATAGTGCTCTTAATATGTTACCAAGTATAGTCGAGTAGTTGAAGCTTGAGTTTGTTGCTAGCCTAGAGAACAATGAGAGGATCGATGAATAAGGAAAATTGCAAAAAAGAATGTAACCATTTCCACATAACTCATAATAGATCTAAAATAAATATGTAATTGAAGTCTACATGCAAGAGAATAGACAACATACCCACAAAAATGTGATACAAGATATACCCTAGGAAACCCTCATTGAGAGAAAAACCTAGCCTCCAAATGCATCCATCACCATGCATTATTCAAAAAAATATGATTTAATACAACCATGGAAGCCTTCAAAGTCATAGCCACAACCAAGAAATCATGTGAACAAGCATGAATCGACACATCCCATGCCATGCTTCCAACCTTCACAAATGCTCCCTTGGCTAACCTGTCAAGCCTTGTCTTGCTCAACTCTTGTCTTTTAGCATTTCCATCTTGTCACTACAACTACCCTCATGGTATTTTATATAGTAGCAAGTCCCACAAAACTACCAAGATGGTATTACATAAACAATGTGTTAAAACCATGTGCTATCTAACCCATTGACCTCACATTTAATATTGGGAATTTTATTATTTTTCCCAATATTAAATAATTACATCGAATATTACCACAATGTTACAATACAACTCATCTAGTATATCCCATGGGAATCTTTACATGTTGTGTATCCATCTAGGTGCTCCTAGGTGCAACATTACATAATAAAATAAAATAAATGCAATATAGCAGTATTATGCAATGTGTGCAACACCCATTATCTCAACAATCTCCCACTTTTTGTATACATTATATAGGGTCAATATATAGCCACATAAATGAATAATGAAACAATCCCTCCTAGAAAATCCACCATTATGAATCAAAGTACACAATATTCTCCATCTTGGTACCCACAAAAAAATCAAAGTATCTCAAACATGAATGATGTCACCTCCTATTATGTCAGTAGTAGTGGACATACATAGAAGCCATCCAAAGAGAAAGCTACCCAACCTATCACATAAGAGCATCATAAAATCTTGTACTAAGGGTAATCACATGTATCTGTAGTTCTCAAAACCCATAGCTGGAATAACGCCCATAGCAAGTGACAACCCATACAACTATCCACACCTCCAAAGCTATACCAAATGAATCTCACATCATCATCATATCAAATTTGTAACTTGCAATCACAAACCTCAAGAGAAACACCTACCACATTTATACCAAGAAGTTCTCACTACACAAGACAATATCAAATATATAACTGGTGTACTCAAAATATCTCAAAGAAGTTAATCCATATAGTATCAAGGACATCCACAACATATAAACCAATAAACTACAAGAACAACTCTCGTAACAAGTCTCCAACACTCTCCCAAGTTCTCCACAACCAACAAAGGAAATAGATACAGAAATAACCATGTCATCTATCACATGATATGCATGAATACAAATGAGTGATCATAATCTCCAACTAACCTCAAATCCAATGTAAGTGAAAACTAAACATCCAAGAAGATAACCAATACCAAAGATAAACCATGCAAATAATAACCTGCATCATGTCCTTCTACACACACCTCTAGATGTAAATTGTGCAAGTATGATCTCCTCCATAAAACCATAACCAAGAAGCCACAACAACACCCAAACCATATCATATAACTAGTCATGGATGTAAGCCTCTCACAAGAAGATCAAACTCACAAACCATTCCTAAACCAAGGAATAACCTTTCCTAATCCAAGGAATATGCCAAATATAAAGCCATCTCCCAAATTGAACCATCATAACAACATATGCACAAGGTGATAACCAATGCTAAACCATATCTCAAATGAGATCTCCATAACTAAATCAAGTACAATAGCTCAAGATCCATATCATGATAGACAAGCATAAACACAATGCACCTAAGAGAAATAATGGGCTATACTTCTCAAGTATCAAGCTGGTGAGTAGACCAAGAATGAGGAATGAGAATTTTCATCAATATATCCAAGTTTCCAGGCAAGACTCATCTAAGAACAATCTCGTCTCAAGTCCATATCAAGTGAATTCCCCTTGAACTTCCTACTAAAACCATTAATTGTCTGATCAATACATCTCTAACCCAAGAGAAATCATAATCACCATCATCTTTAAGTATCCACAAGCACCTGTAACCAATCAATCTATGATTATTAGAGTAATAAGATATTTCTTTATGAATTAAATCATTTTTATTTAATTATTAAGTCACTCATTATCTCTAGTTTACTTAAGATAAACTTTAGGCATATAAAAATTAATTATTTTATTAATCATTATCAAGCAACCTAGGTATTACTTATTAGGATTTTTATCTCTTTTATAAGGATCATCTCTCTTTCTAATATATTCATTCACTTTTGATAATAGCAATCTCTCTTTTTGCTCATCAACAATGTCTCATCTATGCATCTGGCAATTCAATCCTTCATAGCTTTTGCTTCTCTCTTTTTGTGACAAGTGTTTTGTTAGGATTTCACCACGAACAAAAATACCAGTTACATGAAAATATAAACAATATTAGAAAATAATAGATCACACAGAAGAGAACACAAGACACCAAGATTTAACATGGTTCACCCAAACTGTGAGCTACATCCACTAAATAGTAAGTCCAATATTATTAAGATCCAATGATTACAACTTGATTACAATTTGTAATCCCTTACATCTCAATACTATCATGAGAAGTAAATTTTGTATCACACCTTATGAAACAATCCCTAACCCTAAGCCCTTTTATACAAGTATTTTGCTACTTTAGGGTTAAAATTAGTTACAAGCTGTTGGTCATAAATTGGTGAATAAATAATAGCCAATTGGAAAATATTAGCCAGTTGGAAAATAGTAGCCAATTGGTGAATAATTTATGAAGTATGTACAATGCTTCCCTGATGAGTTACCACAAACTAACAATCTCCCACCTAGGGATTGATCGAACCCCACACTAGACAATAATCTTCCACTTGGAGACTGATCTTGTAGCAATGCTACTACTACATAGGGCTCCCACTGGATCAAATCAACCTAGACTCTATTGTTCTTTTATTCTATTTAGTCTAGAAGACCAAACAAATCTGAAGAGGAATTCAACTTCTCCCTTGTCACTACCTTTGTAAACATATCTACTAGATTGTCATCTATATGTAACTTGTCCATCTTTAACTGTCCATCATCCAAAAATGATTGAATGAAATGGTACTACAATTGTATGTGTTTTGTTTTTGAATGCAAAGCTAAATTATTTACAAGATGAATGGTACTTTGGCTACCTGTAAATAGATAATTATCCTTATGAGGATGTCCCAATTCTTCCAAGAAGAACTAAATCCATATCATCTCCTTGGCTACCTCTATAGCAGCAACATACTTAGCCTCTATAGTGGATAAAGTATTAACCTTCTCTAACCTAGAAACCTAGCTCACAGCTACCCCACCAAGAATAAATACATAACCTATAGTTCTCCTCCTAGTATCAATATCCCCTACCAAATCTGAGTCAACATATCCCTAAAAATTAGTAGAAGAGCCCCAAAAGTGTAAATACTTATTGGATGTTCCTCTCAAATATCTGAGAATCCATTTGACTGCATTCCAATGATTAATCTTGGATGACGCACATACCTGCTAATGACTCCCACTGCATGTGCAATATTTGGCCTTGTACATACCATAACATACATCAAGCTTCCTATAGTACAAGCATAGGGTACCTTGGACATCTTATCCTCCTCTTATTGTGTCGTTGGACACATCTCCTTAGTTAACTTCAAATGACCAAGTAAAGGTGTGCTGACAGGTTTAACATTCTCCATAGAGAAACGTTGCAACACCTTCTCAATATAATCAACCTAAGATAAAGTCAATTTCCTATTCTTCCTATCTATGAAAATCTTGATACCAAGGATTTTTTTTTTGCCCCAAAATCCTTCATAGAAAATGCAAGTGCTAACTGGTGTTTCAACCCCTTAATGTGATCCATGTTAGACCCAACTACAAGCATATCATCAACATATAAACATAAAATAATGTAGCTATCATTATCCAACCTCTTAAATTAAACATAATGATCTGAATGACACCTACTATATCCATGCTCATGCATAAAATTGTCAAATTTTAGATACCATTATTGAGGTTCTTACTTAAGCCATATAATCTATTCTTCAATCTACAAACCAAGTTCTCCTTACCTTTTACCTCAAATCCTTGTGGTTGTACCATATAGATCTCTTCATCCAAATCACCATGAAGAAAGGTTATTTTAATATCAAGGTACTCCAAATCTAAATCTTCAGTAGCCACAATACTTAAAATAATGTGAATAGAAGTCATTTTAAGAACAATAGAGAATATCTCATCAAAATCAATGCCTTTTTTTGTGCAAATTCTTTTACAAATAACTTGGCTTTAAATATTTTCTTAACTCCATCCTCTTCTTTCGACATGTAAACCTACTTATTCTATAAAGCCCTTTTACCTATAGGAAATTTGCATAAATCCCATGTCTTATTTTTCAGCAAAGAATCCATTTCATCTTTCATTGCAGAATCCCACTAAATCTTAGTATCTACCTACACAACTTCATCATAACATTCAAGTTCACCAACATCAGTCAATAAAATAGAATACAAAGAGAGAGAAAATATTTCTAGAGTTTTACTTAGCCTTGTTGACTATCTAACATTCACTAGTGTGTTTGGTATTTGTTGTTGCAATTTTTGCACATCATTAGGAATGGCTAGAACATCATCTTTTGGAGTATCATCTAGCACTACATAATCATCTTCTTTCTTCTCATGTTGTTGCAACGTGTAGTGCTTGCCCTCATTTACATCTTTTTTGGACATTGTTGCTATTATTATCAGACTATGTTAGACTAGCCTTATGATGATGGATTAGTGGTATTGTTTTGAGATTATCAGACATTATGTTATGGATTTAGTTGGTATATGATGAGATCATTTAGACTTTACATTTCATGTATGCATGATAATCATTACATTGCTTCAATTATTGATGATGATTAGTTAGATGGTTTATTATCTCATGTGTTTTATTATGGATACTTACCCCATACTTGCATGTGTATGGTGTGCGTGTTT
The DNA here is from genome assembly GCA_028749045.1 of Cupressus sempervirens. NCBI lineage: Eukaryota > Viridiplantae > Streptophyta > Pinopsida > Cupressales > Cupressaceae > Cupressus > Cupressus sempervirens. The sequence goes on along the minus strand of CM053787.1, from coordinate 441,480,219 downwards.
TCTTATTGTATGGTGTTTCTGATGTGGTTAAGGAAGGGAGTTGTAGTCACCTACTTAGTTAGGATCTACACGATGCACCACTTCCTACCATTGTCTGTTTAGCTTAGCATTATATATATTATATGTACATGCATGATTTTTTTGTAGGTTGCAGGTATCGGGTATCGACTTCTCTGAATTGCCAGGATGAGCATACCCTATTATACTATCTCAATGATAAGAGAAGGGAGATAAATTCTCAAGTCCAAATCCCAAACCCTTAAACCATTTGTCCTAGTAAGGTAGGACAAGTATCTGGATATTTTACCCACCAAATGTGTCAGATGACATATTTCATGATTTTTAACCCTTTAGACTGATTTTGTGTGAATTGCTCTATGATGAGTTTTCATATTTTATCTTGGAGGTCTATGGTGAATTTTCTATTAATTAAGTCTTAATAAATAGATTTAATTAATACATTAATTATTTGAAAAAATTAATATAAAATATCATGGTCTATGATACTTTGATTATAATTAATTAAATGAGAATTAATTGAGGAAAAATAATTAAATAAAAGAAAATTAGAAATTAATAATTAATAATAATTATAAAATAATAATAAAGTAATAAATAAATAATAATAATAAAAGTTATAAAAATTAAAATGAAAGTTATAAAAAATTAATAGAAATTATATAAAAAGTATAGTAGAGTTATAAGCTTGCATAGGAGTTAATGCACCTTTTCTATTTCTCTTATGTCAACAACACGGGGGTTAGTGCATCAATTAAGCACATGGTGTCTACAACCTTATGATTCATCTAGAAGGTTGGAAAAGACACATGCTTGGTTGGTGACACCTTCTAGCTGTTTCTAGAGACATTCTAGGTGTTTCCTAAGAGTTCTTTATATTCAGGCATTCCTAGAAGCTTAGACATAGCGTTTGGAGAGCATTTGGAGCATTGGAGGACTCGAGAACTCTGAAGAAGGGAGGAGCTTGCTCTGCGGATTTTTTGAGGAAGAGCGAATTAGCATCAGAATTCGGGTAGATTCTTGTGATTTTACTTATGCTATTTCCGCATCTTGCATTCCCTATCTTCTTCATGTCTTCCATATGTTTTCTGAAGATTTTTCTATTTAATTGTATGCATTCTCAATATGGGTAGTTAAATTTATTTGAGAATCTTATATGCATAGATTTGAAAAGAACACGGGGCTAGGGTTTAAATTGTAGCCAAGCCATTAGATAAATTATTGGATTAATTTGAGATCAAAAGTTTATAGGAAAATTTTGAAATTAGAATTTTTATATTTTTGAATCTGCATACATACATACATACATACATACATATATATATATAATTATATATATGTATACATGTTTATATGCTGTGATATTTGATAAAATTTTGTGTGTGTATACACACACACACACATATATATATATATACATATATACTTTTATATATATATACATACATATGTATATATACATATATATTTATTTAATTAAAAATTGAATGGTATCGTACCATGATTGATTGAATACATTTTAAAAATTTTATTCAAGAAATTTTTTATTAAAAATTGAAATCGCATATAATAACCGGCGAATGAAATCACTTATGCTTTTTATAAAAAAAGGAAATATGTATAAGTGGGGGGGGGGGGGGGGACGAGACTCGCGCCCCTGTACCCATTGTGGTCACAGTGTACCTACTATCGCAGGTACCATGATGGTAGGGGTACACAGTATCCACTAACGTCGCGAGCCCTGTGACTGCAAGGTCCTGCATACCGTCGGTGGTACTCATTAATATGTATGCATTTGTATAACAGTCATTCATGTCATATATGAAATCGAATTTTCATTGTTAATAAATTTTCATATGTTATATTGTATCAATCAAAATTATTGTAATTCAATTTTATAAAATGAAATAATAATAATTATTTATATATGTATGTTTTATATTATTAATTTTCTTTTATATTATATTTATATATCTTTAATAATTTTCAACTATTAAGATTTAATTGTTTTAAATTATTAAATAAAGTATATGAAATTTAATTGGTAGTTTGGTGGGGGACGTTTTCAAACAAATATTATAATTGGAAGATGGATTTTTAGATCTATTAAGGAAAACTTTTATCCATCCAAAACAATACATGTGTTAGGAAAAACGTACAAAATGTTCCTCCATTCATTCTCCAAACTTGGAAACGTAAACTGAAACCTCTACATTTAATTCAAGTTTGTAAATTTAGCAAAACCAAAACATGTGTTTGCATTGTGTATTCTTTATGCTACTGTTTTGGGTTTTGGGTTGACTAGTGTTGACCAGTTATAAGACATCTACCAGAGACTTGGGGGTGATGTGATTGTGATGTCATGATGATGTTTTAATCTCAATCTTTATAAACCCAACCATGGTTATGTGATGGAATGCTCTATGTAATGTTGGTATTTACTGTTTGTTATAGTTGAGATTCTTATGTATTTGAGACACTTGACTTAACTATATTTTGGAGTCATCGATCAATTATCCTTGGTTATTTTCTAGTCGCCATGATGGGACTAAAATGTAGTTTTATTCTTGATGATGTCATGTTGTGACATGTTTGACTCAACCATTTTGGAGTCTTCGATCAGTATGATTGAGATATATTTTGGTTATTGAGAACCAATGGATACTTTTGATTATCAGTGATACTTCAGTTGCCAATAGAGAGTTGTTGTGATCATGATTTTCTATGGATGCTTGCTCATGGAGATTTGATGCTTTTATGCATATTTGATGATTTTATTATGGATTATCTTTTGTGATTTTGAGATTTATGATTCCATGAGCTTAGGGTAGGATATCTGCATGTAGTGTCGGGAAGTGGCTTGCAATGGGGGTCGAGGCCCTAAGAGGCTGGCAGGGTAACTCATTGTAAGTTGGTTAAAAAAGTGAAAACACTCACACCTAATACTAACTAAATGAAACTAAAAAGATAAGTGTTTTTTTCTTTCCCATGCCTTGAGTGCTTGTACAAACTAGGATGGGAGTAGAGAGAATGCATGGTTGCAACCTTGCATTCCATAGTATGGCTCGTCAGTATGAGAGGATACTAGCGGCCACATGAGATTAGTATGGACCCATGGAGTTTAGCTAATTGCCAGGGTAACTTGTACATGATATATGCGATGACACTTTCCCGCTTGCATAGTAGGTTCCTACATGTTGTTGTGTGCCTCTGGGATTAGATGTCAGTTTTGTGATGGAACTTTTGAGTTAGTATACTTTTAGGATTCCTGGACTTATAGAGTTTTATGCTATGTGTTTTGGATAGCCTATTTGGGACTTGAGATTATCTCCTCAGCATGGTGGGAGTGGACCACTTAGGTACCATGCGGTCGGGTGGTGGTGTTTTTCCACTCTTATCATTTGAGATTCATTGAGACATCGTGGCTGATGCATCCTTCATGATGGTGGATATGTATTCTTTCATAGATGATTAGCATATGTTAGATGATGTTATCTTATACTTATATTTTCATGTTAGATTACTTTCTGCATATGATATAGTATATATTAGGAGTGACATTCCTACTATGTTAATACCGATGATCTCTTCGGTGATTTTGGAATGTTACGCACGGAGGGATGGCTAGGGCCCATGATGGTCTAATGATGCTATTAACGGTTGGGAGGAACCGTGCACTTAGTTTATTATGTTTGATCTTTTATGATGGATGTTTATATCTTCTATGATGATATATCATGTGTATCATGTGATTATCTTTACTTTGATGTACCATGGATTAGAATAGGATGATGTACTTTATTTCACATATGTATTTTCATACCCTATGACATGTATAGTGGATTATTGAGCATTTAGAAATGTAATGTATAAACAATGGACTTATCATTATTATTTCATGTGGTTGTTATATTAGATGGATTCAATAATGTTAGTTGATTTAGATGTAATTCAACGTTAAGGGATCTTAAAGAATGTAACCAGTTGTGTATGTTATGTTTACTTTTAGATGGACATTGCTATTGCTTCCATTATGGTGCATAAGTTATATGTGGTATTTACTTTCATTTTTTTTTTTTTTTAAATGCTACCAAACTTAGTGAAATTCTAGGTTAATTCTTTGGATCCCTTGGTGGGGCATTACACAACGGATCTTTATAAAATACTTTCTCATTAAATATGACATCTCTACTTCATATAATTTTATGAATTTCAAAATCTCAAAGTCTATAAGAAAATTCATCAATGCCATATCCAAAAAATACATATTTCTTTGACTTAGCTTCCAACTTGGTTCTATTTTCAGAATCTATATGAGAAAATTCTTCACAACTGAAGGTTTTGAGAAAAGAATAACTCACCTTCTTACCAGTCCATGTTTCCTTTAGAATACCAAAACATAAAGGAGTAGAGGGACCTCTATTAATCAAATATAAAATAGTATTAATAGCTTATGCCCACATGTTTAAAGGCAACCCAGAATGCAACCTCATGCTCCTTGCACACTCCATTATAGTCTTATTCATGTGTTCAACCAGTCCATTTTCCTGTGGAGTTCTTGGAATATTTTTGTCTACAAATATTGGTATTAATAAAGCAATAATCTTCAAAATCATGATTACAATACTCACCACCATTATTAGATCCGAGACATTTTAAGTTCTTACCAGTCTCATTTTCAACCAAGCATTTCCATTTCTTAAAAGTTCAAAATACATCAGATTTTTGTCTAAAGAAATAAATCCATACTTTTCTAGTTGCATCATCAATAAATGTAACATAATAATGAGAGCCACCAAGGGAAGATACTTGAGTTGGTCCCCATAATCTATATACACAAGCTCTAATTTCTCACTTTTTTTTTCCTTCCCAGTCTTCACAAAACTCACTCTCTTTTGTTTTCCATACATATAAGTTTCATATAAATCCATATTAACATACTTTCTTTGAATGAAGTTCTTCCATACCTTTCTCACTCATGTACCCAAGTCTGTTGTGCCACAATGTTGTATCAGAATCTATAGTAGCTATTTGTTGTTTCTCCTCAACTACAACAACTATTCCTAAACATTCATTTTTGTCTAAGACAATTAAAGTAGAAGGAACAATATGACCTATACAAAGATATAAGGCGACTACTTTCACAACTTTTGCTACTATAAGGGAACCTTTTGAAACCTTCCAAATTTTATTATTAAAAGTAACTACACAACCCTCATCATTGAGTTTCCCTAATGGAATTAAATTCCTACTTAGCCTTGGAACATGTCTTACCTCATGTAGTAGCTAATGATTCTCATTCTACAACTTAATCTTAACTTTTCCCTTTCCAAAAATCTGACAAAGTTCATTATCCCCCAAATAAACAAGCCCAAAATCCCCTTGGACATGATCAATGAAATAACCCCTATGAGGTGTAGCATGAAATGAAGCACCAAAATCTAAAACCCATTAATCATCAACACTTTCTAAAGATAGGGGAAAATCATTCTCTTTAGACTTGTTACTTAACATATTTGCCTCCTTGTCTCCATCTTTCTTTTCCCCTTCATTTTTATTTCAGATCCAACAATCTTTCTTCTTATACCCTAGTTTTTCATAGTACCAGAAGTCATGTTGTCCTCTCGATTGAGATCTCTTTCCTTTTGATTTTCCTCTTGATTTTCCACACTTTCCAAAAATCCTTCCTCTCTCAGTAGTTCTGCCTCAACTTTGTGCATTCAAAGTTCTTCTAGATGCAAATCTGCCTTAGGTTTTCCTATAAGTTTCCTCACTCAAAATAATACCGATCACATCATCATATTTTAGAGTATTAGATCCAAAAATAGAATTAATCACAACAATTACCAAGCCATTCCAACGTTCAGGTAAAGAACACAAAATAAAGAAAGCCCTAATCTCTTCATCAAAATTAATACCCACTAAAGATAACTTAGTAGTAACAATATTAAAATCATTTAAATGATCTGTAATAGATCCACCTTTTTCCATCTTCATATTAAATAAATGATTCATGAGAAATGCATTGTTTGAAGTGGAGGGCTTTTCATACAATTTCACTAGGGTTTCCATCAACTCATCTATCATCTTCACTTTTTTAATATTAAATACCACTGATGGTGCCAGACATAATTGAATTCTTCTAAGAGCCTTTCTATCTAAAATATCTTGGTCATCATTTGTCATAGATCCTTGATTCTTGGTTTTTCCTTCCAATGACTTCTATAAATCCTTTTGATAAAGATAGTCTTCCATTTGTATCTTTCAAAACTAAAATTTCTACCCATTAAACTTCTCAACCCTTAGCTTAGCCTCATCTACCATCACTCCCACTCAACTGTGAGACTCACACTCAACTATGAGACTTTCCTACAAAGGATAACTAAAAACTAACCTTTCCTTGATACTACTTGTTAGGATTTAACCATAGATAGAAATAAAAATTACATGCAAATATAAACAATATTAGAAAAAATAGATCACATGGAAGAGAACACAAGACATCAAGATTTAACATGGTTCATTGAAACCTTGAGCTATGTCAACCAAACAAAAAGTCCAATATTATTACGATCTAGTGATTATAGCCTAATTACAATTTGTAATCCCTTACAACTTAATACTACCATGAGAAGCAATTTTGGCATCACACCTTATGAAACAATCCCTAACCCTAAGCCCTTTTATACAAGTATTTTTTTGCTTTAGGGTTAAAATTAGTTACAACTTTTTGGCCATAATTTGGTGAATAAATAATAGCCAATCGACGAATATTAGCCAATTGGTGAATAGTAGCCAATTGGCGAATAGTAGCCCAAATTTTTTTTGGGTGTGATGCCCTGAACCCCAAAGAATTTATGATGTATAGTACTTCCCTGATTAGTCACCACAAACTAACATATTTGCATGCAGGTGATTCTTGGGAACTATGGGTTGATCTTTCATCAACTTCAACATGATATTAGAGCTCTTGATCTTCATGCCCCTATTCTATTTATGAGAGGTCTAGCTTGGCTTTCAAATCTATGCTTTTCTTTCAGTAGTAGTTTCTAGATTTTTAAGCTACTCCTTAATTTTATCTTAAGGGGGGATGTTAGAGTAATAAGATAATGCCTTATTAATTAAATTATTTTAATTTAATTATTAAGTCACTTATTATCTCTAGTTTACTTAAACTAAACTTTAGACATATAATAATTAATTCTTTTATTAATTATTATCATGCAACCTAGGTTTTACCAATTAGGGGTTTGATCTCCTTTATAAATATTATCTCTCTTTGTAATTTATTCATTCACTTTTGATATTGGAAATATATTTTTTTATTCATCATGAATGTCTCATCTATGGATCTAGTAATTTTAGCCTCCATAGCTTTTGCTTGTCTCTTTTTGTGATAGGTGTTTGCATGCAGGTGATTCTTGGGAGATGTGGGATTGATATTCATAAACTCCAACAATTCTAACTACAAACTCAATATATGAATATCATGTAGTATCCAACAAATGATCAACATACTCAATACTAAGAAACTAAATCAAGATCAATGTCAAAGTTCCAATGATGGTCTCAGAAACATAAACATGACAACATTATCTAAACCATCTCAACCAAAGAGATAACATGCTCCATATGAACACACCATAACATGTTAAAACTCTAAATGAATAGAAAGAGTATACTATGAAACAATAATGAAACCATCCTAACACCAAGGATAATGTGTCAAATGAAAGCATAAACCATGCCTTTACCAAGAATGCCAAGAGTCATCAAGATGTAACCATATCCACACTCCATGAAGAAAACCATATCCATACACCATGAAGATAACCAAGAACCCCATAATTCATCAAGAGTTAACCCTCTTCACACACCATGAAGATAACAAGTGCACCATGCAAATGTCAAAGACTCTTCTTTAGCAACAAGGTCTAAGACAAACCTCCAACATCTACAAACAATTAATAAATATATCAATGCCAAAAACTCCCACTCAACCATGGTATCTAATCACCCATGGCATCATAAAATCCATCTCTTACATGAATATCCCCCAGGTCCACACTCACACAACCAAAGTGTTAGTACCAAGTGAAACCAAGATCTCCAAACCAAGAACTAATCCCCATACTACCACCTCACAACTATAACAATCTCCCACTAAACCATGCATGCAAGCTATCCATGGCATCATTATGAAGAACCTTGATCTAACCATGAAAATCAACCAATGCATCAAACTATCAAAGAACTCAAAGTGTACATCATGAGCTCCTCAAAATAAACCAAATAACCATGATCCTCAACCAATAAGATATACCATTATAATCAAATTAGGAATCCAAACCAATGAACATCAAGGATGTACCCATATATCCAACCATGTAAGCCAAAATCCATGACATCATGATCACATCCATGAACAGAGCATTTAACTCTCAAAGTATCCAACATATCAGCATAAAATAGTCAACCATAATTCTCCACCATGACTATACTTGGTAACAACATCGCATCCACTTCTACATGAAAAAAAATCAATAAGTCATGTGACTAAGGCCATAGACAACTCAAATCCAAACCACCAATTTGGATATACATCAATAATGAAAGATCAATGGGAAAAGACAAACTATATACAATTCATAAATGTAACATGTAAGTATCAATCACTTACAACACTACACAACTTGTGGACCCAACAAGTCATCATACATATCCAAAATAAATAATGATAACCATATCATCATGAGACCAATCTGAAATATGAATTCAGTATATAATGACATCAAATACAAATCTTCAAAATATACAACTTCATAAACTCACAATGTTACCATAGTCAATATATATCATAAACCATCTAGATCAATATATCACCAAATAAATCATGCAAAACCTGCACTAAATCTGAACTGATGTGTAGAGCTCTCCAAGAGGTTTCTATTGACTACTCGAGGTCTAAAATCTAACTATGTATGCCCAAGTTATGCCCTAATCTATACTCAAAATAAAAAACATCTAACTTTTGGGCTCTTAAAACTTGACAAATTTTTGAAATCATAAAATCAAACTAGCACCATATTCTATTACTCTATGTTAGCTTTTTAACGACTATAAGAAGTCCAAAATCTAATATCCTAAGAGAAAGTTATAGTCATTTTACTAAAACAATATTTTTACCATTTTCAAAATGATTTTTTTTTGTGATAAAAATTATGATGGGATTAAATTTGACGGGCATCATGGGATAAAAATAAAAATAGTTTGCATTTTCTATCAACATGGCCAAACTAAGGCATATTATATATCACAATTTATGGAAAAACCAACCCATATCCAATGGTGATGTATTCTTTTACCAAGGAGGTCATTTTTGCAAGCTCCCCCTGAAAACCTTCTTTTAAATTAAACATCCAAAAAACTGTTTTTGTAATGCCCTACCAAGGAACCCAAAATAAATTAACCTATTATATCACTAAGTTTACCAAACACTTTTTTTTAAGATTAAAACAATGAGATAACATAGTTGAAGCAATAACTCACATACATACAAAGAAATACATTAATAGTTACATCTCTAAGGGTTCCATGATGTTAAATCACATTGATAAGTTTAATTAAGATTAAGTCTGATACATAACAAAGTCCACATCATAGGATAACCATAAGTACAAATCAAATGAAATAATATACAAGTAAATAAGATGCCACATGGCATAACCAGAATGCATGATCATCCTCTGTACAAGTCATAGGGTATGAAATGCTAAAAGAATATACATCATAATAAAGTACAACATCTCATAAGATCTCTAATAATAAAAGTACAACAAATCAACATATCACCATAAAACAAAATTACAAGATCAGAAGAATGGAACAACAACACAAATACATCCAACTGTTAGATCTCAATGGTATAAGAAACACTTCAACTCGACCTCATGGAACCTAAATGGCCCACTCCCACCATGACAAGGAGATAATCTCAAGTACCAAATGGATAAGAATCCAAAATCATAACAAGAATCTAGGCCAAGGAATCTAGATAGGAATCTATCTCAAAGGTACCAAGTACACAAGTAACATCTAATCCCAGAGGCAACAAAAACATGTAGGAAACCCACTATGCATGTGGGAAAGTGGTATCACATGAGCCAACTCTAAGGTTACCCTGGTAGCCTCTCTAGACTCTAGCCCAGTAGTGACTCTATGCAGCATCAGTATCTTTTCTTATAAACAAGGCATACTAATAAGGCAAGGTCACAACCAATCATCCTCTCTGCTCCTATCCTAGCCTATACTAGCACTCAAGGCATGGGCAAGGTAAAACACTAACTCTTGTTAATTTATTTTAACTTATTTAATGAAATGTTATCACTTATTAATACAACTTACAGTGGGTTACCTAGGTAACCTCTTTTGGGCTCTGGCCTCTATTGTAGGCCACTTCTCAACATACATGTAGATAACCTATCCTAAGCTCATAAAATCATAATATTCACCTCATAGGTTACACCAATAAAAATAATTGATCAAAACCTCATAGGTTAAACGAAGAAAATCACACTATTCACCTCAATCCTATACAAGCAACTAGAATGCATTAGGAAATAACTTATCGAAACTCATCATAAAATTACGTAAATGCATCATAATGTTTGGGAATAAAAAAATTGTGACTAAATAATAAACATAACATCATTATAGATCAAACACCTCCCAAGCCTCTAGTATACATACCTAAACTGGTCATAACTAGGTTTAAAACTAAACCCTAACACAATACTTCAATAGGTACACAAACAAGTGAACGATAGTAATTTTTTTTTATATAAATCCCATAAAAATCATTTTAAGTCAAATTTAAGTTTCATTTGTAATAGTCTTCCTGATATATGTCTCTTTCAGATTTAGATGATCGTTATACAACTCCCCATTTTTGTAATTGTAAAGAATCCATTTTTAATCAAAACTATATATTGATTTCTTTTTCTATATTTTTGATAATAATTGTTACTATTTTTTTATAAAAGTAAAATAATGATGATACTAAAATTTTGATGTTCGAAAGAAAACCCCATTTTAAATAATAAATAAAATTTAATTAAACTCCTCTTAACAATTCAAAAATATAATTTCATATTAATTAATAAAAATTATTTAAAAATAATAACAACAAAATTTAATTTTTTTAATAAATTAAAAATACTTAATAAAAATTTTAATTAATAAAAAAACTTTTTAAAAAAAATAGAACTTGTCTATTTGCAAATGCCTTCCCACTAGGGGTAAGGTGTTGTTGCAACAACCCTATTGTCATAGTAGTAGGTTTGTCATTCGTGGACCTTAAAAGGCTGCCAACAAGGAAATAAAGGAAGGGGGTTGGGGGGGGGTGGCCCTTGCCCACCTAAAAATATCCTTTTATAAAAAAATTATATATAAAAACTTATTTTATAATAAATCTATTACTATATTGTTACCACAATAATAATTTTATTACTATGGTAATATATATATATATAATACTTTTCCACTAGAGATCTAATAGGGAAATTATTTGCAACCAGTCAAATTTATATAAGAATGAACCTTTCTCAATTTCCAAACCCACCCATAAACTAATTTTTGTCAATTCTAATCCTTTCAACGAGGGTTTTCAATTATTTTTCTTTCATAGACGTTTAGTAACGAAGAACCATAATTTTTCAAAAAAGGGTTTCAATCCAAATATAATTTTTGAAACAAGATCCATAAACAAATACGAAGAAGACAGAAGTAATTTGAAGGGATTTACTGTGAAAATCTCAATAAAATTCCTAACTTGATTTGATGCTAAACCTAACAAATGCTCAAAGAATGCAAAAATTCCCATCTCCCAAAACCCTTTCCAAAATTTGCTCCTCCAAACCTGTGTGTAGAGAAATGAGCTCTAAATTCCTAATAGACAAATTTCTCCTCTAGGGTTTCGATTTCATGAACATGCAAAAAGCCTTTTCTTCATTATTTTAATTTCATGTGCAAACTTTATGCATTTTAATTAAAATAAAGTTTATTTAAATTTTTCTCACTTACTTTTTAATAAAACAAGATGTATTTAAAGAGTATATTTATTAATTTAAGTAATAATAATATCTAGAGTTCATTATTAAAATGAAACTCCTAAATTAATTATTATTAAATTAAATAAATATGATTATGCCAAATAGGATCTTTAATTAAATCTTTAATTTATTCCCTTTATTTAATTAATTTTACAATTAATTAAATATAATTAAAATTTGATTTTTTGTTATAAACTTTTTGTTAAATTAAATCATTTAATAATATCTTTATTTTATTTAATTATAACTAAAAATTGCAACAGACCCACAAATCTGAATGAGAAAACCTATCTATAAGACAAGGTATGAATTCAAACTTAAGGTAAAAATCTCAAATTCACGTCACTTGATAATTGGAAGGGTGTATAACTCATAGTACTTGTCCTATATTTTAGGATAATTGGCCTAGGGTTAGGATTTGGACTCAAGAACTATCTCCCTTCTTTACCATTGAGATATTGTGATAAGGCATGCTCATCCTGACAATTTAGGGAAGTCGATGCCCAATACCTACAATCTACATAAAAGAAAAACATGTACACACACACACACACACGTATATATATAAACTAAACAAGTAATTGTGGGCAGTAGTACATCATGTAGATCCTGACTAGTAGGTGACTATGACTCCCTCCCTCAACCACATAAAAAATGCCAAACATAAAGTAAAACATACATGTACACTATACACATGCTAGTATAGGGTAAGTAATAATAGAAAATCGTATATACATCATCCATCTAACTATCATCATGAAATAACTGAATCACTATATGAAAATAAAAAGCATTATTATCGAAAGAATAACCATGAGCACATGAAATAACTAAGTATCAAGTAGCTCATCAATATATAAACTAAGTATTAAATAACATCCAATCAAATTAGGTAACCAAGTACCACTAAATCATAACATATAACCATAAAAGTTGTCCTAAAATAATTTGGCAATAAAACATGAAAAGTAAACTAGGGGTAGGCATTACACTTTTAACCAATAATTCCACATGCCCAAAAATTGCCAACATCCCATAATAACAACAAATTCAACCTTAGATTTGCAATAAAAAAACTCATATATCTTGCCCTTTCTTTTAACCTCTCATGCATTCCCATGGATTCAATCTAGGGTTATAACAACAAAACCATAGCTCTAATATGACTTGTAAGAGAACTTTCAAAAAATATTGTAACCATTTCCACATAACCCATAATAGATCTAAAATAAATATGTAATTAAAATCCACATTTAAGAGAATAGACAACATACCCACAAAAATGTGACACAAGATATATCCTAGGAAACCCTTATTGAAGGAAAAAACCTAGCCTCCAAAAGCATCCATCACCATGTATTATTCAACAAAAATACCATTGCAATACAACCATGGAATCCTTCAAAACCATAGCCACAACCAAGTAATCCATGTGAACAAGCATGAATCCACACATCACATGCCATGCTTCGAACCTTCACAAATGCTCCCTTGGCTAACCTGTCAAACCTTGTCTTGCTCAACTCTTATCTTTTTATCTTTTTGTCTTGCCACTACAACTACCCTTGTGGCTACTTATATAGTAGAAACTCCCACAAAATGACCAAGTGGTACTGCATAAACTATGTGCTACCTAACCCATTGATCCCACATTTAATATTGGGTATTTAATTATTTTCTTACATCAAATATTACCACAATATTACAATACAACTCATCAAGTATATCCCATGGAAATATTTACATGTTGCACATCCATCTAGGTTGTCCTAGGTGCAACATTGCATAATAAAATGCAATATTATGCAATGTGTGCAACACCCATTATCTCAACACAATGAAGTAATATTGAAACTACTATGAGAAGTTAGTGACAATTGATAGGTGATCTTATTGGTTCATCAAATCCATGATGAATTGAGTGTATCAATCATAGAGGAAATTCAGTAGTCAATCATACTATTTTAGTTATGGTAGAAACTCATTATCATTATAGGTAAAGTATATCAATGATCAAAATATGATAGGTCAAATAGTTTCAAGTTAAGGTAGGTGACCAATGAAGCTATGAAAGATATGATAACAATAAAGAGTTATTGAGTAATGATAAGATAAGTGGAATCATGAAAGGTATCATAATTACAATGCCTTATGATGAGTGAGTTGTAATAATATGACATGGATATACATTTGGAGGTGATGTAATCTATCACATTGATTGAGATCAACTATTATGGAGAAGATTCTACAGGAAGTCTGTGACAAGTCAAATTGTGTTTGACCTTTGGCACAAAATACTATGAATTAATGGTGTGTTCATGAAAGGTGACTTATGAAATAATTTTAAAATATTATGGTAGTTGGATCTGAGTGAGATATTTGAATTTCCCAATGGTAATATATTTTGGATTTTGTCAAGTCTGTGGAAGTAGAAAAAACTAGTATAATAGGTGAAAGAAGGACATGAGTTTTATTATTGATAATGATCCAACTAGTGTGCAAAGAAGTGGAAAGTGTGGTCTAGAAAAAAGAAGTGAAGAGAGAAGATAAAATGATATGAAGTGGATCTAAATAGGTAGTTGTAGCACTATTTCAATGACCATTTTTTTTGTTATTCCCTAATAGTCATAATAGCTAAAATTTCTTAGTTGGGTGAATCCTAACAGGCTCTCATTAAAAATCCTTTAACAATGTGTAAACTTAATTATTATTTTAAATTCCTCTAATAAGGCTACCCCTAACAAGGTAAAGCTTCATTGAGTGTCCTAATTGCATAATCAAAATGGCATAAATTTGTGAGAATCAAGAAATCAACTCCAAGGTTTTGGGAGGCTATTTTTTCAACTATCTAGGTAGCTAAATTGAAGATACATGTTTCTATTTAAGAAGGAGGCCTTTAGTGGTTTGGTTAATTCCAATGTGTAACTCTATGACACATACAAAAAATTTAGTGGAAAATAGTATTTTTTGATTTTTATGGTGATGCATGCAAGTCTTAACTAATTTTAATTTCTAACTTTACTAGATTTGCATGAAAAGAAAATTTAAAAAATATAAGGTAATGATAAAGTAAGAAAATTGTTGAAATTGAAATCTAAATGGACATAAGCCACAACAAAAATCTGCCTACAAATTAAATTATCAAAGGGGATGGTAGGAAACCAATAAAATTTAGAGCATCACAACTAAAATCTCCCTGATGCAATCATCAATGAAACTTTGTAAGATAGTATGATTTTTAACAACTCATCAAACCATGTAGCTATGGTTGTGCATGCACACAAGACAAATTACTATGAATATATGTGTAGAAATCCCCTTCTCCAATTCATCACAACATAGATATTACACAACTAATCGTGACAAACTCCTAGAATATTAAAATTGCAAGAGAATTCAAAAACAATAATACTATTAGCTCTATTTTTATTCATGAACTATTAATTCATAAAGAGAATGAAATTTCTAGAAAGAATCACTACACTTATAATGAGAGCACCAATAATATATTTTATTGCATATTACACTAGCCTTGAATGTTACATCTTTGTATTAATAGTGAACACTCTCCTTCATGTGATATTTGGAGCTAGGGTTTTTTACATGCAAATATTATGCTAAAAATGATAAAATAATTATGAATATATAAAAACTGACCTCTAATATGGCATTAAGTAGGCCTACACACTTGTTTTGATCAATCAAATGGTGCATGGGTCTTTATATCACTCAAAACTATAAAGAGAAGAAGAAGATAAAAGAGAGATATCTACAAGTGGTAGCTATAGCTTAGGAGACTTCCAAAAATAGAAACTTAACCTCATCTATGCATAAATTCTAGTCAACCACTGCCAAGCTCAAAAAATATGGTTTTGCTGCATGAAATTTCCAAAATTTGAAACTAGTATTTAACTATTGGTACAACTATAAGTCATTGGAAATTGAAGATTTTTTAGAGTTGAGGAAGCATTAAGAAAGTTAGATAATAAAATGGAGATTTTTGATGAAGTACAAAAAGAGGTCCATGATTTCCATAGGGGCATAAGGGATAAATATAAAGTACTTGATTTGTTGGATCCCCAATAAATCACACCAGTAATAAAAAAGTTTAAGGAAGCTCATCCAGGTATCATTTTGGTTGTAGTTCAAGAAGATCCATATTCTTGAAATTGGGATTTTGACTTACATAAAATTCTACCAATTTTTGACCATGGGACTTTTGTAGGTTCATAGCTCTACAACTCTACAATTTTTAAGATTTTGATGAAAGCATAGATTTCACCTCTTCATGTGCACAACTCTACAACTTTGTAGGCATGCCATGTGAGAAGGAGGATCATATAAAGAGTATATTAATGGAGTTATAAGTTATAAATTGAGCACAAAACTTGATGAAGATAAAATTGAAGATTAAAGTTCACATTGGATAGAAATGATGAATTTTTTAATGTATGATATTGGATGGTTTGTTTCCTAATATGATAATGTGTTTCCATCAATGCCAAAGGGGGAGATTGTTAGCCCTAACTAATAAATTTAAAGATAAGGGAGATATTGTATGTGAAAGAGTCATATTAGTGGATATGTTATCATTGATGTCAAGCCTTAAATGGTAAGACAT
Source organism: Cupressus sempervirens (assembly GCA_028749045.1). Taxonomy (NCBI): domain Eukaryota; kingdom Viridiplantae; phylum Streptophyta; class Pinopsida; order Cupressales; family Cupressaceae; genus Cupressus; species Cupressus sempervirens. The sequence continues at coordinate 441,463,470 of CM053787.1, read as the reverse complement.
TATGTTAATTTAATAAGGTGCAAAATCATTTGAAGGATGTAATGATGATTAATGAAGAGGATTTATAAATATAATGATGAAGAAAGGGAATGGAATGGAAGAAAATGTTGGAGAGTATGAGAATTTCAATGGGCACCTAATGAGTTAGACTTTGATAGTATAATATTGGTTTGATTTTTTGACATGATTTGATTAAGTGTTGAGATCATGTATAAGCAAGTTATGTTAATAAAGAAGGACAAAATTAATGAAGTACAAAGACAAAGAAATGGTAAGTTGCACTGAGCTAGACAATGAAGTCAATATATGGAGTAATAGTCTCTAAGAACTTGCTAAGGAAGTGAAGGATGAATAGTCAAGAAAAATGTTAACTAAGATTAGTATTGATTGAGTGAGTGTAGTATTAACTAAGCAAGAGAAAGATGAACAATTTCTAGAAGTTTTAGTTGAAGGTTGACATTTGACAAAAATCAAGATTGATCAAGAAGTTTCTAAGATAAGGATGATTTTTTTTTTGACATCTATAGTTGGAGAAATTTGAAGAAGAACTAATTATGGAGATTCAATGATTTGAAAAGAAGCTAAAATTTCAAGGAGAAATCATGATGCTTGATTGTCTAGATTCAATGTATCCTAGTTGGATGAAGTCTAAATGGTTTTGATTAAGTAGAAAAACATTGGAGAATTTGGATAAGTGGTAATAAGTTATCTATTTAAGGGATTTATGCAATTTTCATTATTGCTAATCAAGTTGATATTGTAATTGATAGACAAAGGGTCACCAAGTACAGAAGCATTGTGAAATCTAGCACGAGAAGTACAAAGTTGATGTGTAAGTTAGTGGATCATCCCAAAGGAAGAAAGAAGAAGATCAAAAGAGAAAGGATGTGAAAAATAGAGATCTTAATAAAAAAGTTGCATTACTTATCAGATCATTCACTGTTACTCTCTAATTTGTAGAAAAAAATATCTTAACCAAGTGGGCTTAATAGTCTTATTTATAAATCCATTTATGGTGACATTCCATTGAATGTTTGTAATTCCTTTAGAGAAGGCCTCTCAAATTGAAGAATGATAAGATCTAAATGATCTTTGGTGTAAATCCCCAAATATGGTCACATTAACAATGCACATGTAACATTTAACCAAGTTGTCTCCTAACTAAAATCAATTTAGAAGAGCGAAAGTTTTGGGTTATTGGTCCCACGTGGATTTTCCCTTAACAAGGTTTAAATGTTAAATAGACTTGTGTAAAAATGTGTGGATATTGATTGAGTTGCATGTTATTTCATGTTTACCTTTTCATATACAACTCGGTATATGTATACACAAGGCTAATGAAGTTAACTCTAACACTTTGTATATAAGTGAACACTTTATTGGAAAGATTGATTTGATAATTAGTGAGAAGTTTTATCTATTTAGTAATTTTTTTAGTGAAAACTAAATTTTTTAAGTTTTTGAAAAAGTTATTAAGGATTTCAGAATAACTTATTCACCCTCTCCCCTTCTTTAAATTGTCTAACATAATTAATAAATACCCTTATGTAATACATATTCTATGCATTTTGTTAAAATTTGAAATAGAAGAACAAATGAAACATTGATAATGATAGTGAAATATGTCTTACATAGAAGAGATATATTAGTTACCCTTAGTATCCTACATGCAGAAATACAGTGAAAGAATACATACATAGTGAGTAAAAGAATATATTATTCAAGCCATGTGTTTGATAAAGAGATTTTAAATTAAATGACATAATTAATTGCACAAAAATCCAATTTAGAAAGTTTTATTTTGACAAACACACAACTAGATCTAAAAATAGGCACGTGATAAAGATATGGTCTAGTATAACTTTGATATAGTCATTCTAGGAGTTTCCCCAATGGAGATGGTCCAAACCATGCAACATGATTCAATATAGTTGAAATTAAAACATCAGATACAAGAATACTTAATTAACATGATACAATAATCCTTGAATTGTCACATCGAAGTTTTAAAACATCAATTTGGCTTGCAACATATACATTATATGCCCAAATCATATAATGAATTCCTTAGCTTCATCTTCAAAATAATTATCCTTCCACTCTCATTCTCTGCAATTACAAAAAACTAGTAAAATTTATACAATTTCACAAGTCATGAGTAGACCTCAAAAAAGTCTCTAGGAACATATGGATCTCCCATAATTTAATGAAATATGAATAATAATCCAAGATAGATGGCATCTAATGACCCAAGAACCTACATATTTATGTCATTTATATTTTCCCATTAAGAAATAACTTTGAAATATCAAAAAGTAAAAACTAGCTATGAAACATGTAGAATAGATAGATCCTTCCAAGAATCCTTCAAAAATATTCAACAAAGTAACAAATTGAGGTGCAATCATATAAATAGGTCCACCACAACTACATAAATGTGCCAAAAGGCTCACAATAGTAAATGATTCAACTCAAAGAATCACTACTAGAAACACTAAAGTTGGAAAACAATAATAAAAGTTAAAAGGGAAAAAAAATTGGATGATGCAATATTTTCAATAACCCAAGGATGCTACTAGTTTAGACACCAATAGTGATGATGATGCAACAAGAATCTGAGGGTACCCCTATTGGAGGTAAATTGGATCCCTACAAATAACCACACAATGGAAACACACAAAAAAAGAAACAACAATGCAAGATCTGATACCAAATCACAACTCTTTATTCTTAAAATAATCATTTTCATGCAATATGCCCTGTTGTAAGGCCTTCTAGGTTAGGGCCAAATACAACAAAAATTAAAAATAAGTTATGCAAGATCCCACAAGATCTAACTCACAATCCTATTCCCAACTAGTCCAGATCCATAGCTAGATAACAACACCAAGTAGAATCTACACTTGTACCCTCATGTCTACCAAGCTATTCTCTAGTTATCAAGCTGCAACTACTAGCCCTTTAAAGTTCACATCCTCTTCTCCAAGATGGATGAATTCTCTAAAAAACTCCACAAGACCCCCTACTTATACCCAACTAAGCCACAAGTCAGCCCATCTCATTAAAAATTAAATTAAAACCCTTATATTAAATATATGTTGAGCCACAAGTTAGCTACAACATAAATTAAATACCCCAAAGTTGGCTACAACATGAATTAAATACCCAAAGTTGGTTCATAAATAAATTGGAACCTACATGAACCAAGACAAGAATGAGTGTCAGTAAAACCAAGCCAAGCATCAGTGAAACCACAAGCATTTCCAAGCTTCTAGTGCATGTCTAGTAATCAATACATTTCAAGCACGTAGAGAGTGTCAAAAAACCAACACATCTCGAGCACACAGAGAGTGTCAAGCAACCAACACATGTCAAGCACTATAGTGAATGTCGAGCAATCTAAATCTACTGAGCTCCTCATCCACAAGTGCACCCTTTAGTGACTAAGCACCACTATTTGGTGACTGAATCCACAAAACTTAGCCAAAACACCACCAACACACAGATTTGATAAAAACCCTAGGATGCTCCTGCATTAGACACCCTAGGTTCGAAAAGATGTTCTCAACAATTGGAAGAACATCTTCTAGGATTTAGCACATAAATCTCAAACTGGTTCTTCACATACATATCCTCCAAGTCTTTGAATTGAAAACTCTTTCCCTTATTCTTATTCTTCTTCTTCTCATCCATTGCAAGTGTGCTATAGGTCTTCTTTCCATGGTGATCTCCAACCTCTTTAGAATTCCTCACCTCAACTCAACTACCAATACTCAAGTTTCTCCTACTAAGCTCATCATTCTACAAAGGAATTAGGGAATACATTGTAACACCTTTCACAATAGTAAACACATTCTTTATACAATCATGCACAACCTTGCAATCATACTACCAAGGTCTACCAAGCAACACATGACAACTATTCATGTCCACAATGTCACACAACACTTGATCCTTATACTGCCCAAGCTGGAAATCAACAAGGCATTGCTCCCTCACTTCCAAAGCATGCTCATCTTGCAACCAGCCAAGCCTATAAGGATAAGGATGTCTCATTCTCTTCAAACCAAGTTTCTAAACCATCTCCTCATAAACAAGGTTATTACCGCTACAATCATCCACAATCACCTTGCATACTTTAGCACCATACTTATAAAAAGTCCTAAACAAATTAGTCGTCTAACAAGAACCTAGTGTCTTCTGACCTATCATTACTCATGAAGCTAGTAAACTCTCTCCTTGCTCGGGCTGACTATCCTGACTACAACCTCATTCACAAAAAAGATATTTCCTACCATGAGGACATTCAAAAGATCTATGCCTTTCTTCACCACATCTAAAGAAATTACCACTAAACCCACCTCCATCTATCCTCCTCCTCTGATCAATAGGTTTTGGTTCACCTTCTACATTTAGTTTAGCTTTTTTTGAGCTCTCTTATTTCTCCTTTCCTCTAGAATTACCTTGACCTTTCCTCTTCAACTTATCTTCTTCCTTTAGAGCATACTAATAAGTATCCTCAATTAAAGAAATATTTAGCATACCAAACTCATCCTGAATATTAAATCTCAAACCATTAATATACCAAGCTACCTTTTCCTTTGACAATCCTTTATGCCCAAACCAAATATTTAACTTCTAGAATTCCTTGGTATAATCTTTCATAGTCATATCCTTCTATTTTAGTTGCTGCAACCTCTTAAAAATCTCAAGCGCATAATCAACATGGATGAACTTAGCCTTTAGCTCAGTTACCATCAATCTCCATCTAGTGATCTTCATCTTTAGTTTCCTCCTCTCTGTCTCTTTGTAGTTCTTTCCACCAAAGAGTGGCATGTCCCTTCAATCTAGTTTTATCCAACCTCACTCTGAGTGGATTCTCAATATCCTCAAGCTCAAAATAATCTTCCAATTCAACAATCCAATCAATTAGGTCTTCAAGAGTCAAAGTACCCAAGAAATTAGAAACTTTCATCTTATGCTTCAACTTCAACTGGGATCTAGGTCTAGCAAACTAACCAACCCTAGTTCCAATATGTCTCTCCACAAGATTAGTTTTGTCCTCACCACTAGATGTAGCAATTTTAAAGTCTTTAAAAACTTCCTCATAATCATCTTCAATACCCACATGCCTAAGTACACCCCCTAAAGAACTCACAATTTTAGCAATCATGTCACTCTTCACCAATGTAACCTCAAATCTAATTTTTTCTTTAATCTTCTTTGATATCCTTTCTTCCACAACATCACTAAGATCATCAATTTTCCTAGGGTCCAATCTTCTTGGAGACATCTTCCAATTTTTTTGCAAACCCTAAGAAATAGATCCACAAATGTAGAAGTTCAATCAACTCCACTAGATCAACCTTCTCTTCCAACCTTCACCCAAGTCCTTGTGCAAACTACCTCAGCTTCATCAATCTCTCTATACACTCAAGAACATCTTCACTCTAATACCACCTGATGCAATGAGAATTTGAGGGTAACCCTATTGGAGGTAAACTAGATCCCTACAAATAACCACACAAAAAAACACAAAATCAAAGCAACAACAATGTTGATACCAAATTACAACTCTTTATTCATAAAATAATTATTTACATGCAATATGCCTAGCTATAAGGTCTTCTAAGTTAGGGCCAAATAAAATAGCAAGTACAAAATAGTTCAACAAGATCCCACAAGATCCAACTCACAATCCTAATCCCATCTAGTCTAGATCCACAACTCGATAAGGACATGAAGAAGAATCTACACTTGTACCCTTTGGTTCACCAAGCTATTCTCTGATTCTTAAATTGTAACTACTAGCCCTTCAAATTTTGCATCCTCTTCTCCAAGATGGATCACTTTTCCTAAAGACTCCACAAGACCCCCAAATTATACCCAACTAATCCACAAGTCATCCCAACTCATTACAAACCAAATTAAAACTAGTACATTAAATATATGTTGATCCAAAAGTTGGCTACAACACAAATTAAATACCACAAAGTTGGCTACAACTCAGAGGTAACCTAACACCTACAGGAGTCAAGACCAAACCGAACATTAGGAAAACCAAGCTAGGCATCAACTGAACCACAAGCATTGTTGACTCCCAGTGCATATTGAGCAGCCAATACATGTCAAGCACATAGAGAGTGTCAAGAAACCAACACATTTTGAACACATAGAAAGTGTCAAGCAACCAATACATGTTGGTCACTGTAGTTAATTCCTAGCAATCTAAATCTGTCAAGCTCCTTTAGTGACTAAGCCCCTTTCAATGACTGAGATCCTCGGCCACAACTACACCCTCCAATAAATAAGCACCATTTTTTGGTGATTGAGTCCACAACACTTAGCAAAAAGACCTCCAACATGCAGGTTTTCTAAAAACCCTAGGATGCTCCTACATCAAATAAGAATATGTTCCATAAAAGAAACTTAAGAATATCTTTTAAAAAATTAGTTTATGAATACCATCCTCAATCTTAATCAAAATAACTCTTTATCCACATATAACTCTAATTTACCCTCTATCATATCCATGAAATTCTTATTCTCTTTACTTTATCCTTAAATACCTCTATGAACATTAGATATTAAATGATATTTAATATCAAATGCCCTATTTCTCTCATCTAGTTTATCTATTCTACAAGACCTTATGCCATCCAAATATTCTTATTCTCAACTTTACCTCTGTTATTACTCAACATCCTCTTGTTCTCATATCTAATCACAATTTTTTTCCTATTAATACCATCCTTTGATTTATCTTTGGATTATACTTTTCCAAACATTAGTTCTTAAGAATGCTCAGATTCCTTATGCTTCTCTTTTCTTCCTCCTTCAAGGGAAGCAAAGTAAACTTCTACCCATTCTTTTCTATCATTACCAAGTTTCTATTGCAATCATGGATAGTTTCTTTATCATACTACCAAGTTATACCTAATAGAAAATAAGAGCTCATAGATGCCATATCCCATAACACTTTATCTTTGTAAGTTCCAATCTTAAAGTTTACCAAACATTTTTCTTTTATTTCAACCATATAATCATCTTGAAAATAACTCATCCCATAAGGAAAAGTATTTGTAATCCTCTCTAAGATAAGCATACAAACCTAAACAAATCCTCCCTTTATACAGGTTAATTTTCCTCCTTTCTCACCATAAATCTCCTAAGATCAAGAGGCTCTTCCATCTCAAGTTTTTTCATACTCTCCACAAGTTCATCAATAGATTTCCCCTCATGTGCCAATACAAGATATTTCTTGCCCAAGATTTTTCTAGATCCCTTAAGATACTGAAAACCTCCATGTATTTTTACACCACATTTGGAACAAGTACCTTTAAACTCTTTTTTGTGATTCCCTCTCCTTAGTGTCCTTTGGTTAGGCACCACTTTAATTGTCTTCTTTTCTTTTTCAATGTCACTCATTGGCTTCTATATTCCTCTAAGATTACTTATTTTTTGTCTGAACTTATCTTCTACCTTCAATACATACTAATAAACATACTCCAATGTACTAATAATCAACATGCTTATCTCATCTTGAATATTGAGTCTCAAACCATAAATATATATATTTATCTTCTCCTTAGATTGTTATTGGTGTCAAAAATTTGATTTTTATCTTCTAGAATGGCTCAATGTATTAATTCACACTAAAGTTCTTTTTCTTCATGTTTTGAAATGTCTTGAATAATTCCACGTAATAATCCTCAGGATAAATTTATCTTGTATCCTAGAAAACCCTCCCTTTAGAAGTTTTCATTTCACCATTATATTCCATGTCTTTTTTGAATTCCTTCCACTATAACACAACATAACCCTTTAACTTAATGTGTGATAACCTAACCCTTTATGGTTCTTGGATATCTTTAAGTTTAGAGTAATCCTCTAGTTCATATATTTAGTCTATTAAATCTTTAGGATGAAATGAACTAGAGAAATTAGAAGCATCCATCCTATGACTCTTACCTACCTTTTTCCATAGCTCTCAATATGTAGGGGTCACAACATCTATAGTCTCAAGATCTTTTAAAGCTTGTTGATATTCATATTTTATTTCAAAATACCTTCATATTCTAGCTAATGCATTACTTATATCATTATTTATTTTATTTTTGAAGTTCTCTATCATTTATTCTAACCTCCCAAAGTCTATCCTTCTAGGCAGAATCTTTCACATTCTTTAGTGCAACTACCTCAATTTTGGTAATCAAATTACAAGGTGTTAGTTGCTTCTCACTTAGAAATCTATCAAACAAACTTGTAGCCTTCCACCAAATCGATGATATGTTCACCCTTCGAGTTCTTAAATAACCTAAACAAGGTCACCAAGGAGAGAAAAAAATGGTGTGATCCTCTTTTGTAAATCACCTACAGTTACAAGCCAAATCTATTCTCTACCCCCTCAAAACCAACACAAGTAGGATTTTTCAAGTTTATGACCTTTTATTTTCTAACAAAGGAGCATCAACCTTTCTCTGATACCACCTAACAAAGTCATGGTAGGATTTTCCCTAATGAGGATGGTTTAAACCATGTTGCATGAGTCAAATAGTAGAAATTACAACCTTAGATACAAGAATAGATAATCAACATGGTACAATAGATCCTTGAATAATTTTAGAATCAAATCTTTACATCAAGTTGGTCTATGAAAGGCACAATATATGATAGATCTATAGGCCTAGTTATATAATGAATTCATTGTCTTCATATTTGAAAAAATAATTGTATCTTTCCATACTCCCATGCCCCTCAACTATGAATAACTACCAAATTTTATATAGCTCCATAAGCCACAAGTCAATCTCAAAAGGATTACATTCTCTAGAACTAGAAAATATATATAAAATATAGGTCAGGACCCAAGCCACATGGATCTCTCATAATTTAGTGAAATATGAAAAAAAACCCAAGATATATGTCAAACAAGAACCCAAGAACCTAGAGATGTGTGGCATTTACCTTTGTCAATTAAGAAATAGTTTTGAAAGATTAGAAAACATGAACTAGCCATAACATGTGTAGAATATATACTTCATGTGAAGAATCCTTCAAAATTTTCAATAACGTAATAAATCAACATATATGTATACACATAGGTTCACTACAAATACTGGAAAACATTAAAAGGTTTGGAATGGAGAATAATCCAATGTGAAGTATTTCTACTAAAAACATTCAAAGCTGGAAAACAAGAATAAAACTAAAGGAAATACTTTTGGGTGACACAAGATTTCCAATGACCCAACTATGCACTTGTATCAGATCTACAAAATAGATCAATACATACAATATAAGATCACAAAAAATATCTAACTATAAAATCAAATGTTACAATGCATGAAAACATTAGGTTCACCAAAATATGTATAGAAAGTAGGCTCCAACATTGGTCACCATTTTTTTTCTACTAGGTTTCGAGTCTCTTTTAAAACATGTTTTTCCTTTAATCAAAAATATTGATCATCATTTTCCTTACATATCATTTGATATGCAATTGTAATGCATAGATTATGTATTTGATATTGTCTAATATATGATATTATGTATGTATCTAATATCAGAAAGCCAAGGAAAAAATATTGGTGTCAATGGTACAAACATTTGGCTTGACATCTTTATAATTTCATCTTCTTAGTATCTAATAGTGAATGCATATCTAATATTGGATATATTTACTTTGCATATTTTTTCATTCTACTACAGACATCATAAAAGAAAATATTATTTTTCTCTCTAGTTTCTTTTTTGACATTCATATTTGTTCAACTTTTTGATGGTTTTGTTGAAAATAATTATTCAATTGTATATTGTCATGGATGTTACACAAATGTCACATTCTAACAAAGCACTACTAGTAATAACCAAGCTCAGAAGACTCTAGTATCAAATAGGTAGAAGTTCAGAAGGAACCAAGTTTAGAGATCCAGTGTAAATCGAGTGAGGTTGGTCAATGAAGGATTCTAGTGTAAACCGAGTTAGGTCGGTTACAAAAGGAACTTAGTGTTAACTGAGTGACTCAATTTTAGTGTCAGTTGAGTTATAGTAGAATACATTTTTTTATTATTTGGTTTATGCAAGCTGGCTTAGTGGATATTAATTGTTTGTTTGAAGATGGTATTCAAGCTGACTTGACATGGGATTTCATATATATGCAAAGTCAAGTTGTGGATTGAAGAATGAAGTAGTGGAAGAGAATAAGATACAAATAAAGAAGGATATCTGATTAAGGGTAGAAAATCCAACTAGCTACAAAGAATATTTTGATCAGGAAGGAACTAGCGGATAAACCATAATAGTGATTTGAATCTACAAATTAGTTGCTTCATCAATCAAGTCAATCATTGTTACTCTCTAACAATTGTAGCAATGAAGAAATCTCTTAACAAAGTTGACTTAACAATCATTTTGTAAATCCTCTAATATGGTGGCATTTCTATATTGAAGTTTCTTAAGACCTCTAACAAGGTCACTCATAATAGGGTGATTCAAATCCTTTAATAGGGTGAAACCTAATAGTGTGTTTGGTAACCTTTAACAAGAGTGGCTTTTAATAGGGCTCACTCTAGAAGAGCAAAAAATTGTAACTAGTTGCATTGTCAATTTTCCCAAATTAGGTTTCCACATTAAATCTTGGTGTCTCATGTGTTCATGTTATATTCTTATTCCTTTATATTTCTATAACTAAGCTACTAAAGCTTAATACACATTAATATCTCAATATTTCTTTGCTAATTGAGCTTTAGTGTTTATCTAATTCTAACAGACCTATAGAAGGATTTGGATTTGTAAGAAATTTGTATTGACATCTAAGGGACTTGAAATTATTTTGTGGTAACTAATTCACCACTCACCTCTCAGTTACTCCTCTTATATTTTCAAAATTTGGGATCAAATTTTTTGATACTTATATCAAAGGTTTCAAGGACCTAAGCTAAAGATCAAGACGTCTTATAGAAGAGAGATCCCCAAGCTTAATGGAGATAACTTTTCAGCATGACAGAAACTCATGAACCTATATTTGGGAACCATTGGAGGTAAAAGTCTATACTTTTTAGATAATCAAATGCTTTAATTGTGGATCAAATGGTGGACATGAATAATCACAACACAATGATGGTTGATATTGCTTCCTCTCTCAATTATTCAAAGCTTGATGAAGTCAAAGATATTCCTACTACATTTGACATATGGAACAAACTAGTAAAAATCTATGGAGGATATGACAATGTGAAAAGAGCTAAAAGTAGAAATTTTGAGAGGCCAATTTGATCAGATGAAGATGAGAGAAGATGAAAACATTGCTAAATATAGTGAAAGAATAAATTCAAGTGTGAGGATAATTAGAGCTGCAGGAGGAAAAATAGATGATGTTATAGTAGTCAACAAGGTATTAAAAACTCTTCTTCCTATTTATGAAATTAGAGTTTCAACTATTCAAGAGATGAGATGTGATCCCAAAAATGATATAACTTTGGATGCACTAGTGGGAATATTAATAGCTTTTAAGTTGAATAACTTTGATAACTATCTTCCTAGCTCTCACAACATAGAATCTATATTCAAAGCCAAACTAACTCTTGGTGTAAAGGGAGGAAACTCAAAATGAAAATAGACTTATAGTCAAGAAGATGAAGATTCAAATAATGATCTTGAAGCTATTGAAGCCCTGCTTGCAAGAAGGTTACCAAAAGGAAAAGGTAAATATAAAGGGAAAAATCCATTGATTTGATTCTCTTGTGAAGAAGTTGGTCACATTGCTACAAGGTGTCCAAATAAGGAAAACAAAGATGATAGAAAATTCAATAAGTTCAAAGAAAAGAAAGATTTCAAAAGCTACAAAGACTACAAAGAGAAAGGTAAGAATTATTTTTATATTGCTAAAGATTCTAACAGTGATGATAAAGAAGAAATGGTATATATTACTATTAAAGATGAATTAGAGGAGGAGGATAATGAAAAGATGACACTTATTTATCATGTTAGCAAGATTAACTCATGGATAATAGATAGTGGTTGTTCTCATCTCATGACTGGTGACAAAACTAAGTTTGAACACTTGAAACATTATGATGGTGGAAGTGTTAGATTTGGAAACAATGAACCATGTTATGTGAAAGGAAAAGAATGCATTACATTAATTGATGGACTTGAATGTGAAAATGCCTACTTGGTTGAAGGAATAAGACACAATCTTCTAAGTGTGGCATAGTTGAAAAATATTGGATAAAAGGTAGAATTCATTAATGGAAAACCTAAATTTTTGGATGGTAAAGGAAACCTAGTTGAGACTAGCAATCAAATTAAAGTTAACTTATTCTATCTAAATATTACTAAGAGTTCATTCTTTTTGGTACAAGTAGAAGAAGTTGGGTATGGCATAAAAGAATGTGTCATGTAAGCTTTGATAATATAGTTACAATATGTAAAAATAGAAGAGTAAGAGGTATTCCAAACCTAAAGAAACCTACATTAGCCATATGAAAACAATGTCAAATTGGAAAAAATGGGAAAGATTAGGTTCAAAAGTAAAAATTACAATGCAGAAGAAGTCATGGAACTAGTTCATACAGATATTTATGGACCAATAGGTATAGAAAGCTATAATGAATGTAAAATCATCTTTCTTAAATCGAATTCTAGAAGAGGAAGTGTACATTGATCAACCTAAAGGTTTCATTGATCCAAATAAAAGAGACATGGATATCTGGTAAGGATAGGTTTTCAAAGAACAAATGATGGAAGTATTCTATATATTAAAGAAGGACTACAAAATAAGATATTGTTAGCATTAATATTTGTGGATGATACCTTATTTACAAGTCATGATGATTTATTTAAATCATTCTCTAAAGAAATGAGGAAAGAATTTGAAATGTCAATTTTTGGAGAGATAAAAAAATTTGTTGGTTTGCAAGTTCATCAAATGAAGGATGGTATCTTCATCACTTAGTCAAGTGCATCAAGGATATATTGAAGAAATTTGGAATGGAAGATTCCAAACCAGTTGGAACACCTATTTCTATTAGACATAAGCTATCCAAGAATGATGATTCAAAGGTAGTAAATTAGACTACCTATAGATCCATGATTACGAAACTTTCGTATGTGGTTCACACAAGGCCTGACATTACATTAGCAGTTGGTATAGTTGCAATGATTTCTATAAATCCTAGAGAAAAGCATATGATGGTAGTCAAAAGGATCATGAGATATCTAAAAGACACTCAAGACTATGGTCTATGGTACAAGAAAGGAGGAAACTTTGACTTGAAATCTTTTAGTGATGTTGATTGGGCTAGAAGCATTGGTGATAGGAAAAGAACCAGTAAAGGAGAATTCTTTCTTGGAAAGAGGTTAGTATCATTGACAATCAAAAAGAAGAATTGCATCTCTTAGTCTACAACAGAGGCGGAATATGTTGTTGTAGTAGTTAATTGTTCAAATATAATCTAGTTCAAGAAAATGTTGTCAGGAATGAAGGAAGAAATCAAGGGTCCAGTGGTTATTTATCGTGATAACACAAGTGCAATTAACAAATCCAAGAATCTAGTAATGCACACCAAGAAAAAATACATTGCAATCAAGTATCATTTTCTGAGAAAATTAGTTCAAGATATAGAGGTTAGATTGGAATACATGAACACAAAGGAGCAAGTTACTAACATATTCACCAAACCATTACCTAAGGATGCATTTTATATCTAAGAGGTAAGCTAAGGGTCATTCCCCTATTTAATGCTTAGTAGAGTACAAATTAGTGATGCATCAATCAAACTATATTGAAGATCTATCAAGTTGATGGAGGAATTTTAGAGCTTATTGTAGTGCCTACCCTTGTTCACATCTTTTCTGGACATATTAAAGCTATTGTTATCAGACTATGATGGACTAGTTCTATGTTGATGGATTAATGGTATTATTTTGACAATATTAGACATTATGTTATGGATTCAGTGGTTGTGTGATGAGATCATTTAGAATTTACATTTCATGCATGCATGATGATCATTATATTGTTTTTAGTTATTGTTGATGATTAGTTGATGGTTATTATCTCATGTGTTTTATTATGGATACGTAACCCATACTTGCATGTGCATGGTGTGTGTGTTTTCTTATTGTATGGCATTTATGATGTGGTTAAGGAAGGGAGTCATAGTCACCTGCTTAGTTGGGATCTACACGATGCACCACTTCCTGCCATTGTCTATTTAGCTTAGCATTATATATTGTATGTACATGCATAGTTTTTCTGTAGGTTGCAAGTACTAGGTATCGACTTCCTTGAATTGCCAGGATAAGCGTACCCTATTATACTATCTCAATGATAAGAGAAGGAAGATAAATTCTCAAGTCCAAATCCCAAACCATTAAGCCAATTGTCCTAGTGAGGTAGGACAAGTATCTGGATATTTTACCCATCGAGTGTGTCGGATGACATAATTCATGATTTTTAACCCTTTAGATTGATATTGTGTGATTTTCTCTATGATGGGTTTTCATATTTTATCTTGAAGGTCTATGATGAATTTCTTGTTAATTAAGTCTTAATAAATAGATTTAATTAATACATTATTTATTTGAGAAAATTAATATAAAATATCATGTTATTTGATATTTTGATTATAATTAATTAAATAGGAATTAATTGAAGAAAAAGAAATAAATAAAAGAAAATTAGAAAATTTAAAATTAATAATAATAAAATAATAATAAAGTAATAAATAAATAATAATAATAAAATTTATAAGAATTAAAATGAAAGTTATAAATATTTAAATAGAAATCATATAAAAAGTGAATTGGAGTTATAATCTTGCATGGGAGTTAACGCACTTTTCTATTTCTCAAGTGTCAACAACACGGGGGTTAGTGCATCAATTAAGCACATGGTGTCTACAACCCTATGGCTCATCTTGAAAGTTGGAAAAGACCCATGCTTAGTTGGTGACACCTTCCAGCTGTTTCTAGAAGCATTCTAGATGTTTCCTTAAAGCTCTTTATATTCAGGCATTCCTAGAAGCTTAGACATAGCTTTGGTAGTGCAATTGGAGCATTGGAGGACTTGAGAACTCTAAAGAAGGGAGGAGCTTGCTCTGTGGGTTTTCTGAGGAAGAGCAATTTAGCATCAGAATCCGAGTAGATTCTTGTGATTTTACTTATGCTATTTTCGCATCATGCATTCCCTATCTTCTTTGTGTCTTCCATATGTCTTCTGAGGAATTTCATATTTTATTGTGCATTTTCAATATGGGTAGATTAATTTATTTAAGAATTTTATATGCATTGATTTGAAAAGAACACGGGGCTAGGGTTGAGATTCATAGTCAAATCCATTAGATTAATTATTGGAAATGTTGGAGATCAAAGGTCTATGGAAGAAATTCTAAAAATTGAAGTTTGTATTCATATATTGTCAATTTGCTCATACATACATACATACATACATACATACATACATACATATATGTATGTATATATGTTCATATACTATGATATTTTTAATTTTGTATATATTTATATATATATACATACATATATATATATATATATATATATATATATATATATATATATATACATATACTTATATATATATATATACATACATATGTATATATATATAATAAATATTTGTTAAAAAATTGGATAACATACCCGTGGGCAAAAACGTTTTAAGAAACGTTTTAAACCAAATCGCAAATGGGAATCGCGTAAGCAATTTTAAAGAAAATTATAAACATTTTATACATTGAGTTGGTGGGGGGGATGAGACCTGTACCCCCACTGCAGTCGCAGTGTACCGCCCTCGTAGGTACTGCGATGGCAATGGTACATAGTACCACTGACATCGCAGGCCTTGCGATCACAGGGTCTTGCGTACTGGCAGTTATGTTATATAAATATGTGTTTTTTTTAAAAAAAACATTTACCATATTCGATTTTAATTGTTATTAAAAATTTTGGCATTAATCGAATTTGTTAATTCAATTTTGTTTAATGGTAAAATAATTTATATATTTATATATGTATTTATATGTATATGTATATATATATATATATATATATGTATGTATGTATGTATGTATGTATGTATGTATGTATGTATGTATGTATGTATGTATGTATGTATATAATATGTAAATATGATTATTAATAATTTGTTTTATAATTGTATAATTGATAATTGATTTATATCAAGGGCTCATGGTTTAAATTAATTGTTTTATTAAGTATATTAAATTTGATTACTAGATTGGTGGGGGACATTTGGATTAAAATTATAATTGAAGAATGGATTTGTATTCATTCAAAACACATAAATGTTCCTCCAAATTCTTTCTCTAATCTTGGAAACGTAAATTGAGACTTTTGCATTTAAACTCAATTTGTAAATTTAGCAAAACCAAAACATGTGTTTGAATTGTGGATTCTTTATGCTATTGTTTTAGGTTTTGAGTTGACTAGTGTTGACCAGTTATAGGACGTCTACCAGAGGCTTGGGAGTTATGTGATTGTGATGTCATGATGATGTTTAATCTCGGTCTTTATAAACCCAACCATGGTTATGTGATGGAATGCTCTATGTATTGGATGTGATTGTTGATTGTTATAGTTGAGATTCTTATGTATGAGACACTTGACTTAACCATTATTTTTGGTCATCGATCAGTTATCCTTGGTTATGTTCTAGTCGCCATGATGGGACTATAATGTGGATTTATTCTTGATGATGTCATGTTGTGACATGTTTTTGACTCAACCATTTTTGGAGTCTTCGATCAGTATGATTGAGATATATTTGGTTATTGAGAACCATTAGATACTTTGATTATCAGTGATACTTCAGTTGCCAATAGAGAGCTGTTGTGATCATGATTTTCTATGGATGTTTGCTGATGGAGATTTGATGCTTTTATGCATATTTGATGATTTTATTATGGATTATCTTTTGTGGTTTTGAGATTTATGATTCCATGAGCATTAGGGTAGGATATCCACATGTAGTGATGGGAAGTGGCTTGCAATGGGGGCCAGGGCCCTAAGAGGTTGCCAAGGTAACTCATTGTAAGTTGGATTAATAAGTGATAACATTCACACCTAATACTAACTAAATGAACCTAAAATGATAAGTGTTTTGTTCTCACACATGCCTTGAGTGCTTATACAGGCTAGGATGGGAGTAGTGAGAATGCATGGTTGTAACCTTGCATTCCGTAGTATGCCTCGCCAATATGAGAGTATACTAGTGGCCGCATGAGATCAGTATGGGCCTGTCGAGTTTAGCTAACTACCAGGGTAACTTGTACATGATAAATGCAATGACACTTTCCCGCTTGCATAGTAGGTTCCTACATGTCATTGTGTGCCTCTGGGGATTAGATGTCAGATTTTGTGTTTGGAACCTTTGAGTTAGTATACTTTTAGGATTCTTGGACTTATAGAGATTTGTGCTATGTGTTTTGTTAGCCCATTTGGGACTTGAGATTATCTCTTTAGCATGGTGGGAGTGGACCACTTAGGTACCACGTGGTCGGGTGGTAGTTTATTTTCCACTCTTATCATTTGAGATTCATTGAGACATCGTGGCTGATGCGTCCTTTGTGATGGTGGATATGTATCCTTTTCATTGATGATTAGCATATGTTAGATGATGTTATCTTATGCTTCTATTTGCATGTTAGATTACTTTCTGCATATGATGTTGTATATATTAAGGGTGAAATTCCTACTATGTTAGTACCGATGATCTCTTCGGTGATTTGGAATGTTACGCATGGAGGGATGGCTAGGATCCACAATGGTCTAATGATGCTATTAACAGTTGGGAGGAACCATGCACTTAGTTTAATATGTTGATCTTTATGATGGATGTATTTTTCTTCTATGATGATGTATCATGTATATCATGTGATTATCTTTACTTTGATGTCTCATGGATTAGAATAGGATGATGTACCTTATTCTATGTATGTATATTCTTTTGAGCTTGTCATACCCTGTGACATGTACAATGGATGATTGAGTATTTGAAATGTAATATATAAACATTGGACTTATCATTATTATTTCATGTGGATGTTGTACTAGATGGATTCATGTATGTTAGATGTTTCTAGATGTAATCCAACATTAAGGGATCTTAAAGAATGTAATCTATTATGTATGTTATGTTTACTATCAGATGGACATTACTATTACTTCCGTTATTGTGCAGAAGTTATATGTGGTATTTACTTTCAAAAAAAAAAAAAAATGCTACCAAACTTAGTGAGAATTTTAGGTTAATTCTTTGGATCCCTTGGTGGGGCATTACATTTGGTATCAGAGCCAGAGTTTCTACATTGGGAGCTCTAGGTATTTTGGAACAATTGGAACTTTGAACTATTAAGTGTATCTCTTCAACTTGAAACTAGGTGAACTAAAATAGAACTTGAAACTGTTACTTGTATATTTTTTCATACTTAAATACTTAGTTTCAAAACTAAAAATTTTACTTAAACCTAAAAATAGAATTGAACTTAGTCTATTGCAACGTGTGATTGTAATAGTACTTTGTATTGTTGTAGGATAGTATCTGGGACTAGGTCTTCTATTAGAGGTCGTGGTAGAGGCTGTGGTTGTGGCAGAGCTATCAATGTCCATGAGTCTGCCCATGAGGGATCAACTCATGTAGAGAGCAGGGAAGAGCACTCTAGTAGGGAGCAGGAAGAGAGCCGTAGAGAGGACCAAGCTGAGTCTGAAGAGATTGGTTTGAGACAAATGATGCAGACTATTCTAGAACATCTACCTCCTATTCAAGAACAACCCAAAGTGCACAGACAGAACAAAAGCATAGACCCAGATCTAGAAGTCCTCGGAAGGATCGTCAAAGGTCCATTGTGTCTACTCAGATGAAGGATCTTTCAAGA
The DNA here is from genome assembly GCA_028749045.1 of Cupressus sempervirens. Lineage (NCBI taxonomy): Eukaryota > Viridiplantae > Streptophyta > Pinopsida > Cupressales > Cupressaceae > Cupressus > Cupressus sempervirens. The sequence goes on along the minus strand of CM053787.1, from coordinate 441,444,550 downwards.
TCCAAGGTCAAGCCTTTCAATGGGCAAGGTTTTGGTTATGTGGCCGAGCAGTGGCTTATTTCCCTTGACAGGATTTTTGCCATGCAGGAGTTCGACAACAATGTTAAGGCAAGGTTTGCGATCACTATTTTAGAGAATTTTGGGGCCACTTGGTGGACGAATGAGGAGAAGAAGTTGGGAATCGATATGAGCAATGTCATGTGGGAACTATTCTTGGAAAGTTTTCGTGAATGATTCCTACCAGAGGAATGGAAACAGGAAAGGGCTGACAAATTTCTTAGATAGTACACTATGTCAGTGACCGAGTATGAGTGTAAGTTTTATGAGCTCATGTCTTTTTCAAGGTTCAATGAAAACTTAGCTCAGTTGACACAAAATTTTATTAGGGGTTTGAATAATCGTATAATTGGGGGTGTCAAGGTATTTGAGCCAAAAACCCTCAAGGATGTGGTACATCGAGCTATCCTTGTTGAGCAAAGTGTCAACCTTGGTCAAGGTGGTTTTGTAGGAGCGCCAGAAGCATCAGGATCTAAAAGCAACTAGAATTCAAGTGGTAACAAGAAGTTTTCTTTCTCTAAGGGGAAATAGTATTAGCAGCAATCTCAGCAGACACAGCAATAGAAGGGATCAAATTCTCAGGCTCAAGGTGGTGGCAAAGGTTCTAACACCAAGAACAACCGCAATGCTCAACACAATAAACAGAATCAGTCCAATCAGCCAGCTCAGAGTAGCCAGTCTTTTGTGAGCAGGAACAATCGTCAGCAATCAAATGTACCACCTATGGGAAGAGGTTCTGGCAGAAATACAGAATGTTTTTCATGTGGTCAGATTGGACATTATCTAGCTCAGTGTCCTCAGCGAGCACCTCAGTTTTCAAGACCTAGACCTATAGTTTTAGAGCCTATAGTTGGTGATGTAGGTAGAGCTCATAGAGCTTTTGTAGCAGTTGAACACTGTCAGGCAGATCATCAGGGAACAGTGGTTGAGACCACAGGTGCGATTAGAAGTATATCTCTTTCAGTATTGTTTGATTTAGGAGCTATAGATTCATTTATTTCACCATCTATAGTTTATAAGTGTAAGCTAGATGTGGTGAAGCAAGATCATGGTTGGCAAGTGGAACTAGCCTCAGGTTTTAAGGTCTCCACAGATTTTGTAGTTCATAAGTGTGGGCTTAGCTTAGGAAGCTTTGATACTGCAGTGGATCTTCGATTCATACCCCTTGGTTCCTATGATGTGGTGTTAGGCATGGACTAGCTTGGATCTCATAGAGCCAGTATAGATTGCAGGAAGAAGATTATTTTATGCCAAGATGACCAAGGGGATGATGTGCAAATAGTTGGGATACCAAGGCCTATATCTCTGCGGATAATTTCTACTATGCAATTGAAGCAAAGTTTCCGTAAGGGATGTCAGATATTTGCTGTTATGGTAAATGATCTTGATGAGGAAGATCCCATGAGGGAGACTTTAGATCACTCAATTTTGCAGGAGTACGTAGATGTTTTTCCAAGTGAGGTTCCAAGCATGCCTCCAAAGAGGGACATTGACTTTAGTATTGATCTAATTCCTGGAGCGGAGCCTATCTCTAAAGCTCCTTATTGCATGACTACTTAGGAATTAGGTGAGCTACATCTTCAGATAGAGGAACTTCTAGCCAAAGAGAGCATTCAACTTAGTGTATCACCATGGGGAGCTCCAGTGCTCTTTGTGAAGAAGAAAGATGGTTCTTTGTGCCTTTGTATCGACTACAGACAATTGAATAAGGTGACTATTAAGAACAGGTATCCTCTGCCTAGGATTGATGACTTATTTGATCAGATCAAGGGAACTATAGTATTCTCCAAGATTGAACTTAAGTCAAGATACCACCAGCTTCGCATTAAGGAAGCAGATATTCACAAGACCTCTTTTTGAACTCGCTATGGGCATTATGAGTTCACAGTGGTACCTTTTGGGCTGACTAATGCTCCATCGGTTTTCATGAGTTTGATTAATGGTGTGTTTTTATCTTATCTGGATAGGTTTGTACTAATTTTTCTTGATGACATATTGATATATTCTAAGACTCAGAAGGAGCATGAGGAACACCTACAGTTGGTATTGCAGTGTTTGAGAGACAATCAGCTTTATGCCAATGCAACTAAGTGCAAATTCTTCAAATTAGAGATTCAGCATTTAGGGCATGTTATTTTAGGTAATGGTATTTTAGTCAATCTTATAAAGATTCAGGCGATAATAGATTGGCCTACACCGACTAATTGTCAAAAATTCATAGTTTTATGGGTTTAGTTGATTATTATCACAGATTTGTCTAGAACTTCTCTAAGATAGCACATCCTATCACTTCTCTTCAGAGGAAAGGAAAGAAGTTCGTATGGATGAAGAAATGTGAGGAAGCTTTCCAGAAGCTCAAGGAGCTTTTGACCAATGCACTAATTTTAGCTGTACCTAATCTGCAAGGTGATTTCATGGTGTGTACAGATGCTTCTCTTGAAGGGATTGTGGTAGTGTTGATGTAGAATGGACGGGTGATTGTGTATGAATCATGCAAGCTCAAGGATCATGAGTTAAATTATCCTACGCATGATCTTGAGTTAGCAGCAGTAGTTCATGCTTTGACTAGATGGAGACATTTCTTGTTGGGGCACAGATTTGAGCTACACAGCGATCATCGTAGTCTACAGTACATTTTTACTCAGCCTAATTTGAATGCTCACCAGAGGCGATGGATGGAGTTTTTATGCGAGTATGATTTCGAGGTTAAGTACATTCAGGGTAAGGAGAATGTGGTGGTAGATGCTTTGAGTTGCAGGAGACATGTGGTATCATCGATGACTCTTAGTGTGGATTTGAGGAGTCAGACTCTTTAGGCACTTCCTACGGATTCATGGTATCAGGAAGTGTGCAGAGAGATAGATTCAGGAAAACCTTTGGAAGGTAAGTTTGCAAGTTACGTTCGAGAATCAAATGGTCTTTTGAGACATTTGGGGAGGATTTATTTGCCATTTTTGGATGAGCTTCGCACCTTGATTATGGTAGAAGCCCATCATACACCTTACTCAGCAAATCCAAGTGTCAAGAAGATGCATGCTGATTTGAGATGTTTGTTCTTTTGGTCTGGGATGAAGCGAGATATTACTGATTTTGTGGCTAGGTGCCTTGAGTGCCAGAGAGTTAAGGTAGAACATCAGCACTCGGCTGGACTTTTGCATCATAATCTTATTCCTTCGTGGAAGTGGGATATCATCTCCATGGATTTTATAGTAGGATTACCTATGACAGTTCGATGTCATGATGCTATCATGGTCACCGTTGATGGGTTGACTAAGGTGGCACATTTTTCACCAATTAGGTCTTCCTACACAACAGCTTCTGTAGCTAATGTCTTCATGCGTGACATTGTGAGATTACATGGTATTCCTAGAAAGATCATTTCTGATAGGGATCCTATATTCACATCTGCATTTTGGACATTGTTGCAGCATGAGCTTGGAGCGCAGTTAAACTTTAGTTCGGCATATCATCTAGAGATTGATGGTCAGATAGAGAGGGTGAATCAAGTTTTGGAGGATATGTTACGGATGTATGTGATGGATGGGCAGACACATTGGGAGGACTATCTCTACCTGGTGGAGTTTTCTTACAAAAATGGGTATCATAGTTCTATTGGCATTGCACCATTTCAGGCATTATATGGATGTCCTTGTCGTACACCATTAAGTTGGGATAGTCTTGAGGATCACACCCTGTTGGGTCCTGAGATGCTTCGTGATATGGAGCAACAGGTAGTGCATATCCGTGAGCACTTGACTACGGCACAGGATAGGCAAAAGAAGTATGCTGATGCTCATAGGACTGATAAGTAGTTTGTTGTGGGTGATAAGGTTTTCTTAAGAGTGTGACTACGAAAGAGTCAGATCCGATATGGAAAGGGTTCTAAGCTAGCACCTCGCTTTGTGGGACCATTCGAGATTCTAGAGAGGATTGGCCCAGTTGCTTACCGCCTTGCTCTACCACCCAGCCTAGCTCGCATTCATGATGTTTTCCATGTTTCAGTGCTTCGATAGTATATATTTGATATTATACATGTTCTTGATTGGAATGCATTGCAGGTAGAGGACAGGCAGCTGGCTTTGGAGCTGATTCATATTCTGGAGTAGTGGGAGTTGACCCTCAGGGGTCAAACCTTCGAGCAGGTAAGGTTCCAATGGGACCCTACTGATGATTCTTCAACTACATGGGAGGATGCAACTAGATTGAGGGAGTTATATCCCTACTTATTTGCAGGCTTCCAGGAGTAAGACTAACCCAAGGGGGGGTGGATGTAGTGCCTACCCTTGTTCACATCTTTTTTGGACATATTGTTGCTATTTTTATCAGACTATGATGGACTAGTTCTATGTTGATGGATTAGTGGTATTTTTTTGACACTATCAGACATTATGTTATGGATTTAGTGGTTGTGTGATGAGATCATTTAGACTTTACATTTCATGCATACATGATGATCATTATATTGTTTTTAGTTATTGTTGATGATTAGTTGATGGTTATTATCTTGTGTGTTTTATTATGGATACTTACCCCATACTTGCATGTGTATGGTGTGCGTGTTTTCTTATTGTATGACATTTCTGATGTGGTTAAGGAAGGGAGTCATAGTCACCTGCTTAGTCAGGATCTACATGATGCACCACTTCCTGCCATTGTCTGTTTAGCTTAGCATTATATATTGTATGTACATGTATGGTTTTTTTGTAGGTTGCAGGTACTGGGTAACAACTTCCCTAAATTGCCAAGATGAGCGTACCCTATTATACTATCTCAATGATAAGAGAAGGGAGATAAATTCTCAAGTCCAAATCCCAAACCATTAAGCCAATTGTCCTAGTGAGGTAGGACAAGTATCTGGATATTTTACCCATCGAGTGTGTCAGATGACATAATTCATGATTTTTAACCCTTTAGACTGATATTGTGTGATTTGCTCTATGATGGGTTTTCATATTTTATCTTGGAGGTCTATGGTGAATTTCCTATTAATTAAGTCTTAATAAATAGATTTAATTAATAAATTAATTATTTGAGAAAATTAATATAAAATATCATGTTATTTGATATTTTGATTATAATTAATTAAATGGGAATTAATTGAAGAAAAAGAAATAGATAAAAGAAAATTAGAAAATTTAAAATTAATAATAATAATAAAATAACAATAAAGTAATAATTAAATAATAATAATAAAAGTTATAAGAATTAAAATGAAAGTTATAAATATTTAAATAGAAATTATATAAAAAGTGAATTGGAGTTATAAGCTTGCATGGGAGTTAACGCACTTTTCTATTTCTCAAGTGTCAACAACATGGGGGTTAGTGCATCAATTAAGCACATGGTGTCTACAACCCTATGGCTCATCTTGAAAGTTGGAAAAGACCCATGCTTAGTTGGTGACACCTTCCAGCTATTTCTAGAAGCATTCTAGATGTTTCCTGAAAGCTCTTTATATTCAGGCATTCCTAGAATCTTAGACATAGCGTTGGAAGTGCAATTGGAGCATTGGAGGACTCGAGAACTCTGAAGAAGGGAGGAGCTTGCTCTGCGAGTTTTCTAAGGAAGAGCGATTTAGCATCAGAATCCGGGTAGATTCTTGTGATTTTACTTATGCTATTTTCGCATCATGCATTCCCTGTCTTCTTCATGTCTTCCATATGTCTTCTGAGGAATTTCATATTTTATTGTGCATTTTCAATATGGGTAGATTAATTTATTTAAGAATTTTATATGCATAGATCTGAAAAGAACATGGGGCTAGGGTTGAGATTCATAGTCAAACCCATTAGATTAATTATTGAAAATATTGGAGATCAAAGGTCTATGGAGGAAATTTTGAAAATTGAAGTTTGTATTCATATATTGTCAATTTGCTTATACATACATACATACATACATACATACATACATACATACATACATACATACATACATATATATATATATACATACATACAGATATATATATATATATACATACATATGTATATATATAATATATATTTGTTAAAAAATCGGATAACATACCCGTGGGCGAAAATGTTTTAAGAAACATTTTAAACCAAATCGCAAATGGGAATCGCATAAGCGATTTTAAAGAAAATTATAAACATTTTTATACATTGAGTCGGGGGGTGAGACCTGCACCCCCATTGTGGTCGCAGTGTACCGCCGTCGTAGGCCCTGCGACCGCAGGGTCCTGCGTACCGATAGTTATGTTATATAAATATGTGGTTTTTAAAAAAAAAATGTTTTCCATATTCGATTTTAATTGTTATTAAAAATTTTGGCATTAATCGAATTTGTTAATTCGATTTTGTTTTATGGTAAAATAATTTATATATTCATATATGTATTTATATGTATATATTTTAATATAAATATATATATATATATATATATATATATATATATATATATATATATATATAAAAGTATGTATATAATATGTAAATATGATTATTAATAATTTGTTTTATAATTGTATAATTGATAATTGATTTATATCAAGGGTTCATGGTTTAAATTAATTGTTTTATTAAGTATATTAAATTTGATTACTAGATTGGTGGGGGACATTTGGATTAAAATTATAATTGAAGAATGGGTTTATATTCATTCAAAACGTATAAATGTTTCTCCAAATTCTCTCTAAACTTGGAAACATAAATCGAGAGTTTTGCATTTAAATTCAAATTGTAAATTTAGCAAAACCAAATCATGTGTTTGCATTGTGTAATCTTTATGCTATTGTTTTTGGTTTTGGGTTGACTAGTGTTGACCAGTTATAGGACGTCTACTAAAGGCTAGGGAGTTATGTGATTGTGATGTCATGATGATGTTTAATCTCGGTCTTTATAAACCCAACCATGGTTATGTGATGGAATGCTCTATGTATTGGATGTGATTGTTGATTGTTATAGTTGAGATTCTTATGTATGGGACACTTGACTTAACCATTATTTTTGGTCATCGATCAGTTATCCTTGGTTATGTTCTAGTCGCCATGATGGGACTATAATGTGGATTTATTCTTGATGATGTCATGTTGTGACATGTTTTTGACTCAACCATTTTTGGAGTCTTCAATTAGTATGATTGAGATATATTTGGTTATTGAGAACCATTGGATACTTTGATTATCAGTGATACTTCAGTTGCCAATAGAGAGCTGTTGTGATCATGATTTTCTATGGATGTTTGCTCATGGAGATTTGATTCTTTTATGCATATTTGATGATTTTATTATGGATTATCTTTTGTGATTTTGAGATTTATGATTCCATGAGCATTAGGGTAGGATATCTACATGTAGTGATGGGAAGTGGCTTGCAATGGGGGCCAGGGCCCTAAGAGGCTGCCAAGGTAACTCATTGTAAGTTGGATTAATAAGTGATAACATTCACACCTAATACTAACTAAATGAACCTAAAAAGATAAGTGTTTTGTTCTCGCCCATGCCTTGAGTGTTTGTATAGGCTAGGATGGGAGTAGTGAGAATGCATGGTTGCGACCTTGCATTCCATAGTATGCCTCATCAGTATGAGAGGATACTAGTGGCCGCATGAGATCAATATGGACCTATGGAGTTTAGCTAACTTCTAGGGTAACTTGTACGCGATAAATGCAATGACACTTTCTCGCTTGCATAGTAGGTTCCTACATGTCATTGTGTGCCTCTAGGGATTAGATGTCAAATTTTGTGTTTGAAACCTTTGAGTTAGTATACTTTTAGGATTCCTGGACTTATAGAGATTTGTGCTATGTGTTTTGTTAGCCTATTTAGGACTTGAGATTATCTCTTTAGCACAGTGGGAGTGGTCCACTTAGGTACCACATGGTCGAGTGGTAGTGTATTTTCCACTCTTATCATTTGAGATTCATTCAGACATCATGGCTGATGTGTCCTTCGTGATGGTGGATATGTATCCTTTTCATTGATGATTAGCATATGTTAGATGATGTTATCTTATGCTTCTATTTCCATGTTAGATTATTTTCTGCATATGATGTTGTATATATTAGGAGTGACATTCCTACTATGTTAGTACCGATGATCTCTTCGGTGATTTAGAATGTTACGCACGGAGGGATGGCTAGGATCCATGATGGTCTAATGATGTTATTAATGGTTGGGAGGAACCGTGCACTTAGTTTATTATGTTGATCTTTATGATGGATGTATTTGTCTTCTATGATGATGTATCATGTATATCATGTGATTATCTTTACTTTGATGTATCATGGATTAGAATAGGATGATGTACCTTATTCTATATATGTATATTCTTTTGAGCTTGTCATACCCTATGACATGTACAGTGGATGATTGAGTATTTGAAATGTAATGTATAAACATTGGACTTATCATTATTATTTCATGTGGATGTTGTACTAGATGAATTCATGTATGTTAGATGTTTCTAGATGTAATCCAATGTTAAGGGATCTTAAAGAATGTAATTTGTTATGTATGTTATGTTTACTATCAGATGGACATTACTATTGCTTCCATTATTGTGCAAAAGTTATATGTGGTATTTACTTTCAAAAAAAAAAAAAATGCTACCAAACTTAGTGAGAATTTTAGGTTAATTCTTTGGATCCCTTGGCAGGGTATTACACTTATTACATATGAATCAATACATTAGGTACATTGTAAATTCACTTTATGAAGTCTTTGGCATTTAATGTCAAAGAGGGGGGGATTGTAACATGATCATATCAAAAAAATTAAGGGGGAGATTGATTATTTTTTGAAACAAAGGAAGTTACTTGTAAGAGGGAGATTTTGATCAGATAGAGACTGATGTTAGAGGGAGAATATTAGAGGGAGTTATCAGGGATGAAGAATCATATGAGACTAAGGATATTATAAAATTATATAAATCATTCTATTTCTCTAAGTTTTCTTTTCTTATGACATGTTGCATTGCCATCAATGCCAAAGAGGGAAATTGTTGAAAATAATTATTCAATTGTATATTGTCATTGATGCTATACAAATGCCACATTCTAAAAAATAAATGATAGTATTAATTGAGCTTAGAAGACTATATTATCAGCTAAGAATAAGTTAAAAAGGAACCAAGATTAGAGATCTAGCATAAATTGAGTTAGGTCAGTCAATGAAGGATTCCAGTGTAAACTAAGTGAAGTCGATTACCAAAGGAACTCAGTGTTAACTGAGTGAATCAATTTTAGTGTCAGCCGAGTGACAACATAATAATTTTTTTTACTATTTGGTTTATGCAAGCTAACCTAGTGGATATTAATTTTTTGTTTGAAGAGGGTATTCGAGCTGACTTGAAATGGGATTTCATATATATGCAAAGTCAAGTTGTGGATTGAAGAATGAAGTAGGAAGAGAATAAGATGTGAATAAAGAAGGATATCTAAGTAAGGGAAGAACATCCAAGGAGATAGAAAGAATATTTTAATCAAGAAAGATCCATAGGATAAACTAGAATAGTAATCTAAATCTGCAAATCAGTTTCTTCATCAATCAAGCCAATCATTGTTACTTTCTAACAATTGTAGCAATGAATAAATCTCTTAACAGAGTTAACAATCATTTTTGTAAATCCTCTAACAAGGTGGAATTTCTAGATTGAAGTGTGTTAACCTCTAACAAGTCCACTCCTAATAGGGTGATTCAAATCCTTTAATAGGATCACACCTAACAGTGTGTTTTGTAACCTTTAACAAGGTTGGCTCCTAGCAGGGCTCACTTCAAAAGAGTGAAAAGTTATAACTAGTTGCATTGGTGATTTTCCAAAGTTGGGTTTCCACATTAAATATTTTTATGTCACATGTTTATCTTATTTTTATATTGCTTTATGTTTATGAAACTAAGTTACTAAAGGTTATTACACATTAACATCTCAAGATTTCTTTTTTAACTGACCTACAATGTTTATCTAGTTCTAACTGGGTTGTACAAGGATTTTGATTTGTAAGAAGTTTGCATTGACATCTAAGGGACTTGGAATTAATTTTTTGGTAACTAATTCACTACTCCCCTCTCAATTAATCCTCTTATATTTCCAACAAGTTCAGTGGGAAGAAACAATCATCAAAAGAGTAAATGAAAGGAAAAGCTTGCAAAAGATGAAATTGAAGCATATAGACAAAAAAATGGGAAGAACCATAGGAAGAGGAAGAGGATACAAGGTTGTTAAATATTAGTGAAGGTGATACCTAAGGTCTAGTAAAAAATGTTAATTAGAGTGAAGAGGAGATTGACTTTGAAGGTATTTAATATAATTTTGACAATGAGAATAAAAATTAAGACATTAAAAATGATAATGTGGAGATTGGGATTGAAAATAAAAAGACTAATATTGAAACTATGGTGATTAAAATGTGGATATTGGAAATGAAAATTTAGAGATTGGGAATGATAATATTGTACATGATATTCAATTTAAGAATGAAAATATAGAGATTGGTCATAGAAAATAATGTTGATAAACCAAATGAAAATTAAACATCTCTAAATTACATGAGAAATGAAATCCCTAATGTGGAAAATGAAACAATTCAAATTCAAGACCATCAAGAAAACTAAAATGGCTACTTGAGATTGATAAGACATTATGAGAAATCTTGAGTGAAAGAGACAAACAAGAATTGTTTGATTATGGGCTTCCAAAGATTTTGATTATTTTTCTAGCAAGGATACATTGTTTAAGGAATTCCAACTTTTTATTCAATTTCTAAAGATACAAAAGATGTGACCTATGATAAAGAAATTGAAGACTCATGTGAACAAAACAATTGGAGAGAAATACAATTATTGTGAAAAATAATTTTATTGCTCTCAATTCAATAAGGAAGAATAGTAAGGTAAAAGGATAAAAGAGCCACTTAGAGGGTTGTTATAAAATTCATAGCAAGTTTCCATTTGAGAAAGGTTCACTTAATGAGGCTAACATATATTAAAACACTTTGGATAGAGCACTTGAAAGACAAGACAAACTTCAATATCCCATTTAAAATGATTAATGGTCCTATTGGGAGGACTCTAAATTTTGATAAGAAGCTAACAAATATTGAGGATGAAAAAAATCACCTATTTACATACTCTAGCTCATGAGATCACCAAATGTTAAGGATGTCTTGAAGTTAAGAATTGGAAATCATGATCATATACTATGTCCTAAACATTATTTAGAAGTAAGTCAGAAAATGTTATTCAAAACATTTTATGAGACATCCAAAATTGAAAATATCATTAGGCATTTGAATCCTTAAATCCATTTTATCATGTGCCTCTTAAGGTTATAAATACTTATTGCAAATATCTTGTGGAATTTCCAATTCACCATGAACTATTGTGTTACATTTAGTATACTCTACATATTAATGAAATTCTATAGGATTGCGGTTTGAGTCGTGTTCCAAAATCATTGGAAGACTTGCTCAATCATTTTTTATGTTAAGTAGGAGATAATTTCCACAGCTAGTCAAATTGTGATATGAATATCAAGATTTAACTGTGTGATTTTTGAGTCAAACTCGATGACCCATGTTTCATGAGTAGTGCTTCAACATAAATCCATCTCTCATGAGAATAAATGAAACACTTAGCACTCATTGGATCTAGGTGATGCTCACAGGGGTGAAGCACCGGGACTTTCGGGGAGGTCACCCATCCCAGTACTACTCCAGCCTGAGCGCGCTTAACTACAAAGTTTCCTCCATAGTTAAACCCAAAGCTTGCAACCCCATTTGCAAAACCTTCACCAAGTGTTGTGCCTTATGAACAATTCATTAGAAAGCCCCTTAAGCTCATCAATTGATAAGTAGGAGATAATTTCCACAGCTAGTCAAATTGTGATATGAATATCAGGATTTAACTGTGTGATTTTTGAGTCAAACTCGATGACCCATGTTTCATGAGTAGTGATTCAACATAAATCCATCTCTCATGAGAATAAATGGAACACTTAGCACTCATTGGATCTAGGTGATGCTCACAGGGGTGAAGCACCGGGACTTCCCGGGAGGTCACCCATCCCAGTACTACTCCAGCCTGAGCGCGCTTAACTACAGAGTTTCCTCCATAGTTAAACCCAAAGCTTGCAACCCCTTCACCAAGTGTTGTGCCTTATGAACCATTCATTAGAAAGCCCCTTAAGCTCATCAATTGATAAGTAGGAGATAATTTCCACAGCTAGTCAAATTGTGATATGAATATCAGGATTTAATTGTGTGATTTTTGAGTCAAACTCGATGACCCATGTTTCATGAGTAGTGATTTTTCTTGGTGAAGGTTTTGCAAATAGGGTTGCAAGCTTTGGGTTTAACTATGGAGGAAACTCTGTAGTTAAGCGCACTCGGGCTGGAGTAGTACTGGGATGGGTGACCTCCCGGGAAGTCCTGGTGCTTCACCCCTATGAGCATCACCTAGATCCAATGAGTGCTAAGTGTTCCATTTATTCTCATGAGAGATGGATTTATGTTGAATCACTACTCATGAAACATGGGTCATCGAGTTTGACTCAAAAATCACATAGTTAAATCCTGATATTCATATCACAATTTGACTAGCTGTGGAAATTATCTCCTACTTATCAATTGATGAGCTTAAGAGGCTTTCTAATGAATGGTTCATAAGGCACAACACTTGGTGAAGGGGTTGCAAGCTTTGGGTTTAACTATGGAGGAAACTTTGTAGTTAAGCGCGCTCAGGCTGGAGTAGTACTGGGATGGGTGACCTCCCGGGAAGTCCCGGTGCTTCACCCCTGTGAGCATCACCTAGATCCAATGAGTGCTAAGTGTTCCATTTATTCTCATGAGAGATGGATTTATGTTGAATCACTACTCATGAAACATGGGTCATCGAGTTTGACTCAAAAATCACACAATTAAATCCTGATATTCATATCACAATTTGACTAGCTGTGGAAATTATCTCCTACTTATCAATTGACGAGCTTAAGGGGCTTTCTAATGAATGATTCATAAGGCACAACACTTGGTGAAGGGGTTGCAAGCTTTGGGTTTAACTATGGAGGAAACTCTGTAGTTAAGCGCACTCAGGCTGGAGTAGTACTGGGATGGGTGACCTCCCGGGAAGTCTCGGTGCTTCACCCCTGTGAGCATCACCTAGATCCAATGAGTGCTAAGTGTTCCATTTATTCTCATGAGAGATGGATTTATGTTGAATCACTACTCATGAAACATGGGTCATCGAGTTTGACTCAAAAATCACACAGTTAAATCCTGATATTCATATCACAATTTGACTAGCTGTGGAAATTATCTCCTACTTATCAATTGATGAGCTTAAGGGGCTTTCTAATGAATGGTTCATAAGGCACAACACTTGGTGAAGGTTTTGCAAATGGGGTTGCAAGCTTTGGGTTTAACTATGGAGGAAACTTTGTAGTTAAGCGCGCTCAGGCTGGAGTAGTACTGGGATGGGTGACCTCCCGGGAAGTCCCGGTGCTTCACCCCTGTGAGCATCACCTAGATCCAATGAGTGCTAAGTGTTCCATTTATTCTCATGAGAGATGGATTTATGTTGAATCACTACTCATGAAACATGGGTCATCGAGTTTGACTCAAAAATCACATAGTTAAATCCTGATATTCATATCACATTTTTTATGTCCTAACTATTATGATTATTTCCTCTAAAAAAATGATTTGTTAAATGATAAGTGCTCACAATGTGGTGGCTATTTGAAATATGTAAATTATTCTCATTAGGATGGTGAACATAAATTTGGTAAGAAAAATATTCAAAAAAATGATATATGAGATGGCCAAATATACTTTGAAGAGTGGGTGTAGATGTCGTATTGCTGATTTTATTTCAAAATTCAAGGAAAACATTTCTACAAGTATGCAATGCATAGTCATAGGTCTCACTGGATGGATTGGAAATTTGAGATGTGTAAGGATTTTTTTCACAATTGACACTATTATATTGGTGGTTGATTTTACAAAAAAATACATGTTGCAGCTATAGAATGAGTTGTAATTTTAGTATTATAACTCTAGTCATATTGTTCTTGTTGTCCATGCAACATATAGGCATTCCCCTTATACTAAAGAAAATGATATGAAGGTAATTAGAGAGTACTATTTTTCTATTGGTGATGACATATTTCACTCTTTTGAGTATGTGCAATATCATTTTGAGAAAAAAAATTAATTTCTTGTGGGAAAAAACAATGTAATGGATAGACATTTCATTTGGTCAAATAATTGCATGGGTCAATTCAAGAATGTTTTTATATTTTATTAGTTTTTTAGAATGCATGTAGAGAGGGGTGTCCCTTAGATTTGGAGTTTTTTTTAAAAGTTGGGAATAAGGAACGAGAGCATGATGGAGTAGGCACATGTGTGAAGAGAGCTTTGGTTGAATGGAAATTAAGGATTTTATGGAGCTACACTTCTTGATGCTCCTTCTATTGTTGATGGGTAGAGTTCATCATTGATACAAGGAGGGACTCTTCATTTAATAGTGTGCAAATTATTTTCATTGGTTGATGACATAATGAGGAAGATTTTATATTGTCAAAGACCAAGAGATTAATATAAATATGCATTCATTTTGAATCTTAGAAGAAATAGTAACCATCAATGAAGAGATTCAAAGGGTCTCCAATAAATAGGCCAAAACACCAAGAATTCACCCATAGAGAAAAACATTATTGCACTAAAGTAAAAAGAAAACCATAAGAGACCAAGAATGGCACAACAAGGGAGGAGAAGAATAAAAATCCCTCCACAACTTAAACCAAAGAAACCCCTAAAAAATGATAAAATTTTCAAAACTCTTGGAAAAAACTTCCATGCAAAATATGAGCCATCAAAGGACCATAAAAGAATAGGAATCTACACAAAGTCCGAAAGGGACATAAGTAAAAATACTCTTGATATGTGGTGATTGAGAAAGAAATTATTGTACACTTTCATAATTCTTTGGGGTCAAGGATTTTTTGAGTTGGTTTGTCAACCATTTCCCAAGGTTGATTTGTAAATTATTTTTTAGGATTAACTATTTAAGATGAGATAATCTAGCCCTAATTTTGTAATTAGATAAAAGCTTTCATAAAATGACTTAGGGTTAGAGATTTTATGATGTATGAGTATCTTCTTGCAATGGTATCAAGTTACAAGGGATTTTAGATTTTAACCAAATTGCAATCATGATAATAAAAGTATTGAACTCATTGTTTGGTGGATGTAGCCAAGGTATTGGATGAACCATGTTAAATATTTGTGACTTTTGTTATCTTCTATTTCCTTTACTATTTTCTAATATTTGTTATATTTTCATGTAATTTTTACTTTTTTCTCTATAATCCTAATAAGGAGTACATTAAACAATGCTCAAAAGTGGCCAAAGCAAGCTCAAAAGAGCACTGTCAACTCTACTAAGCTAAACATAACAAATCTCTACCACAGCTCAAGGAAAAATGAAACCTCTAAGAAATTAAAAAAAAGTAACTAAGGACATTGAAACATACTTCAACCATAGACATTTGTGTTCTTATGAGAATATCCATCAATCTCATCTCATGTGCATCTTGAAACCCTAGTGCTTCCATACTACCTTCTGCTCTCCCTATAAATTTTAAAGTTTTACATTGTGTGAGTTAGTGTATTAAAAAAAAATTCATGGGCTCAAACCTTAAATTTGATCTTTTAAATAAAAATTTATTTCTACAAATTGTACTTAAATCAAAGATTTTTTTAAATTATAATATTGATAGATTGCGGTATTACAACACTGGAGGTGTTCAATTTATTTTGTCTATTGACAAATATTCATACAAGTAACTACATGGAGGCTCTTTTGATTCTCGTGTATTATGGATTGATGTATTTTTAGCTACAAAAGGATTACTTTCAAATATAATTCTCAAATGGTGTTTACTACTAAAAGGGCAATGGCTTAATGATGTCAACTCACACTTAACTTTAGTTATTAGATAGATTCTCAAGTGTGTGGCTCTTTGTAATATACTACATTTATTAACATTCCTAGGGAGTGGAATAGAGTAGTAAATGGACTGGTGAAATGAGCTTTGGAATTATATGAAAAGTTGGAATATTATATATATAAATGATAGCTATCTTTGGAATAAATTACATATTGATTAGTCAGTGGACAAAGATAGGCATATATGTATTACTCTTTTCTATGTTAGATGTTTGGGTCTTCTTTTTTTTCTTCTCTTTGTTTTGAATAAATTTTTAACCCTCTTTGGTTTATAAGTATATAATGTATGGAACAAATCAAAAATTAAAAACTTCTATGTGAAATACATTAATTGTACTTCAAATATTATATTGACATCAAAAAGAATAATATCAATCTAAAACTACTATGGAAAATGAACATGTCCACTCACTATTCAAGTAATATGAAAAGAAAAAAATGCATATAATAAAACACTCCTAATATTTAAAATTATTAGTTTAAGCTAAAAAACATGTAATAGAACATTTTTCACCTCCTCAAAAATGAGGCTAGACTAGGTGAGGTCATCAAGAATAGAGAAACCATTAGCAAGAATATGTAACCCTAGGAACAACCAAACTAACTAACAAGAATTGAAATATACAACTAGAAGAAAAATCACTCAATTATCATCAATTTGGCTTGCAAATAAAAATAGTACATTGTCATTATCAATATACAATTGTTACGGATTCATAATTGATCATCCCTCAAATTATTAAATTACTAAGAAAATCAAGCTATCCCAATTGCTTCTATGAATCTAATCTACTTTTAATCATGTAAACTCTTTCCATGCTTTAGCACTACCTAAATAAGAACTACTACCCTACTTATAAACAAGATCACCAACCACAAGTCATCTTATCTAATCATTAATGTCCAAGACAAAGAAAACATATTACAAATATATAGGTGAGGACTTAAATCATAAGAACAATTCTAAATGAATACATCATGTCATGGGAACATACAAAAGGGTCGATGAAATTTATTACTACATAGAAGAATGCGTCATTATGAATTATGTATTGTGAAGCTTCATTTCAAGTTTCAAGTTGCTACCTTGACTACTAAAATATAAATCCAATATAGGGTTGGGCAATCTTAAGATAACTTCATCCAAAAACATCAAAAAATGATGCAAATCTAGACATAGGATCTCCATGATGCTTAGACCACACCATGAGAAACACATAAGAAACACATGAGACAAAAAGCCAACTATAATTATTGCAATCTAAAATAATAGGGAAACTATCTAAATAAGCAGTAAAAAGATAAATCAAAAGGAAAATAGTTTTGGGTGATGCAATTTTTCCAATGACCCAAGCATGCACCTACATCAGCCACCCTAGATGAATAGAAGATGTTCCATAAAGGAATTTATGAATATATTAGAAGATCTGAAATATAAATCCCATGCTCATTCTTCACCTACTTGTCTCCTCCATCATAAGAACAAATATTGTATATAGTATCCTTACAAAGTCACAAACTTAGAATAATAATTTTCACCATCAAGTATCTTAATGCTTCAACAACCATTGTTTTAAATATTAAAATAAGAAAAAATGAGCGGATTGGCCCTTAGTACATTACCATGGATAAACCATTCAACAACACATTAACAATAGGTCACTACTATTGGAAAATTGTTCAGCACTCTACCTAGGATTCATGATAAGTCTTAACTACCTCCTATGTATTATAAGTTGAGTGGTTGTATTAGGCATTGATAGATCAGTCTTTTGGTGCAACAAAAACCCCACTTTAACAAGTGGTATCAAAGCTTGGTCATAGGTTTGAATCCTTAGACCCTCGGGTAACACTAAGGGGGAGATTGTTGGAAACAATTCTAGTGCTCCCCTTCAGATTCATGACAAGGGCATAACACCTCCCATGTACTATAAGTTGAGTTTTTGTCTCGAGCATTGACAAATCAATCTTTTGGGGCAACGAAAACCCCACTCTAACAACTACTAGCACTTTAACCACCCTTCCCTTAATATTAAAAATCAAAGTACCCGACCCAACAAACCAAAAATAAATGCTAACATACAAATTACCGTATCTACCTATAAAAAACACAAAATTACCAGCAAATAGCATAAAATTTGAACTATAAGTAGTAGAGTATCTACCATGCTACACAATGTTTGTCCAAAATATATGGACTATTCTACTTAAACATCTACCAGTATGTGTATTGAAAGGTTTAAACCAATTATATAAGCCATCTTTAAGGCCTAATGGCCTAATCAAAAAAGTAGAAGTTGGACAAAACTAGAAGAAGAGGTCCATTAGAAACCATTAAAAAAGGCACAATTCTTAAACTTTGACCTTCTCTTTTCCTTTCTTGGAAAATAAGATTTTGTCCTGGGAACCCATGGGGATTTGAAAAGTTCTCTACACCAAGACATTACTCCTCATTCTTTTCTTGTAATAATTGGAGCATGGTGGCAACAACATGAGTGACCTTCAGATAAAATAGGGATAGAGCCATGAAACTCTCATCTATGATATTGAATTGATCATTGAGAGCTATCATCTTTTGTTTTATTTCCTTTACTAGACCAAATAGCTCCTAGAAACTAGCACAATTCTCTTTCACAACCTTTGTTTCTTATACCTACATCACCATTGCATTAGTAGAAACCATATTCTTATCATTTTTCTCCACCTACACAGGCAAAGTAGCCATCATTAAAAATTTATCTTTTTGTTTCCTCAAAGAAGGGACAACTTTAGAGGTGAAATCCATAGTATTCATGGTGATATTGGCATGAACGTGGGTTATTTTCTGGCTAACTTTCTTCTTCTTATTTTATTAGTTTTGATATCCTCCACTACCTAGCTAGTATCCTCAATCCCCATCCCTCCTCTTCTTTCTCTTTCCCTATTCTTTTCTTCTCCTTATTACCTTTTCTCTCACGAGACTTTGAATCTATCTCCTCACTGAACTCCCAATCCATAAAAGCCCTACTCATAGCCAACATCCTAGATCTCCTTCTACCACCATTATTTAAATCCCCAAAATTAGTGAGGTCAATTTCTACCATTTTTTTCATTCCATTCTTTTTAGGGTTTTTAGAGGGTGTGGTAGAGGGGGAAGGTTTAGGATTGGGACCCACAAAAAAACCTCACTATTACAAGGTGGATAAGGTGGGTCTTGATTATTTATAATAGAATAGGGTGGGACTAGGGCCAGATGAAAATTATATAGCTGAAGAATAAGACCCTATTGTAAAATAGTATGCCTCTTCACCTTTTTTATTTATCTCCCAAACATCTTCCATAGTGACTTCTTGGAAGTTAATTGTGGTTCCTAGAGTGATTCAATAGTGGGAAATAATATTAATAGAACACATCAAACCTATCCTCTAAGGTTATATATTTCATGAGCACAAAACATACCACATTCCATAGGGGTGGGAGACTTTTACAAGTAAAGCCACCTATAAATCTCACTAGTTGTTCATTCTTCTTAAAGAACCTATTCATACTAGTTTCATCAATAACCTTTTTGACCTTCGACCATTTTTTCCCATCCATAGAAAGACCAATAGTCATGGTGATAATTTTCACATTCACATAAAAGGAAATGGCATTGATGGTGACTCTCCTTTCAGTCCAAGGATCTATAACTTAAGATGAAATATTATCATGATACCCTAATGTAGAGAATAATGTAAATGCATTCAATAACCCCAAATCAACCATAGAGTTTAGTTATCAACACAATTTCTTCAACATGATAGAGGCATTAACACATGCTTCCCAATACCATCATCAATAAATTCACCATTATCATATATTCTCTATAGATATAAATACATTATAGATTTATATCCATCTCTTCTTCATTAAATATGAAAAATTTAAACCCTTGATCTATCTATTACTTACAAAATAAAATTAAGAATTGTCCATTAGTGAAATAAACTCTATTATAGTCATGAAAATACAATCATAAATGGTTGTACAAAGCCTAAAAACAAGAGGAAAAAACTTTCAAAATAATAAAATAATAGATTGAAACAATGAAAATATGATAACAAAATGCTTTAAATGCCTTCCAATCCTTCTCCAACTTTACATCATGCCTATGAATGACCATTAAAAAAAAAATTATAACCCTTACACATTCATGTAGAAGTTACAACTACTAAACATCCTCTTATGACCATATAATTTTTTTTTGTTTTTACAACTTTTACAATATTTGACTCAAATGACTTTACAACTTTAGAAGAAAATTCCAAACATATTAGGATGGAAAATAATTTCTCTTATCTCCATTTTACCCCTTCGTGGGTGTTTTATTTGAATTTTACCAAATGAAAAATTTCATAACCTATTAGACAACTCATCACAATAGGCTCTTTTAGCTTTACATATTGACTCAAAATGGCATTACTAATGCAAACATAATTGAATTTAATAATGAATACTATATAATCCTTTGATTTTTTTTATTGGTGCTCCTAAACGATAATCCCAACCTTGAAAATTTTCCAAGTGCCTTGGAAACATGGATGAAAATAACTTGCAAGAAATTTTTTGAGTGGGATCTTCAACTTTGTCTTCATTCATCTTTGTTACTTCATGTCTCTTCATTCTTCTTTCATTATCTATGTGCTGCTACAATATTGCTTCAAGTAATCTTCTTGTGACTCATATTAGTGAGGTGTGTATGGATGTCATCCATGGTGCTTCACCAACCTCATGTCCACCTCTTCATGTTGCATCAGCTAACCAACAACCTCTTTGCCTCACCTAGGAGTTCTCCTCTTTGCCTCTCTCCCTAGTCTCTTGGAAACTAATAGACCATATCCTATGGCCTTGGAACATCTCGTTAGCCCTTAAAAGACCTCCCTTTTCTTCCTTTTAGCTAGATGGATAAGCACCTATAACCATAATCATCAGAAAAATCCAAATAGAAAATCCTTCTTGAGCTAGGTCCTAGTGTAGATTGCCTCCTTCGATGCTCTACTCACACACTCAAGATCTTCTAGCTCTGATACCAATAATGATGAAAAGTATCTACCAAAAATAACCAATCCATTGAATCCATTCTAATCCCTTCAACATTCATTCAACAATTAAATTATTTAAAGGCATCTCATGAGGTAAACCAAAACATGTTTCAACACAAGTTTATCAATATTTCTCCATTCACACATTCTGATTTTTATATCGACTAGTGTTATATATAAAATATAAATTTTAATCCAAAACCTTATTGTAAAAATATTTTGTGAAAGTTTTCAAAACTAGGATTCTTTAAATATTTCCAAATACAAAACCAATCCAACCATTAATTTACAAGTTATGGTCTCTCTACCAAGACTCATTTTCACTGTCATAAACCAGAAGAGATACATTCAGCCTTGCATTAGGAATCCAATATCTCTCACAAAAAAACTTTAAATGATTCAAAACTAATTTAATATTAATATTTTATGTGTCTAGTTTCCAAATATGTAAGCCATTCATTTTTCCAATCCATAAATTATCATATGAGTGCAAATATTTACCTGCAACTCCATTAAAGATATTGAAAAACCAACTTTTTACTAAAAGATCCATAACTTTCACCATTATGCATAAAGATGACTCAAACAAAATTAAATTAAATATTATTTATATTATTTCTAATTATTACATTTATAGGTCATAAAGAATCCATATGTGTTAGTACCAAACACTGCAACATGACTGTTGTAAGAGAATCTCAAATTTGAAAATATAAACTTTCACTAAAATACTCATAACTTCCTCAAAATTGAATGAAATTAATCCAAACCAAAAATATAATGAATATAAGTCATCCTAATATCCAAATATATAAATTATATATGGTTTACCTTCCTTAATATCTGTAAAAGGCCTAGAAATAACATAAAAATAGTTATACCAATCAAAATAGCTAGAAATGAATGCACAAACTTATAACAAAATGCTCTCCTTCTTATTATGACTTTTAAAAATTGATACATGGTGTTTATACTATTTTAGGAATATAGAAACCATCCAAAGACCCCTATGACCTTTCATCTTCCTTTTTGCAATATTTTGCCAAAATTTGCAATATTACAACTTTAATACAACATGAATTAAAATTTTGGTTTTCACCCTTACATTATTATTCCAATTCACTCAAATTACTTTAATACAACATGAATTAAAAAATTAAATTAAATTTATTATATTGTGAACTTTGACTTCCTAGTATTCTTGTCTTGTTAGGTGCTCCTACACCATACTCCTGGCCTTGAAAGATTTCTATGTCTCATGGAAATGTTCTTACTAAAACCTACAGGAAAACTTCTCCTCTTTGTATTCATCTCTTCTTTTTTTTTATGCTTCTTATTTTTCTCTTTCTATTATGAAAATTAATTCCATCAATAGAGTTCAATTGGTTGCCTCCAATGGTGCTTCTCTCATTCCAAAGTCCACTCCTTCATGCTACTTCACATAACTTATGTCCCTCACCTGGAAGTTCTCTCCTTGTCTCTTTCCCTATTATTTTGTAAACAACCAATGGACCATCTCCTAGGGCCCTCTTTGGTAGACATCCATGTCTACCCATTTTCAACAAGTGAACATGCAGCTACAATCACAAACTTTACTAGCAAAAATCAAATAACCAATGATTAGGCCAAATATTTTTCTAAAATCTAATACCAATAATGATGTAGATAATTATTTAAATCCATTCAATAACCCCAAATAAACCATAGAGTTCAATGATCAACACAATTTCTTCAACATGATAGAGGCATTAACACATGTTTTTCCAATACTAGCATCAATCAAATCGCCATTATCGTATATTCTCCATCAATATAAACACATTATTCCATATATCCATCTCTTATTAATTAAATATGAAAAATTTAAACCATTTATCTATCCATTACTTACAAAAGAAAATCAAGAATTGTCAAATAGTGAAATAAACTATATTTTGGTCATGAAAATACAATCATAAATAGTCATCCATAACTCTTAAAATATTCATAATCATGCCAATCACACCATTCATATTGTATAATGGGTAATTATATTTCATTTCACCAATTTATAGTATGATCCAACAGTGGAATAAAATGTTATGATTGTTTTCCCAAAACTAGTCACTGTGCATCAGAGTTTTGGGTAGTTACAAATAGTTTTCACCAAAACTTTGGTAACTTTCTCAATACTGTATGAAATCATCTCAAACAAAAAGAAATGTAAAAATTATAAATTTAATAAAATATCATAATATAAATACACTTGTTTCTGGGCTATACATGTATGTACAATTCCTAAAAACAAGAGGAAAAACTTTCAAAACAACAAAATAATAGATTGAAACAATGAAAATATGATACCAAAATACTTCCAATGCCTTCCAATCCTTCTCCAACTTCACATAATTCCTATGAACGGTCATTGCAAAGGTTTTTACAAAATTTACACATCCATGTGGAAGTTACAACAACTCAACTTCCTCTTATGACCATACAACTTCCCATTTTGTGTTTTTACAACTTTTCAAAAGTTGCATTTTATAACTTTTACAATATTTGACTCAAATGACTTTAAAACTTCAAAATAACATTACAAACATATTAGGACAGACTATAATGTCTCTTATTCATATTTTACCCCTTCATGGGTGTTTTATACAAATTTTACCAAATGACCAATTCAATACCATATTAGACAACTCATTACAATAGGTTCTTTTACCCTTACATATTGACTCATATTGACTCAAAATGGAATTACAAATTCAAATGTAATTGAATTTAATTATGAATATTATAGACTCCTTTGATGTCTTTTCTTGGTGCTCCTATAGCATACACCACCATGGCTTCCATGATGGAACTAGGCTACCTTCTTTTCTAGTCATCCAAGTGCATGGCTTCCTTGCATAATCCTCAATCCTTGAAGGATCAATGCAAACCATATCAACCCCCATATCTAAACTCTTCTTAGAATTCCCTAGAAACTTTCAATTGTTAATTTTATAAATACCCTTTTTCTCTTGTAATTTCCTTATAAATGACTTGATTAGAATTTTCTTCAAAATTAATTTATAAGTGCTATAATAATTACAAGGCATGTGATTAAATAATTCATCCCTTCACTAGTGGGTGAACACATGTGTACTATCATCCTTTCCTTTCCTTAATTTGCACCTAAGCCCTTGGGGGCCATGCTCCAAAAATCTATTTGAATGTTTAATAAATATGTAATAAATACTTTCTCTATGTCTTATATTGATGTTAGATTGTGGTGACTGATCAGGAAAGTACTGTACATACTTCATAAATAGTGGGGTTCGGGGCATCACCCCGAAATTTTTTATTTTTTGGGAAGTAGCCAACATGGTAGCTGACATATTATGGCCGACATATGGCTGACATGTTATAACCCTAAAGCAGTTTAATACTTGTATAAAAAGGACTTAGGGTTGGGTATTTTTATATGTGGTGATACGAAATTGGTTCTTGTGGCGGTATTGAGCTGTAAGGGATTACGGATTATAATCAGGTTGTAATCACTAGATTGTAATAAGATCGGACTTACTGTTTGGTGGATGTAGCCCAGGGATTGGGTGAACCACGTTAAATCTTGGTGCCTTGTGTTCATTTCTATGTGTTCTATTATTTTCTGTTATTGTTTATATTTGCATGTAGTTTTTTATTTCTATTCGTGGTTTATCCTAACAAGTGGTATTAGAGCAAGGTTGTCTTTCAGTTATCCTCTACAGGAAAGTCTCACGGTTAAGTGGAAGTCTCACAGTTGAGTGGGAGCGATGGCAGATGAGGGTAAGTTGAGGGTTGACAGGTTTAATGGGCAGAACTTCCAGTTATGGAAGATGCAAATGGAAGACTATTTATATCAAAAGGATTTATGGAAGTCGTTGGAAGGAAAAGCCAAGAATTGGGGAACTATGTCAGAGGCTGAATGGGATCTTTTGGACAGAAAGGCACTCGGAAGCATTTGGTTATGCTTGGCACCATCGGTGGCATTTAATATTACAAAAGCAAAGACGACAGAAGATTTGATGAAAACCCTAGCGACACTGTATGAAAAGCCCTCCGCTTCAAATAAGGTATTTCTCATGAAGTGTTTATTTAATATGAAAATGGCAGAAGGTGGATCTGTTGCAGATCATTTAAATGAGTTTAATACTATTACCAGTCAATTATCTTCTATGGGTATCAATTTTGATGAAGAAATTAGGGCTCTCTTGATTTTGTGTTCTTTGCCTGAAAGCTAGAATGGCTTGGTAATGGCGGTGAGTAATTTTGTTCTTGGATCTAGTACCCTAAAATATGATGATGTGATCGGTGTTATTTTAAGTGAGGAAACTCGTAGAAAATCCTCAGGTGGATCTACATCAAGAAGTGCTTTAAATGCACAAAGCAAGGGCAGAATGACTGAAAGAGGAAGTAACTCTGGAAATCGTGGGAAATCAAGAGGAAAGTCAAAGGGGAGGAGGTCTCAATCGAGAGGACCAAATGATTGCTGGTACTGTGGGAAACCAGGGCACAAAAAGAAAGATTGCTAGACTCGAAAGAAAAATGAAGGAGATAAATCAGATGGAGACAAAGAGGCAAATGTGGTAAGTAACAAATCCGAAGAGGATGCTTTGCTTCTATCTTTAGAGAGTGTTGATGATTCATGGGTTTTAGATTCTGATGCTTCTTTTCATGCTACACCTCATAGAGGTTATTTCATTGATTATGTCCAAGGGGATTTTGGGCTTGTTTATTTGGGGGATAATGAACCCTGTTAGATTGTTGGAAAGGGAAAAATTAAGATTAAGTTGCAGAATGGGAATCATTGGCTACTACATGAGGTAAGAAATGTTCCAAAACTAAGTAGAAATTTAATTTCAGCAGGGTAACTCAGTGATGAGGGTTGTGTAGTTACTTTTAATGATAAAAATTGGAAGGTTTCAAAAGGTTCCCTTGTAGTAGCAAAAGGTGTGAAAGTAGGCACCTTATATCTTTGTACAGGTCATATTGTTCCTTCTACTTTGATTGTTTCAGAGAAAAATGAATATTTAGGAACAATTACTGCAATTGAGCAGGGAGAACAAATAGCTGCTGTAGATTCTGATACAGCGCTGTGGCACAATAGAATTGGTCACATGAGTGAGAAAGGTATGAAAGTACTTCATTCAAGGAAAGTTTTACCAGGTCTAAAATGTGTGAATATGGATTTCTATGAAAGTTGTGTGTATGGAAAACAAAAGAGAGTGAGTTTTGTAAAGACAGAGAAGGAAAACAAAAAGGAGAAATTAGAGCTTGTGCATATAGATGTATGGGGACCAGCTCAGGTATCTTCCCTTGGTGGCTCTCATTATTATGTTACATTTATTGATGACACAACTAGAAAAGTATGGGTTTATTTCCTTAGACAAAATTCTGATGTATTTCAAACTTTTAAGAAATGAAAATGCTTGGTTGAAAATGAGACTGGTAAGAAATTAAAATGTCTCAGATCTGATAATGGTGGTGAGTATTGCAGTCATGAATTCGAATATTATTGCTCCACTAATGGTATTCATAGACAAAAAACTGTTCCAAGGACTCCACAGGAAAATGGAGTGGTTGAACACATGAACAGGACTATAATGGAGTGCGCAAGGAGCATGAGGTTGCATGCTGGGTTTCCCTTACACATGTGGGTGGAGGCTATCAATACTGTAGTATATTTGATTAATAGAGGTCCCTCTACTCCTTTGGGCTATGGTATTCCAGAGGAAGCATGGACTGGTAAGAAGGTGAGTTATTCTTTTCTCAAGACCTTCGGTTGTGAAGCTTTTGCTCATATAGACTCTGAAAATAGAACCAAGCTAGAAGCTAAATCAAAGAAATGTGTCTTTGTTGGATATGGCATTAATGAATTTGACTATAGGCTTTGGGATTTTGAAAATCATAAAATTATAAGAAGTCGGGATGTCATATTCAATGAAAAAGTGTTGTACAAAGATCTATTGCAGCAACATGAGAAGAAAGAAGATGATTATGTAGTGTTGGATGATACTCCAAAAGTTGATGCTCCATCCATTCCTCATGATGTGCAACAACTGCAACAACAAATACCACACACACCAATGAATGTTAGATGGTCAACAAGGCCAATTAGACCTCCACAAAGGTTTTCTCCCTCTTTGTATTCTATTTTACTTACTGATGCTGGTGGACCTGAAAGTTATGATGAAGCTATGCAGGTGGATACTAAGATTTAGTGGGAGTCTGCAATGAAAGATGAAATGGACTCTTTGCTGAAAAATAAGACCTGGGGTTTGTGCAAGTTGCCTGCAGGTAAAAAGGCTTTACAGAATAAATGGGTTTATAGGTTGAAAGAAGAGGAAGGAGGTAAGAAAAGATTTAAGGCCAAGTTAGTTGTAAAAGGATTTGCACAGAAAAAGGGAATTGATTTTGATGAGATATTTTCTCCTGTTGTTAAAATGACTTCTATTCGTACTATTTTAAGTCTTGTGGCTACTGAATATTTGCATTTAGAGAAGATGGATGTTAAAACAGCCTTTCTTCATGGTGATTTGGATGAAGAAATATATATGGCTCAGCCACAGGGTTTTGAGGTCAAAGGTAAGGAGAACTTAGTGTGCAAATTGACGAAAAGTTTATATGGCTTGAAGCAAGCACCTCGGCAATGGTATCTGAAATTTGACAGTTTTATGCATGAGTATGGATATAATAGGTGTCATTTAGATTACTGTGTTTATTTTAAGCGGTTGGATGATGATAGCTACATTATTTTATGTTTATATGTTGATGATATGCTTATAGCTGGGTCTAACATGGATCATATTAAGGGGCTGAAATGCCAATTAGCACATGCATTTTCTAACAAGGATTTGGGGGCAGCAAAACAAATCCTTGGTATGAAGATTTGCAGAGATAGGAAGAACAAAATATTGACACTATCTCAAGCTGATTATGTTGAGAAGGTGTTGCAACGTTTCTCTATGGAGAATGCTAAAGCTGTCAACACACCTTTACCTGGTCATTTGAAATTGAATAAGGAGATGTGTCCCAAGACACAGGAAGAGGAGGATAAGATGTCCAAGGTACCCTATGCTTCAGCTGTAGGAAGTTTGATGTATGCTATGGTATGCACTAGGCCAGATATTGCACATGCAGTGGGAGTCGTTAGCAGGTATATGAGTCATTCAGGATTTGAGCATTGGAATGTTGTCAAGTGGATTCTCAGATATTTGAGAGGAACATCCAATAAGTGTTTACACTTTGGAAGCTCTACTACTAATTTACAGGGCTATGTTGACTTAGATTTGGCTGGGGATATTGATACCAGGCGGATTACTACAGGTTATGTCTTTACTGTTGGTGGGGTAGCCGTGAGTTGGGTTTCTAGGCTACAGAAGATTAATGCTCTCTCCACTACAGAGGCAGAGTATGTTGCTGCTACAGAGGCAGCCAAAGAGATGATATGGCTTCAGTTCTTCTTGGAAGAATTGGGACATCCTCAGAAGGATAATTATTTGTTCACAGATAGTCAGAGTTCCATTCATCTTGCTAAGAATTTAGCTCTGCATTCTAAGACCAAATACATACAGTTGCGGTACCATTTCATTCGGTCAATTTTGGAGGATGGACAATTAAAGCTGGAGAAGATACATACCAATGAAAATCTAGCAGATATGTTGACAAAGGTTGTAACAAGGGAGAAGTTGAACTCCTCTTCAACTTCAATTGGTCTTTTAGACTAAATGTGAATAAAAGAATAGTAGAGTCCAGGGTGGTTTGATCCAGTGGGATCCCCATGCGGTAGTTGTATTGCTATAGGATTAGTCTCCAAGTGGGAGATTGTTGTTTAGTGTGGAGCTTGATCAGTCCCCAAGTGGGAGATTGTTATATTGTGGTGACTGATCAGGAAAGTACTGTACATACTTCATAAATAGTGGGGTTCGGGGCATCGCCCTAAAAATTTTTTTTTTTTGGGAAGTAGCCGACATGGTAGCCGACATATTATGGCTGACATATGGCTAACATGTTATAACCCTAAAGCGATTTAATACTTGTATAAAAAGGGCTTAGGGTTGGGTATTTTTATATGTGGTGATACGAAATTGGTTCTTGCGATGGTATTGAGCTGTAAGGGATTACGGATTGTAATCAGGTTGTAATCACTGGATTGTAATAAGATCGAACTTGCCATTTGGTGGATGTAGCCCAGGGATTGGGTGAACCACATTAAATCTTGGTGCCTTGTGTTCATTTCTGTGTGTTCTATTATTTTCTGTTATTGGTTATATTTGCATGTAGTTTTTTATTTCTGTCCATGGTTTATCCTAACAATTGATAGAATCCTCTGAAATCTTCATTAGCTCCTATCCACTAAGAACCATAATTGATAAATTGTACCTTTTTAATCCCCAATATTATTGTTAAAATAATAACAACCAATGTAGCCTTTTTGGTTTAAAATCAAATTTAAACTCATTTATTGCCTCAATATAAACACCATCCATAAGGTCCAATAGAAATACATAAAATTCAAATTGATCATCTTACTCTTTATCTTAGATTTTTTTCCCTCTCAATAAGGGTGTGGGTTTCTTCTAGGATGGATTCCACTTTCCTCCATGAACATATAGCCCATAGTTGTCCATACCATCTACCACATCATTTCCCTTTGTATAAGTGTGTTGTAGATCATACTTCTCAAGTTTAGCTAGGAGGTGCCAAATATCCCCTATAATACCACTTATTGACCACTATGGGTTATAGTTCCCTTTAACCACTTCCACCACTAGCCTATAATCTCCTTCAATACTAGCATGCTTCCAACCTAGGTTGAAACTTTAGTCCCCAAAAAAGAACCATGAATTCATCCACATTATTTGAGATGTTTCCCAAGTTTCTTCCATAAATAATTAATTATGTACTAGTAGAGTCCTTGATAATACCCCCACCAATAGCACAACCTTTTCTAGAAGCACCATCAAAATTGAGTTTCACTTTTGGATATATAGGGGGTTTCCATTTAGTATGCCTCATCTTAATAATTTTAGTTTTATCAAACTTATAGAAAAAAATTATGAGATTCCATCGCATGGAAACCATTTGTTCATTTATAGGTGGGGGGTTATGAGGCATCTTCCATTTACTATTTTCCAAGTTTTCCTTTAGTAGTTTAAAAATTGTGTTGTACACCATCTACTCTTTTCTATCCATTTCCCTTAAAGATAATGTTATTTCTCTCTTTCCAAATTCCCCAACAAACATGGGGAGGGATCATTTTCCTCATAAGTCTAATCAAAGGATGAAAGAAGGGATAATTCTAATTTAAAATGAATTATTACAAATCCATTTGAAAGACCCACTCAACCAGTAGTTTCTACAAAATGGATTTCCAAATATTCATAGAAAAATATAGAAGTGAATAAAAATATACTATATACATTCTTCATATTCTTTTCATAAGAGAATTGGTTAGGAATTTTAAATCCTCCTTTTCTCAGATTATCAATGGTAAGGATTTTTCCATGGAGAGAAATCCACTAGAAGAAATTGACCTTAGGGATTAGCTAACTATTCCAAACCCTTCTCAAATATGGGGGACTAATATCCTTATCAAACATCATACATTATGAAAAATTAACATGGAAGGATCTATTAGAGGTTTTATCCCAGGAAATCTTATCATCCTCTAAGAAGAGAGAAATCATTTAAGTGTCCAACCTTTCTTCAAGCGTACTAGCTAAGGATATTAAATTATTTAAGACTACCTCCAAAAAAAATTTCCAATTCTCTTCCCAATGAGGTAATCACAAACCCTTTCACTAAAGTTCATATCTAACAACCCTTCTAACTGAGAGAATTTACTTTGTAGAATGTGTTTCCCTCCTAACCATGTGCCCTCCCAGAATCTAGTTTTATTCCACTATCCAAATAGCTAACATACCCCACCTCTTAGAATCTTAGAGTTTTTCATTACATTATTCCAAATCCTAGAACCCTATCGCTAGTCATTTTCCATGAATAAATAGACATAAGGGACATTGTCAAGTGATGCTAGAGCATCCTTGGGTAGTTAATAATCTTGCATGTTGGAGATATTTTGGCTCTAGAGTCAAGGACTCAGTCACCAAAGGAGTGGTGCTCAGTTGTTGTTGGGTGTAGTGTTGGATGAGGTGCTCAATCATTAAAGGATATTGACATGTACTATTTCTTAACATATACTATATCTTAGCATATACTATATTGCTTGACAATACTTGTGAGAGCTCAACAATGCTTGTGGTTTTTGCTAACGCTTAAAAATGTGACCTATGGGGTGGAATTCTTGTAGACTTTCTCAGTTGACTTGGTGATTTTATTGTGTGAGGATTGAGATCATGATGTGAATCAATCATGGGAGTTCGAGAGGACCTATTTTGGTCTTGGTTTTTTATGTTTATTTAATGAATATGGTAATCCTTCTAAGGAATTTGGTAGTTAATATCTATTATAGGCTGACTTATGGCTCAACATGTATTTAATTAAGGGTTTATTTAATTTGTAACTTGCTAAACTAACTTGTGTCTTAGTTGGGTATAAGTAAGGGGTCTTGTGGAGTCTTAATTAATGTTCATCCAACTTGGAGAGGAGGATGTGGAAGAGGGGTGAAGTGTGAGAAGAGCTAGTAACTACAACTTGAGAAACAAGGAGAATTCTTGATGGCTTGCAATCACAAGTCTAGATCTTGCTTGGAGGATTCTACCAGAGTGTTGTGGTGCTATAGATCTAGACTAGCTAGGGTTTGATTTGGATCTTGAGGGATCTTGTAGAAGTATTAGTTTCTTTTTATTTAGTCGTAACCTAGAAGGCCTTACAGCCAGATATAATGCATATAATCAATTTTATTAAGAATAAAGAGTTGTGTTTGGTAATATCTTGTGTTGTGTTTCTATTGTGTGGTTTTTTTGGGGGGGATAAGATATCTCCTTTGAGGATTCTTCTACCTTGCACTACATCATCAAGATACTTTTCCTTTATAATGTTACACCAACCAGCTCGATTCTTAGCAAGTCTCCAACCTATCTTAGCAAGAATAGTTCTATTCAGGTCCATTATCCTTCTACCACCCTTTAGTGTAGGAAATTTGAATCAAGGACATAAAACCTAAGTTCATCACATAATCCTACACTCATGTATTTTTATTGTATCGAATTATGAGTGTGTGATATAGAAATGAGAGATAAGGAAATAGGAACCTTTCAATCCCAATCAAGCTATTTTTCAGTGGCTAATATTCACAAATTAGCTAATTTTAGAATTTTTTGGCTATGAATTTGGCTAATAATATAAGATTTGATACAACCTAAATCGTCATATTTTTATAAAATTTAGTTCTCAAATATTTAAAATCATTCAATAATTTATTTTATTAAAAAAATTTAACTCAAATATCACCACAATATTCGCTACATGATTAGGTTTAAGTCACCTAAATATAATATATTATTGGAGAAATTAAATTGAATTGACCAATAATTATCATAATTATTAGTTACTTTAGGGATATATCACCAATATTTAGTTTTCACTATTGATTTAAAGTATATGTAATGATCCTCATAATATTCCATGAGGTAAAAAAATGTTCAATTTTGATTTGTAATATTCCATGGTGATTAATGGACTTCCTATATTATTTAGATTCATCTAAATTTCATACAAAAAAATTATGATTA
Organism: Cupressus sempervirens; assembly: GCA_028749045.1. Taxonomy (NCBI): domain Eukaryota; kingdom Viridiplantae; phylum Streptophyta; class Pinopsida; order Cupressales; family Cupressaceae; genus Cupressus; species Cupressus sempervirens. The sequence continues at coordinate 441,411,764 of CM053787.1, read as the reverse complement.
GAAAATAATCACCAATATTAACCCTATTTAAAATAAAAAATTAAGACATTCGCCAATAGAATTTTTTTTTTTTTAAAATAACGAAAGATTCGCAATATTTTAAATCTTTTTTAGAACCTGATTTCTTAGAGTTTACCTTGATCCCAATTCTAAAGAGCTAGATCCAGTGATATTAATGCTAATAGATTGAATAAGAAGATTTAATGCAAAAATAGATCTAGGAGAATACGGGAAAGATGACCAAGAATCCTTAAAGACCCTTAATATGTGTGTATGTTAAATGAAAATATGTTGAATTGACAAAGGAAGGGAAATAACTCACCTTTGAATTCTTTTTGTTTGTTTGTTGTAGTGATCAAAATGAAAGGAAACCTATAGATTCGAGCTTGAAACTCTAGGAAGGACAAAAATTAGAAATATTTGGTGATTTTTCAAGGGAAAAATGATGCATGAGTGGAAAATTGGTGCATTAGTATTGTAGTGCAACTTTGATTGACTATGTGTAGTGTTGATTTTCTTTTCACAATTTTGCAGATGGCCAAAAAGGGTACTCTAATATCCAACATTTTCATCAATCTAAGATCTAGAACCTGTAATAAAAAAAGGCTTTTTTATTGTTGATAATTAAAATAACATGAATGTAAAGTAAATGTACAATTGGCCTTACAAAGCCACATCTCTTGAATCAAATGCAATGTGCTTGTCTCCACCAATGAATTTGGACCAAGAAGATAAAGATGAATAGATGTGGAAGATGTACCAAAGGACCTTGAATAATATATTTCTAGATAAAATCCTTCAATTGCTTAAATTCTCTAATTCTTGATCTTTAATATAGTTCTTGAATGGATGCTTAAAGGCTTAAAATTGGATTCTTAAGAGCTATAGCTTGTGAATACTTGAATATGTGAGAGTGAGATGTTGTGTTATGATCATGGATGAGAAATAGAGAAAGTGGAGGGGTTTAAATAGAACAAAATCAACTAAATCCTATAGGCCAACTGAAATTGGAGTTTGTCCCCAACTATTTGAAATACAAGACCTAAAGAAAAAGGGTCAAAATAGGGCCCAATTAGGGGTGGGGTACAATACATCAGGGGTGCAATGCACCCCTAATGTACCATGGGTGTAGTGCACCCCTTATTTTTAGGTGCACAAACCCTAGGGACAATCTAGGGACCCCAAAATAGGTCTTGAAATATGGAAATCATTCCTAGATTATGAAAAAATCCTATTTCAATGTTAGAATTGGATTCCAAATGGAAAAGGTGGATGGAAAGGAAGGAACTAGGAGAAATAGATCCTACCTCCAACTTATCACCATGAAAATAGGATCTTTAAAGAGGATCTATTATATTTTACCCCAATTCCACCTAGGAGAAAGGACAAAAAAGAGAGAAAGAAATGAAAGAGGGGGAGAAGATGAATAGGTGTTAAACCTTCATAGGATGGACTCAATCCAAAATATTGGTGAACTAGAGCACAAGGAAGATGATACTCTTATTAAGATCTAGGGGAGAAAGAATCAAGCCCCTAAAGGTTTAAGACTTTGCTAACTCAAAAATTATAATGAGAGAGAGAGATCACTCACTCAAAAGAAATGGGTGCTTATCTCTCCCTGTTGAGTGTCCACCCTATTGTGAATCACCAAAGGAGTTGTAAATGATGGCATTGAAATAGTCTAATGAATTGGTAACCTACTAGTTAACCCTTTAGAATACCCACCCATAGATCAATCCTCTATGTAGTACCATGGCAAGGTTTATAAAGGATGTGTTACCTATATATGGGGCTTTATCAAATTGTTATGTATAGCCCATAGATATGATTTAGCATGTATGCATGTAAAGAAAAGAGAGACCCAATGTCAAGGATGCTCACTTCTTGGATTGAATGTGTGCATAGAGAATCCATTCCTTAGGATTGTGCATAATCCATAAAAAGATTCATGAAATGTGTGCATTGAAAGAAAAGGATGAAGTAGTAATGTATAGATTTAATGTTGACTTAAGAATCATACTAAGAAAATAAGGCTGAATTACCCCAAGCTAGAACCAAAATCCATGTTTACTACTCCATGATTGGAGTGTGAGAATAAGCAAAGCATATTCCCCCATGTTAAAGGGATTTGTAACACTTTAATAGGTGCAATGGCTTTAATTTAGTATACATATAGTGATCAAAATATGTTTTCACTATGAAATGCCTACGGGAATAGACAAATCAAGGGAATAAAAAAAAACATTTAAGAGCATAGAAGGGGTTTACTAACTTTGGGCTCAACATGATCATATGATAATATGTGAGTATTATATCAAGTATGACATTTCAACATCCACCAAAGGTAGTAGAACTACAACACCACTAAAGAAAGATGCATAATATTTATGAATAAGATTCTTTTGGACCACCATCATGAAGACCAAATGGAATTGGTGCTACCATGTCACATATCTAGGAAGACTAGACAAGGACACAAGTATGAACAATAGCACATGTACACCATAACATAGAATAATAGATAGAAGAAAATAAAAATAGAAGAATGTGAAAATGTGGAAATTTCTACCTTGTGCAATGGAGAGACAAGGGTCATTTAAAGAAATATAAACATACATTCAAAAAACAAGATATGGGGGAATCACAAAACAAAAAAAAAACACAAAAAAAAAAATTATGATAGAGAACTTATTTCAAGTATTCTTCCCTCCTTCCCTATTTTAGTTAGTAATAATAAGATAACGTGGATAACTTTAAAGAGGATCTATGTACAACACAGGAGGAAAAATAGCTAAATACAAAGAAGGACTCTTGGAAGAGTCTCTATGCTCAAGTGTAAATGTAAGTGTTAGCTAGGTAGAAAGCATATTAGTTAAATCAACATCAATATCAATAATCTCATTCTCATCATCTAAAATATCTTCCTCATTTAAATAAATTGTGATAAAATATAAAATAGGAATATGCATATCATTGACCTCTTCAGTAGACATAAGCTGATGAAAAGTATTCATACAAACTTTAGCATGAGCTTGACAATTGTTTCAATGTTCACAAGAATTTCATTTACTCTTAGTCTTATTAAAAAAAAATAGTGAAGATGAAAGAGGATCAACAACCATAGGTTCCTTTCCTTTTGATGATACAAGAGGTGTACCAATAGAAGGCTGAGATGTAGAACAAGGAAAAATTCTAGGAGGAACCATACTAGGAGTAGGGTCCATAGTAGTAGATGGAACCAAACTAGGAGGATTAGGAGATGCAAGAGTCATTTGACCATTAGAAATAGAGGAATGAGAAGATATGGGTGGTGAAGTTATAGGAAAAAGACCATGAGTCTTACTTAACTTGGAAGTCTTTTAAAATTTATATTCTTGATACAAATGGAACATATAGGTTGGATAGGTAGGAGGTGTATTAGGAATAACAAGCCAAAAGGAATCAAGTGTAGCATAAAATGTTGAGGTATAGAAGGACGATAAATACTATGATTAATCATCTTAATCTCACCATCATAAGGAAATTCATTGCATTGATGAATAAGAGAATAAATATCTTGAATGGAAGTTAACCAAGGTAAAATAAGATTCACCTGAAACTGATCCAAAGTAGGAATGACCACAAAGGAAATATTCACCACTTTACTAGAGAACTTAAGAGGAAAGGAGATGGAACCTTTTAGAGGATACAAAAAATCATTACAAGTTTGAATCCAAGTATCAGTTGATTCATAAAATTAGTGATGTTTCATCTTATTATAAAGCTTCTCTTCAGTGATGATGTTAACCATAGAAGTAGGATACACAAGACACCCAAATGAAGAATATTTGGCAATCAAAGTAGTCATATAAAGAGGACCATTTAGAGCCTTAAAGTTATCATCATCAATGAATGAGATATTAAGGGCTCTAGTATGCTTATGTTTCACTTTAGGTTGAGCATTAGGTGTAGAGGGATTTTCTTCCTTAGGTGGAAGTGTAGTATGAACTATAGGTTTCACAACATTAATAATATTATCATTCTCTTCTCATAAATTATTGTAACAAACATTCACTTTAGAAGGAATAAAAAAATATTGAACAATAGTTTTTGTAGTATGTAGAGATAAAGGATTACTATAAATTTGAATATTTTTATTAGGAGATGCCACATATTTGTTCTTGTTATCTTTACCCTTGATGGATAAATCATTAGCATCAACCAAATCTTGAGTCTTATGTTTCAAAGAGTTACAAGCTTTAGTGTCATGTCCAAAATGGCAATGAAACTGACATAAATCTTGAGGATTGAAATGTGGATTTGTTGTAGTATAAGGAGAAATGGTTTAATGGGTGAAAGCATAATCATATTATCACTAACCAACCTAGTCATAATTGAATGCAATGTTTTAGAGAGGGGAGTAAATATATAGTTCATCTAAAAAATAATGAAAGAAGTAGTGGCATTTTAAGAGGAAGTAGCTACTTGATCATATATTGTATTTGTGGATTTTTTTCTTAACATAGTTGTTAGGTTTGTATAATTTTTTAGGATTAGGTGGGGCATCACTCTTATCAACAAGTACATGATACATTGGAGTGGTTCTCTAAAACTAGCTCACTTGTAACTAATAATGATGAAGTGCACAAATTTGTGAAAAAGAGGTAAACTCAATAAGTATAATCTTATCTCTAATAGTTTTTTTGTAAATTTACAATTAACATATGTTATATATCAGTATCATGCACATGATAATAGATCGGATCATGCAAATTCTTAAATCTATCGATAAAATTAGTTACTTTATGCTTAGGACCTTGTTTACAATGCATCAAGTCAGTCAAAGAAATAGAAGGACAAATATTATTTTGAAATTGTTGTATGAAGGCATTATAAAGTTCGTTAAATGAATCAATAAAGTAAGGTAGAAAATAAAAATATCACTACAAGGCTTTATCACACAAATAGCGAGAAAACAACTTAGCTAAAATCATATGGTCATGAGCATAATCACTACATAGAACTTGGAAAGTCTTAAGATGTGTTGCAAGATCACCTTTACCATTATAAGTATCAAGGTGAGGCATATAAACTTGTAAAGGAGCAATAGTATAGATAATGTAAAAATATCAAGGACTATCCATATCACATATAGGAACAATGAACTTAGTTTGAGTAAAAGAAGCAAATTGTTGTTGCAAAGAAGACACCATCTTAGAAAAAATAAGCATATTGGAATCATTAGAAGGGACATATGGAACATGCACATTTGACACACTAGGAAAATTTTATGAATTAGCTAAAATGGAAGAAACTATAGATAGAACACTGGGAACCATGGTATAAGGATTAGGGTAAATGGAAGGAACACTTTTGTATGAAGGTTGTGAGGTTGGCAATAAAATAGGTGGAAAACTCACAAGTAATGAAGAAATAGGAAGATCACTATGAGGATTAAATACCTAAACAAAAGTAGTCATGATAGGAGAAACATAAGTAGAAATGCTAGAGATAGGCAAAGAAGGCTCTAGAGTAGAAATAGAAGAAGGTAATTCAGGTTCAAAAGTAGCTTGATTCAAAGGCTTAATATGACTATGGCCAAGATGAGTAAGACCACATAGAATATTAAAACTATGTTCATCATTATGGATCAATTTCTTAAAAAAATCAAAAGAAGCAATAGTTTCAATTTTTTGATTTTATTGTAAAAGAAAACCATGCATTTTATCAATCTCACTAGCAATCTTATTAACTTGTTGAGGGTGAACTCGTAAAGCATCATCCTCATCATGAGGTGAGTGGGAACTCTTAAAGAATCATCCTCATCATGAGGTGAGTGAGAAGATTCATTCTCCATAGAATGTTTATACTTGTGAGAAACCATAGGGTTACTAAGGTTTTGAATAAGAGGAGAAGAAAAATCCGAATAAAAAAGAGTCATGAGTCTACAACTTCTCCTAACAAGAAGGTTGTAAGTAGGACTAAAATTAATAAATATCATACACTAAAAAAGGAAAAAAGACCCTTATGAGATGACCTCTTATCTAATAGATTGTAAATTATGCAATGATCAATAGTGAAAAGGATTAATGCAGTGGGGTTCACCAATAATTATAGTGTAGGAAATGTGAATCAAGGACATAAAACCTAAGTTCATAATATAATCCTACACTCGTATGTATTTTTTATTGTATCAAATTATGAGTGTGTGATATATAAAGAGGAGATAAGGAAATAGGGTCCTTTCAATCCCAATTCTAAAGAACTAGATCTAGCAAGATTAATGTGAATTGAGTGAGCAAGGATCATTAATGCAAAACTAGATCTAGGAGAATAGGAGAAAGATGACCAAAAATACTTAAAGACCCTTGATATGTGTGTGTGCTAAATGAAGATATGTTGAGTTGATAAAGGAAGGGAAAGAACTCATCTTTGAAGTCTTCTTTTCTATTTTTCCTAGTGATCAAAATAAAAGGAAACCTTCAGATTCAAGGCCTAAAACTATGGGATAGACAAAACCTTGAAATCTTTTGGTGATTTATCAAAGGAAGCTAGTGCATCAGGGTGAACTAGTGTATCAAAGATACATTGTGACCCTGATTGACTATTTTTGATGTTGATTTTGTTTTCACAATTTTGTAGAAGGTCAAAAAGGGTACTTCGATCTACAACCTGTAGTAAAAAAAGGTTTTTGGTGTTGAACAGGGGGTTTTCCTTGGTCAAATCCTTATTTAGGAATTAACCTTGAATTGAAATAATTGAAATAGCATAAATTTAAAGTAAATGTAAGAATTCATTTTACAAAGCCAAATCTCATAAATCAAATGCAATTTTCTTGTCTCCACCAATAGATTTAGAAAAAGAAGATGATGATGAATAGATATGGAAGATGTGCCAAAGGAATTTGAAAAACATATTGCTAGATAAACCCTTCAATTTCTTGAATTATTGAATCCTTGATCTCCAATAGAATTCTTGAATGGATGCCTAACTTGAATGCTTGAGAGCTATAAGTTGTGAATACTTGAACATGTAAGAGTGAGATGTTGTGTTACGATCGTGGATGCGAAATGGAGAAAATGGAGGGGTTTAAATAGAGATTGTAATCAACTAACTCTTGCAAGTCAACTGACATGGGATTTTTTACCTGTCTATCTAAAATACAAGACACAAAGAAAAAGGGCCAGATTAGGACCTAATTAGGGGCACAGTGCACCCCTAATTTGTCCATCATGGATCTAGTATGACCCTGATGTATTAGGGATGAAATGTGCCCTTAATTTTTGAGTGCACAAACCCTAGGGACAATCTTAGGACCCCAAAATAGGTCTTAGAATCTAGAAATCATACCGAAATTCTAAGGAAACCTTATTTTAGTACCAAGATTGGATTCCAAGTGTAAAGGTGGATGGAAAGGAATGACCTAGGGGAAATAGATCCTACCTCAATCTTATCACCATGAAAATAGGATCTATTAGGTTTTACCCTAATTCCACTTAGAGGAAAGGACAAAAAAGGGAGAAAGAAATGAAAGAGGGGGAGAACATGATTATATCACATTAAATAGGTGATAAACCTTCATTAAATTGGAGTGCTTACAATTTAAGATGATACACAGCCAATCTCCCCTTATCCTTTAGTTCACACACAATTTCCTAATTGACAAGGTTTACCGTATTCCTTTCTTTACCCCCCATCCATAAGAAATTTTGTATTGAGTTTCTCCAATTTTTCTTGAATCATTTAGGTTATCTTGAACAAGGAGAAAAATTATAAAGGAACCCCTTATAGGGAGGAAATAAGTACCTATAACTTCCCAGCACTACTAAACAATGTGCCCTTCCATCCAACAAGTTTTTTAAAATGGTTTTCTTAAATTTGTTTGAGACTTTCTTCACTATCAAGAGAGACCAAGATAGGTATTAGGGAGATTAATCAACTAACAACTTAATATAGTTTTTATTCATAACTAGAGGTTTTGATCAGTGTTAAGGAAGTAAATTTTTCTCTTACTAAAATTTATATGTTGTCTCAAGTAGTCTACATAATCATCAATAAGATTACACCATATCCTTACTTCCAAAACTAAAGCATAGCCATATAAAAATGTTTCATCAAAAAAGTAATGTATTACCTTTGGAGGTATTGAGGTGGTAGCCTTGACCCCAACCAATGATCCCATACCAACTAGTCATGATAAATATCTCCCTAGAACTTCAACTATCATTATAAATAGATAAGCTAATATTGGATCTCCTTGCCTAAGGCCCCTACTAGACTAAAATAAACCCTAAGTCCCATTGAAAATAATAGAGAAATTAAGAGTGGTATCCATACTATTAATTTATCTCACAACTTTACTATTGAACCAATCCTCCTAAGAACTTCATAAATAAATTCTTAATCCACCTTATCATAAGCTTTTGAAATATCAAGTTTAAGTGTCATACCAAAGATTCTTCTCTTTTCCATTAAGTGGATCATCTCATGCGTGGTAACAACCACATCTAGAATTTGTCTACTAAGAAAAATCCCTTTTGGAGGGTACCTATAAAGTTCTCTAGAAAGGACTTTATTGTTTTAACCAATATTTTAGAGAAAAAATTATAAATTATATTGCATAATTTTATGGGCCTAAAGCTAGTAAGACTTTTTGGATCCTAAACCTTGGGGGCTAGGGAAATAAAAGTGTTGCTAAGCCTCCTTAGCATTATAACCACTCTAAAGAAGTATCTAGCAACCTTGGTCAAATATTTCTTAATTATCTCTTAGAAATGTTGAAGGAATGAAAGGGAAAAACAATCTAGTCCAAGAGCTTTCTAACCCTTCATTGAAAAAAATTGCCTTCCTCACTTCCTCCTCTATAACCTGGCCAATGATGAGCTCATTATCCTCCTCTTTTAGCACACTAGGAAAATTTTGGATAATCTTATTCTTTTTTTCTCACATCCACATTCCTATTAAGTTTAGTGTAGGCTTTAGTAAAATAAGTGATAGCCCATTTCCCCATATCCTCTTAGTCTACTAGATTATTTTTGTTACTATCTAGCAAGGAAGTAATAGTGTTTCTCTTTTTGTGATTTGAGGCTGACCTATGGAAGAAGGTTTTATTCATATATCCCTCTATTATCTATTGAATCATATACCTTTACTTCCTATACATTTCCTCCTTTGTTGTAATAACTTTCTATTGTGTCCTATAATCCTCTTCATCTTTTAGGGTATCAAATGACAAGTATCTCATAGCTATAGCATGTTGGAGCCCCTCTAGCTTTGACTCAATCTCTAGCTTCTTCTTAAAAACATCTCCAATGGAATTTTTGCTTCACTTGATAGTGTTTTTCCTCACGTTCTCAAGTTAAGTAGCCAATATATACATGGTGATACCTGCAATACTAATCCCACTAGTCTCCAACATACAGACCAAAGCAAGGGTGTAAATGCTACATAATCTTACAAATAAATGATGTATTACCATAGATAAAACCATCAAACTAGTTAGACAATAGAGGTGCATTGTTTGAAATAGTTCTAAGGAGAGTTGTCAGAGTAGAAGAGATGAGATAATGTCAGTCAGTTGAATCCAGGAGTCTATCCAACTTCACTTGGATTAGTTCATCTCATTTCCTATTATTTAACCAAGTAAATGGGGGCCTTTGCAATTCAACATCAATGAGATCATTTAGATTGATATATTCATCCAAATCTTCCATTCTCTCTGTAAAGTCATTCATCCCTCTCAATTTTTTTGAGGGGTAAAGGGGAGAGTTAAAGTCTCCCATAAATAAATTAAAAATTCCTCTATTAGTATTAATGAAGCTTGTGATAGCTTCTAAAGTCTCATATCTTCCAATTCTCATATTAAGGGAATATATATTTAAGGTACACCAAATCAAGTTATTGTGAACATATTCAGTAGCAATAAAACTTTTATCTTTCCATAGGTATGTCCTAAAAAAAACTCTAGGATTCCAAAGAGTAGCAACACTTCCCAAAGCCCCATTAGCCTCACTCTAACTAGCTAGAGGCCCATGCCATATTTTATCTACTAATTCTTTTTAAAAAATCTAAAGATCTGAATAAGAAGAATATCAATATAAATAAGAAGAATATCAATCCTCAGAGAATAAATGGATAACTTATGAGAAAATTATTTCAGATCAGGACCATTAGTCCTCTATTGTTCCATGAAAGGGACTTCATTTATTACATTTTTTAAGAACTTTTTAAGGGTAATTTCTTTCCATTAGAAATATCCCTTATCATTTTCCTAATCCTTGTACTACTATAAGGTAATCTCCCCTACTTTACTTCTACACTTGCATCCTCTTTCTTACATCCTTTGGTTTTTAATTCTCAACTTGTCACTCCGTAGCATTGTTATAATATATAGTCCACCAATATAACTGAGAGGGTAGGGGGGTGGGGGGTGGATCAATTATCCAACTAATATCACAATTATCAACCTTAAACAAAATTAACCATATGAGCAATATAAACTAAAACCACAACAAGATATTCATACATAATAACACCAAATATGTTAACTAGGGAAACCCTTGATTAGAGGGAAAAACCCAGTGGGGATAGTACCCACAAGATGATGTACTAATATAAATATTCCTTGTTAGAAGATGGACCCTATTAAGAGTCTATGAATACATTCAATACATATGAGTCCCTATTAGGAGACTTTGAATCCATGTTAGGAGATTCCAACACTTTTAGGAGTTGTTCCAACCCTATTAGGAGTTGTGGAAGACAATAGGACCCACTACCCAAATAGCTTCAATAGCAAGACCAATGAACCCACTATCCAAATGATCTTTTTCTTATTTCATGTATAATAATAGAAATAAAATGTACTTCCTTCTTCTTCCTTTCTCTTGCCAATTGTACCTCTGCTCCTTCTGATCTTGTAACCAAATCACAAACCTCACATCCAATAATCCATTGGATCGCTTACATGCATTCCTCAAACACTCTTCTCCTTTTTGCACCTAATTCTCCCACAGATACTATGATCACACACTTAAAAATAAGAAAAACATCTTTCCTTTATACCATATCTTCAAAATAATTTCTTGAGTTAGCCTTGAGGCTTTCCCAATTAATTATATTAAGATAATTAATTAATTACAATTACAATATCACTATCGGCTCATAGTCTATACAACACTTTACTCATATGATACTAAGGCTTGTGCACTCACTGACATCACCAATATTTTCTCCTCTATCACTACATAACTGTGCATCTTCTTGCTACATCTCAAATGTATGATAGCGATCAAACATCAAGAACTACTTTCCCAATACTCTATCTCTAAATTGCTCTCTGTAAATCAAATACAACTTTTGTATGTTTTTGATTTAGGCTCTACACACTTGACCATGTCATTAGGACACTATGTAGAACATGTCCATGACTATGCATCACCAAATAATTAAACCATTGTTCATACCATTAAGATCTATGTTTTCTACTTAGCTAGTCTTATAGAAACCATACTATGTTGACATCAATGACAAACATAGTCATGAATGCAACATATCAATAATATCCAATGCTTAGGATACTCCTCAAAAGTAGTATCATTAGCATTCATGCTAGCAATATCCCCCTTTGGTATTGATGGAAATATAGATGAAAAATAATCTAAGTTCTAGGAATACCAAATAGTGTTCTGTGTTGCTATTGACCAGCATCAATTGTCCACATGCTAAAAATTATCAACACAATAGGTTCATACTCCTACTTCTTTGAAAATAGTTTTTTACTTCATAATACATCAAGTTCATATTCCAACTTATATGAATCTTTCTAAATCGCTCAAAAGAGATATATCTACCTCATTCATACAATTCTTCTCCCCCATTGCTTAGGAGATTTTTTTTGTTCATATTATCTCCCCCATTGACATCAATGTCAAAGGCCTCAATGTTACAACATACCAATTGTTACATACCAATTTCTAATATGTTTCTCCAAGCCTTCAACTAGCTCAAGTTTCCAAAGACACTATTCAAAACTGAATACCAAGAGTCCTCAATGACTCTGCTCATCGTAGATACTCCCCCATACAAGAAGCATCATCATGTAGTCCAGACTATTGGTAGTGCTCTGTACCACTGCACTGATGCACTCTCTACATCATCTACTCAGAAGTAGGTAGGGGCATAACCCCAAGCATACATGTCAAGTACTCAAATGTATCTTTAGGCAAAGGCTTCATAAATATATTTAAAATCTAATCTTTAGTACTCACATACTCCAATATAATCTCATTTTCTATTGCATTATCTCTCAGCACATGATATTTAATAGATATTTCTTAGCCTTAGAATGCAATATATGATTCTTTAACATACTCATTGTACTTTTATTATCATAGTAAATGATAACAAGTTCTTCAAACTCAATTCTAATAACCTTCAACATCTACTTCATCTACATAACTTGATCACAATTATTTTTTTGTTGCAACATACTCTGCCTCAGTTGTACTCTGCAAAATACAATCTTTCTTCTTGCTTAGCCAAGAAACAAATCTTCCTCCAAGAAACAATGCTCCACCATTGGTGCTCTTTCTACCATCCATACTTCCTTCCCTATCCGCATTAGTATATGCACATAGAGTGAAATCATTTGATCTATCATACCAAATTCCATAGTCAGATGTTACTTTCAAATATCTTAATATTCTCTTTATTGCTGCAAAATAATACTCCTTATGATCATCTTGAAATCTAGCTATGATCCCAACTACATTTTCTATATTTGATCTGGTGTGAGTCAAATACTACAAACCTCCAATCATGGATCTATACTTCTTCTTTTCTACTGCAGGTGTTTCATCTTTGTTGGATAACTTGTGACTAGTTATCATAGATGTACCAATAGGTTTACAAATTTTGAACCAAACCTTTTCAACAAGTCTTTTAAGTATTTATCTTGTGAAATGAGAATACAACCACTATTCTGCACAATCTACAATCGTAGAAAAACTCCATTTCTCCTATCATGCTCATTTCAAACTCATTCTTCATTTCTTCAGTGAACTTATTACTTGCTTCACCATTGCCTCCAAAAATTATGTCATCAACAAATATTACTATTATTAGCAAACCACTCTCAACTTCTTTCAAATACAAGTTACTATCTATCATACCTTTAAAAAATCTAAGCTTTTCCAAATAACTATCCAACCTTGCATACCAAGTTCTAGGTGCTTTCTTCAAACCATATAGAGCTTCTTTAGTTTGCATACCATGTTTTTGTCTTTAGATAAAGGAAATATTTTAGGCAGCTCAATATATAGATCTTCTTCAAGTTCTCCATTTAGAAAGGTTGATTTAACATCCATATGATAAACCTTAAACTTCTTATTTGCTGCATAAGCCAAGAAGATCCTTACTACTTCCATTCTAGCTATAGCTGCATATGTCTCCTAATAGTCTATGCCCTCTTGTTGTGAATATCCCTTGCATAAAAGTCTAGCCTTGTTCCTCACAATGTTGCCTGGCTCATTCATCTTGTTTCTAAATAGCCATTTGGTTCCTACCATATTCTTGTCTTTAGGTCGAGGAACTAACTACCATGTATTATTCTTTACAATCTAACCTAATTATTCCTTCACTGCTTGAATCTAATCATAAACTTTATATGCTTCATCTATGCTCTTAGGTTCAACTTGAGATATCAAACATATATCCTCAGTTACTTTTTTTCTTGTCATTACACATTTGTCTTTTCTTCCAATTATCTTCTTAGGAGGGTGATGTTAGCCATATTTTCCCTCCCTCCAAAATTTGAGTTTTCTTGTCAAACATGTCCAACAGTCATGCTTTTCCAAATATTCAAATGATCAAATGTTATATAAGAATCTATTTAAAACTTTGGCAATATCTTTTTTATCCTAAGTCTCGTAGCCTTATTTTAATGTTATGCCTTTGAAACATTTCAAGTTGTGACCATGCAATCACCCTTTGGTTTGCACAGTCATGGTAGATTAAGAATTAACTAGAGTTCAAGTGATGAAGGCATGATGGCATTATGTTTGCATCATTGCAAAGTTAGTTGGCTCAACTAGGGTCGGGGTCCTGATAGGGTGATTGCACTATTTTTTCCTGGTCATAGGGTTAATTTGATAGACCATGGTTTAAGTTGTGGTAGTACGATAAGGTAAAAATATTTAGTGTTTCAAAGATGTATTTTAAACTATTAGATCTCTCAAATCTATTACCAATGTGCTATCACAACATGTTAAGAAGGAACTATAGTTAGAGTTGTGATCAAGCAAATTTATTTGTTTTGCTTAGTCACAAGGTTAAGAGGTGAACCTTAGGTTAGAGTAGCAATAGTGTGAGTGCAGTTAGCATCTCAGTTTTGCAAGGTCATGATGATCAATAGGAAATGTTGAAAATAATAAGCTATGAAGCAATGATAGATAGTTGGTCATGGTTTCACAAGTAACAATTGTTAATGAAGAAAGGTGGTGGCAAAGCTATGATCATGGGTGGTCAAACATGAAAGATAAAGTTGAATGCTAACAAAGTGGTAGAATGATAAAGGATGATTGGTCCACTTGGAAAGGCCTAATGTCTGACTCCAGGTTGACTGATTACATAGCTGATTTGGTTTACTTATGATAGAGGAAGCAACTCTTTAATAATAGATCTAATCTTTTTGATCTCTTGCAACCACTTTCATCATTCTCTAGGTCTGATAAATGCAAAGGAACACTCCATCTCCACTTGTTGATCCATATACTCAATTAGAAGCTAATGAATGTTGTTCCTAATCTCTTAGAGCTTTGTTTGGTGGACAACTAAATTTCTAGCATCCATTTTTGTACCATGATTAGATATTTCTAGATTTGCAATAGTGGTTGTGAAGTAACTCTCAGTCAAAAATATTAGAGTTATGCTTAAGCTTAAAAGCACATTGTGTAACCCCTCTAGGGTCTCATCAATTTGTCTCTATTTTCCTTGGCATGTTTAGGCATGCACATTATAAATTTCCTTTTCTTTTGAGATTTTCATGATATTCTGCCTTATCTCTTTTAGCTATTGATGTACTGTACAAGATCTATTTTCCTCTCTTCAATATTTTGTGGCTATCTAAAAATTGCATGATTGTATCTCTTTTGACCTACAAATGATATATAAGTGAAATCTCTTCTTCCTTGTGTTATTCATGTTGGTTGTTTAATCTGCATGTGATTTTTGGATTTAAACAAGTTTGAATCTATATTTCTTTGATGTCATAATAGTTCAAGTGTTCATATATGGGCAGAGGTAGGATTGAACACTCTATTTTTATGCATCACCTCCTTCGAATAGAATAGGTAGTTACTTTCATGTATTCCTTCTCCCTTTTCCTCTCCAAGAGTAGTTTACATGCATCCTGATAGCAAAGGAATTCAGCCTTCTCTAGAGACTCAACCTCATAGTTCAAGTCCCACAACTTGGAGGTTCTTTCCATGTTTCACAAGGTTTTCCTTAGGTAAAAAATTTGGACAAGGGTGCAAGCTTTTGTGACAATATTTTTTGGCATGCCTGGTGGGACCTTTTAAGATTTCAAGTTCCCTAGTGTCAAAGAAGAAAAGTTCCAATACATGCTAAGAAGATAGTGTTTCTCTCATTATTTTCAAGCCTTCGAGAGGCTCATATCTAAGCACCTGGCGACTCTACTCTATTCCACATCTAGTTTCTAGACCAATTTTTTGTGATTCATGCTTAAAGATGAAACAAGGGAATCTTCTAGAGGTAAGTTCCAATACTACAAGCTTTCATTTTCTAATCCAAGAAGAAGGCTAGGGTATCTCTTTCACTAGTTAGTAGTGTAGTAGTAACACATGCCACTGAAAGATCCATCTCCACTCCCCTTGTTGTTAGATCTCAGCCTAAAATACCCTCTGATCATATCGATAAAACACTTTCTTACATAGCTAGAGCTTATTCTTTCACCACCTTTAATGGTGGAAGTCCTCTCCTATTAGCCCAAAGACATGACATACCAATATCAGCTCTTAAAAGTATACCTGAGTTTACTGGTGAAACTTTCATCTCCTCCTTAGAACACATCCAAGAAGTTTCAAATGTTTGTAATACACACAAAATATTTGAGGATGATGTTTTTGTTAGGCTTCTAACTCCATCCTTGAAAGGGAAAGCACTAAAATGGTATAGAGGTTTTCCTCATAACTCTATTATTGATTGGGACACTTGAGGAGTAGGACTTTGCAAGCATTTTGAGGACAAAAGTGATCACCTATCACTCTTGGAGCAGTTGACAACTATCAAGAGGGAACCTCATGAATATATGGTAGATTTTAATTATAGAGTTTAAAAGACATGGAATATAATAGCCACTACAATAAAACCTTCTCCAAGTAATGCATTCTTGTATTACCTCAGAGCCTTCAATAGTGATATTGCTACCACTCTACAATCTATGGGAGGGGACATTTCACAAAAATCTTATGACATTGTCATAAGAGCATAAAATATCTTGATACAAAGATGGAAGTTAGCTTCAAGACCTCTAATTCCCTTCTTTCCTGACATGCCCAATGATCAGCTTATTGTAGCCCCTATTTATACTTCCTCTGCAAGTCAACCTCTTGTTGTGGTCCCAATAGCTTCCACATCCTCTAATGGAGTTGATATGATTGAGGCCATGGTGTAAACACTATTGTAGAATATGGATAAGAGGATGCAAGACCAATAAAAGAAGATGGAGGAAAATAGTGCAATATTGCAAAAAATGAGTTGGTGACTGTGAATAGGCAACAAGCTAAAAATAATAAGCCTTCCCAACTTTAGTATCAAGGTCACATACATAATTGATGCCCAAACAAGAGTCATGTTCCCTAAAATTAGAATAGATCTATCAACTACCCCTATAATCAAAATAGACCTATCGACAACACCCAAACTACAAACACCAACCTAAATAGGGCTTTAGTTCCTCAAAACAATCTTGCTCAAGATCAAGATTTATGCCCTTCTTGTAACTACTTCTATGGATATTGCATGTGTTAGAAGGTAGAATCTTTCTTGGCATTAAGTATACCAAAATAAGTAGTTTCCCAATAAAAAAATGCTAATCAACCTTTTGATGCTTCTTAGCAAGGTAGTTGTTCTTTCATGAATCATTGGGTGGAACAACATTGTAATGTAAACCAAGATTCTTGTGCAAGAGAAGAGTTGTTGAAAATGTTACACCTCCTCCTCCTAATCAGGCTTCAACATCAAGTGTGATACCTCACATAAAAGAAATGGATTAGTAATATATTGCTAACCAACCTACTAATTCTCCTCAATAGCAAAGTAAAAACAATAGCAGAGGAGATGTGAATGACCCTCAAGTTGTTCCATCTCAACTTCCTACACATGTAGCTCCCAAGGTTTCTACCAAAGAACTTAATGCATCATTCACTGTGGTAGAACATATGAAGAAGAAATATGCAAATATTTCTATGTGGTATGTTGCTACTATACCATCATAGAAGAAGCTACTACAACAAGAATTGGAGAGCATTGAATCAAAGGATCAGCTACCTAGCATGGAGAGTGCTATGAGTTTTGTACAACCATCAAAGGAAGTAAAAATAAGTAAAAAGGTTAGACCTCCTCCATTTTATGTTTCTCTAATTATAAGAGATAATCTAGTCCACAATTGCATGATTGATTCAGGGGCTAGTAGTTCAATAATGCCCAAGTGTGTTGTTGATATCTTAGAAATGAAATTTAGAGCCCATTATTAGGGATGTATTATAGTTGGATGGTAGTACTATCAACACTATAGGAATGTTGAAATGGTCCTACGTGTATGCCCTAGTTGTAACGTAGTTCAAGATATATCAATTGATGAGGTTAAGCCACACTTTTCCATCTTCCTTTCAAGAGATTTCATTTCCCAAATATGTGGTTACATATCCTATTATTGGTCATACATGTTTTTTAGAACAAGATATGGAGATAAAGCTTTAATCAAAGTAGAGCCCTTATCCCTCCATCATATTGAACCCTACACTCCTAATCTCATCAATATGAACTACACCATTCTAGAGATAGATGAACATGACATAGAAAATGGGCCTACCACTTCTCTAGTAGAGATAACTAATTTTCTCTTAGATGAAGGGGCTAATGCATATTAGTTTGACCCTATATCAAAAACCTTGGAGACAAGCCTTGGTACTTATTATATATTAGAGAAGGATGCTCTTGTCCCTAACCTGATGAAGAATAAAGAGGATACAAATGGATTATGGAGCATATACTTTGATTGTTAAAGAAATAAAAATGGATCAGGAGCTAGTGTGATGTTGGTTTCTCATGTACTAGAAAGGTATTATTTCTTAATTAGGCTTCAATTTAGTTGTACCAATAATATGTATGAGTATGAACCATTAGTCCAAGGTCTTCTACTTGCTCAAAAAATAGGAATTCAAGTCTTAAGTGTATATGGAGATAGTGAGATGGTGGTTAATTAGGTGAGAAATCAAAATATCACTAGGAATAGTTTGCTCAAGTCTTATAAACATTGAGTATGGGATTTTCTTGAAAGTTTCAATGCATTTAATATTCAAAGCATCCCTAGGAAAGAAAATAGATATGCTGACAAACTTGCAGTAGTGAGTGCATCTTATGATGCACCAAGGAGCCTTGAAGATGAAAAGAAGTAGTAGATTAGAGTGGTGGTTAAGTCTATTGTCCTTGATAATAATGTCAATTGGTAAGTCTTTGAATCTAATGCACAAATTGTAAGTTTTTTGCATAATAAAGTTGAGTTTTCAAATAGAAATTAGTCAAGGCTACATGACTAGTATGGAGACCTAATCATCAATCTCAGTTTTAACAAGTTGCCTAAGGGTCTCTTTACCTTAGAGAGTGTCTTCAATCCTAATGACCAAGCAAGGAATAGAGGCATGAACCTTGCTAAAAACAAAGATGGTCATATAATAGTTGTAGTTGCTGATGGAAAGACTCTAAACATTGGAAAAGTATGTTCTAAAACTAAGCAAGAAAGTTTTGTACATCTATGTCAAGAATTTAATGATGTATTTTCTTGGACATATGATGATTTAAATATTTTTGACCCATGTTTTTTTAAACATACCATAGATTTAGTTGATAATGTCAAACTTGTTAGGAAAAAATATAGGCTAGTGAATCCCAAGATTGAGCCATGAATGAGAAAAGAACTATCTAAATTGATTAAGGCTAATATCATTTTTTCTATCAAGAACTCATCATGGGTAGCTAACCTTGTCCCTGTTAGCAAGAAGAGTGGAGAAATCATATTATGTATATACTTTAGGGATCTTAACCAAGCTTCCCTCAATGGTCATCATCCTCTCCCTTCCATGGAAAAAATATTGTCTAAGGTTAGTGGTTCAGAGAGTCTCTCTTTTCTTGATAGATTCTCTGATTACAATTAGGTGTTAGTCAAAGAGTCTGACAAATATAAGACTGCTTTCACCACCAAATGGGGCACCTATTCCTATATTAAAATTCCTTTTGTACTAAAAAATGCAAGTGCCACATTTCAAAAGGCAATGGAGATGGCCTTCAAGAACATGATGCAAAGGTTTGTGCTAGTCTACCTTGACAATATCACAGTGCATTCAAAGAATGTAGCAGATCATTTTCGCCATCTCAGACAAGTATTCATAAGGTATAGAGAATATGGAGTATCTTTGAATCCAAGAAAGTATGTCTTTGCCACTAACCAAGGGAATTTTTTAGAACACATTATATCCAAGGATGGTCTAACTATTGATCTAGAAAGAACCAAAGCCATACTTTCTCTCTCCCTTCCTAATCATAAAAAAGGGTTGCAAAGCTTCCTTGGAAGGATTAATTTTGTGAGGAGATTTATTCCAAATTTAGCTACCATAGTGAAACCTCTTACAACTATGCATAAAAATAATATGGTCTTCTCATGGATGAAGGAAGGGAAAGCAATTTTTGAAGAGATTGATGCAGCCATAGCCTCAACTCCTACTCTCATTAACCCAAATTTTTGAAAGGGATTTCATTCTTTATACCTTAGGAGGTGAGTTGAGAATTTTTACTATCTTGACTCAATCAAATGACAAGAATAAAGAGCAATCTATTTCCTTATTTAGTGAAGGGCTTAAAGAGTCTGAAGACAAACATAGATATGTGGAGAAGCATGCCCTTACAATCATAAGAGATTTGAAGAAATTTAGACATCTTCTATCTCATAATAATATCCATTTTTTAGTGCCTCATGCCAATGTGAAAGACTTCATTTTGAGCAGGATATTAATGAGAAAAGGGTAGGTTGGATCACCAAAGTGATGGAGTATGATGTGGACATCTAGATCACCAAGTTTATAAGAGGGAAGAGATTTTGCAACCAAATGATCTCATCTCAAGAATCAAATGAAGAAGTTGTCTTGGTATTGAAAAATTAGCAAGAAGCTGGGGATGAGAATCCAAAGAGTTGGATAGATGACATGAAGACCTTCCTAGGAGGAAATGGATATTCTCAAGAAGTGGATAAAGATAAAAGAATATATCAGATTGTAGTCCATTCCTTATGCTATAGTTGATGGTATTCTCTTTAGGAAAGACTTCAATGGAGCCTTATTGAGGTGTATTGATGCAAATCAAGTAGATGGAATGACTAAGGAGCTTCATGCTGGTCCTAATGGTGGCCACTTTTCAGCAAGGATGATCACCACGAATATAATGAGAGTTGGTTACTACTAGCCATCCTTGTTCAATGATTGTCATAGGTATGTTAAGAAGTGTGGAATGTAATGGCCTGCCAAAGGACCCAAAAGAATTAACCTAAATTCTTACTAAGTTTGCCAAACAATTTTTTTTTTTAAAACATGAAAGTAAAACCATTCATAACATCTACGGAAGCAATAGTAACATCCAACTAAAAGTAAACATAACATAATAGATTACATTCTTTAAAGATCCCTTAACGTTGAATTACATCTAAATCAACCATTCATCTAACATCACATTCTTATGCAATAACAATGATACATCCAACATTCTTAAACCATATTCAAGTGTCCTTTTTGTAACTACATTTTAGTTTAGCTCAATCATCCACTGTACATGATACAAGGTATGAAGGGCTTAAAAGAATAAACATCTGTGTAAATAAAGTACATCAACATCTAATATTAATCCATAATGCAATTAAAGTAAATGAAACCACATGTCATACATGATACATCATCACAAAAGATATAAACATCCATCATAAAAGATAACCATATATCACAAACATAAATAACTAAGTGCACGGTTCCTCCCAACCGTAAATAACATCATTAGACCATCGTGGGTCCTAGCCATCCATCCATGCATAACATTCCAAAGCACCAAAGAGATCATCGGTATTATCATAGTAGGAATGTCACTCCTAAAAAATCCTACTAACATGCAAAGTAAAACATAGGATACCATCATCTAACATATGCAAATCATCAATATAAGAAACATACCAATAAATACATCCATCATAAGGTATATCATCTATCATAATGCTCCAAGAACATAATGAAGATAAATACCAACCAAGAATGCATCAGCCACGGTGTCTCAGATGGATCTCAAATGATAAGAGTGGAAAATACAATACCACCCGACCACATGGAACCTAAGCGGTCCACTCCCACCATGCTGAGGAGATAATCTCAAGTCCCGAATAGGATATCAAAATCACATAGCATAAGAATACTCTCTAAGTCTAAGAATCTTAAAAGTATACTAACTCAAAGGTTCCATCACTCAAAATCGACATCTAATTCCCAGAGGCACAACAATAAGTACACCACCAAAGGTACACAAAATCTATAGAGGAGACTCAGGATACATACTAGGGAGTGTCATCACATGGCTACTTGAGTTACCCTGGACTGGTCTCTCAATAGACCCCAGACCCTCAAGCATTGAGTTACCCTGGACTGGTTACTCTGAACCCCAGACCCTCAACATGGCACATGTGGAAACAAAGAAGCCCTCTCAAGAAGATGAGGCACTTCTCCCATCCTTAGTCTATACAAGCACTCAAGGCATGGGTGGTTTAAATATATCTAACTTATCTTTTTAGTGTGTTTTCCCCCCATAAATTTTAATTACTAGATTATCACTTATTACATAACTTGCATTAGGTTACCCTGGTACTGACCACTTTGGGCCTTGGACCCCTATACAAGCCACTCCCATAGTCATGTACCTAGACAACCTCTCCTAGGCACATAAATTCACAGTTGTGTACCATACCACAACACTCATAAAGATCAAACTCAGTTCCTTAACAGGCAACTTGATAATAAGATGGTTCTCCCATCCAAGAATACATAAACCTCATAAATATAATCTCCAATATGAATCACAATATCCATTGATTCTTAACAAGCAACCAAGAATATCTCAGAATAATACTGATCAAAGACTCCAAAATGGTTGAGTCAGACATGTCACAATATGAAATCATCAAGAAATAAATCAACATTTCAGTCCCATCATGGTGACTAGAAAATAATCTAAGGATAACTGATCGATGACTCAAAAATGGTTAAGTCCAATGTATCAGATACATAAGAATCTCAGCTTCACACATGAAGACTGAAAGTATTAACAAATCAGTAAACACAACATCTCATAGAGCATACCATCACATAACCATGGTTGGGTTTATAAAGATCAGAATTAAGACATCATCATGACATCACAATCATAACCCCTAAGCCTTTGGTAAATGTCCTATAACTGGTCAACACTAGTCAACCCAAAACCTAAAACAAGAAGAATATAGAATACACAATGCGAACACATGTTTTGGTTTACTAATATCACAGAGCTGAATAATGTGTAGAGCTTCAATTTTTTGTTTCAAATATAAATGTGTAAGGTTCTTTATTTGACCTACACGTCAACCCGTTTGTTTCCCCGATAACATTATTCTTACATTTTTAAGAATCACATTCTAAGAATAACTTAAGGGTAAATACTTTACTCATTAAACTGATCATCATTGACCCTTAATTAAATTATTCTCTTTATTTAACTAAGATCCATATTCTTATTGATTAACTCTTCTTTAATGTTACTTCAACTTTTCAACATAATCAATTATTCGTTATATTATAAGAGAACCAATTATCAATCTTTGATTAAGAAGATTATAACTTAATTAAAATGATCAATCAAATCAATCAATTAACCTAGGTATACAATCCATGACCTTTTAACATTCTGATAGTTCTCAATTAGAAACTTAATTAAGTATTACTACGGTTTGAGTCTTTTAATTTAATCGTTATCATCGTTGACAGCCATATCATAATTCAAGTCATAAGACATAACAACTTCGATATCAATATTTTTACAATCTCGTTAAAAAATTTATATCATTTAAATCTCTATTACATAACATAATTATTAATTAAATCCAATTAACTCTAGTTAATTGATTTAAATCAATAATTACACAACCATACCATCAACCCAATGAATATCAGTTGGCTAATAACTAAAAGTCAGCCATAATCTAATACACAATTATTCATATTCATAATTCAATAATAATACCAAAATATTTTAGAAATCAAATTCATCATTCTTCAACAATGTTTCCATTAATACTTTAATAATAACAAGTTATAATAAAACCCCAATATTAACATCCTCAAATAGTTTCCCCCTATGCATGTTGATTTATAACCCAACTAATTAATACTCCTTCAATTTATTAACCAATTCAAATTGATTAATATCATTAACAAAATTTCAATCATTAAATAATCTCCACTAGATTAACTCTCGTCAAATTTGTTGGTAATTATTTAAACCATTATTTATTAATAGTTTGCTAGTCCTTATAGACATTAATAAATAATAAACTCATCAAACTATAAATACTCGATCTATAGATTCCTTCTATAAACTCATTAGTTAATATTTGACTAACTCTTAACACCATTAAGGTATAACAATAAGTTATTGAATAATTCAAATGTATTAACCAATAACATAATAATTCAATCTTAATCCAATATCATTTAGAGTTTCTAAATTTAAATCAACATAATATAAATTATCATCTCACAATTATTTAATCAATATTAAAATCAACCCTTAGACTCCATTTTCTAATTATTCTAATAATATTTTGTCTATATAAACATTGTTTGAAAAAAATCCCTATCACAAACCAATAAGACTCATTGTAGATTTTAACATGAATAATCTCCAAATTCTTAACATTATCATCTTCATTAAACAACTCTAAAATTGTTTAATATATATTAAATAGTATTCAATATACATTATAAAAAGTCCACTATATAAACTATATTAAAATCTATTTTCTTTTAATTTTCTCTCATTTAAAAATCTATTTACTTAAATTGACTAATAATTAATTACACTTCTTCTACTATTAACTAATCTTAATTAAATTTGATTTAATTAGATTAGATAATAAACCATATAAAACTAGTGCATATTAATAAGATTCTAATAAGGGAAGATTGCAATAATATCTTTAATCCATTCCATGCTTTGATATTTTTTTTTTTTTGGTGAAGTTTAAGCATAAAGAACTCTTGGTTATGGGAAATGGAGAAATATTTTTCCTTGAATAAAATAGTTCCAGTACGAGGGTCATATCTCCCTAATGAGTTGTTGGATCGGGCTGAAATTGAAATATGTTGGAGAGGGCCAAGTTACGCCAATTCTAACTGGAGCGATCGAATAAATTCGATCACGATAAAAAGTTATGAATGACTAAGTTCGGGTCTATCCAAGGGGCAGTGACAAGGTAGTTTGTGATGAATTAAATTTTTTTCCTAAAAGGTAATTGTTCTCTAAATTTACCCATTCATCCATCTAATAGGTTTGTCTGTACGCATCTAAAAATATAATTTGATAGAAAGATTACTTCTAACTATTCAAATTTTCACCATAAAATTTCTATTTTAATTCCAAATCTTGTCTTTCTAATTTAATATAAATTCGAACCCAAACCTGATTCATATCTAATTATTTCTCCTTAATTGGATCTAGATTTTTCTATTATTTTTTTCTCAACCAAATAAAATATCTAGATTCTAATTCAAATTGTAGATTCAACCACAAAGAGTATTCAGACACATATAATAGACATGATGAAGATAGGAAGAGAAATAGTGCAAAGAGAATATGTGAATATCACGAGTGCACCTGGACACTGATGCTAATCTGTCATATCTCAGAAGTCCATAGAAAATCTCTTCTTTCTCCATCATTCGCAATTCCTCCAAGATCCAAGCCAACCGAATCCTCCAAGTGACTAGAAGTGCTAGAAGAAGCATGGAAGCATATAGAAGCATATGAGCATGTAAAAATATATGAGCAAGTAGAAACATATGAGCATGAAGAAGCATATGTGCATGAAGAAGAATATGAGCATGTAAGCTTGAAGCTTCCATTTTTAGCTTAAAGCTTGTAGCTTCCATTAAGCTTGTCCAAACACACTAGGAGAGCCTCTATTTAGAGGCCTCTAAGATGCATCTAGACTGTCTCTAGAAACAATTAGAAGATAAGCATGACAACCAAGCATGGGTCTTCTCCAACCTTCTAGATAAGTCTTAAGGTTGTAGACACCATGTGCTCAAATAAAATGCTAACTCCTAAATGTAGACAACTTATGCATTCTTAGAGTGCAAACCCCTGTGTTGTCTACATGACAACTCCTAAGAATTTGCCAATTCCTATGTGAGAAAATATTAATATAATATTTAATTTACTCTTTCCAATTTAATTTATTTATTATTAAATCTCATGCACTAACTTTAATAATTTCACTTTTTAAGTCTTAATATATTTATATTTTAATCACATGAGATCTATAATCTTTTAATAATTTTAATATATTTTCCACTTTTAAATTTTATTTTCCAAAACTTAATTGCTAAAATATTTATTAGCTTTAATAATATTATTATTTAGCCATTTATTTAAAAATGAACTCCAAATATTTTATTATTAAAATAAATATTGTCACATTCCAACTTTAAAGTTTAATTATTTTATTTAATTAATTTTCCAATTAATTAAATAAAATAAATATTAAAATATCATATTAATTTTTCATTTAATTAAACCATTAATTAAATCTTTTAATTAGGCTTAATTAATAGAAAATACATTAAAGACTCATAAGGTAAAAATATAAAAATCCATCATAGCCAAAATACATACAAAATCAAACCAAAGGTTTAAATCACGAATTACGTCATCCAACGTATTCGAAGGTACTCAACTCAGATACTTGTCCTAATTTTCCAATTAGGACAAATGGCTTAAAAGGGTTAGGATTTGGACTTGAAAATTTATCTTCCCCTCTCTTATCATTGAGATAATGTAATAGGGTACGCTCATCCTGGCAATTCAGAGAAGTCGATACTCGGTACCTACAACCTACATAAAAACCATGCATGTACAAACATAATATACACTAAACTAAACATGCAATGGTAGGAAGTGGTGCATCATGTAGATCCCGACTAGCAGGTGACTATGACTCCCTTCCTTAACCACATCAGACATGCCATACAAAAGTAAACACACAAAGCAAACATGCACACCATACACATGCAAGTATGGGGTAAGTATCCATAAGAAAATACATATGATAACAAATCATCTTACTAATCATCATTAATAACTGCAAACACTGAAAATAATCATCATACATACATGAAATGTAGAGTCTAAGTAATCTCATCACATAATAAACTGAATCCAAAGCACAATATCTGATAATCTCAAAACAATGTTGCTAACTAACAACATGAAACTAGCTCCAAAAGAGTTCAACAATGATAACAAAATGCGAACCAAGGGCAGGCACTACATGGAAGATGTACCTTCTTTTCAAGTAAGAAAAGACTTGCAGCCCTTCCACTTAATCCCATTCAAGTGGATCAACCCTTTACTCAATGGGAATTATATTTTATTGGCCTTATTAATCCTCCTTCTAACTCTGGTCATAAATGGATTTAGCTACTATAGATTACTTTACTAGGTGGATAGAGGCAATTGCATTAAAAGATGCTATTGAGAGTTTAGTTGTTGAATTCTTAAACGAACTTAATACAAGGTTTGGTGCCCCTTCCACCATAATTTCAAACAATGCAAAATCATTTGTAGAAGCCCAAATTTGTGCATGGGTAGTAGATCATGGCATATACCTGAGAACTTCTTCCAATTACTACCCTCAAGGTAATGGCTTGGTTGAGTCCTCCAATAAGGATTTGATCTTAATCATCAAGAGGACTATTGAAGATAATCAAGGGTGTTGGCACTATAAATTGAGAACTTCCCTTTGGGCTAATAGAACAACATCTAAAAGGACTATTGGAAACTCTCCTTTCATGTTGGTGTACGGTAGGGAAGCATGACTTCCTATCTCATTGGAGTTTCCATCCCTAGAATTAGCCCATCAGTTGTAACTAATTGAAAATCATGCTATGTCTATAAGAATAATAGAGTTAATGGAGCTAGAGGAAAAAATAAATTAGGCCATATAGAACTTGGAAGCACACCAACAACAGATGAAGAAGTCTTTTGATCAAAAGGTTAAGTTTAGAATTTTCAGAGAGGGTGATCTTGTGTTAAAATGGGATGCAGACAAAGCAAAGGTAGGAAGACATTAAAAGTTTGATGCCTTTTAGAGTGGTCCCTATGTGATTATCAATTCCAAGTAGACTAATATTTTTCAATTAAGCAGGCCTAATGGTGAAATCTTACCTATTCAAATATACCTCAAGCGCTGTTTCTAATAGAAATGAATGTTTCATGTATATAGTTAGTTAGTTTTCTTCCTATTTATTCCAAGAAGTTCACAAGAACATATTTTGTTACAAAGATTCTAGTTCTTATTTTGTAGTTGTAGAGAATAGTTTTGAGGTTTTTGTTGGGAAAATATTCATCATTTCTATGAATCTATTGCCCAATGGATGCACAAGCTACTAGCCCATGCATAATAGGATTGCATCCCCTTTGAGTTACCAAAATTGTTAGCCATATTTTCCCTCCCACCAAAAAATGAGTTTTCCTATCAAACATGTCCAATGGTCATACCTTTTCAAATATTCAAATAATCAATGTTATATAAGGATCTATTTAAAACTTTGGCCATATCTTTTTTATCCTAAGTCTCGTGGCCCTATTTTTATGTTATTCCATTTAAAGGTTTCAAGTTGTGACCATGTGATCACCCTTTAGTTCACATAATCATAGTATATTAAGTGTTAACTAGAGTTCAATTTTTGAAGGTGTGATGGCATTGTGTTTGCATCATCACAGAGTTAGTTGACTCAATTAGGGTCAGGGTCCCGACAGGGCAACTATGTTATTTTTGCTCGATCACAAGGTTAATTTGATAGACCATGGTTTAAGTTGCGGTAGTGTGATAAGGGAAAAATATTCAATATTTTAGAGATGTATTTTGCACTGTTAGATCTTTCAAATCTATGGCTAGCATGCTATCGCAACATGTTAAGAAGGAACTATAGTTAGAGTTGCGATCAAGTGATTTTCTTTCAATTGCTTGGTCGCAAGGTTAATAGTTGAAACTTGGGTCAAAGTAGCAATAGTGAGCATGTAGTTAGGATCTCAATTTCACAAGGTCACTATGGTCAGTGGGAAATGTTGAAAATAAGTTGTGAAGAAAAAATTGATAGTTGTTGCAGTTTTTCAAGTATAACTATTAATGAAGAAAGCTGGTGGCAAAACTATGATCGTGACTAGTCAAACATGAAACATAAGGTTGAATGCTAGTAGAGTGATAGAATGATAAAGGATGGTTAGTTCATATGGAAAGGTGTTGACTCTAGGTTGACTATTTACACAACTGATTTGACATACTTTTGCTAGAGGAAGCAACTCTTTGATGATAGATCCAATCTTTTCAATCTCCTACAACCACTTTCATTATTCCCCAAGTTTGATAAATGAAAAAAAGCACTCCATCACCACATTTTGATCCATATACTCAATCAAAAGTTAAGGGTCATCCTTCTTGGCCTCTCAAAGCTTTGTTTGGTGGAAAAGTGAATTTCAAACATCCAATTTTGTACCATGATTAGATATTTCCCAAATTTTTAGTAGTGGTTGGATGTGCTGGTTGTGAAGTAACTCTCATTTAGAAACATCCAAGTTATGCTTAAAATATAAAAGCACATTTTTTAACCCCTCTAGGGTTTGATTGATTATTCTCTATTTTCCTTGGCATGTTTTGGCATGCATATTTTAAATTTCCTTTGCCTCTAAGCTATTCACAATATTCTACCTTATCTCTTTCAGCTATTGATGTACTATGTAAGATCTATTTGCCTCTCTTCAATGTTTTGTGGCTATCTACAAATTGCATGATTGTATCTCTTTTGACCTATGAATGATATATAAGTGAAATATCTTCTTCCTTGTGTTATTCATGTTGGTTGTCTAATCTGCATATGATTTTTGGATTTAAACAAGTCTAGATCTATATATCTTTGATGTCATAATAGTTCAAGTATGCATATATGGGCAAAGGTAGGATTGAACACTCTATTTTGGTGAATCACCTCCTTAGAATAAAATAGGTAGTTACTTTCATATATTCCTTCTCCATTTTCCTCTCTAAACATAGTTTAGGTGCATCCTAATAGCAAAGGAAGTCAGCCCTCTCTAGAGACTCAACCTCATAGTTCAATACCCACATCTTGGAAGTTGTTTCCATGTTTCACAAGGTTGTCCTTAGGTAAAAACATTGGACAAGGGTGCAAGGTTCTTTGGTAGATTCTTGTTAGGGGTAGGAGTTGACATGTCAACTCTTATCTCATCTCTAGGTTTAGATCTCTACTCTCCTCTTTGCTTAGCCATTAACGCATCATTCTACAAATCATTGTTAGTCTCAAAGAAAACTTATGCATTTTGTTCTAACAATTCTAGAATTATCTTCTTCATCATTTGAATTATAATCTACCATCTTTTCCTTAGCTCCAAACTTTTCATCAATCCTTGCATTTTTTCATTCAACTATTATCTTAGTTATATAGTGAAAACATCTATATGCCTTGCTTTTTAATGAATAACCAAGAAACATACCTTCAACACTTCTTGGATCAAACTTATCAATGCCATCATCTCTCTTAAAATAACATTTTCTCCCAAATATTTTGAAATACTTAATTGATGGTGAATGACAAAACCATAGTTCATAAGATGTCTTGTTCATACCTTTTCTGATCTGTACTCTATTCAGAGTGTACACTATTGTATTGACTACTTCTCTCCAAAATGTCTTAGAAATATCATTATTAGATAACATCGATTTTGTTGCCTCTACTACTGACTTATTTCTTCTTTCAAAAATCTCATTCTGCTTAAGTGTTCTAGGTGAAGAAAGTTGTCGTATGATTCCATTCTCTTCACAAAATATGTTAAGTTCTCTAGAGGTGAATTCTCCTCTACCTGATCTCTAACATTTTATCTTAACACCATATTCATTCTCAAATCCATTATTAAATATCTTAAACTTCTCAAAAGCTTCAAATTTCTCTTTAAGAAATTCTACCCACATCATTTTAGTGAAATCATCAACAAAAACTATAAAGTACCTTTTACCATAGAATCCTCTTATTCTTGAAAGACCAATCAGATCCATGTGAATGATCTCTAGCTTTTGTATGGTAGTGAACTTCTTGCTAGG
The DNA here is from genome assembly GCA_028749045.1 of Cupressus sempervirens. Classification (NCBI taxonomy): domain Eukaryota; kingdom Viridiplantae; phylum Streptophyta; class Pinopsida; order Cupressales; family Cupressaceae; genus Cupressus; species Cupressus sempervirens. The sequence goes on along the minus strand of CM053787.1, from coordinate 441,381,034 downwards.
ATCTTCAACTAAAATACATTACCTTTGGATCTTGTTCCTATTCCAATTAGCTTACCATCTTTGTCTTTGATAATGCAAGTCTTCTTAGTGAATTGCAACTGATAACCCTTATCCACCAACTATCCAACACTCAACAAATTATACTTCAATCCATCAACAAAATAAACATCATCAGTGTTAGTTTTACGATCAAGTGTAATGAATCCAATTCCTATTATATGATAGATTGCATTGTTACCGAATCTAACAATACCTCCATCATGATTCTTCAACTTTAAAAAACTTATTCATATCACCAATCATGTGATGTGAACTACTATTGTCAATTATCCAACTAAATTTCTTTTCCACTTGGGAAACTAGAGCTTTTTCTTCTCTAGTTTCTCTATCAAGATCATCTTCATTGATAGCCACAAATAGCAATACATCATCAATTTCACTTTGACCTTTCTCACTATATTCTTCATCTTCATTTGTGTACAACTAGTTTCTATCTCTTCTAGACTTAAACATTCCTTTATACTTTTTATCTCGCATAATGACTGAATTCATCACAAGTCCAACATTTAAATATTTTCTTACCATCTTTTTCTCTTCTCACAAGAAAAGCTATACCTTCCTCAATCTTCTTGTCTTCATTAGATCTACTTCTACTAGAGAAATCATCATGTGTGCTTGCACTCATTGTTAGATTAGGTTACATTTTTAGGGCACTAAAAGCTATTTTGACTCTAGCTAGATCTCTAAACTATCTCATTTCTACTTCTATGAGTTTCTAATCTTCCAAGCACTATTTCATTTGTGAAATATTTAGTGCAGGGAATTACTAGTTGAATCATCTAAGCTACTTGTTTGAATGGTGGTGTAAAACCATTTAAGATCTTCCATATTTCTTTATTATCTTCCTTGGTTCCACCAAGAGATTGAATTCCTGCAACAATTTCTGATATTTTACCAATATAGCTTCTTACAGATTCATCTTCCCTCATCTTAATGGTGCAAGAGCACATAGGGTAAGGTAAAGCCCTAAACTTAAATTTGTGTTTGTATATTTTCTAACCAACCATTGAGGTAATAATGACTAATCTTAAAGTTTCAAGGTATGTTTAGGTAGATTAGATAGTTAGGATTTTGAATATGAGTCAAATCTTATCAATTAGGTCCTGATAGGCAAGATTGTTCAAAAGTTTCTTTAAATTGCAAAATGTGGTAAAATTATTTAAGAAGGGGAAAAAAAATTCATAGAGGGGTCCTTAGGTGTAGTAAGGTCATTATATGATGTTTTTTAATAGACTAACCAAGTTTTTAGGTTTAATGAGCAACATTACAAAAGTTGTCAAAAAGTTGCATTGACAACTTTGCAATTTTGTAAAGTTAGATAGCAACTTTTTTGTGTAGTTTTGGAAAATAATACTACTTAGGTAGTTATATTTCAAAATAAAGGCCATAATTTTTAATAGATTATATTTAAACCTTTTCCAACTCATTTCCAAGGGTTGGATAGTAGGGTGTACGGACATCACCTATAATAGAACAATACTATGAATTAGAACATGGATTTTGATGATTAAGTAGAAGAATTGGATTGAAAATTTGACTATTTTTTATGGAATAAAGTCTTTTGTTCATACATTTAATCTTTCCATAGTTATTTTGATTTCAATATTTCATTTGTTAGGGTTTAGAAAATAAATTAGTTTCAGAGTTCCTGTTGTCCAATTTGTATTGCCAGCATGAGAATGACTATGGCTTGAGTGTCCTTGGTCAAAATACCATGGATCTTAGAAACCAAGAAATAGCCTTAGTATATAGTTTAAATAATGTATTTTGAGTTTTTGGAAGTCCAATATCTTTTTTTACAAGGGAGTCCTAGGAAAGAAAGCAAGCTTGGCAAGGTGCAAGGAAATGCTTGTAATGGAGTTTTGTGGTGAACAGAAGATTGGTATGAGTCAATATTGAATTTGAAATGAAGGAGTAGTGTATCAAGGGATAAAAACTCAAAGGAGGATATTGGAGATGGGTTTTGACACCTATAGTGAAGGATACATAATCATTGCCCTTAAAACCCTTAAAAAGAGGGTTTTCTGAAGTTGTAATGTATGGTCATCACAAGAGCATAAAACCTAAAAAATCTTCAAGTCTAGGACAATAGGAAACTAAATCCTAAAGATTACAAGTGGCCTTGTTAAGGTATTGTGAGTTATTTCACTTTCCTTATTTCTAGGAGGGGTAATAGGGGCTCTTAGGCTTACAAGGGATAACTAGGCAATTTGATTATATGTGAGTGGGAAACTTGAAAGAATGATGCAAAATGGTGGGAAATGGGTCAAGAACCTTAGTAAGAGGGTTCAACCTTGATTTTGGGCTACTTGGTGCACATAGGGAAGTTTTGGCATATTAGGTCAAAGAATGCATAGTTGGTGAATTGAAGGTGTAGTATTGAAACTTGAATTGTTGGGAGAGTTTCTTGGAGAAAGGGGATGTAAGGGATACTCTAGGTTAGGGTTAGGATAAGTAACCCTAAGTATTATAGGAGTATCTTTGGAAGAGAAAGAAAGATCTTAATTTAATAAGCTCCCCATAAAATTTTTATTAGAGCCATACGATTAAGGCTTGTGGTGGTATGTTGTATTCCCTAAGTCAAGTGGGTCTACAAATATGATTACCAATGCAGAGTTGGAAAAGGAGGTAGATGAGAAAAAGAAGCTCATAGAAGAGAAAAATATGGTCCTTTATGAGGCCATAGAGGAGATGAAATATAAGGTAAAAGAGATGGAAGACACATCCCAAGCTAAGAAAGATGAAGACTTTGGCAAGGGTAAAGAGAAGGTGAGTTTGGAGGATGAGATACCTGAACTAGATCCTCCACTTGGTAAGAAAGAACCATTCCTCAAATCCCTCAAGGATTTTGGAGGAAAGAGCCTAGAAAATGTCTCACTTTTCCATTTTAAGATGGATGTAGAGGTCGTACTAGAATGGCATGAGAACATTAAGAACTACTTCAAATTTGAAGGGATAACAGATGCTCAAAAGGTGAGATTTACAAAATCTAGATTAAAGCGTCAAGCTTTCACATGGTGGAATTTTGTGCAAGAAGAAAGAGAGATTGAATGGAAGAAACCTATAGCTAATTGGAAGGCTATGGTGGCAAAGATAAAAGAAACCTATCTACCAAAAGACTATGAGATTCATATTTAGAAGCAAAGGAAAAATATCAAGCAGAAGGATCTTGATGTGGCTACCTATACTGAGGAGTTTTAGAAATTGGCCTTAAGATCAAGGGTTCAAAAAGCAAAGAGAATCAAGGTGGCTAGATACCTAAACTGGCCATAAATGGTCTATCCAAGATTAGTTGAGCTTTTTTAGTCTCACCACTTTATAAAGTTGTTTTCAAATGGCTAGAAAGGTGGAAGATAAATTGAGGAAGAAAGGGGACTCAAGTTCCAAGAACAAGGGTAAGGGTAAAGACTTTAGAGGTGGCTCAAGAGGAGGTTCTAGTGGAAAGAATAATGAGTAGAGGAGATATGGGGATTCTAAGTGGAATGAGTAGGCTAGTGAGACCAGTCAAAGGGGAGGCTCTAGTAGGGGCAAAGGAGCCATCAATGGTGGTAGAGGTAGATATAGAAACAACAACAGAGGCTCAAAATTTAGTAACATGAAGTCTTATAACTGTGGTAAGCTAGGACATCCTACTTAAAAATGCCAAGAGAAGGTATAATCATCTTGTGGGATAAATAAAATCACATACATCCAAGAACAAGCTAATCAAAAGCTAGGAGAAGTGGATTTTGATGTGGAGAAGGGGGAGAACCTTATGTTGAGGAGAGTATAGGTTAAGGATCCAGTCAAAGATGAGCCTAAGAAGAGGAGATCATTATGTAGAATAACATGCAAAATATTAGGCAAGATATGCAAAGTGATTATAGACTTAGGCTCTACTGATAATGTGTTGTCAGAGGAGGTAGTACAAAAGGTTGGTTTGACCAAGATTCCACATGTATGTCCTTATAGGGTGACTTGGTTGAATAAATGGTAGAATATCCTAGTAAATGAACAAGTGTAGGAAGAAATCACGATTGGAAAGTATTAGGACAAGATCTTATATTATGTTATTCTGATGGATTTTTTTCACCTGATATTAGGAAGACCTTGGTAGTATGATAGGTAGGCAGTGCATCATGTGAAGGAAAACAAGTATTTTCTTCAAGAAGGATGGAGTCACTTATAGGATACAATCTATAGTGGAAGAAGAGAAGGTGGAAAAGACTATTACTAAAACATTTCTCATGAGTTGGAAAGAGTTCCTTAAGGAATAGAAAGAGGGTAAAGGAGTAGGATATGCCATTACATTAAAACCTAAGGAGGAGAAGTCATCCTCATCTGAACTTATACCTACAAAAGTGCAAGAGTTATTGGATCAATTCAAAGATGTAATTTGTAATGGAGTAGCATGAACATTACCTTCTAAAAGAGCCATAAGTCACCAAATTGACTTCATACTAGGAGCATCACTACCCAAAAAAGTTTCATACAAGATGACTCCAGAGCATAACAATAAGACTACAAGGCAAGTTCAAGAGGTTCTTGATCAGGGGCTGATTAGGAAGAGCATTAGTCCATGTGTTGTACCAATTTTCCTAGAACCCAAAAAGGTAAGTAAGTGGAGAATGTGTACTAATTATAGAGAAATTAATAGAATCACAGTTAGGTACAAATTTCCTATTCCAAGGATGAGGATTTAATGGACTATCTAGGTGGGGCTAGGTATTTTTCCAAAATTGATCTCAAGAGTGGTAATTATCAAATTAGAATGAAGGAGGGGATGAATGTAAGTCTATATTTAAGACTACAAAGGGTCTCTATGACTAGTTTCTAATGCCATTTTGCCTTACCAATGCACCAAGTACCTTCATGAGAGTCATGAATGAGGTCTTGAAAGACTATATAGGGGTATTTATTGTTGTATACTTAGATGACATCCTCATCTTTAGCAAGACAAAGGAGGAACATATGAGAAACCTAGAATTGGTGTTGAGGAACCTCCAAAAGAAAAAGCTAACAATAAACCTAGAGAAGAGTGAGTTCATGAAGGAGGAACTAGTATATTTGGGATTTTTAATATCCTAAGGGAATTTGAAGATGGAAAAGAACAAGGTGGAAACAATCTTGATTTGGCCTACCCCTATATCTACTACTGAGGTTAGGAGTTTTCATGAATTGGCACAATTATATAGGACATTTTTGAGGAGGTTTAGTGAAATTTCTACACCTATAAATGACACCATCAAAGGAGGCATGAAAACCAAGTTTACTTGGACTAAAGTAGCAGATGCAATTTTTTAGAGATTAAAGAAATAGGTGGCAACACTAACAATATTGGTTTTTATTCACTTTGATAATCCATTTGTGGTGGAGTGTGATGTTAGAAACATAATAGTTGTGTCAGTTTTGAGCAAAGAGGGCAGACTAGTAGCATTTAAGTGAGAGGCTTAATGAAGGCATGATGAGGTACTCATCATATGATCTAGATCTCTATGCACTTTTCCAAGCCACAAGAAGTGAAGGCATTACTTTTTTCCCAAGGAATTTGTGGTCTTCATAGATAACCAAGACCTAAGCTTCATCAATTGATAGAAGAAGCTAAATCTGAGGCATATCAAATGGATGGAGTTCTTGTAGTCCTACACTTTCACTATCAAGCACAAGAAGGGGACAAATAATAAGGTGGTAGATGCTTTGAGTAGGAGGTTTTTGAAAGTGCAAGAAGTCAAGTTGCAAAGCATCAAATTGGATGGATTCAAAGATCTATATGAGGAGGACACTTTTCTAATTATTTCCATAGTGATTTTATTGAATACACTTTGCAGAATGGATTATTGTTCAAAGGTCAATAGTTGTGCATCCCAAGAGGATTCATGACAAAAAATCTCATACAAGAGAATCACAATGGGAGCATGAGTGGGAACTTTAGTCTTAACAACACTTTAGACCTTGTGGAGAGATTCTATTATTGGCCAAAAATATAAAGAGATGTCAGAAGGTAAACATATGTCAAAAGGAAAAGGGAATATCATCAAACTCAAGGCTCTATCAACCTATCCCCATTACTAATAGGCCTTGGGAATACATCAACATGGACTTCATAGTGGGATTATCAAGAACTAGGATAGGGATGGATAGTCTATTTATGGTAGTAGACAAGGTTAGTAAAATGAACCACTTCATACCATGCAAGATAACACATGATACAAGTAATGTTGCCAACCTATTCTTCAAAGAGTTGGTCAGGATATATGGCTTGCCAAGGGGCATAGTGGTTGATAGAGATGTCAAGTTCATGGGGCACTTTTAGAAGACCCTATGGAAGAGGCTTGGAACAAACCTAGCACATAGTTCTACCTACCATCCTTAACCTAATGGTTATAAAAAGGTGATAAACAGGGTCTTGGGAAACCTAGTAAGGTGCCTCACTAAAGAGTATGGGTAAAGTTGGGAGAAAGTCATTCCCCATGCTAAATTTGCATACAATGATAGCAAGAATAGGACAATAGGGTTAATCCATTTTCAAGTAGTGTACAGAACTCACCCAAGAGGCATAATGTAGTTAAGGGACCTACCTTCACATGAAAAAATCAATGGGCAAGCTAATGACTTTTTTCAATCAATGAAGGAGGTGCATGATCAAGTAAAGAAAATATTAATGGAGGAAAATCAAAAATTTAAAGAGAATAAGGATGAGGGGAGAAAAGAGTTGCAGTTTCAAATGGGAGACTTAGCAATGGTGTATTTTAACAAGGATAGGTTACAAAAGGGAATCCCTAGTGAGTTGTAGATGAGGAGGATTGGGCCATGTAAAGTACTTGATAAGTATGGACCCAATGCCTACAAGATGGATTTACCAATGGATATGGTTATCTCTTCAATAATTAATGTTAAAGACCTTATAAAGTTCCTAAGATGGATGAAATAAAGTATCAAGAGGACGTCAACAAGCAATCTTAGACCTCATGTTGTGGCTCCAGAATGCACACCCCATTCCCTTTTAGGAATGGGGACTCCCTACTATGTTCTTTTAGATCTAAAGCTCTTGATCTAACATCAAGAAGATTAATGGGGTCTTTATCTAGTCCCCAGAATGAAATCCTATGTCCTTGCTAAGGAGTCAAACTTTTGAAAGGACATGTCTTTCAAAAAAGTCCAAAAAATCAAAAAATTGAAAAGTTAAAAAGAAAAGAAAAGAATGGTGTTAAGACTGAAGGATTCTAAAAGATCTAAAATGGTAAAAGATATGTTTTCAAAACAAGGTATCTAGTACAAAAACATTGCTTCATCAAGTAATGACTACATGGAGTGATTATTCAAAATTTGCCAAAAATTTAAAAAAGTGTCATTCCCCTATGAGCCCTCGAACTGATGCTCTCATCCAGTCAAGCAAGTGATCGATAAATAGCCTTTGTCAAGATTCTTAATTAACGAGCCAGGAAGGGTGGAAGATTGTTTCCATGTTGTCAAAAAACTTTGATAGACTGCATCTTGAGATGTCAAAGGGAATGAATGCAGGAATCACACACTCAGCTCAAAGGTTTTGGATCCTAAAATTTTGATTGCGAAGTCACTCAAAATTTTCTTGGAATGTGTGGGTTTCAATTTGTGTTTGAGACACGTTGAAGGGATGTTTTTCAATGAAGAAATTCTTTTGTCATTTCTTCCTTTTTTTGGGGCTATTTTTTGTGGTTCCACAATGCACACCTCATTCCCTTTTAGGAATGGGAACCCCCTACTATGTTCTTTCAGATCTAAAGCTCCTGATCTAACATCAAGAAGATTAATGGGGTCTTTATCTAGTCCCTAGAATGACATCCCATGTCCTTGCTAAGGAGTCAAGCTTTCAAAAGGACATGTCTTTTAAAAAAGTCCAAAAAATTGAAAAATTGGAAAATTTAAATAATAAAAATTGCACATCCATGCACTCGACATGGTGCATATGGTTGCACCACCCTTGGTGATGCACCAGTGTGGAATTGTACACTTTCATAGGTGTGGACTGCTACACCACCAAGGGTGGGCATGGCTATATAAGTTGACCCCAGTTGTACACTTTCACAAGTGTGGACTACTACACCACCAAGGGTGGGCATGGCTATATAAGTTGACCCCACCTCCTATTCCTCACTTTGCATTTTTTCATCGAGCGCTTCCAACTCCCATGCTACATTCCTTCTCTGAGTTGCAAACTTCAACTCTACACTTTGCACTCTGCACTCACATTAGGTGTGCTCTCCTCCAAATCAAGCACATTACGTAGGGTCAAGGGACTCAAGTGCCCAATACACTAAGTGGGGTGTGTAGTAGTGCACCCACCCTAGTGTGTTGATGTGCATCCTCCACCCCTTTGCATAGAAATTTAAAAATAATGAACACCAAACAAGGGGTGTGCATTTGTGCACCTGTGCACCCCTAACCCATGGAAAACCTAAACCCAAAAAAGGTGTGCAGTCATGCACCTATCTAGGTGTGCTACTATGCACCCCCCTCTATAAGAGTGTTTTGAAACAAAAAATAACTTGTACATATTTGTACACCTAATCTGGTGCACAAGTGTGAACCTTTTTTTCTTTAAATTTTCTTTTAGAAGTAAAAAGAACAATTGGATTTTTTTCACACTTTTACTTTTTAGGTTTTCTTAATCTGTGTTAACAAATGTCTTTCTTGTGTCATGCAGATATAATTGCATCCTCATCTAGTGAGAAAATGGCACTGAAGCCCCTAATTTTCAAGTTCCAAGGGATCTTGTCCAAGTCAAGATTCCAAGATGATTACACAAAAATAAAGGATACTAATTTAAGACACACTAACTTGGAGGAATTTCTAAGAATTTGCAACAAACCTATAGAGAGATTAGCCTTCGTATCTTCTTTGATTTGATTAGGGTTGGTGAGCACAGCTTCACACCCAAGATCAATACAGTCATCTAAGCTCATCATGACACTAGCACAACACTTTGTTCCTAAGGAAATGGTGGTTAAGAGTGTAACTGGAGAAGTGGTCCTTGATCTCTGACCTAAAAATATTTAAAGGATCTTTCATCTTCCTAGGGTCGATCAATTCATTAGACTCACATATGAAGCAGCTAAAAGGTGGTATAGGGAGCACCTAAAAAGGCAACAGATATCATCCAATCTAATTCCTATCTCATTGAGAAGACTCCTCTAGGGAGGATAAGAGGAAAGGTGGACATGACAAAGGGGTACATGAAGGAGGATATTGGCTACTCTATTATTCTTTTGAGTAGGTTGATGGGTCTAATAGCAGTTGGGCACCTCAATATTTTCATGGTCAATTTCATTGAGACAATCAAGATTGCAAGGATGCCACTTGACTGGGCCACCATAGCAAGTGAGACTTGCACGAACAATTGGTAGTAGTCAAGGATAAGAAGAAATTCTTTATGACCCCATACATGGTGTATCTACTAGTAGCAAGGGCAAAAAATTATCTTGGGCTATTCATGAGGGGCAACATGTAAGATCCCAATGCTTGGCCATATATTGTCTACCCTCAACTAGTAAGGAAGAAGCTCTTGGGATAGAGCAAAGAGTATAGAGTTGTGAATGATGCATTCATATTCACAATCATTCAATTCATTGAGGGAGACTATTCAAAATGGTTATCTAATGATGAAATTGCAAAGATAATAGCTCTTGATACTTACTATATCCAGTTCAAAACATTCACATATCTATAGGTAGCTGGTGCCACTATCAACTTGAAAAAGCTCCCTAGATATCCTTATGATAGACTAGTTTTCTTGGAGATTGCACGGTAGATTGAATTTGCATATGACAGGGTAAGGAGACAACAAAGACCATGTTAGACATGGCCCCTAGTCATAGGACCATATCAAGTAAAGAAAAAACAAGATATTATGTCTTTCGAATGGGAGTGGGAACATTATCCCCTTGAGGAGTATAATTCTCCTAGGCCCTATTTTGATAATATTGGGAAAATGGAGAGTCTAGCCAATAGAGAATTCCACTTTGAAGAGGCCATTGAAGACCACTGGATGAATGCAACAAATGACTATGATGTCTATATTAGGGACTATTGTAGAATGACGTTGTACCTAGTTGAAAAGGTTATAAAGGTTAGATTCTAGAGGAGATATTGAAGCAAGATTCTGGGGAGCTACTGGACCCTCCGTTTAACTCAAAAAAAATTAGGGAAAAGCCCATAATGAATGCCAAAGTTGACAGGGAGGAGAGTGATGACATAAATCAAAAGGTGAGGCATGTCATTAGGATGACAAAGGATTGGATCAAGAAACACTTTCAACTAGATCCAATACTTGATACCATGATTTTTCACATGCAAGCCTGCCCAAAGAAACATAGAGGAAAGAAAGTTATCATTCCTACCTTTGCGACCTAGTTTCCCATCAAGCCAAAAATAGTATACCAACTTGACCGCCCTGTTGGATACTATCACCCTCCAAAGAGGAAAGGAAACGGGAAAAAAAAGAGGAGTTCTCCTCAGAGGATTGAAATAGAAGAAGATGAAGTGCAAGAACATCCTCAATGGAAAGAAATAGATGTGCAAGGATCATAGGACACTGGAGCTTCTCAAGACCAGCTTGACCCTCAATTGTCTCCATTTGTGCCCAGCTAGTCTATAGAGGGTAAAATCCAACAGGTCTTTGTTCCTCCTCCACAAGAAAAACCAACATCCCCTTGTGCCTCCATGAAATAGAAAAGGATTAAGATCTATATGAAGAAGAGGTAAAGGGTGACTAAAAGAATGGTTCCTTACCCATCTATTCCTGAAACTATTCCCAAGGAAGAAGAAGAGGAAGAAGAAGAAGATGAAGAGGAATATGTGCCTTTACAAGGAAGAACCTGACTAGATAGAGCCATAGAAAAATAGATGAGAAGAAGTTCCACAATAACACCACCATCCACCCTAGAGGAACCCTTGGAAGTCTCTTCTTTGGAAGATGAAGTATAACAATGGGTGGATGAGTAGAGTGAAGAGGGCGATGACATATTCAAAATGTTAGATTTTGATTTTATGCCTATAGGAATAGAGTTAGTTGGGGATAAGATCAAGGGTACCCCTATAGGTGAACCCCAACAAGAAGACTATCAAATTTGCAGGGTCCCAATCTTTCTCCCCCATCTCCACCAAAAGTCACAGTGGTAGATAAAGGCTCAATTACTCCTTCACCCTAAACTTTAGAAGAAGAATAGGTTTAGAAGTAACCTTCACAAGAGGAGGAACTACAAAAAATTGTGACCAATTAAGTGTCAAAGGAGGGAAAAATGGTAGAATATTCTAAACTAGCTTCCCAAGACACTATGGTGCAAACTATAGGGTCTACAGAGACAGAGTCCATAGAAGGATAGCCCTCATAATGAGAAACAACTCCAAGGCGGAGTGATAAGGAAAAGGAGATAGCTGAGCATACCCCTTCATCATCCTAAGGTAGGTCTTCCACTAAACGAGTCCCAAGATGGCTCAGGAAAGAAATAATGAGGAGCATGAAGCCACAATTTCATGCTGACAAGGAGGATAATTTTGAGCTGGCTGAGATCTTGAACAAACCTGAATCCCTAGCACATGAGGCAAGACCACTAGAATTTGTCAAAAATACATGGGATTAGGATTTTTTCACACAAGTGGTTGTCCCTCGTGATGATGTAGATATAGAAAGCCTTAGTCTGCAAGATTAACAAATCAAAGAGGTCATACTTGGGAATCCCACATAGGATACAACCAAATTAATGGTAACCATGGGGATTAAAGAAGTTTTCAAGAACGTTGACTAGGAAGAGGTCAAAATCTAAACACTTTTAAGGAAAAATGATATCCTAAGAGGATATTTAGCTAAAGTTGTTGGTCCTCTAGATCTCGAACAACCTGAGGAGACGTTGAACATTATACTTAGGGAAGGGGGAGCTATGCATGCAGACCCATTTTTGAAAGCCTATCAATAGTGGTAGAATTTTTTTGAAGAGAAGGTAATTTTGATAATCTAGGGGAACCTAAAGTTATTACACACTACACAAGAGAATGTGAATAAAATGGTGGTGATTTTGAAGTAAGATTTCAGCACACTAGATGAAGTAAGGGCCTAGAGTAAGGACTTAAAAGTTTTACAAACAATAAAGGGGCAAAGGTACAAGATTTTGGTAGATGTATATATAGTAGAGGAATTAGATTTGATTGATGATTAGATAGAGAAGATTGTTGATAGTAATAAAGTAATGGAAACATTACACACAGAGATCCATCAACTCAAGGACCAAGCTTGAGAGTGAATATTGGAAGCAGAGAGGCATTATAACGATGCATGTTTAGATAGTTTTGAAGATGAGGAATAGGAGAAGTTGTTGCCTATAGATGTAGTAGTGGAGAGTTTCAAGAAGATTTTTGAGGAAACTACTAATGATGAAGATATTTGGTAGGCTTTTAGAATAGAAGAAGCCTTGTTAGAATTGGATACCAAACTCGAGGATTTTGTTTAGACTCAAATTGAGGTAGACAATTATAGATAGAAGGTCAAAGATAAGTATAAGGCTCTTTATTTATTGGATATAGCTAAAATTACTGAGATTATAGAGAAATTCAAGTGCAAACATCCAAACATAGCTCTAAGATGAAGGGGAACAAAACCCAGAAGCTAGAATTTCAATTTTGACACCCAATAAAATTTTGAGATTTTGGGCCTTGTTGAGATGCATAGGTCCGCAGGTGCACAAGTCTACAGATACTTAGGTTTGTAGGTGAACATTTCCAAAAGATCCACTGATAGTTAACTGTCAGTTCCAAAAATAGAGCTTTCCATCCATTGGAAACACATTCTAATGGTAGTTTAACTCCGACAGATGCCTAGTGAATGATCAACTTCCATTTTTAGCACTTCTAGACACTTCCACTCCAGCTCAAAGCTTTCTCATTCTTTCTATAGATGATTAAAATTGTCCCTAAACACTATATTAATTAATTTTAATATTTCCCATGACATTGTAAGTAATTATTAATTAATTAATTATATTGCTCACATTCTTCTACTTTATTTAATTAAATTATTTTAATTAAATGAGTTCATTCTCCTAAGTATTTAAATTTAATTTAAATACTCCTAGACTTAATGTGTTAAATTAATTTAACACATGATCCTCCATCATCCCTTTTTTAAATAATTTTTTTTATATAATCCTCACATCCTATTACTTCCTCTAAACCAATGATTAAATTTTATTTTATTTTATTTTATCTTAAGCCTAACCTAGAGTCTAGCCTATAACCATCATTTTCATCCTCTTAAGCCTACTTCTTCTCTAATCTTACTTAATAATTCCTAATCATCTCCCTAATCCCCCTCATTAGCCTAAGAGTGTGCTCACACATGTGTGAGATGGCATGCCTACACACTCCCCTTTGCACTCTTGTCTCCCACTCTTCTTCTCAAGTTTGCAAACACATGTGTGAGCAAACTTTGAATTCTTGACCATTTGCATGGCTTGCATGTCACCTTATGTGGCATCTACATGGATGCCACCTCACCAAGCCCTCTTTTGAGCCTATAAATAGAGGCCTTGTCTCAAGCATTTGCATCTCCCATTATTGCATTGTTACCATGCTATTTTAAGTCTTGAGTTTTTATGCTAGGGTTTTCATTGTAGTTTGAGTTTTCATAGAAATTTATAGGTAAATACTAACCATTTGGTAGCTGGTTTAGCTTTGTATTTGCATTATTGGTCTAGTTTTTATGCATTTTCTCATCTCCATTTCATTCACATCTTAGTTTAGCTTGCATATCTAGTTAGTTTCTTTGTTGCATTTCATATTTTCACCATTGAATTCTTTAAGTATGGCTTTCTCCATAGCCATTTCTTGAAGTATTCTTCATTTCATGTAGTTTAGAATTATATTTCATGATCACTCACATTTGCACATTCACTCAAGAGATTCACTCCATTGTTGTGTTTGGGAGAGCACACCAAACATACCCTCCTATTGGAATATTCAAATAGGAAGAATACTTATGAGGGGGGGGGGGTGGTGAATCAAAAAAAGTATCACACTTTAACCAATAAAACTTTTAGGTAGAAGTAAATTGCATGCATGTAAATACATCAAGTAAACATGAAACTAAGACATGCATCAACAACACATAACACTAGAATTTGGTAACCCAAAAATCCTCAAGGAATAAGAAGGTAAAACTGGGGTGGGGATGATACCCACAAAAATTATTGTATAAATATTGTTCAACCACTTATGATGGTCTGCCCTGTTAAAGGACTTCCCTATTAAAGGCTTTACACTATGTCAATAGTGACCTGGTTAGAGGATTTACAAACACTTTACATGAAGTGTCACCCTGTTAAAGGATTTAATCACCTATTTAAAGGATTTACAAAATAGTTGTTAAGCTAACCTATCACCATAGGATTTTCATTCTAATACAATTGCTAGAAAGTATTAGGTACAATGAACCTGATAGATTACAATCCTTGATTGCTGCATGCAGGCACTTGTTCTGCTTTCTCTGATCTTGATCCTTTGTGATCTAATAACCCTTATTTTGAAAGTAGATTTCCTTATACATCCTTTTATATCTACTCATATATTTTACAATGAAATTTCATCTTCCTTATAAAGACATTTGAGGATTTAGGGTTAGGTATGGATCTTCGATCCATATTCAATCTCTATTTTCTGCTCATTGTTTGCACTTCTTCCATTGGTTGCATGCCTTCATCATTTTTCTTATTGGCTGCATGTAGATTGCATAGGAAAGATAAAAGATTTGATCTTATCATTAATCCTTTGAGATTTACCTTATGTCAGATACAAAAATTGTTTGCATCATAGTTTGTGCAATTACAAACTCTTATGCTGATATTATGAGTTACTCAACTCCTGAAGCATTATTGATGCTTGGCACATGTTATTTCCTAGATAACTCGGCACCTAAACAAAACTAGCTTACTCAGCACTTGTTTTATTTCTATATTACTCGACATCATCTATGACTCGGCGCTTGAATATCACTCAGCACTTTATTCTGCTTGGCACTTAAAGTCATTCGACACTTGAACTTTACTTGGCACCTGATCTTCACTTGACATCTAAAAACTACTCGGCACATGAAGATCACTTGGCACCTAAAGTCTTTCCTAACTCGGCTCATGTTGTGGCTTGGCATTCATGGTGTACTCGGCTCCAATATAGAAAGTAGGTAAGTGTATCGGCACTCAAGTGTCAAAAACCATTATGAAGTTAACAATCTCCCCCTTTAACATGAGTGACAAAAACACTTAACTAACCTTATGAGTACATTTACTAATCTGTTTGGTATATACAGAGTTTAAAGAAAACTTGATCAAAATTTCTAACTTACAATATATACCTCAAAAATTTTGTGACGTAACTCCCCCTGAGTTGATTGTGCCATTATTTGTATATCATGCTCCTACTTTTATCTTTTCTCCCCCATTAATTCATCTTCATAATATTTGTATCTCCCCCTATTATATCTCTTTTTCTTCTCTCCCTTTTTGACACTTATGTCAAAGAATGTTTAAAGGGTTAAGACCATATTTAGCCAAAAATGTGTTGTTTACCTCCATAATCATCCTGAGAGCTGCATCCCAATTGTTTAAAGCAATTTCTAGTGACTTATGTTGGATGGCAGTCTCTGCAGCAAGATTAATAAGTCCATCTGATGTAGAAAGATTAGGGTCTTTCTTGAGAATAGTTTCAGCATAGACTTGCTCTTTATAGAGTATTTCTAAATGTGGGGTAATGGAGGACTAGAGCTGTATCAATTTTGCCTTGATATTGGCCTCTTCTACTATTAACAAAGCTATTTCCTTTTGAGTGTGAAGCATCTGGGTAAAATACTTCTCACTTTGAGCTGGATCTTTAGGTAGCTACATGCTAGAAATATTTAAATTTTTTTCCAAGCTCATTGTCTTTTGGCTAGTCTCCTGTGTGAAGTATGAAAAGTCACACAACTTTTTGTACAATGAGAATATATTCTCAAGTACCTTTTTCACTTTTTCAATTAGCTTTGCCAATTCAACTTGGGAAAGTGCAATTTCACTTGATATTTGCTCATTTACTTTTCCCTAGAATTTTCTTTCAGACCATTCCATAAGTTTTACGTTTGTCTCTTGGTCTTCATTTGTCACCTGGTCAACAATATCTAACAATTGCTCTGTGATATGCTTTGACTCATCTGGTGATTGCAAACTGAAGGCATCCATAAAGATGTCCTTAATCTCATGTAGTGTTTTCTTTTGTTTATACTCCTTCCTGAGTATCTCTTGTCTTTTTCTCCTATTCAGTGCATCCTGCACCTCATTTATTTGATCAATGGTTATAGTTTTTGAGTCATAGCCTAGTATGACTATCTCCTCATCTAATTTGGGGTCTCCATAGTGAATTACCCTTGCAAATTTTGTAGTACTAGATGTTGGTACAGATATTTACAATGGCTGGTGTGAAGGAGTTTTCAAGGTAGGCAAATTTATCAATGTTTGTATTGCCTCTTGCTCTTTAGGGGTTTCCACTGTTTCCTCCTCCTATTGTCTTCTATCTTGATAAATTATGGTAATCTTAGGAAGTGAACCTTGTGTTTGTGCTATAGGATCAGATGTAATAGTCTGTCCTGTTTGTTCTGTTTGTCCTATTTTTTCTGTTCCTTTTTCTACAGCTACACTCGACTTCTGTATTGCAGTATCAACTATTCCTGTTGAGATAACTGTTGGCATTTGAAGTTGACTACTAGTAGCTGTAGAGATGATGGAAGGTGGTTCTTGTGGATTCACCTTATCTCTAACTATGCTTTCTACTAGTTTTTGCAATTCATCCATACTGACCAATACTGGATCTGCACATAATATTGCTTGTTGTGTAGATTGGTCAAGGATTCTTTTGAGATCTTATGCAATTAATGGATTGATATTCTGACCAAAAGTATCAGGAACATCAATAATAGTTACAGTTTCTACAAGTGTGATGGATACTTGAGCAGGGCTAGAGGGTGGCAATTGTGTGTCTTGCACACTCTGATCTGGTTGCTGCTCTTGCTCAGCTGTTGCCATTATATCTTATTTTTATGTCTCTTCCTCCTCTCCATCTCTCTTTTCTTCTTCTTTCTTCTCTTCTTCTATCTTATTTTCTTCTTCTACTTTCTTTTCTTCTTCTCCCTTCTTTTCTTCTTCTACTTTCTTTTATTCTTCTCCCTTCTCTACTGTTGTCTTCTCTTCTCTCATTTTTCTCCTCTCTTCTAGTGGAGCAGCAACTTCTTCCTTGTATTCTTCTTCAAGAAAATCTTCAATCTTCTTGTACAAGTTTTTCCATGATTTCATTATTCTCTGAACAATTTCTTCCATCTTGTTTTGGAGTATGAAGAATGCCCTGTATTTAGGTGTAAACCTATTATTATGCCTTTTGACTGCTTTCTTTACTTGATCCTTAGTCAAATCTGGCAATACGCTTGCTAGGGTTGATTCCCTCATCTCCTTCTCCATTTTCAAACAAAAATGCCATATGTCTTCTACAATTTTAGACAGTTCTTTTGGCAATTGTCCATCTAGTTCAAGTGGAGTGTACTTGAACTGTGCCATCATTCCATAGACTATTTCTTCTATCCTATTCTGTTCTTCTTTGGTAAACTTATTGAAATCAACTTTATTTAAGTTGCTTAAATCACCATTTCCAATCTTTTTACATAAAATATCAACTGAAGAATAGCTTACCTTTTTAGATTGATCTTCTTCATTGGTATCAGGTTGAGCCACATATCTTTTTCTCTTCCTTGGCTCTTCCTATGTTCCCTTGATTTGTTTCTTCTTTGTAACTTCCTCTTTAGCCTTTTGAGTGGAGGCCCTTGTTGCAGCTCATGTTGTAGGCTTTTGAGGTGATGGCATGGCAGATTTCTTTGGTTTTTGTTGAGCTAGAGGCTGTTCTATTGCCTTTATTTTCTTTGACTCAACTTCATTTGGTGCTTCCTTGGCTTCTTTGTCTTCTACACCTTCCTCCTTGTCTTCACCCAGTCCTTGAGTTAATTCCATTGGGCCTTGTTCTTGCTCATCTTCATCATCATTGTCATCTTCTTCTTCTTTTACTTCAGCCTCAATTTCTTCACCAAATTTCTTCTTAATCTTCTTTAACAATTTGTCTTTCTTATTTAATGTGGAAGCAGTCTTTAATTCCATGTTTATTTTTTACTTTACTACATCATAAGTGCCAAAATGTGGAGCACTGTTATCTGTTTCTTCTACCAATAATGCAATTATTGCTGCAGATGCCTCATCAACATTGATTTCATATCCAAATGGCCTTAGCCATCTCACTCTTGGAATTGCTACTTGGATGTATGTGAAGTCAATATCAGCCAAGAAACATATATCATTAACATGTTCTTCTACTAAAGTAACTGGTATTCTCACCCTTTGTTTCATGGATTTCTTGAAATCTTTGAAATGGCTTTTCATCAAGGTATCAAAATTTTCTCTCATTTGTTCTATATATTCATTGATTTGGGCAATGATTGTTCTATCATTCCTCCATGTCACTTTTCCAAAAGAGGGAAACTCATTTTGAACATAGAAGAATATACAAACTAGAATTGCTCCAAATTTGCATTGAGTGCCCTTTGTCTTTCTTATGGCAGCTAGATTTTCATTAATCTATTGTAGTTGCAGTTCTGCAAGATCATAAGTATGATCCTTTTTCACCAATTTGTAGCCTACATCTACTGCAATACATGGTACATTGTTGAGTCTACTAGATTGGTAGAACTTATGGGCTATGACTCTAACAGAAAATTCAACTAGAGGATCTTGTATGGTGTTAATTGTCATTCCTCTCTTATTCCACTGAGCACTAGTGTTCTTTTCAATAACCTCCTTCGATTCACTTCTCAAGGTTTTGAACCGATCTAGGGTTGGGTACCCTGTTACTCTATGTATGATTTCTTTGGTTAATTTGATGGGAATATCTTCTAACCACAGACTACCACCATGAATTTTGCTCAGCACAAGTCTAACCCATTATGTCTTGAATACGATGGGAAAGCTCAAAACTCAGGTCAAACCCTTTCTTTCAACAATTTTGAATTCATCTCTTAAGACTCCATCTACGCACAATTTCTCATAGGCTTGCCTTATTTCCATATCTCCTAGGGCACCTATCTTAAAATTGTAGCATTTCCTAACGTCTTGAACCATTACAACTTTTGGGGGTATTTGGGAGAGAGCTCCGACTGGGTCATTTTTGTATGCAACTTTAGATATGGGACGAAAATCAGGTTTCTTGACCTCATTGGACACTAACTAAACTTCAAATGACTCTTTATCCTCAGTTTTCTTGGAACTTGATGCCATTTATGCAAACTAGGGTTTCCTTTTATGAAATATAAAATTGTGTAGCTCGATACAAATGAAATATACCTCAAGATCGATGAAAAAATGTTGGGAGAGGTTGTAATCTACTTGAAATGCTAGATTCTTTGCTGTGAAGTTGCTCTACTCTTTTTCTCTTCTTTGCTTCTTGATTGCGATGATTAAAACTGATTAAAATCACAATAATATACCCTATTTTCATTGCATTAAATGCTCAACTGCCAACTCGGCTTTTGAAAAAAAAATTGACCTAACTCAGCATCAGTTATCAACTCGATCACTGTTAGGAGCTTGACATGTGTTGGAGTTTAACTCAGCATGCAAAGATAGCTTGGCAACATCATTTAAATTTTGTCTTGACATCTTGTCTCATGCAGATTTATACTTTGCATAGCTTCTTTGTCTTGGGACTGATGTGTGATATAGCTTTGTATATCAGTCCCGTATAGTTCTCATGCTTAGTTTGATGAAGTGTGATCACTTGACCGATTAGGTGAAGTGATCCCTCCACTTGATATGTTGCACTCATCTTTCTTTTTCCAAGTTTTATTCATTTGCCCTCTTATATTTTCAACATCAATCTTTTCTTTTCTCTTATTTTCTTCAGTCTTGGGTGCCTTTGACCTTGTAGGACAGTTTCTGCTAGTATGACCAGTTTTTAGACAACTAAAATATGTGGTTTGGTTCAACCATCTCTTTTAGTTCCCTTTGAAATGTGTTCTTATGCAGTTCTAGGGCATATGTCCATATTCTTGACAATAATGACAGCTATACCTAGTGTTGTAATCCCAATGATAATGACTTCCATTCCCTTTTGATTTTGCTGGTTAATTTGATGTCCACATAGGTTTTGATCTGCATTCAGATGCCCTATGTCCATACTTTTTGCAATTATAACAATGTCCATCAAATCTCTGAGTCCTTATGACATTGGATCTGCAATCTTGTGTTATATGTCCTTACATGTTGCACTTGTCACATAAGTTCTTACTCTTGGGTGTGTTTGATTGATTGAATCTTCTACTCCTACAAACATTAGTTGTATGCCCCTTCTTATTACAGTAATGACAAGTGGGTTTTGAATCCTTACCTTTATCACTTCTTTGTTCAGCACTCTTTGATGATTCTCCAACTTCAGTGTTGTTGTATCCAAGTCCTGATGTATCATGGGCGGATCTTGAGAATTTCATCAATTGTTCAAAATACTTGATGGCTTCACTTGACTTATTGAGATTCTCTGCTACCTCTTTTTCTCTATTCAATTCATTCTATATTTTTTCATTCTGCATCTTCAAAGTAGAGATCTCAATATCTTTCACATTGAGTTCATGATGAAGGTTCATCATTTGGGCAAGCGTATCCATCTGCATGTTTGAGATCCTTGTTAATTCAGTACATTTTTCTTCAAATTTGTTTGCAAGATTTCTTTTGTCATTTTCCATCATGACTTTATCCTCAATTGCTCTTTTATTTTGTTTAGTAATTTCACATATCATTATGGCCTGTGATTCATGTTCCATCTTGAGAGATCTTATCTCCTCTACTTGAACTTTGTTTTTCTCCATCAGTTCTGCTATTGCTGCATCAAATTCTTTAGTGTCTCCATTGGCAAACACTTGTGTGGTATTAACCTCCTTGTCGTGTATATCATTTTCATCTATGGCTATCTCCTTTCTTCTCTTTAAATATTTTCTTAATTCCATTCCTTCTTCTCCTACTTTTTGTAGAGCAAGATGCACATCAATCACCTGGTTTTCAATGATCTTTCCAAGTTTGAAAACTTCCATCTTTAGATCTTTTTCTCCAAGCTTTCAAAATTTTCCTTATGAGAACCTGGATGCTCTGATACCAATTGTTGGAATATTCAAATAGGAAGAATACTTATGAGAGGGGGGGGGGGGGGTGAATCAAAAGTATCACACTTTAACCAATAAAACTTTTAGGTGGAAGTAAATTGCATGCATGTAAATACATCAAGTAAACATGAAACTAAGAAATGCATCAACAACACATAACACTAGAATTTGGTAACCCAGAAACCCTCCAAAAATAAGAAGGTAAAACTGGGGTGGGGATGATACCCACAAAAATTACTACAGCAATATTGTTCAACCACTTATGATGGTCTTCCCTGTTAAAGGCTTTATACTGTGTCAATAGTGACCTAGTTAGAGGATTTACAAACACTTTACATGAAGTGTCACCCTGTCAAAGGATTTAATCATCTATTTAAAGGATCTATGAAATAGCTGTTAAGCTAACCTATCACCATAGGATTTTCATTCTAATACAATTGCTCGAAAGTATTAGGTACAATGAACCTGATAGATTACAATTCTTGATTGTTGAATGCAGGAACTTGTTCTGCTTTCTCTGATCTTGATCCTTTGTGATCTAATAACCCTTGTTCTGAAAGTAGATTTCCTTATACACCCTTGTATATCCACTCATATATTTTACAATGAAAATTTGTCTTCCTTATAAAGACATTTGAGGATTTAGGGTTAGGTATGGATCTTCGATCCATATTCAATCTCTATTTTCCACTCATTGTTTACACTTCTTCCATTGGTTGCATGCCTTCATCATTTTTCTTATTGGCTGCATGTACGTTGCATAAGAAAGATAAAAGATTTGATCTTATCATTTAATCCTTTGAGATTTACCTTATGTCGGCTACAAAAACTATTTGCATCATAGTTTGTGCAATTACAAACTCTTATGTTGATATTATGAGTTACTCAGATCCTGAAGCATTACTGATGCTCAGCACATGTTATTTGCTAGATAACTCGGCACTTAAACAAAACTAGCTTACTCAGCACTTATTTTATTTTTGTATTACTCAGCATCATTTATGACTTGGCACTTGAACATCACTCGGCACTTTATTTTGCTCGACACTTAAAGTCATTCAGCACTTGAACTTTACTCGGCACCTGATCTTCACTCGGCATCTGAAAACTACTTAGCACATGAAGATCACTTGGCACCTGAAGTCTTTTCTAACTTGGCTCATGTTGTGGCTCGGCATTCATGGTGTACTCGGCTCCAATATAGAAAGTAGGTAAGTGTATTGGCACTCAAGTGTCAAAAACCATTATGAAGTTAACAACTCCATCTTAACACACCAACAAGGCCTCTCATGAGTTCCTTTGTTGAGCTATAGAGGTGGCTGGAAGACTTGATTTTTTGGTTGCTTTGAGTTGTAAAAATCAAGCAAGCATTAGTTTAGTTTTTCATTTTGATGAATTCTTGTTACATGTTTTGATTTGAAGTAATGTTTGCTTGTTGATTCATGCTCCAAACAGGTCATTTCTTCTAGCACACATTTTGGCACGCTCGGTGAGACCCACATCCCTATTTTTCATCCAAAAATTCATCAAAAAATCCATAATCTATTACCAAAACCTCGCTTTTTCATCCGCACCGAACGCAATATCATCTACGTTCTTTCATCTCCGCAGATCGGTGTATGCGCATATTGGCATCGACACATATAGGTGTCTTTGCATTTTCCCCAATTTTTTTTTTTTTTTAAATTGTCATCTCCGTATTTTTTTCATCTTTGACTTGTAGTCTGTCATCTTCGTAATTATTACTTTATCATCTGCATTGTGGGTGGCCTAAAAAATAGTCATTTTTATAAGCTATCATTTGCACCTAATAGTTTGTCGTCTCCACCTCTAAAACTGTCATTTGTGCTTTTTGTGACCTATTTTTTCATTTGCACATTCTGTCGTCTCTACCTGCATTCTGTTGTCTGTAATTTTTTTTATTTTATTTTTTGACTTTTGGTTGTTCCGTAGGAATTGGGTCATTCTAAGCTTATTTACATATATAAAAAATAACAAAAAAAGTTTAAATAGATTTTTCCCATAGTAAAACTTTCATTTTGGTATTTTTCTTGTGAGGCTAATCAAGTTTATTTCTTCTTGCAGATTGGAACATTTTAAACACCTAACCATATTTTATTGAAGGTTTTTCTTAATGTTTTATTGCTCTTGATAATTAACCTTGAAAGACATAAAACAAACCAATAGTGATTTTTATCACTAATCAAATTTGAAGTAATTTTTATCACTTAGACTCAAAATTTAATGAACTTGTATGGCTTAATCACTTTCATTTGAATGGATGAATCTTAGCATAGAAAACATTTGAACTTGGTGTTTAAAATTGACATGAATGTTTAGGCTAACACACATTTAGATTTGGTTCTTAAAATGAAGTCACACACTCTTGAATGCCCTAAATTAAATTGAATTTATTTTTAGAATCTTTCATTTTCAGCATTTCATTTACACACGTTCACTTTACTTTCTTCTTGACATATCCATATTTTTCATTTACATTGGCATCATTTCAAGTTGGAAAGAACATTGTATGCTTTAAACACATGTGTTTTCAAAGTAGATTACAAAACCTAAAGCTTCATTGGGAAAGAATGTGTGTCTTTTTAAACTTTGAGGCCACTTATGTATTCTCTCCCCTCGTGTCTTTGGGTGATCTTGGGTGCACAAGAAATATGTGGTCTTATTTTTCTTTTTTAGGAGGCCTGCTTGGGGATTTCATCACCACTTGGGATGACCTAAACTCCAGTGTTCTGGTGCAGTATAAATAGTAGGAGGTCAATCAAAAGACACCTCTCTTAGAAGCAAAATATTGTCACTCTTGGCTAAGCCCCAAATAAATTTATACCTTTGGGAAGTGAAGGAGGAGATTTGGGTTACTGTCTCCCCCTGATTGTGTGGTAGTATTTTCTTTCATCTACAGATTTGGGCCTCATACACCTTGCGTATATCAAGGATGCCCTCTAGTTGATCCTTGTACATCCTAGTTGCAACCTTATAGGTTTTTTGGTGTGTTCTACGTGCTTGAATGTTCAAAAACATCCCCATTCGAAGGGGAAAAACACCATCTAAATGTGTCTTGTATATATTTCCTTGTTTGATTTTGCATTCCAAATTTGAAAAACCCAAAAACATTATAAAACACAAAAATCCAAAAACATTGTAAAACATAAAAATCCAAAAAAATCGTAAAAGTTCCAAAATTCAAAAAAAAAAATTAAAACATTTCAAAAACAACAAAAACAACAAAAAGAAGCTCTCATTTTCTCCATCACTTATTCTATCCATCCATCCCATCATCATCATGCATCTCTTGTCTTAATCACATTCTTAATCGTTCAAATCTTTCCTCAAAATCTTAATCATCTCTATTCATCCAAATCATTTCCTCAATTTGTTAATGATTCAATCAAATCCATAATCTTCATCCTAATCATGGTTCATAATCCACATCAAGATCTAATTCCCTCATTCAATGATTCATCCTCATGATTCTTAATCCAATCCCTTGTCAAATTCATTCTTTTCTAATCAATTTCTAATTCAATCCATTTACATATTCATCCATAATCACATCGCATCTTCTACTTTGAACAAAGGAGCATTTTCACGAATATTGGACTTTCATTCAAATGCCACATTCACTTGTTGGCAATATCATAAGGTTTTTATCAAATCATATCAAATCAAATCAAATCCAATCCAATCAATATCAAGTCCAATCCATTTCAAATCAAATCAAACCAAAGTCCAAAATTGCTCCTAGTCCTAGGTTCATATTCTATCAATCATCAAATATTTCATCACTCTTCTTCTAACATCTATGGATCCAAAATTTCTTAATCAAATGGTTGACAATCTCCAAAGACAACATGGAGTTATACCTCTTGTTCAACCTACATATCAAATCTATCCTCAACACTTCATATCCAACTCTAATCCATCTCATGTTCATTATTCTTCTACCTTTGACAAGGGAAATCCACCTCATTATCCTTCAACTATGCACAATTCCATTCATAGCCCACACAATGCCTCAAATAGCAATGACCTTTCCAAGGAAATGGAGCAACTAAAGAATTATATTTTAGCAAGTCAATAGAAAGAGGCCACTTTCATGCCATGTGTCCTCTTCCTCCATGTTTTGAAGATCCTAGTCCTCATGTCCCATCCAACCCCCACCCTCCATACAATCCTCTACCCATAGTTACACCTTCACACAATCCCAATCCTCCAAAAACAAAAACATCATCCCTACCTCATAAGGGGTATTCTGCATCACTCTTGGCTAAGTGTAAAGAACAAGATAAAGTGAGCCAATCACCCATAATGATACCTCCAATTCCATCTCACGACCTTGCTCCAAAGCATGACATTATAGATTCCTCTTCTCATCTAGATCTAAGCATTTCTTCATCCCATCATTTCCTTATCCCTCAAAATCTATTTATCCCTCTTAGTCCATCTCATGATTCCCTTCCTCATCAAGATCAAGGCATTTCATGTCCCACACACCTTACCTATTCCACTCCATCTCACAAGTTAGCATCTGTAGATCCTCCACTTCATGCAAAAGTTCCTTCCACTCTATCCATAAATATTCCTCCATGTCAAGATCAAATCACTCCATCTCATGGTTCCATTCCCTCCACTCCATCTCATGATCCTATTCCATCTCATGATCCACTTGTTCCACTACATGATCCTCTTGTAAGTCAAGATCAAAGCACCCCTTCAGTTGCCTTTAATGATACCACTCCATCTCTAGATCCTATTATCCCTCCTAATCCTCCACATGATCCTATCATACCTATCCAATCCACTCATGAACCCCATACACCTGGACTTGCATCTTGTGTTGAAAATGCTAAGTATCCCATTAAAGAAATAATATCTCAAGATGTCGTTACACCTTCTGCCATTCCTCTTTCCAAACCTAAAGCTTCCCATCATTCCTCTTCCAAATATATTTTATGACCGTACATCCATATTCCCATTCCTTCCTCACTTCTGGGCCTTCAAATTTTAGGGACCCTCCATTCTAGGTCCTTATGTTCCCCCACCAAACCCTTCATCCCTTCCTTACATTTTGGGTCCTTACATACATCCATCCACCGTATCCATATTTTCCACTTCATCCCCTCATGATCCTAATAAAGATCAACAAAGGCACACATCCTTGAATTCCTTCCAACATTCACCATCCATAAACTCTCCACCCCATTTACCTTCATACACCCATACCATGGCTAATGGAAGCAATTTTTATGCCAAAGAAAAAGAAAATAAAGCCAAAAATCCACAAAAGCCCAAGGATCAACATGTCCCTTCTAAACAACATGTTCAAGAAAAGAAAAATATGATCCAAAACAAAATCAAAAAGCCACAAAGGCTAAAAATCAAAAATGCAAAAATTTTGTGGATACCAAAGCTACTTAATGTAGCAATGAATCTCAAAGAAAAATTCAAAATGACATCCAATTCGGCTAATCCAAAGGCTTCCCTTGTTCATAAATCATCCAAGCTTCCATTTTCCAAATCCATTTTGGGTCCTTATATACCCAAATGCACCATACTACATCCATCATCTCCTTCATCCATTTTGGGTGCCTATATCCCAAAATCCAAACTTACATATCCTCCACAATTTCTTCCTTTTGATCATCCTTCAAGGTGTGTGCCAATGATGATCTTTCCCCCTCATTCATCCACCCCACTCACAATTTTTCCAACCTAGCATCCATCAACTACTTCTTCCTCCCACCCACTCCACCACCTTACTCCAAACCCTTTCATAAGTCATTGTCCTCCGTTCCCTAACCCATTTCATCCTTCTTTTCACTATCCTACCAACATATAGGAGAAAATAGTAAAAATTCCTTGAAAATAATAAAGAAAAAAGGAAAAGATATCAAGGCATCCCATCCATATATCTTGATGCTTGAGTCCTCCCTTTGCTTTCCTATCATGTCTGCATTGCCTTCCAATTCCACTTATCCATCCATTCAATTTTCCTCTTCCACTTGCACTCTACACTAGGGGCAAGCTCCATACATACCATAATGCCTTATGTATCTTTCATCTTTCATCTATCATTCATTATCCTTTTCCATCCTTTATCTTGACTTTCACTTTCCATATCCCATGCTCATTTTCCATACATTATCCCACATATTTCCATCCACTTTCACATATTTGATCTTGACATGCTATCCATATCTTTCATCCCATCATCTTTGTCATTTTTATCCATTTTTCATCCATACTCCTATATACTTTTTGTCCCCATTTTCATATGTATTTGGTCCTGATTATCCCATACCATTCCTTCCCTCCATATCCCACATTTCATCCATTCCCTTCATATTATTATCCCTTTTTCATACCCTCCCTCCCATATCCCTTATTCATTCCCCTTTCATGCCCATGTTTGTGATCAATACTAAAGGCACAATAACAAAAGGTTTATACATGCTTTGGAAGAAAACATGCCTTCCCGTCCTCCACATGCTAGCCTTCATACCATCTTTCCATTTTCATGCATCCTTCCCCACCCTATTGTCTTCCATTTTCCTATCCTTGGTATGGGGCATTTGAGCTCCTTTAAAACATGGTTCTTGACTCCCCATTATCTGATACCATATCCTTCCATCCACCCATTTATTCAGATATCTCTCCCCTTCCCATCCATTTCCCATTCCTTAGTTATCCCTTGTCATTGGTTCTACTCTATTCCACCTTCCATCAATTTTTAATTCTTCCAATCCATTCAATCAATTCATTTCTCCTCTAATTTAATCATATTTCCTTCTTCTAATAATTTCATTCAAATCATTTCCATAATCAATTCCTTCATTTTTCCATCTATTTGCATATACCTTGATCAAATTTCTAGTCTTCCATTCAACACACTTTCCTTTATAAAACATTTATTACTTTCTCCCTCGCATTCCTCTTCCATTCCAATTCAATTAATCCATTATCTTATCTTATCCACATTCTTCTATTTCTCTCATGACACTGAGCTTTAACCCATCAAACTGAGCTTATCAAATAGTGATTGCAAACAAACTTACACAAATTCATAGTGAGACTAAATGATTTAAGAACATTGTTCCTTTCACACTATTTCTAGTGAACAATCACAAACATTTCAATACAATTCAATCAAACAATCAATTTTTGCCTTACAGGATGAATCCTTCCTACATAGGCTTAACAAATTTCACTATTAGAATCAAGTTCATGGCAAGAACTGGGAATTGAATGACTACTTGGTCATAAAGTCTTTTTGATGATTTTATCTTTGTGTGTCAGTGATGGCCTCTCTATGTGTGCCTTGATCTTCACTATCTTGGTATCATTTGAATGGCTTAACCTGATTACACGTGTCATTTTGCAATATGATCTATTTTCATGATTCTTTAGCACATCTCTATCAGTTTTTGAGTTATGATTATGCATTGCTCACTAGGGGCAATGGGTTAGCACACTTTCCACCAAGATCCCTAACAAGACTTTGGGTGTGCCTAGACCTCTCTAGTGTGTATATGCCATTTATTCCATCATGACTCTAAAACCTACATCTATTGTGTTGAGATTCTAGTCCACGCAAAGGAATATTGTCATCTATGCTACTATAGCATTTGATGCATAACTCCTCTTGCAATATTAAAATAAGATGTGCTCTCCCATATGAATACAACTAAATCTCATGTGTTCATGTAGTTAAGTTGCATTTAGATTGATCATTATCCACTTCACCCCGCTTCATGTCAAGCTTATCAATAAGTCATGCAAGGCCTTCTTTTTTGAGCCTTTTTGTTTCCCTTTTCCTTCCTGTGTCTATTTTCAAGAAAATGGGGAAAAATATATTCATTTTCACCCCATTTCCTTGAGGGGGCACCCTCCTCCCTTGTCGTTGCTTTGACACAACTCCTAGGACTCCTATCCTTCTCTGGGGCAACCTGTATTTTCTTTTCTTTGATATGATGTCATCTCAACATCACATCAAAGAGGGGAAAAATGTAGATGCTTAAAATTGTCCCTTAACACTATATTAATTAATTTTAATATTTCCCATGACATTGTAATTAATCATTAATTAATTGATTATATTTCTCACATTCTTCTACTTATTTAATTAAATTATTTTAATTAAATGAGTTCATTCTCCTAAGTATTTAAATTTAATTTAAATACTCCTAGACTTAATGTGTTAAATTAATTTAACACATGATCCTCCATCATCCCTTTTTTAAATAAAATTTGTTTATTTAATCCTCACATCCTATTAATTCCTCTAAACCCATGATTAAATTAAATTTCATTTAATTTAATCTTAAGCCTAACCTAGAGCGTAGCCTATAACCATCATTTTTATCCTCTTAAGCCTACTTCTTCTCTAATCCCACTTAATCATTCCTAATCATCTCCCTAATCCCCCTCATTAGCCTAAGAGTGTGCTCACACATGCGTGAGATGACATGCCTACACGCTCCCCTTTTCACTCTTGTCTCCCACTCTTCTTCTCAAGTTTGCTCACACATGTGTGAGAAAACTTTGAATTTTTGATCATTTGCATGGGTTGCATGTCATCTTATGTGGCATCTACATGGATGCCACCTCACCAAGCCCTCTCTTGAGTGTATAAATAGAGGCCTTGTCCCAAGCATTTGCATCTCCCATTATTGCATTGTTACCATGCCATTTTGATTCTTGAGTTTTCATGCTAGGGTTTTCATTGTAGTTTGAGTTTTCATAGAAATTTCTAGGTGAATACTAACCATTTGGTAGCTAGTTTAGCTTTGTATTTGCATTATTGGTCTAGTTTTTATGCATTTTCTCATCTCCATCTCATTCACATCTTAGTTTAGCTTGCATATCTAGTTAGTTTCTTTATTGCATTTCATATTTTCACCATTGAATTATTTAAGTATGGCTTTCTCCATAGCCATTTCTTGAAGTATTCTTCATTTCATGTAGTTTAGGATCATATTGCATCATCACTCACATTTGCACATTCACTCAAGAGATTCACTCCATTGTTGTGTTTGGGAGAGCACACCAAACATACCCTCCATCTTAACACACCAACAAGGCCTCTCATGAGTGCCCTTGTTGAGCTGTAGAGGTGGCTAGAAGACTTGATTTGTTGGCTGCTTTGAGTTGCAAAACTTAAGCAAGAATTAGTTTATTTTTTCATTTTGTTGAATTCTTGTTACATGTTTTGATTTGAACTAATGTTTGCTTGTTGATTCATGCTCCCAACAGGTCATTTCTTCTAGCACACACTTTCTCCTCTCATAAATTCTTCGTTTCTAACATGTAAAGGATCATGCATCCAGTTAATGAATAAAAAATGGATGGAGTCTTGCTTAGCACTAGTTAGATTGTTAGTTTGTATATAATTAGTTTGTTTTATGAAATTAAAAGCATTTTATTGCATCAAGATATCTCTCACTCTCAACACAAATTGAGGAGATGATTTCTTATAAATACTCCATTGTAATATGTAATTGGGGCTGCCATAATTTTTCAATAAAATTATGCTTTTGGTGCTCGCATTTGGAGTGTAGTGATTATTGCCTAAATGTGTCATTTTTTTTTTGATTTTATGTTCATAGAATTATGATTGAGCACAAAAGTTTATTGCCTTGTTTCTGGTTGTTTAATCTCTTTAGTTCTAGTGTTTGCTATGATTTGACAAATTCCACTAACGTATCTAGCTCAAGAAGAAATCACTAAATTGTATCTGCATAACTCTTTGTCTCGTATGAGCGCACTTTCTGTGGCCTTGTGATTTGATAAAGGGTAAAACATCATACAATCATGAAGTTTCTCACTGATGATTGCATTAGTGGAATCAAGGAAATTTTGCTCCTTTTTTCATTGGTTACCTGCCAATTTCTTTCAAAGCTTAACTCATAGACGTGTCATTTCCCATTGCTTATGTCTGTTAGGATTTCAATTTCATGTTATTTTCTTTAAAAGTTTTGTTATTTTCTTTATTAGCCCCCTTGTTAGAACAAGAATTCATACTAGTTGCATTATTAGATGTCATTCATTAAAAATAGAAAAATAAAAAAACATAGTTCTTTTGTGTGTGTATTTTGAAATAGTGAACAAATTTTACATCTCATCCAAGATCAAAACAAACTAGAAAACTCTTCCTTGTGAACAATCACATTTATCTTCAACTAAGAAGATTTTAGTAGGTCATAAGACAACCCAAAACCTTGGAGTTGATTCAAAAGATTTACTTTTCAAGAGAGGAATTCACAAGAATTCCTTTCATTTAGCATTGTGCATAATGACAGCTCAACACCTCCCAATACCTAAAAAGACACAACCACAGGTAGAAAATATTTTGGATTCTAGGGTGAAAAAGAGTACAAGGAACAAGGTTTATAAGGAGCATCTAGTGAAGTGTTTAAAATACAAGATTCTAAGCCAACTTGGGTTGCTAAAATTGATTTCAAGAAACTTGGCATCAAAAAATAATTCCTTTCCCCAATAGTACCTTAAACTTCTTCTTGCAAGGTGAGAATGGTGCAGGAGCACCAAGGGTAAGGTAAATCCCTAAACTAAATTTTTTTTTTGTAGATGGTCTAAACAACCCCTGAGGTAATAAGGACTAATCATAAAGTCCTCAAGTGATTTTAGGTGGATTGGATAGATAAAATTTGGAATATGAATCAAATCTTGTTAATTAGGTCTTGATAGGCAAGATTGCTCACAAGTTGCTCTAGGTGGAAAAATATGGTAAAATTCTTTAAGAAGGAGAAAAAAGTTTATTATAGGGGTCCTTGTAAATACTAAGGTCATTTTAGGAGGTTTGGGAATAGAGTGGCCAAGTTTGGAGGTCTAATGAGGAAAATTGCAAACATTGTCAAAAAGTTGCATTGACAACTTTGCAATTTTGCAAAATTGCTTAGCAACTATTTCTGCAGTTTTGGAAAAGTGAAATACTTGGGTAGTTATGGTTCAAAATAAATCTAATAATGGTGAATAAATTCTATTTAAAATTTTTCCAATTTATTTCCAAGGGTTAGGTAGTTGGGTGTACGGACAACACCTATAATAAAGCAATATTGTGAACTAGAATGTGGTTTTTGAGGATTGAGTAGAAGAATTGGATTGAAAATTTGATTTTTTTAATGGAATAGAGTCTTTTGTTCATGCTTTGAATCTATTTATATTTATTTTGGTTTCAATCTTTCATTTTTTAGGGTTTAGAAAATTAATTAGTTTCAGAGTTCTTGTTGTCCAATTTTGTATTGCCAACATGAGAATGGCTATGGCTTGAGTGTCCTTGATCAAAAAACCATGGATATTGGAGACAAATAAATAGCATTTTCATATAATTTAAATAGTCTTTTTGGATTTTTTGGAAGGCCAATAGTTGTTTTTACAAGCAAGCCCTAGGCAAGCAAGCAAACTTGGCAAATTGCAAGAAAATGCTTGTAATGGAGTTTTGTGGTGAAGAGAAGATTGGCATGAGTCAATTTTGAATTGGAAATGAAGGAGTAGTTTATCAAGGGATCATAACTCAAAGAAGGAGGTTGGAGATGTATTTTGATGCTTGCAGTGAAGGATACATGATCATTACCTTTGAAACCCTTAAAAGGAGGGTTTTTTGAAGCTATATTGTATGGTCATCATAGGTGCATAAAACCTAAAAAATCTTGAAGTCTAGGAAAATAGGAAACTAAGTCTTGAAGACACCAAGTGGACTTGTTAAATTTTTTGTGACTTATTTCACTTTCTTTATTTCTAGGAGGGCTAATAGGGGTACTTAGGGCTACAAGGGCTAACTAGGAAATTTGGTGATATGTGAGTGGGAAACTTGAAAGAATGATGAAAAATGGTGGGAAATGGATCGAGAACATCACTAAGAGGTTTTAGAATTTATTTTGTCCCACTTAGTGCACATAGTGAAGTTTTTGCATCTTAGGTCAAAGAATGCATAGTTAGTGAATTGGTGGTGTAGTATTGAAACTTGAATTTTTGGGAGAGTTTCTTGGAGAAAGGGGATTGGAAAGGGATCCTCTAGGTTGCGGTTAGGAGAAGTAACCATAAGTAGGATAGTATCCACCTAGGAAGAGTAAGAAATCTCTTATTTAAAGAAGCTCCCCATCACTTAGCATCTTGAAATGAACATACCCAATTCTGCAATTTCATTCTTTTTGCATGTGTATCACCTTCAAAAGCAT
The DNA here is from genome assembly GCA_028749045.1 of Cupressus sempervirens. NCBI lineage: Eukaryota > Viridiplantae > Streptophyta > Pinopsida > Cupressales > Cupressaceae > Cupressus > Cupressus sempervirens. The sequence goes on along the minus strand of CM053787.1, from coordinate 441,347,548 downwards.
GTTCTAATGATTCCAAATTTCATGAGATGTTTGAAGTGACTTTTCCTAATTGTATTCATTCTCTAGAAGAGATGATAGTAGAGCTTATTTATCTCTCATGTTACACATGAACAAATATATCTCTACTTCAGTGCATTGTTCAAGATGGTCTTCTTTCACAATCATCTATCCACTCTTTGTCAACATCCAATAACCTAGACCCGTGAACAATAGATTAGTCTTCATCTTCTCCTTCCAAAAATCATAATTCTCCCCATCAAATCTAGGACTATCCTTTCTAAAAATATTTTCCATCAATCTCTGAAAGCAATTAAGCTTATCCTTTGAGGACCTAACACTTTGATACCAATTGTTAGAATATATCATCCACAAATATAACTAAGAGGGGGGGAGTGAATTAGTTATCCAACTAATATCACAATTATCAACCTTAAACAAACTTAACCATATGAGCAATATAAACTGAAACCACAACAAGATATACATATACATTAACACCAGATATGTTAACTAGGGAAACCATTGATCAAAGGGAAAAAACCGATGGAGATGGTATCCACAAGATGATGAACTAATATAAATATTCCTTGTTAGAGGATGGACCCTATTAGGATTCTATGAATACATTTAGTATATATGAGTCCATATTAGGAGACTATGAATCCATGTTAGGAGATTCCAACCCTGTTAGGAGTTGTGTCAACCCTATTAGGAGTTGTGGAAGACAACTAGACCCACTACCCAAAAAACTTCAAGGGCAAGACCAATGAACCCACTATCCAAAAACCTTAATTCTTCTTCCTTTGTCTTGTTAATTAGACCTCTACTCCTTCTAATCTTATAACTAGATCACAAACCTTGCATCCAATAATCCCTTGGATCATGTACATGCATTCCTCAAAAACTCTACTCCTTTTCACACTTTACACTCTTATAGATACCACAATCACCCACTTATAAACAAGGAAAACATCTTTCCTTTATACCATATCTTCAAAATAATTCCTTGAGTTAGCCTTGAGGCTTTCCCAATTAATTATATTAAGATAATTAATTAATTACAATTAAAATAGCATTGTCAACTCATAGTCTATACAAAACTTTACATATGCAATACTAGGGCATGTGTACCTGCTGACATCACCAGTAGACTGTTCTTTATCACTACCTGACTCTATATCTTCTTATTGCATCTAAGATGTAATATAGCAATCAAACATCAGGAACTACTTTCCCAATACTCTATCTATGAACTATTTTCTATAAATTATGTATAACTTTCGTACATCTTTGACTTAGACTCTACACACTTAAGTACATCATTAGGACACTATATAGAACATGTCCATGATTGAACATCACTAGAAAATCAAACCATTATCTGCACCATTAAGAGCTCTATCTACTACTCAGTTAATCTTTATAGAAACCATGCTATGTTGACATCAATAACAAACATAGTCATGAATACAACATATCAATACTGTCTAATGCTTAGGATACTCCTTCAAAGTATTATCATCAGCATTCATCTGACAAGTGTCACTACCATACTAGGAAGGAGTGGAGAATATGTCACACAGTAGGAGGTTGGTAATCTCCTTAAGTGGTGTTGATATGACCTTTTACATAGCCTCATTCTTTGGAGAAGTTTGATAAATTATATCTCCCCACTTCTATTGTTTCACCCTCATGGAAGTATAAACCTCCATAGTTCCCATTCAATTATTATCTTCTCCATTTATTTATTTTGAATCTTTATCAAGTCATTAATCCCTTGTAAGAAGGGGTAATCATCAAAGAAAAATTCTTTAACAATCTCTTCCTAGTTAGTCTTCAAAATACCAAACTCTTCATGTCCAGTCTTCTCAATAGATTTACCTTCTAGGAAAATACTTATCCCCTCCTAGAAAGTATTCTTAGTTTAAGGTTCTTGATTTCCTTCCTTACCATCAATAAGAGGGGGGTGGGAGGAAGATTCCCCTATTAGTAATCTCACTATCCCTAGAGAACCCAACTTCTCCTTATCTTTATTTTGAATAGTCTTACACTCAATAACCACATGACCAAATTTCAAACAACTTTGACAATACAACCTAGTATTCTCATAGAACAAATGTTGTTTCCTCTTCCCTAATTTTGTGTTGAGGGTAAAAAAGTTAGTAAGAAAATTTTTAATGACCATAGTTACACTAAGCCAAGGATATACCAACCTCAAATTTTGAATAGTAACAGTGTCAGGTGAGACAAAATGACCAAAGTAATTTCCAATCCATCTAATGATTTTTTTATCTGAAAACTTCAAAGCTAAACTTGGGAGTCTTACCCAAATTGGGCCTAACATTTTTAGTTCCAAAGAAGGATAAAATCATGGGTGTCATTTAGCAATAGTCAGGATGTACTTCCCATAGTACCAAGTTCCAAAGGGACCATGGACATATCATTCATCATTATAAATTTAAAGAGGAACAACCCACTAGGATATTAGAGTCACTGGAACCTCCCTTCAATTTCCATTTCTAAGGAATCCATTTCCTAACCATTTAAAATGAGGTCTAAGGGAAATAAAATGTCCCAACAAGTAGATCTAGAGGGAGGAAGAAATAATATCCACAACACTATCAAGTAGGACAAATTTTGGGCCATCTTCCCTAAGACAAACTTTGGGATCCTCCAATGGCAAGGGGCTTGTGGTAATCAAAATAAGGTCCCCATTCCAATAAACTATCTTGATAGGAAAATACTTCTCATTCACACTAGAACACCTTGAGGTCATTCGCAAGAATGATAAATCATCATTCAAAGAATCTCTAGAAGGGTCACTCCTCACAAAGTCAAACCCAGACATAGTGGGTTTTGTAACATCTTCCACCTCACCCTAGGACCCCAAGTAAGAAGTCAACACTAGTTGCAGATCTAGACAAATAGGTGGACCAAAATCAAAAGTCAACCATCCCTCATGGGCCATGCACACATAAGAATTTCAAATTCAAAATCAGCAAAGAGTGAGAAGTTAAATATATGTTGAACACAATAAACATAATACATGTGCAATATATTATTCGTCAACCATTGTTCTTATCAAACTTACTATTTCAATTGAATATGCCTCTATCATTATTGCAGTTGTTAACTAGTGTTTATTTCATCATATATTATTTCACTTTACCTATGAAATCTATCATATCAGCCTTCAATCTACTTAGAAGGTTATTTTTCTCATCTGATACCATTATTCCACCAGCAACCTATTGTATCACCATCTAGTTGTCACCAATATTCAAGCTTACCAATCCATATTTTCCCATCAAATCCTTCAATAACTATACAACCTAAGAAACTCTTTCAACTTCTTGTTAGAAATCCATCAACTTTTGATCTAATCTAGTCTAATATCCTAAGGTGTAAGTTCTAATCATACTTAACTTCTTATCTTTCATTCATTCCTATTTTAAAGGAAATAAAGTAAATTTTCTATTATCTTTAATGATAGAAAGTGTTAGATAACTGATAGAAGGGGTGAATCAGTTATCCTCAATTCCTTTTAATAATTTGTAATACTTTCCAAAATTCAAACATACTAGAAAACTCACTCAGTATATAGATTAACCTTATTCAACCAACTTATAGTAGTAAATCACAATTCAAAATTTTTCACATGCAAACATTAAATAACATCTAAAAGATGAGTACAGACATTATCATCAATATTTTTAACATGGAAACCCAATATGGGAAAAAACCACTTGAGACTTGTCACTTAAAATAATTCACTCTTTTTAAAGTGAGCTTGGTTAAGAGCCAACCCTACTAAAGGTTATATACTTGTTTTCTATATGTGACCTTTTTAGGTAATTTTCACCAAATATCATCTAGAAATTATCACCCTTCAATGAGTAGCCTATCTAAAGAACTTAAAAAATTCACTAGAATGTCACCTTTCAAATTATTTATGAATAGGATTGTTAAAATCCACTCGATTAATATATTTTCTACTATAATAGCTAGAGAATAATAGTGAAATGGTCTGATAAATATGTAACTACATTTGCTTGTTTAGATCTCCATTTTGCTAAAATATTTTCCTTACTAACCATCAAACTAACTCCATCAACCTACTTCACTTCACACTTTGGATCTATTAGGTATGACCTTCTATAATTTCTTGGCTATCAACTCTTTCATAAACTTTACAACAACTCTACCATTCTTGTCCAGTCCTTATATAGAAAAAAAAAATTATGCTAAATCAAATTCATTAGGTTTTCCATAAATTTCTCTCATCTACACAATCAAATACCAACCCAGATAGACTGAATCCATTACTAGGTAAAATATTTAATGGTTCATGTCAACTATAACTTAACCTTGGAACTTGAAGTCTTCTTAGATCTTAAAACATGTATTAAATATTTACCTTTTGGTTTTTCCTTGCCATTTTCATCCACTAATCTTGCTAATTGACTTTGTCTTTATCCTAGAATCTTCTAGATTAGTCCATATCTTCACTTGATTTTATCCTTTAATTTATCTTCCATAAAAATGTTCTTCTTTACCAAAATTTTTTCTTTCTATGTTGAACACCTCCATCACTCAATTAAAATTATGCTAGATTAACATTATGCTCACTCAATAACCATCATTTATTGCTTACACTATTCTTACTTAAACCTTCCTTCCTCTTCTTTTACTGACTACCATTTCTAGCTTGGTTCAACTCATTAAATTTTCACCTTACAAATTCATTCCTTTCTTACCAATCAAAATAACCTACTTGTGCATCATCTTAACACTTCATTAGATCTTGTATAATAATCAAATCAATATCATCTTACCAAAGACTAACTCATTAGTTGATTGATTGAGTTCACATTCTTAACATCACTTATTCATTTAATCATTTATTCAACACCACATCCTTCAAATGATTTTCAACTTACATGAATTAGTATTATCAATCATCTTGACATCAATGACAATATAGTAACTGATCTAACTCTTCTACATACAATTTATAGCCCATTTATCTAACCTTGTTGCTCATCAACATCACTTGTGTAATCATAAATATTATTTCATTCAATAACATTAGTTGTGTCTAACAATCTCCCTATTTAGCATTGATGGAAACACTTCAGTCACTTCTAAAACTTCTAAACTATATCATCCAATACAAAACTTCATCATTTTTATATTTATCAACAACACGTCTCATTTTTAGTCTTCAATATTAGCATCTCCTCCTGTGTTTGTTCTCAACTTTCTAGTTAAAAAAATGTATTAATTTTTGGAAACACATCTCAACACATAAGATTCAACATTAAGTCTCTCTCATTTATTGTGCTTCTCCCTTTAGTGTTTGTAGTGCCTACCCTAGTTTGCAGTTTGCTATGATGTATTTTTGTATTTTACTTTGTGAATCCTCGGTGTATTTTCTATTAATTATGTCTAAAAAAAAAATTTAATTAATGACTTAATTAAATGGAAAATTAATATCATATTTTATTGTTTAATTTTATTTAATTAATTGGGAAATTAATTAAATAAAAGAATTAAATTTGGAGATGAAAATTATAAGTTCAAAGTTGGAACATGATAATATTTATTTAACTTAATACTAATATTTTTAGAGTTCATTTTTAAATAAATGTTAAACAATATTATTATTTAAGTTAATAAATATCTTATTAATTAAGTTTCAAAAATAAATTCTAAAGTGGAAAAGAAATTAATTTATTAAAAATGTCATGATTGCATGATAAGTGCATGAGATTTAAAATTAATAAATTAATTTGAAAAAAAGGGTCAGGTGAATATTAAATAAAGTAATGTGAATTATTTAATAATTATTCACCTAGGAGTATGTGCACCTCTTTTATGCACATGTTGTCTACAACAAGGGAGTTAGCATATTAATTAAGCACATGGTGTCTACAACCTTATCATTCTCATCCCATTATCTAGAAGGTTGGATAAGGCTTGTGCTGAGTTGACAATGCCTATCTTATCCCTTGGTTGTTTCTAGAGACATTCTAGATGCATCTTAGAGGCCTTTATATATAGGCTCTCCTAGTGTGTGGGAGGAGGCTCATATGCTTCTACAGGCTCATAGGCTTCTACATGCTTCCTAAGAGGACCTTATCTTCAACAACTCTTTGTCACTTTGGCGGGTTCAATTTTTGGTCAAACTACAAATGTTGGACAAGGAAGGGACTTTCCTCTATAGATTTTGAGTAGCGATTTAGCATCAATGTCCAGGTAGACACTCATGTTTTTTTTGCATATTCTATTACACTCTTTTTCTCCTTCCTGTCTTCATCGTGCCTGCTAATTTGTGTCTAAATAATTCTCTAGGAATGAAGCTCTAATCTTGTAATGTAGAATTTGTACATGCATGTTATTCCAATTGAATTGAGAGTAGATTACATTCTATGATGGTTTATCTTCCCCCTAGGAATCTTCAATATGGTTAAATGACATTCACCATCTTTACCATGGTTTGGCATGGATGCATTCATCGATGTTTGTCATAGGCTTGTCGTTGTATGCAAATTTAGTTTCTATATTACCAATATACGAGTTTTTCATTCTAATGATATATGCGAAACCAAACTCAAGTGTTCAACAAATCATTATAACTCTAAATGCCTCCATCCTGGTGTTTTCATGGCTGAATCATTGACACAAATCTTTATTACTGTATACTAGGTCTGAGCAATGAAGAACAAGGCACAACACTGTCTGAGAGTGTATGATTCCTAATATGGATGTAGGAGTGCTTGTTTGAATTCTCAAATTAAGAGTACAAATTCTAGTAGGCTCAGGATTCCCACATTAATTTTCAATTTGACCATATTGATTGTATAGGGAGAACCACTTGAATTCAACATTTTAAAGTCCTTTCGTCTCGCTTTATCATGATTGGAAAGTAATGGAGATTCAGAATGTGCAGATGAATAATGAATTATCATACTTCTCTTGACTTATAATAAGGTTTTCCAGATCTAGCTGCCGTAGGAAAATCTCATTGTTCAATTTTCACCACATCAATTATTTTCCTTTATCTTGTTTTACCACCTTTCCCAAATAGCAAAAAGTCTAAAGATGCAAATGCACTATACTTTATCCTAAATGATTCAACAGAAAGTGTTCCATGGGTTTGTTGTCTTTCCTAATATCATACTGAAACCCACAATGTTGAGAATTAGTGAAAAGTGCCAGTATGTGGAGACTTGAAGCGCATTATAAGATTCTAATGTATTGTATCAATTAACTCTAATAATCTGATCATAGAATTTGTCTAAGATTTTTGTAGCCATAGTCACCACATTCTAAAAACAAGGGCTCAAACCAAGAATATCTCTTGCTTTGGCCATTGTAGTATGGACACTGGACACAAAGATGGACAAATTTAAGATTTCAAAGCATGCAGAGGCATGGTTGATGTTCATAACTACTATTCATGATGTTTGTGAGGATGAGTCTATTTTAAGAATTCTAAATAGTCCAAATCATCCTGTCTTCCACATTCACTAAAGTCCAACCTGCCTATACTCTTGGAAGCAACAATTTGTGCATCAATTATTGTGAGAAGCATAACACACATAAACTCAAGAATTCATTGTCACATTCATACTCTCCATGGTTATATTTGCAACAATCTTAGACCTTAAATCACTGGGTGAAATGGTATGGATTGTTGTGGGTGGTGTAGCTGCTTGCAATTCTTTATTTGCAGGATCATTCAAGACCACATTCTGGCATCCTGAGATCATTGTGCAGACAACAAGTATCCCTTATCTGGCTAATCATCCATCATTTTATAATCCATCTTATAGTACAACCTCATCAAAGGTGACATTATCACAAGTTATGCCCCTCCAAGAACAATAGTCATTAGAGTTGGCATCAATCCAATCATTTAGAATGTTGTCTTTGTCTCTAAAAGATCTCAATATGTCTAAGAGTGTGGCCCCTACACAAATCAAATCCACATTCAAATCTCCATACTCAAAAATATGATACCACTTTTAGAATGGTTTAAACAAAACTAAGGTACCAAAATAGCACTTGCAATGTGTAGAGATAGCCACACGCCTATGAAGGTTGGCAGTGATATTTAAATCGCTATTAAAGTTGTTTTTTTTCTTAATGTTATTAAGTGTTAATATTAAAAAATTTATTAATAGTTCTATTTGATAATATACATATATAGTTATTAAACATTAAATATGTTATTTAATAAATGTGAGATTATTGTTAATATGTGTTAATTCAGTTTTTAAATTATTAAATGTAAGTGAGTGTTATTAATAATGTTTTAAATTATGATTTAAATTGTTATTAAAGTAATTTATTTGGTATTTATATGAATAATATATATATTTATTAATTTAATTAAATATAATTTAATTAGAATTAATTAATAATGAGAAATGTTCAAATAAGTATTAAATTTGTTTAATACTGACTTTCTAAATTAAGTCATAGATTATTTCATTGAAAATGGCAAGTATTATAGTAAATTTCTACTCTTTGATTGCTTTGGAAATTGACCTGAATCGAATAGAGGTAAGTTGTGATTTTTTTGGAAACAAGAATGGATTAATTATAAGGGTGAGCTATAAGATTACTTTCTCGAAACATATACTAGAACCAAACAAGAAACTCTTGTCTTTAACCCAATCATGTGAAACAAAAATTGAAGCCTAATGTGTAACTTAACCATGTGATTCAAAATGAACCCAAACTATAAGACTACTCTGTTATTTATGTTTGGGGTTTTTGGGGTTGGTTAGATGTTGGCCACTTCAAGTTGTTACTAGACACTTGGAGTTGTGTGGTTGTAATGCTACATTGTTTTAATCTCGATCTTTTTAAAACCCGACCATGGTAATGCGATGGCATGCTCTATAATGTATATGAATTATTATTGCTATTGTTTTCCAGTTCCTTGTGTGAAGCTGAGGTGTTTTGAATGATTCATTCTTGATGATGTCATGTTGTGACTTATTAAGGTAATATTTTTGTTGCTTTTAGTTGCTCGTGGAGAACTAATGTGAATATAGTGGATTATCTTTTGATGCTTTCCAGTCACTTGTATAAGACTGAGGTTTTTTTTTTTATGATTCTTTCATTTCATGAGCACACACCAAAGGTTTTGTAAGATTTCTTTTATACTATTTCCATGGTTGAATGTCATGATATGTCCTATGATATAGGGGTCTTGGGAGTGGCTTGTAGTAGGGGTTTGAGGCCCAAAGTAGTCAGTACCAAGGTAACCTATTGCAAGTTATATAATAAGTGATAATCTAGTAATTAATAATTTTGGGGAAACACACTAAAAAGATAAGTTAGGGATATTTGCCCCGCCCATGCCTTGAGTGATTGTATAGACTAAGGATGGGAATGGGATGATAGTATACTAGTTGCCTCATCTTCTTGAGAGGGGTATCTAGTTCCACATGTGTCACATTGAAGGTCTGGGGTTCAGAGTAACCAGTCCAGGGTAACTCAACACTTGAGGGTCTAGGGTCTATTAAGAGACTAGTCCAGGGTAACTCAAGTAGTTTGACCATGTGATGACACTCCCTAGAATGTAGCCTAAGTCTCCTCTATAGAGTTGGTGTACCTCTGGTGGTGTACTTATTGTTGGATTTGCTTATTGTGGTTATTTCCTTTCATTGATGATGATTGGAAATTTTTGGATGAAGTACTCTTGACATGTGGATTTTGACTTGAGCCTATCTCCTCCAATGCATTCTTTGTTGGCATTTACCTTCCTTCTATTCTTGGATCATTATGATGGATGTTATATCTTATGTTGGATGTTATTTGCTAACATGATTCTTTATATTAATGATTAGCATGTGATAGATGATGTTATCGACTTTGTAGGATCATCTTATGCTTTATTCTTGTATGCTAGATTTCTTTATGCATATGTTGTAGCATGTTTAGGAGTGACATCCCTATTATGATAGTATCAATGATCTCTTCGGTGGCTTAGTATTTTACATGCAGAGGGATGGCTAGGGCCCACAATGGTCTAGTGATGCTATTGACAGTTGGGAGGAACCACACACTTAGATAGTTGTATTTTATGATAAATGGATATCTTTTATGATGATTGTTATAGCTTTATTATTGGATGGATGTATCATGTATGGTGGATGGTTTCATTTACTTATTTTCACTTGTATCATGGATTCGATGAGGATGATGCATCTTTATTTTTGCATATGTAAATTCTTTTCAGCCTTTCATACCCTATGACATGTATAGTGGATAATTGCACATGTCAAATTTAATTTTCTAAGAGGCATTTAGAAAAAATGTATATTATAGACTTTGGACTCTTCATTATTCTTTCATGTGGATGTTTTAGTTGTTAGACTTAGTTTTAATTATATTAAATGTGACTCAATGTCTTGGGATCCTTAAGCAATGTAACCTATTATGTGTGCTTTTAGATGATTACATGTTATTGCTTCCGCTACTATGTGTATGACATGTATGATGTTATCTTTCTTGTTTCAAAAATAAAAATAAAAAATGCTTGGAAAACTTAAGAAAAAACTTTGGGTTAATTATTTTGGATCCCTTGGCGGGGTGTTACATCTAGTATCAGAGCCTAAGTTTCAACATTGGGAACTCTGGGCATAATGTGCACCATTACCTGAGCAATTAGTAAACTTGCAACTGATTTAAATGAAAAACTTTTGTTGACATCAAACTTGAAACCAAATTGTTCTGAGCATTGAACTAGAAAACTTATAAAACATTATAGATAATTTCTTTATATCAATAAATTATGACCTTATGTTTATGTTGGATTCTTAGATGTCATTCTTGTATTTGGGTGTTGTAGGAGAGATGACTTTTGGATCTAGATCAATTGCTAGGGGTCATAGCTCTGGACGTGGTAGAAGTCGTGGGAGAGCTAGTTACCGTATCCCTTCCTCGGTCCATATAGGAAACCCTATTTAGGAAGAGGCTCAAAGGGACCATAGTGTTGAGAAACATGCTGAGATAGAAGAATTAGTCACTAGAGACTTGGTCAAGGAGATCCTAGCATGCCTACCCTTGCAAGATAGAGCTCATCATTTAGAGCATAGAGATAGAGAAAGGTCAATGAGTCCTGGGGGGAGGAACCTAGAGAGCAAAAGGTAGTCTAGCCAGTCCATCCAAATGAAGGACCTACTATGGGTCAAGGTCAAACCTTTCAATGAAGAAGGTACTAGATATGATGCTGAAAATTGGTTGATCACACTAGATAGATGTTTCTCCATGCAAGAATTTGACTCCAACGTCAAAGCAAGATATGCCATCACCCACTTAGAACACTTCGCAGCAGTTTGATGGAAAATAGAGGACAAGAAACTTGGGCTAAATATGCAGACTGTCACATGGGAGTTGTTCCTCAAACACTTTCGTGAGTGATTTCTGTCAGAGCAGTGACAACAACAAAGGGAAAATGAGTTCCATGATTTGAGACAAGGTACCAAGACTGTGGTGGAGTATGAATGTAAGTTCTTCGAGCTTATGTCTTATGCAGGAATCAGTGATAGCTCACCATTGATGGTCCAACATTTCATTAGAGGACTTAATGCTAACATCATTGGGGGTGTTAAGGTGTTCCAACCTCAAACCCTTAAGGAGGAAATATTGTGAGCTACCTTGGTTGAGATGAGTGTGACTTCGAGTCAAGATGGCCTACCAGGTGTTCAGACTAGAAGGTCACCTTATTCAGGAGCATCTACAAATAATCAGTCTCTAGGAGCTGGAAGTTCTAAAAATTCTCCTAACTTCTCTAAGGATAATCAGGAGAAGCCAAGAAGAAATTTCTTTCATGGTATCAGTGGTGGTTCACAGTCAAGGAACTATAGCAACTGGAAGCATAGTATGCACAACAAGTTGGATCGAGTTCCTCGGGCTCTTAGTCAGGATGCCAGTGTTGGTAGTTTTCATCAATCGCATGCATCTAGGGATCAAGGAGGCTTTAGAGGAGATTGCTACTCTTGTGGAAAACCTAGTCATAGAGCAATCAATTGCCCTAACTGTGCACCTTAGCTTGGAGTAAGAGGCTTGCAGACTTTTAGTGTACAGTGGGGAAAAATGCATTCTGAATTTTGAGTTTTTGAGTTGATTCATGGGGCTTGCATAGTGAGTACCTTAGTTTTGTCATTCTTGCAAGCTTCCAGGAGTAACCCTAATTCTAGGAGGGGTGGATGTAGTGCCTACCCTAGTTTACAATTTGCTATGATGTATTTTTGTATTTTACTTTGTGAATCCTCGATGTATTTTCTATTAATTAAGTCTAAACAAAAGATTTAATTAATGACTTAATTAAATGGAAAATTAATATGATATTTTATTATTTAATTTTATTTAATTAATTGGGAAATTAATTAAATAAAAGAATTAAATTTGGAGATGAAAATTATAAGTTCAAAGTTGGAGTGTGATAATATTTATTTAACTTAATAATAATATGTTTAGAGTTCATTTTTAAATAAATGTTAAATAATATTATTATTTAAGTTAATAAATATCTTATTAATTAAGTTTCAAAAATAAATTTAAAAGTGGAAAAGAAATTAATTTATTAAAAATGTCATGATTGCATGATAAGTGCATGAGATTTAAAATTAATAAATTAATTTAAAAAAAAGGGTCAGGTGAATATTAAATAAAGTAATGTGAATTATTTTAATTAATATTCACCTAGGAGTATGCGCACCTCTTTTATGCACATGTTGTCTACAACACGAGAGTTAGCGTATTAATCAAACACATGGTGTCTGCAACCTTATCATTCTTATCCCGTTATCTAGAAGGTTGGATAAGGCTTGTGCTAAGTTGTCAATGCTTATCTTATCTCTTGGTTGTTTCTAGAGACATTCTAGATGCATCTTAGAGGCCATTATATACAGGCTGTCCTAGTGTGTAGGGGGAGGCTCATATGCTTCTACAGGCTCATAGGCTTCTACATGCTTCCTGAGAGGTCCTTATCTTCAACAACTCTTTGTCACTTTGGGGGGTTCACTTTTTGGTGGAACTGCGAATGTTGGAGAAGGAAGGGACTTTGCTCTATAGATTCTATGTAGCAATTTAGCATCAGTGTCCAAGTAGACACTCATGATTTTTTTGAATGTTCTATTACACTCTTTTTCTCCTTCGTATCTTCATCGTGCCTGCTAATTCATGTTTAAATAATTCTCTGGGAACGAATCTCTAATCTTGTAATGTAGAATTTGGACATGCATGTTATTCCAACTGAATTGAGAGTAGATTACATTCTATGATAGTTTATCTCCCCCTTAGAAATCTTCAATATTGTTAAATGACATTTGCCATCTTTACCATGGTTTGGAATGGATGAATTCATCATTGTTTGTCATAGGCTTGTCGCTATATGCAAATTTGGTTTCTATATTACCAATTTATGGGTTTCGCATTCTAATGATGTATGCAAAACCAAACTCAAGTGCTCAACAAATCACTATAACTCTAAATGCCTCCATCCTGGTGTTTTCATGGCTGAATCATTGTCACAGATCTTTATTACTGTATACTAGGTTTGAGCAATGAAGAACAAGGCACAACACTGTCGAAGAGTGTACGATTGCTAATATGGATGTAGGAACACTTGTTTGAATTCTCAAATTAGGAGTACCAAGTATAGTAGGCTCAAGATTCCCATATTAATTTTCAATTTGACCATATTGATTGTATAGGGAGAACCACCTGAATCCAACATTTTAGAGTCCTTTTGTCCCGCTTTATCATCATTGGAGAGTAATGGAGAGTCAGAACGTGCAGATGAATAATGAATTATCATAATTCTCTTGACTTATAATAAGGTTTTCCAGATCTAGCTACCATAGGAAAATCTCATTGTTCAATTTTCACCACATCAATTATTTTCCTTTATCTTGTTTTACCACCTTTCCCAATTAGCAAAAATTCTAAAGATTCAAATGCACTATACTTTATACTAAATGATTAAATAGAAAGTGTTTTGTGGGTTTTTTGTCTTCCCTAATATCATACTAAAACCCACAATGTCGAGAATTAGTGAAATGTGTCAGTATGTGGAGAGTTGAAGAACATTATGTGATTCTAATGTACTGTATTAATTAACTCTAATAATTTGATCATAGAATTTCTCTAAGATTTTTGTAGCCACAATCACCACATTCTAAAAACAAGGGCTCGAACTAAGAATATCTCCTACTTTGGCCATCGTAGCATGGACATTGGACACAAAGATGGATTAATTTAAGATTTCAAAGCATGCAGAGGCATGGTCGATGTTCATAACTATTGTTCATGATGTTTGTGAGGATGAGTCTATTTTAAGAATTTGAAATAGTCCAAATCATCCTGCCTTCTACATTCACTAAGATCCAACCTACCTGTACTCTTGGTAGCAACAATTTGTGCATCAATTATTGTGAGAAACATAACGCACATAAACTCAAGAATCCATTTTCACATTCATACTCTCCATGGTTATATTTGAAACAATGTTAGACCTTAAATCATTGGGTGAAATGGTATGGATTGTTGTGGGTGGTGTAGCTGCTTGCAATGCTTTATTTGCAGGATCATTCAAGACCACGTTTTGCAATCCTAAGATCATTGTGTGGACAACAAGTATCCCTTATCTAGCTAATCTTCCATCATTTTATATTCCATCTTACAGTGCAACCTCATTGAAGGTGACATTATCACAAGTTATGCCCCTCAAGGAACAATAGTAATTAGAGTTGGTGTCAATCCAATCATTCAAAATGTTGTCTTTGTCTCTAAAAGATCTCTTTATGGCTAAGACCGTGGCCCCTAGCACAAATCAAATCCGCATTCAAATCTCCATACTCAAAAACATGATACCACTTTCAGAATGGTTTAAACTAACTTGGGTACCAGTTTCTCAAGACTCACCTAACCCCACTCTCCTCATAACGTCTGTGGGCTGCTGTATTGTACAGCACCTACAATGTGTAGAGATAGCCACATGCCTATGAAGGTTGGCAGTGATATTTAAATCACTATTAAAGTTTTTTTTTCTTAATGTTATTAAGTGTTAACATTAAAAGTTTTATTAATAGTTCTATTTGATAATATACATATATAGTTATTAAACATTAAATATGTTATTTAATAAATGTGAGATTATTGCTAATATGTGTTAATTCAATTTTAAATTATTAAATGTAAATGAGTGTTATTAATAATGTTTTAAATTATGATTTAATCTATTATTAAAGTAATTTATTTGGTATTGATATAAATAATATGTATATTAATTAATTTAATTAAATACAATTTAATTAGAATTAATTACTAATGAGAAATGTTCAAATAAGTATTAAATTTTTTTAGTACTGACTTTTTAAATTAAGTCATAGATTATTTCATTGAAAATGGCAGGTATTATAGTAAATTTCTACTCTTTGATTGCTTTGGAAATTGACCTAAATCGAATAGAGGTAACTTGTGATTTTTTTGGAAACAAGAATGGATTATTTATAAGGGTGAGCTATAAGATTACTTTCTCAAAAGATATACTGGAACCAAATTGGAAACCCTTGTCTTTAACCCAATCATGTGAAACAAAAATTGAAGCCTCATGTGTAACTTAACCATGTGATTCAAAACGAACCCAAACTATAAGACTGCTCTATTATTTGTGTTTGGGGTTATTGGGTTTGGTTAGATGTTGACCATTTCAAGTTGTTACCAAATGCTTGGGGTTGTGTGGTTGTGATGCTATGTTGTTTTAATCTCAATCTTTTTAGAACCTGACCATGGTAATGCGATGACATGCTCTATAATGTATATGAATTATTATTGTTATTGTTTTCCAGTTCCTTGTGTGAAGTTGAGGTGTTTTGAATGATTCGTTCTTGATGATGTCATTTGTGACTTATTAAGGTTATCTTTTTGTTGCTCTTTAGTTGCTCGTGGAGAACTGATGTGAATATAGTGGATTATCTTTTGATGCTTTCCAGTCGCTTGTATAAGACTGAGGTTTTTTTTTTTTATATGTGATTCTTTGATTTCATGAGCGCACACCAAAGGTTTTGGGAGATTTATTTTATACTATTTACATGGCTAAATGTCATGATATATCCTGTGATTCAAATTGAAAATTATATTTATGAGATTTACTTTGTGGAGCATTTATGTGTATTTGGGTGGAAGTACCAACTTATTTTCAGGTTTCCTGTTAAGGAACCCAGTTTGATCATTATGGGTGTTGTGGTATGGGACACAACTGTGTTTTATGTTCTTAAGAGAGGTTGTTTAGGAACATGTCTTGGGAGTGGCTTGTAGTAGGAGTCTGGAGCCCAAAGTGGTCAGTACCAAGGTAACCTATTGCAAGTTATATAATAAGTGACAATCTAGTAATTAATAATTTGGGGAAACACACTAAAAATATAAGTTAAAGATATTTGCCCCACCCATGTCTTGAGTGCTTGTATAGACTAAGGATGGGAATAGGATGACAGTATACTAGTTTTCTAATCTTCTTGAGAGGGTTTTCTTGTTCCACATGTGTCACATTGAGGTTCTGAGGTTCAAAGTAATCAATCCAGGATAAGTCAACACTTGAGGGTCTAGGATCTATTGAGAGACCAGTCCAGGGTAACTCAAGTAGTTTGACCATTTGATGACACTCCCTAGAATGTAGCATGAGTCTGCTCTGTAGAGTTGGTGTACCTCTGGTGATGTACTTATTCTTGGATGTGCTTATTGTGGTTATTTACTTTCATTGATGATGATTGGCAATTTTTGGATGATGTACTCTTGACATGTGGATTTTGACTTGAGCCTATCTCCTCTAGCGCATTCTTTGTTGGAATTTACCTTCCTTCTATTCTTGGATCATTATGATGGATGATATATCTTATGCTGGATGTTATTTTCTAACATGATTCTTTATATTGATTATTATCATGTGATAGATGATGTTATCGACTTTGTTGGATCATCTTATGCTTTATTCTTGTATGTTAGATTTCTTTATGCATATGTTGTAGCATGTTTAGGAGTGACATCCCTATTATGATAGTATCAATGATCTCTTCAGTGGCTTGGGATGTTACATGCTAAGGGATGGCTAGGGCCCATGATGGTCTAATGATGCTATTGACGGTAGGGAGGAACCACACACGTAGATAGTTGTGTTTTATGATGGATGGATATCTTTTATGACAATTGTTATATCTTTATTATTGGATGTATCTATCGTGTATGGTGGATGGTTTCATTTACTTATTTGCACTTGTATCATGGATTCGATGAGGATGAGGCATATTTATTTTTGCATATGTAAATTCTTTTCAGCCTTTCATACCCTGTGACATGTACAGTGGATAATTGCACATTCTGAATTTATTTTGCCAAGAGGCATTTAGAACAAATGTATATTATAGACTTCGGACTCTTGATTATTATTTCATGTGGATGTTGTAGTTGTTAGACTTAGTTTTAATTATATTAAATGTGACTCAATGTCTTGGTATCCTTAAGGAATGTAACCTGTTATGTGTGCTTTTAGATGATTACATGTTATTGCTTCCCCTACTATGTGTGTGACATGTATGATGTTATCTTTCTTGTTACAAAAAAAAAAAAAAATGCTTGGCAAACTTAAGAAAAAACTTAGGGTTAATTCTTTTGGATCCCTTGGCAGGGCATTACAGTGTTCAACTTCCCCTTTTCTCATTCACTCCTCCTTTGAAAATAATGCCAAAGTAATCTTAAAACCTTATTGAAAATATTTTTTTCATGTAGTTGTACCTTGTACCTTTCTTTTATTGATCAGTATTAATTCCTTACATTATTTTCACAACTTTAGGTTGTTCGTAAAGAGTAAACTCATGTGTCAAATCACAATTAGATTGATAAAGCATGAATCAATGTGATCCTACATCTTCCTCTAGTGGACATTAGATAGGGGAATGACCCCTAACTTACATCTTAGATATTCAAAGATATCCTTCGGTAATGGATTTGTAAATATATCAGTAATTTTTTCCTTTGATTTCACATATTCCATACTTACTTGTTTCTCTTAAACTTGTTCTCTCAAATAGTGATACTTAATTGATATATACTTTATTTTTGCAAGCACCATTGGATTATTTAAAAATATTTATATCACTTGTGTTGTCACAATAGATTGTTATAGGATAGATCACCTCCTCTTGCATACCTTTCAATAATTGTTTGATCTACACACTATTAGAATAGTTGATTGAATTTACTACATATTTTGTCTTGATAGTAGATTATGAAATACAACTTTACTTCTTTCTTATCCATGTCACCAATCGTTCTCCTAAAAGAAAGCTCCTCCACCTATACTCTTTATGTCATCCTAATTTCCTATCTAATCAGTATTAGTGTAGGCTCTTAACTTAAAATCTCCATCATTCTTTTACCATAAACCATAGTTCCTTGTTACTTTTAGATATCTCAATATTCTCTTCATAGTAGTAATGTATATTTCTTTATGATTATAAGAAAATCTTGCCACTATACCAACAACATGAGTAATATCTAGTCTATTTTTAATAATATATTGCAGCTTACCAACCATTGATCTATAAAGTGTTACATTTATCTTGGTTGATTCATCTTTCTTTGATAGTTTACATCATGTCGTCATCGATGTACCAACTAGTCTTGATTCTTCCATTCCCAAAAAATTTCAAAATCTCCTTGATTTATTTGGATTGAGTTATTTATATTCTATCCTTGATTTGTTGAACTTGAAATCCACTAAAGAATTTGATCTCTCCAAACATTGGCATCTCAAATTTTGTTCTCATTTCATTTGGAAATGTTTTATCCAACAATTCATGTCCTCCAAATATGATATTATCAACAAATATTTCAACTATCAAGATCTCATCTTCAGATTAACTTTTTGAGTACACATTACTATTATCACTAGTTCTTATGAAACCAATTCTTATCAAATATGAGTGTAATCTTTCAAACTATGCTCAGGGTGTCTTCTTCAATCCATATAAAGCCTCGTGTAGTTTTCATACCATGTTTTTCTAATTCTAATCCATAAATCCTTTTGGTTGCTTAATGTATACTTCTTCCAAAATTCTATTCAAAAATGTACACTTCACATCCATTTGATAAATCTTGAATCCTTTGTAAGAAACATATGCAAGTAGAACTCTCACACCTTCTAATCTAGCAAAAGGAAAGAAAATATCTCACCATAATCAATTCCCTCTTCATGAGCATATTTTCTACATAATAGCATTTCTTTGTTCCTTATTACATCTCCATTTTTATTCATCTTGTTTCTAAAAATATATTCTATACCAATAACATTCTTATTCTTTTGTCTCGATGCTAGTTTCCAAGTGTTGTTCTTCTCAATTAGATCAATCTCTTCATTTAGTGCATTAATCCAATCTTTATTTTCTGGTGCATTTTTTACTTTTCTAGGCTCAAATTCTAAAGTCAAACATATAATTTCTCTCAACTAATTTTTTATCATGATTCTTGCACTCTTGTATCCAATTATCTGATTTTTTGAATGATTTCTTCAAACATAATTTGTTAAAATTTTCTTCATTCTTTGTTCTTTAACATTTTCATCTTTCAGTGGGGGTTCAATCGGTCATTTAGTTAAACCTTGTTTTTTCTTGGGTACTATTTTGTATCGCTCAATTGCATCATGTTTTTTCTTAGGAGGGTACTCAGTACATCTTCCTATACATATACAAATCTTTGACATTCTTCAATATTTTTCTTTCTTCATCATTCTTATATACAAACTCATTAATCCTCACATTCACACTTTTCACCATTTTGTTAGTAACCATGTTTAAATAGTTATAAGATTTTCTCTTAATGGAGTAACATAGGAATATACTTTTAGCACCTTTATAATCAAACTTTTTATTCCTTACATCTTTCAAAATACAACACCTACTTCCAAATATTTCAAAGTAGTTAACATTTGGTGTATGCCCATACTAAATTTTATAAGGATTTGTGTTTGTACCTTTCTTTAGTTGTACTCGGTTAAGGGTATAAACAATAGGAATGATTACTTCTCTCAAATATATTTGTGCAAAATCCTTCTAAATCAATAATGTTCTAACACAATCAATTATTTATTTAATTCTTCTTTTAGCTATGTCATTTTATTTTGGGGTCCTTGGTGTAGAGAGTTGTCTTTTAGTTCCAATCTCATTACAAAAGACAATAAACTCATTAGAAATGAATTCACCTCCTCTATCATACCTTAAGCACTTTAGTTTACTACTCATTTCTTTTTCAAATCTTGCCTTATACCATTTGAATAATTGAAATGCATCATACTTTTCTTTTAGAAACATCACCGACACAATTCTTAAATAATCATCAACAAATCAAATGAAATATTGATCACCAAAATAAGTGATTTATAAAAAGGGTGATGGTTTTGGAAGTTGTAACAATGGTGTTAGGGTTTCTAGAAATGGAGTAGTGGTAGTTAGTTCTTGTTTGATTAGGAATGGTGTGATGGCTTCTAAATCTGGCAAGGGCACTAGTTGTTGAATTAGTAATAATGGTACTATGGCTTCTAGAAATGGTGTAGTGGTAGTTGGTTCTGGTGGTGTGATTGAGACTAGTGTGATGGCTTTTTAATTAGGCAATTGTGCTAGTTTTGGAAGCAATAGCAATGGTACAGTAGTAACTAGTTCTAGTGGTATGATTAGGACTGGTGTGATGGCTTCTGAATCTAGCAAGGGTGCTAGTGTTGGTGCCAAGGTTTCTAGAAATGGTGTTTTGGGAGTTGTATTTGGTTTTGTGGCTTTTGTATCTAGCAATGGTGTTGGTGCTAGTCCTAGAGTTTTTGGTAATAGTGAGATGGCTTCTGACTCTAGTTTTGGTGTAGTGCTTGTCAATTCTGGTTTGGAATATGGCAAGGGTACTTGAGCTGGTGCTACAATTTTTATCAATAGTGTGGTAGTAGCTAGTTTTGGTGGTGTGATCAAGACTAGTGTGATGGATTCAAAATTTGGGAAGGGTGCTAGTGTTGGTGACAAGGTTTTTGGTAATGGTTTGTTGGGCATTGGGTGTTGGATTTGGTTCTATGGCTTCTAAATCTAGCAAGGGTGTTGGTGTTGGTACTAAGGTATATGGTAATGATGTAATGGCTGCCAAAATGTTAAGAAAGGATTTTTCATATTCAAATTCCTTGTAGAAGGGTGGGGGTTTGCAAAAGGCCACAAAACCTTTTATCTTTATTATAATTCCCACCTACAAGCCAATATCTCTTAATCTAGGGGATGAGGTGCTTGTAGAAATTGAGGAACATACTAGGGATCTCTCCAAGGATTCTATTATTTATCTCTTTAAGGGTTTTTGGCCCACTCTCTTAGAGCTCCATGCATGGGATCCATATATTATAGATAATGTTGAGATCTTCCCTTTAGTCAAAAGTTTATTCATTGTTTCTTTTGACAATTCTAAGGATAAGAAGGTCATTCTCTATAATCAGGTATTTTCTTAGGAGAATCACTTTCTTTAATGTTTAAACCATGGGACCAATATTTTATCCCTCAAACTGAGTCTTTCTCAAAATCCCAACTTGGGTAAGGCTTTCAAATCTTCCTCTTTATTTTTGGGTGGATTATATTTTTAAGTTGGCAAGGCTTTAAGGGATTTCCATTTGGTTGACTCCCCATCTTTTGAGTGTTTCCATTCCACTTATGATAGGAATCTAGAGGATATTGATGTTTCAAAGGGTCTCCTAGCTGAGATTATTTTAATTTATTAAAAGGGTTCTTGGAATTAGTTGATAGATTAGGAGGGCCTCCCTTTCAGGTGTAAAAAATTATTTAATACTGGACATATTATTGCTAAGTGTGAGATTGGAAAATCTAAAAATAAATGATCCTCCTCTTGGTGGAATGGTGCATTGGAGCAACATTATTTAGTAGTCAAAATATCTACTCCAGTGGATGAGGTTTCTAGATATGTAGAGTTGGGGGCTCCATCCTCTTTATTGGAAATTATTCCTTCTAGTCCTTCTCAGATGGTGAATGCTTCTAACTCTAAGATGGATGCTCAAGTTTATTTTTGGGTTGGTCCTTTGTCTGTTGGCATTCTTGAATCCTTTTATCAAGATGATGAGATTGTTATTTCTGGATAAGGTATTAAATCTAGTGTTCTTGGTCTAAACTTTGGTAGAGGTAAATCTAGTGGTTTTGGTATTGAAATCACTAATTCTAGACAAGGTAAGATGTCTTGTGCTATGATTGTTGGATATGGTCATTGTATATATGCTAGTATTGGTGTTGTTTCTTCTTTTGGTTCTAGTATTGGGACTTTTAGCTCTAGTGCTTGTACTTCTGCTGCTATTGGAATTGGTAATCAGATTTCTGGTATTTTCTCCAATCTAATGGCAAAAGTGATGACAATTGGTCCTTGTCAAAATCTGGACAAGTTACGCCCTATTTTGGATTCTCAAGTTTGGTAGCCTAAGGATATTATGGTGGAGGAGGGGTGGATGTCTATTACTAGGAAACGATCAAAAAATGTCCTTCCTCAATTTGATATAAATTTATACTCCCAAAAAAAGGTAGTGAAAGATAATTCTTAGTTCCCTTTCTAGTTGGCTAGTTAAGAGTTCATATTGGTTTCTTTTCTAGTTTTTCTTTTTGGTGTTGCTAGACATATAATTTTTTTCTATGGTAGCTTGCTTCTAGTTTTAAGAAATTACTTGGGCTATCTAGTCCCTATATAACCTTTGCTTGGATTCCTTTGGGATGTTTGGGCTTTTTTTAAATATCTTTTGTGTCTATGATGTAATGGGGTTTTGAGTCCCCTCAAAACCTATATTTACCTTATTCTAAAAACTTTGTACTTTCATAGAACCATAGAGATTAGTATGAACCAACTCTAGTACATCATTAGATGAGTAAAAATTTCTTTTAAAACATGACTTAGTCATTTCTTCAATCTAATATTTCTTGCACATCACTTTATCACGTTTGTTTAATCTCAATAAACCTTTCACTCTTTTCTTCTTACTAACCTTGATTATGTTATAAAGATTACATGAGATAACCTTTTGTGCCATAACTAAACATATTCAGACCTTGCAATCAAATGTGTATTCTCATTAGAATCTAGGTAGAATAAGTTACCTCTTGTTTGTTCCCTAGTGCCAATCATATTTCTTGCGTTATCATAGATCTTCACGTTTTGGTTTTAAAACCCCATTCAATGACTTATATTATTCAACTAAGCTACACTCAAAAAATTTAATCTAGTCCCTGAACACTTAAACCTAGTATGCATTGTCTTACCTAATCTTTTCATTCAACATAATTGAACCCTTTCCTCTTACACGACAAGAAACATCATTTCTAAGTTTTAAAAATCCTCCATCATAATATTCAATATTATCAAAATTTCCAATATCACTAGTCATATGATGTGAAAAACCATTATCAATAATCCATGTATTGTTCTTGCTAACTTGACAAATGAGAGCTCTTTCATCTTCATACCCTTCTTTTGAGTCATCCTTTATAACAATATAAAAAACATACTCACCTTCATCTTGATCATTAGTTTAATACTTGGTGTCATCTTCCTCTTCTAAGTAACAACCCTTTTCTTCTTTTTCCTATAGCCTTTATTCATTCAATATCTATTCTACCTTTTTTCATTCTTATTATTCATATTTATGTCAAGACATCTAGATTTAATGTGACCAACCTTGTTGCAATTAAATCAAATCAAAGGTAATTTACCTTTATCCTTTCCTTTTCCTCTCAATAGCCTCTAATCTAGTAGTGCTTCAAGCTCTTTTGTTCTTTCTCCTCTAATTTATAGTCACTTTCATTTTGACTATAATTAGTGTTCTTTTCCTTTCTTGAACTACCAATAGTTAGAGATTACTCGAAAGTAGTTTCTATCTTTGCTAAAAAATTATTAAAATTATTAAAATCAAATATGATTACCTTACCAACCAAAGCATCAATATTAATAACATTGCTGAGTATGGATCTCAAATCTTGAATAGCTGAAACTCTAATAGCATAGATAGATTATAGAGTTCTAAGAACTTTGTTTGCCACAACTTCTTCGCTTATGGCTCCACAAGTTCCTTTAATAGAATTGACCGCTTCCTTGACTCTATTAATTTATTACAAAATATTCTCACCTTATTTTATTCCCAGTGTTGGCAATTTGATTAGTGACAACTTTGAAGGTTATTCCTGTGATGAAGGAGAAAGAGAAGAATATGGGAAAGAATGTCTTGAAGAGAAAGAGAGTATAGGTGATCGGGACATATGTAATTAGAAAAGTGACACGACTTATAAGGGACTAATTTTGACTTAGCCATATCCAAGTTTATCAATATTAGCACCTAGCATTGATAGTGTAGACACTAATTCACAAGGACAAGAATAAGAGGGACAATTGGAACTGACAAAAGTTAAGAAGGAAAAATGAGAAAGAAATGGAGAAGAAATAGAAAAAATATGATGGATGTATAGCCATTTAGACCATAATTGAGGAAAGGAAAGCACCAAATCATAGGACAGAGGCTTTAGTACAAAGAGAAAATGAATTCAACAATGAATAATAGATCATAGTGTTGGAGACACCTCCTAAGGAAACTAGTAAGAATTTAGGTAGTACTTCAAAATCACTATTTGAAGCATTAATTTCAAATTTTCCATAAGATGTTACAAATATGTTTAATAGAAACATGGATATTCAAAAGTATATTCAACTATCAACTTTTTCTATTGGGAAGATGGCAAAGGAAACATGTTGAATAAGTAAGAATGCACAAAGATTATTTGAATTTACTATTGAGAAATTACAAATTAGTTTACATTTTCCTATACAACTAAATCAGAAAAAATATTGAGAAGAGGGTAGAGAATATAATAGAAGAATTTGATAACTATTATTCTACACTTCAAGAGGAAGAAAAGATAAAAGCACAAGAAGATCATAATGTCAAATTTTTAACATAGTATGTGATGACATTAGAAGTGATATTGCACTGTTAGACACTTCTATAAAAGAAATGAGAAAATACATTTTAGAAAGGAAGAATTTGTATGTTGATTGTGCTTTAGCATATAAGATCACTCTTACAACCACAAATTCTTTAAAAGAAATGGAGCAAGAAATTGAGAAGATGATTGAAAATCTGAAGAATAATGATATGAAACTCATTGAATTTGATTAGAATATTGGCAAGGCAAGTGATGAACTTAGAATGTTGCGACACCATAAGCATAGAGCATTGAAGAGATTTAATGAACTTAGAGATCACTTAACACCTAATCTATGTTTAGTTCATAAATAGCTTGATACAATTTTGGGAGAAAAATATATGAGAATTTTGTATATACTTGATGGGGACACAACCCAAGCACAGAATGGACACAATAGGAAAGGAAAAATTTTATTAACTATAAAAATATACTAGTACACTTAGTGCAGAGAAATAGACTCCAAAACATGCCCTATGGGCTTACAATAGCATAAATCTAGAGATAAATTCTTCTCCCATTACCTTCTCTCAAACTCCACTCTGAACTGCCTTTTACAATGCCAAAAATGTTCTTAAATAGACCTCGGAGGGTAAGGATTAGGAATACATTCCAGAAAGTGCTAGTTGGCATCTACCGACAAAATAGAAGGCTCCAAAAGTCCCATTAGAAGTCAGCACAAAATTAGAAGAATCTAGAAATGGTAATCGAACTTTCGAGAGGCATAACTTTTGAATCGTAGCTCCGATTGAAAAACTGTTTACATTTTTGGAAAGCTCTCAAAGTGCTCTATAGCCGTATGGAAAATATTTGCTCATCCCCCATTTTTTGGCCCTGTTCAAGTTCATTTAATGCCCCTAACTTGACTTTGAAGCATTCTTAGGAGGTCTCCAAAAATCAAAAATTTGTAATAACTTTCAAACCGTAGGGCCTTTTGACCTGATTCTTTTTCTAGAATGCTCTAAATTACAATTACATTCATTCGACCAATTTATACCCTCTAATTTATCAAAATTATGGCTCAATTACATACTCCTATTTTTTTGGCATTTACATGTATCCCAAGGTGTTCAAATACTCTAACCTAGAACACTGATAGTGGAACTATGAGAGTTGGAACCTTTATTTGACCCAAATGGGTATCTAGAAATGAAAACACATGAAACAAAAACTAAGTCTAAGTACATTTTTTTTGGGTGACACAGGATTGCCCTTATACCTCTAGATGCTCCTGCATCAGACACTCAAGGTAGATTGAAAAGTGACCCTGTCACTTTATGAATGGTAGAGGAAATCCCAAATGGGAAACCTCAGCTGCTGATATCTAAGTTGAGTCCTTGATTGGTCAGCCTTTCCACTTAACCAGATACTCTTCATACTGCCTATTTTTGGTACTCCTACCCACACGATGATCTAGAATGTCTTCTATCTCCTCCTTCTTAGAAGCAGGAATTGGACATGGCTCTAACATCAACTCCTCATCTGCACCATCATCATGATACTTTGTTAAGTCTACAATGTTGAAAATAGGAGAAATGTGAATTCCATCTAGCAACTCTACTTCATATGCATTTCCTAAGTCATGTTTCTTCAAAA
Organism: Cupressus sempervirens; assembly: GCA_028749045.1. Classification (NCBI taxonomy): domain Eukaryota; kingdom Viridiplantae; phylum Streptophyta; class Pinopsida; order Cupressales; family Cupressaceae; genus Cupressus; species Cupressus sempervirens. The sequence continues at coordinate 441,320,891 of CM053787.1, read as the reverse complement.
ATTTTCAAGGGCCAAATTTCTTCATCTTTAGCTTATTGTAAGTACTGGCTAGAAATCTTTCTTTTCTTAAGTGTACCATGACTAGATCCCCTACTTGGAACTCCTTATGTCTTCTCCTTTCATCAGCCCTAGCTTTATACTATTGGTTCATCTTAGTAATGTGTGTCTAGACCTCCTCATGTAGACACTTGATATGTTCAGCAAATTCTTTAGCTTTAGCACTTGTCCTCTCCCCTTGCTCCATCTTCCTCAATTTTTTTGTAGTCCTTGGGCTACTTCCATATACAATTTGGAATGGTGATCTACCAGTACTCCTATTTATAGAGTTATTGTAAGCAGACTTTGCTTGTGGTAGAATCAAATCCCACCCCTTGGGCTTATCCCCAACTAAACATCTTAGCAAATTTCCCAGACTTCTATTTGGCCGTCAGTCTGCGGGTAATGTGTGAAACTGAATTTCAAGTTTATTCTCAACTTCTTCCACAATGTTCTCCAGAAATACCCCACAAATTTAGTGTCTCTGTTAGAAACTATACTCTTTGGGAGGCCATGTAGTCTTACCACCTCTCTAAAAAACAAGTCTACAATATGGATAGCATCATGAGTTTTATGGCATGGAATGAAATTTGCCATTTTGGAGAACCTATCAACCAAAAAAAATATTGAGTCATTACCCCTTTGTGCCTTTGGAAATCCAAGAACAAAATCCATACTTATGTCCTTCCATGGCTTTGATGGAACAAGCAATGGCTGATAAAGTCTAGTATTGTGACTAAATCTCTGTACAAACTTCTTCACATCCTATGAAATCTGAGGCCAAAAATAATGTTCTCAAAGAATGGCAATGGTCTTATCTCAACCAAAATGTCCTGCCATCCCTCCACTGTGTTTCTCCTTAATCAAATTTTCCCTCATGGAACTCCTTGAAATGCATAATTGACTACCCTTGAATAACATACCATCCTAAATCAGATAGTCTAACCACTTAGTTGTGTCTACAGTAATAGGTTCTTTACAAGCTTTCCATGCTTTAGCAAAATTAGGATCCTCAAGGTACAGATTCTTGAGTTTAGCAAACCCAACTACTTCAACTTGCATTACTATAAGCAACAACTATCTCCTACTTAGTGCATCTACAACCCTATTAGATTTTCCACTTCTATGCTTCAACACAAATGTATAGCTCTGCAAGAACTCTACCCACTTCATATGCCTCTGATTCAATTTACCTTGGCTATTTAGGTACTGTAATGCCTGGTGATCAGTATATAAAACAAATTCCTTTGGCAATAAATAATGCCTCCATTTCTTTAAGGCCTGAACTATTGCATAGAACTCTTGATCATAAATAGAATACTTCTTTTTTGCATCATTCAATTTTTCACTAAAATATGCAATAGTCTTACCTTCTTAGCTTAATATAGCCCCAATAGCGCTACCACTAGCATCACAATCCACCTAGAACACCTTTCTAAAATTTGGAAGTGCCAACACAAGTTGTTCTATCACCTTCTTCTTCAGCACTTCAAAACTTCTCACAGCTGCTGCAGTCCATTTGAACTTTTCTATCCCCTCTTATTGTGTCAGTCAGGGGTGCACATATGCTACTAAAATTCTTAATGAACTTCCTATAAAAACTAACCAGACCAAGAAATGATCTTACCTCTGTAGTAGACCTTGGAGTAGGCCATTCCAAGATGGCTTTTACCTTCTCTGGATCCATTTTGAGACCTTCAGGTGATATAACAAACCCCAAGTAGACTAACTCCCTTTTTGAAAAGATACACTTCTTTAGATTAATTAATAGTTTCTCTTCTCTTAACCTTTCAAGGACACTATGAATATGCAATAAATTTTCTTCCAAAGTCTTGCTAAAAATTAAAATATCATCCAAATAGACAATAAAAAATTTTCCCAAGAACTTGTTAAGTACCTCATTCATAAGCCGCATGAAGGTGCTTGGGGCATTCATCAATCCAAAGGGCATGACTAACCATTCATAAAGACCCTCCTTGGTCTTGAAGGCTATTTTACACTCATCTCCTTCTCATATCCATGTCTAATGATAGCCACTCTTGAGATCTATCTTTGTGAAGTACTGAGCTCCACTCAAGAAGTCCATAAGATCATCCATTCTTGGCAAAGGAAACCGATACTTGATGGTTATCCTATTTATAACTTGAGAGTCTGTACACATCCTCCACTCTCCATCCTTCTTTGGTGTCAGTACTATAGGTACTACACATGGACTCAAGCTCTCCCAAATCAAGCGCTTCCTCAATAGCTCTTGAATCTGTCTATTTAGCTCCTTAGTTTTAGTAGGAGTCATCCTGTGAGCAGCCTTGTTAGGCAAACTAGCTCTTGGGATTAAATATATCTAATGATTGATTTGCCTTACCGGTGGCAATCCTTCTAGAACATTATCAGAGATGATATCTCCAAACTCACTTAGTAAATCTAAAACTTCACTTGGTATTTCACTACTAACTTCTTTATCTTTCCTAGGGATCAAAGCATAGCACATACGCTGATGTTTCATGCCATCTAAAAACTTCCTTCCATCAACAAGACAAATCCTAGCACTGCTACATACCTTTTTGCCTTCCTTTTTCATGGGCTTCAGTTTGTGGAAAACTCCATCCTTTGTTAGAGAGTATGTGTTTGCATGACCATCATGTATTGCATGCCTATCAAACTGCCATGGTCTACCCAACAATAGATGGCAAACATCCATTGGAATAACATCACAGAGAACTTCATCATGGTAACTCCCAATTTTGAACTTCACTAAACATTGTTCACTTACCAGGACCTTATGATCATCTTTCACCCAAGAAATCTGATAGGGCTGGGGGTGTTTCTCCCTCTTGAGCTTCATCTTAGAGACCATCTCCTCTGATACCAAGTTATCAGTGCTACCACCATCAATGATCAAATCACAACATTTATCCTCACACTTGCACTTGGTGCAGAATAAACTCCTCCTTTGTCCTAGTTCAATCTCACCACTTAGTAGGACCCTTTCATTTACTAAAGTCTCTCCTCTTTTTGCATCCTCTAAATGTGATGATTGTGCATCCTCATCCACATGAGAAACCCTAGCTTGACCCTCATCTCTCCTATCTGTCCTTCCTTGTCATTGAGGGCATTCAAAGGCACGATGACCTTCTTCATTGTAATGGAAATAGGTACCATGAAAGCCTCATCTTCCTTGTCCACATCCTCTACCTCTTCCTCTCTAATTTTTGAAGTTTTGATCATGGGAGCGGTTGAAACCCTCATTCCTCTGGTTCCTGCTAGTACCCACATCTTCATTTTTCTTTTGGGTTTCATTTTAGCCTCTAGATGACCTACCACTACCCCTTCCTCCTTGACCACACCCTCTTTGACTCCCTTCAAACCTTTTATTTAGCTTCTCTTGAACTCGTAGGGCAAATTGGTATGCCTCCTAAATGCTATTCATTCTTACCAAACTTAATTCCTCCTGGATGCTAGGTCACAACCCACTGATATAACAAGCAACCTTCTCCTTATTTTCTTCTGCATGCCTCGCTCTAATCAAAATTTGATAAAACTCCTCTATATATTCCTGGACTGATTTTCCTACTTGCTTTAACCCATGCATCTTCTTAAACAAATCAAGCTCATAGTCAACAGGAATAAACTGCTTCTTTAGTTTGTCCACCATGCGATCCCACCTTGTGATCTTCTCCTTTCCTCTTCTATTTCTTTCCAGTTGAACCTCTTGCCACCAAATTTTGGCATGTCCTTTTAGTTTGGCCTTTGCAAACTTAACCCTATCTAGATCCCTGATATCCTCATACTCAAAGTACTCTTCTAGTTCATTGATCCAATCGATCAACTCATCTAGTTTCAGATTTCCTGAAAATACACCCACATCAATTGTAGGTCTTTTCTCAAACTTAGTAATGGCCCTAAAAAGCCTCTCCTCTTCTTGATTTAGAACTTCTTTGTCAACTTCCCCTTTTGGTCCAATTTCTTCTTCTTCATTATTGTCCTCACTTTCGTCACCTACAGTAACATTTGTTTCTCTACGGAGTTCCTCCTGCAATGCTTGTACCTACCTTTGGAGGGCTCTAACCTCCTCAAGATTAATACCTCTGGCCCTTCCACCATGCTCTCTTCATGGAGGCATCTTCTTAACTCAAACCCACAACCACACAGTCTTGGTGCAAACTACCTCATAGTCGACGCTCTGTCTACACACTCAGGAAAACCAACTCTAATACCACTTGATGGGGACACAACCCAAGCACAAAATGGAAACAATAGGAAAGGAAAAATTTTATTAACTATGAAAATATGCTAGTACACTTAGTGCAGAGAAATAGACTCCAAAACATGCCCTATGGGCTTACAATAGCATAAATCTGGAGATAAATTCTTCTCCCAATACCTTCTCTCAAACTCCACTCTGAACTACATTTTACAATGCCAAAAATGTTGGAGGGTAAGGATTAGGAATGCATTCTAGAAAGTGCTAGTTGGCATCCATCGACCAAATAGAAGGCTCCAAAAGTTGCATTAGAAGTCAGCACAAAATTAGAAGAATCCAGAAATGGTAACCAAACTTTCGGGAGGCATAACTTTTGAACCATAGCTTCGATTGATGAACTGTTTGCATTTTCAAAAAGATCTCAAAGCGCTCTATAGCCCTATGGAAAAGCTTCACTCATCCCCCATTTTTTGGCCCTATTTGAGGTCATTTAATGCCCCTAACCTGACTTTGAAGCATTCTTAGGAGGTCTCCAAAAACTGAAAAACTGCAATAACTTTCAAACCGTGGGGCCTTTTGACCTGATTCATTTTTTGGAATGCTCTAAATTACAATTACATTCATCCAACCAATTTATACCCTCTAATTTACCAAAATTATGGCTCAATTACATACTCTTATTTTTTTGACATTTATACGTATCCCAAGGTGTTCAAATACTCTAACCTAGAACATTGATAGTGGAACTGTGAGAGTTGGAACCTTTATTTGACCATCCAAAAATGAAAACACATGAAACAAAAACTAAGTCTAAGTACATTTTTTTGGGTGACACAGGATTTCCCTTATACCTCTAGATGCTCTTGCATCAATACTCTTCTAAATGCACTAGAACTAATAGCGTATGGATTATGTGGAGTCGTCAATATTGTAGATGTAGTGAAAATTTCATGGGATGAGGATTTCAAACATTTATAGATAAAATTTTCTTATTGTATAAGTCTTTTGTGGAATAAATCAGCTTAAGGATAGAACAAGAACATACCAAAAAAATTTCATGTACTCATTATTTGACTCACCTTTGTTATTAATGCCAAAGAGTAGGTGATGGGTAAGAAAATTTGTATGTATTATGCATATTGTAAATATTGTAAAGGGAGATATAAGTTAGATAATATTCTAAGGTGGTGTAAATTATGTATGTAAAAGATGGTATATTAATAAAGATGATCTACAATTTTGAAATTCTATTTTGGCCACCAATCTTGCAATTTTTTTACTTAGCCAATTTTTTATGTTTCCATCAATGCTAAGGGGGGAGGTTGTTTAAAATTTAGATAATGTAAAGTATTAGAGTTTTCATTGTTAGAGTTTTAGGTGACTCTACAACACCCCTAAGATCAAATGAAAGACCAAGATAACTTCCACAACAGATTGCAAAGACAATTGTATGAAGATGCAAGAATGCTATTATTGGTAATGGACTTGATTGACATCCAATGGATTGATTTGAAATGTACATAGTAGGCCTCCTTATACAAGAGAGATGATAAGAGACAATGATAAGGAGAAGATAAGCTATCACCCACACAAGGTGGAATCACATGTCCACCAAAGGTGGACCATCCTCCATTATGCAATGAAATATGTACAATGATGAGGATGATAATGTGATAAGTACACTAAAGGTGGAATGAGATAAGAACTATGACCACCTAGAGTGGAATTCTCCTACACCATGTGTTTAATTGAGGTGAAAACTCTTAAGTGTCTCAATCACAAACTATTATACAATGCATTATCCTAAGTAAACTTAAGTGTAATTAGTGAATATTTAATTACACCAAACCCCCACCCCTCACCTTAAGTGCAACTTAGGAAAGTACACTTAAACTCACAATGCAATATGGGTCCTAGCTACAAGGTCATTTTAGGTACCCATGTACAATATGAAAAGAAATGCATGAAATGTAATCTCTCATAAAGTGGAGAAAGAGAGAAAACCTCATGGCAAAAATCCTCCTCCAAAAAAGAGATGAAAACAAGATGCATGGATGGATGGAGTACTCAAGATCCCCCAAAAATTGCATACATCATGTATATACAAAGAATGATCCCCCCATAGGAAAAAAATAAGGGGACATGATATCCACCTCATAATGAAGAAACTCCAATGTAGATGAAGAGTACCTGCAAGCAAAATATAATCCAATGCCTACAAGAAACATGTATCTCCTTAGGAAGAAATAAACACATCAAAAGATGGAGAAGCCACTCCACGTAAAATGTGAGGAAGGAGGAAGAAGGTCTCCATGTATGCATCTTTGAAGACTAAATAGGTGTCTCCAAGCTCAAATATTCTGTCACGCCATCAAGCTGACCTATGAGATGTGAAAAAACAAGAGAACATGAAGAGTTGGTAAATCCAATCTCCAAAGAATGTGAAGAAGTATCTCAAAGAGAAACCTCCTCAGATGTATTAACTAAATATACATTATGAGACTCATCTAAAAGAGCATCTAGGAATTCATCCCACATTGCAAGATTTGAAGCATAAAGATCATTCTACCGAATAGTAGAACTTATGTCTAAAGAAGCAAGAGGTGGAGGAGTAAGAAGTTCAATATTTGTTTCAAGAACAAAATGATTCATGTTTCCAATATTCTCCTCAGATAAATAATTCACCCTTGATAAAGGGTTAGGTACATCATGAATATCATCATCATTATCAACAAAATGTGCAAAAGAATATAAGTGTGATGTATGATCAACAACTCCCATAGCTATGACATCTCTAGTCTCCATATCCCTAATATAGACATGATTAGGAGTGAACTCAACAATTTTACCTTGTGCCCCATGAGTATTTGGTAAATGGAAAGGAGATTACTATTCAAGGATGGTACACAAAGAACATCATTAAATGTACCCTCTCCCATAGGAATAGAACCTTCCCCACAAACCTTCATGTATGTATTATTACCCATCAATATAGGTGGAGAATTTTAAGGCTCAATAGAAGAAAAAATATCCATAGAAGATGCCATATGATGTGACACACTTGAATCAAGAAGCCATTTACCTTGCTCAAGATGTGTGGAAGCAATGAGTGCTTGTCCTTTGCCTCTAGATGATGATGTAGATGTAGAAATTGCTTAATATTGAGAAAGAGAAGACATTGATGAGTGAAACAAGATATTGTTGTCTTAAAGAATGTAAGTAAGCTCATCAATCTTCTTATGGAAATATTTATGCTCATCATGTCCTAACTTTTTGTAATAAGCACATTTATCTCTTTTTCTTCTAGATGCTTCCTCTTTTGAAGAGAACTTGGATTCAATATTATGTTGTGAAGGAGAGTTATAACCTTTTTCATGTTGTTTAGGATCCTTGTGTTTTCTATTTCCCTTTCCTTTGGGAGCCTTTGGAGAGGAGTCATTTGTAACCAATGCTTAATGCTTTGAAGGCTTCAATTGACCCATGTGTGCTAACTTTCCTAGTTCCCTTGTGAACTAAGCTATAAATTCATTAAGAGAAGGAATTTTGTATGCACTACCAAGAGCATTCATAGTAGCATAAAGTGTTGAAACAAAGATTGAATATTCAAGACCTAGGTTGGAAAGAATATATAATATCAATTTCTCATCATCTTTAGTTATGCCACAATTAGAAAGCTCCAATCTAATGGAATTAAACATAGAGAAATTTTTTTTGAATATTGTCAAAATCACATGGACTTAGACCTATAAGCTTATTCTCCAATTTGAATTTTCTTATTCTATTAGGTTTACCAAAGATTCCTTCCAATGTTGTCCAAGCATCATGAGGATGTGTGTAGGATGAAATATGATATAGAAAATAATTGGAAATGGTAGATCTAAGAGAGTCAAGTGCTTTATCCCTTCTATCAAACCATTTCCTTCTTTCTACAACACCTATAGTGGGTTCTAGATTATGTCGAAGAATCATTCTAAGCAATCCATTACTCATCAATTGATTAGAAACTACTTGTTTTCATTCATGATAGTTATATGGAGTGAGTAATGGAACTTTTGAAAAATCCATAATGAAATCAATTGATATATCCTTCAAATTACTGATTCAATTAAGAAAATTGCAATCCAAGTATTAACTTAGTGCAAATATAGCCAAAAAAGACCTATTTCTGAAAGTGATATGCCCACTCCAAATCATTGAAATATAGTTATAGATCTAGAAAGTAGAGGAAAAATCATGCACTTTCAAAAAAATTACACCAAAAATGTTACCGAATGTGCCCAACTAGAGCATTGAAAGTTTCAGAAAATGGCTTTTGTGATTTTTAGAAAAATTTAGAGACAAAGATCCAAAATCACTTGCACCATTGTGTAGATTGTGAAATTCTACCCCAAAAAAAAAAATATCTCAAAAAAAGGAGTTCATATGAGGGAGATATTATTGTTTGAAAATCGCCTCTGAAATTATTTTTTCTGAATCACCGTCGCTGCACTTTCAAAAATCAAATGGCTCTAGATCTGGCCTTAGATGTTTGATTTGGATGAAACAAAATTTTATTTAGGGGTTTTTGGCCCTCCTCTATATGATGCCAACCTCTAATTTTCACCAGCAAGCTCCAATTTTCACCTACAATAGAAGGTCACAAAATACAACTCCCAAAATTTCCTCCAAATTGTAATGTCCAAATTTTGAATGTTGTATGTTGCACCAACAATAAGTAAAGCCAAGATTGCACTTCTTGAGAACAAGTCTTCACACCATGAGAGCTTTCATACCATGTTAGAGTTTTAGGTGACTCTACAACACCCCCAAAATCAAATGAAAGACCAAGATAACTTCCATAAGAGATTGACAAGACAATTGCATGAAGATGCAAGATTTTTATTATTGATAATGGACTTGATTGACATCCAATGGATTGATTTGAAATGTACATAATAGGCCTCCTTATATAGGAGAGGCGATAAGAGACAATGATAAGGAGAAGATAAGCTATCACACACACAAGGTGGAATCATGTGTCCACCAAAGGTAGACCATCCTCCATTATGCAATGAAGTATGTGCAATGCTGAGGATGATAATTTGATAAGTGCACTAAAGGTGGAATGAGATAACAACTATGACCACCTAGAGTGGAATTATCCTACACCATGTGTTTAATTGAGGTGCAAACTCCTAAGTGTCTCAATCACAAACTATTATACAATGCATTATCCTAAGTAAGCTTAAGTAAGTGTAATTAGTTAATATTTAATTACACCAATAGTCATTTATGGAAACATATAGTATGCTTAAGATGGAAGAAGTTAAAATGAAATTTGAAGTACAAAATTGTCTAAGTATGAAGAAGGGGAACCATGAACAAAAAAAGACTTTTGTTTAGAGAGCTTCACTGGAAGCACATGCATACTTGAGCACCTGAATGAAGGTATTATAGATAGTTTATAACACATGTAAGAAAGCTAAAAGTAATAACAAGTTTTCTATGAGTTATGATTGATTTATTAGTAACATGTTAATAGGATAGAATAGAGTAAACAACAATTTAATGAATTTTTGGTTAAGAGATTATTTTGGTTTAGAAAAATAACTACTTAACAAGGTTTGGAAGACATCTTAGATGTTAACCCACACATGGAAATGTTTTATTTGAGGATTTGAAAACATACAAGGTGGCACAAGGCCAACTAATGAAAGAAATTGGTATAAAGGCAAGGAATTTTGTTTAGCAAAGTGTGGCATTGTATTGTAATGATATGATGTTTATTTTGGGACTCGTTATGATTGATAAAGATATAAATTTGATGTTAAAGCATAGAAAAGTAGTTTTATGTAGAGTTTATCAGCACACTCAAAGGTTTTTGTATCTATCTCTATTAATAGCTTTGTGCAGTTGTAGCTGCATGTTTTAGCAGTGGGCTCATCTTTCACTTTGTATTTTAATCACAAATCCTAATAGGTGAAGGCTTGTAACAAGGATTGATACACTATACAGATGTAATAGACTCCTAATATGGTCAATATCTTTCACAAGACACTTTTGATTAGTAAATCTTTTTCTGGGTACCATCCCCACTAGGGTTTCCCTTAGCCAGGGTGTCCCCGGTTAAAAAATAATGGTGTTATGAAATTTATTGTATTTTTTAATATAAAAGAAGCCAAAACTAGGGGCTAGCCCTTTACAAAATTGGTAGAATAACTAACAAAATATCATCAGGCAACTAGTAGACAACCTTACAGACCCCCTAATAGTTTACATCAAAAAGATAAGTAAGAACATAACAATTGTTAAAAGTACTAGAGTTCCTACTCTTAAAACCAACAAAGTTTAAGAAGCTAACAAAAGATGTGTAGGTGGTTATTGCATCATACCACCAATAGCCCAGAACCAAGTTCGTCATAAAAAACAAAACCATCACTAAAGGATGGAGAGGAATAACTAGCAGAGTACCAAAAAACACCAAGCACTAGGAGGCCACTAACTAGCATTTTTTTCTTTCCTTTCCTAGCAAGTAGGACTTGGCTCAGTCTTCAACAAGGAAACTATAGAGAAGCTTTGAGTCTTCCTTCTCAAGACCCTCCTCTTCTAATGCATTAGCCAAAAGTTGGAGAGTGGTAGCAACTACATGGATCACTTTTAGAGTGAACTTTAAGAAGATGGTGAAGCCCCCCTCCATGGCATTGCACCTATCATTTAACTCCTAGAGGTCCTTGCAAGTAACAACCCATTCTCCTTAGTTCCAAGCTTTAGAGCCCTACTGTAATTTGCTAGAAAATTCCTATTGTCTTGCACATCAAGATTATTAGTGGGGGCCTTTAGGTTTTCTTGACCATCTTTCCTAATTAGGGAGAAAATAGTGTCAAGGGAGTCTTTGATGGTTTTGGGGTTATCGTGGTTGTCAACAGAAGGTAGGATGATTGTGGTGAAAACATGAGTGGGGTCAAGGGAGGGGTCCTTGGTAAGATTATCTACCTCAAAATCCCAAGTGCCATCAAGAGTGTCATTTCATTTCTCCACCTCTTTGTCAATCTCATATTTCCCCTTCTCCTGACCATCCCCCAAGATCTTATCACTCTCCCTAGGATTGGTATCTTCCTCCTCCTCCTCCTCTGAAGAGAAACTATTCATTTTTTTGTATCTATCATGGGTCTTAGTAATTCTTCCTAACCTTCTACTATTCCCACATATTTCCTCATATAAACCCCCCAATTTCCACCTCCACCCTCTTATGCATTTTAATTTTTTTTATTTCCAGTCAGCTCAAAGGCTAGGGTTTTGTTCTTCCTATGCTTAAGTGGGGTTTTTGTTTGAGAGGGTTAAGGAGTAGGGACATAGTTATCACCGAAAAACTCCAAACAAAGGGGGAGGGCAGATGGAAGGATATTATGAATGGTAATCACACAAGGTGGGAAAAGGGCTGGGTGGAACTAAAAAAAGATGAAACATGAGCCCTTGGTATAAGATAGTGAGATTATCCCCTTTCTTCTTTTTCTCTCTAACATCCATCATAGTCTCTTTGAGGGTGTGCATCAAAAATAAGGGAATGTAGACTAACTCCCTATTATGAAAGTGGTTAAGAAAAGGGACATGGTAAAATTAATACACATTGTGTCTACCTTAGTGTCAAATATTTCATATTGACTAGACACACATCATCCTAGGGCTCTAAAATATTATCCCTCCTAAAACCACCATGATCCTGGTTTGGGGACTCATTGCCTCTAAAGAATCTAGATAGGCTAGCTTTATCCACTACCTTTGTAATCTTCTTCCATTTCCTACTAGTTATGTCTAGGCTTGTTGCCATGGAAAGACTCCTCATTCACCTAAAATGTGATGCCATTGATAGTAACACACCTATCCTTCTAGTTAGAAATGAATTATTGCAAACTATTCTCATTATAGCCAGCCATGGGCTACATATAGGTCCAAACAAACCCTTCTTCCTTTAACATTATCTAGGTGGCCTACCTTTTGGAAAAATCCTTCATCTTCATGGACTCCAATCTGTTAGGGTCCCCACCCATGGAAACTTTTTCCTCAACAAAATCTCTTTCCATGATCTCAGTAATTCTCATTTGGACCTAGGAACTGACTAAGATAGGACTAGAAATGATGTATTTAGTAGTTAAAATGTCTTCTTCCTTATTTTTGTGAGGCTATGAATTCCAGAATGTACTAGCTAGTTTAAAGTATCATTATAGGGAGTGCACATAATCTGCATGTAATACCTTAATGATCTGGCCTTAATAATAATGGGGACTTTCTCCATAATCATGCCATACCACCAAAAAATGATGTCACTATTTTTAAAGCTAGCATTATTAATTTCATCCCCTTTTCCATGCTATTTCATGATGCAATCTACATGGTCGATCCTCCTGAAACATCTTGTCAAAATCAAGGCGATCTTAACTATCATAAGAATAGAAAAGCTACCATATTTTCCCATTCTCCAAAATTAGAAGGTCATCAAACTTAATTTAGAGGAGTCATTTCCCTACTAATAAGGGAATTTATATAGTTAGGTAACATTTCAGCATTCTTCTAGCTTTTTATGTTCTCAAAATCAAAACCCAATCCTACCAAAGTGTCTACCACCACATTACCTTCCCTATAAGTGTGATGTAATTCATAATGATCAAGGGCCATGAGGTATTGCCATATGTCACCCAAGATTTCATGCAAGGCCCAACAAGGTTGAGCATGCCCTTGAATAGAGTTAATAATAAGTTTAGAGTCCCCTTCTATGGTTAATATTCTAACCTTTAGCTCTATAGCAAATTTTAGCCCCCAAAGTAAGGCAGTGGCCTCCACCATGATATTAGTTCCCTGGCCCAAAAATCCTAAGTAGGAAAATAGTACATCACCCTTTTTATTTCACACTATACCTCCAGCTACTGCCAACCCTTTGCGCACTGCACCATCAAAGTTGAGTTTCATAGTGGACCGAGTGGGAGGGATCCAACAAATAGTCTTCCTAGCTAACATTTTTGAATTGTCAAATTTTTGGAAGTTAGGGAGAATTTTCCATCTCCCATCAATATCCTCTTCCTTCCTACTAGGGAGTTCTTGTGGCACTTTGAACTTTTCCACCATAACATTCTCCATGATCAGCTTTCCCAAATTATCTCCCACAACCTCTCACCCCTCTACTCCTCCCAAAAGACCCCATTTTTTTTCTCCTTCCAAACACCCCAAAAAATATGTGAGGGGGAGGAGATTCCAAAGGATTCTAAGAAAGAGGTGGTAGAAAGGGAAGCTCCATTTTTCCATGAATTTTTCCATATTTTTTGTTCATGACCCAAACCAATGGGATTTTATTCTATATGTAGGACCAAAACTTTAAAGTATAGGGACATTCCACAAAGATGTGAGCAATAATTTCCTCTCAATCCTTAGAGAGGTAGCATCTATTGGTAATTGCTAAACCTCTTCTTTGTAGGTTGTCAATAGTAAGGATCTTTTTGTGCATGACCATCCACTAGAAGAAATTAACTTTTGGGAGTAACTAACTATTCTAGATCATTCTCCATCTGATGGAGGTTTGATCTTTTGAAAAATAATCTAGTAGGCAGAATTAACCGAGAACTGACCATTAGTCCTCTTGTCCCAAATCACCTCATCAGATTGGGTATGCAAAGGAAGTATATGGTGACTATCATTTCCTCCAATTTTTTAACTAGAGGGTCCTCTCTATTGGGAATATCCACAGTGGATAAACATTTCCATCTCCTTTGGTCATCAATATAGTCCTCCACCTTCATCCCCACCATTCTTTCTAAAGTTTCTTGGAGGTTGTTGAATTTGCTATAGATTAGTGTTTTCCCCACTATCTAATTATCCTCCCAGAATCCTATTTTTTTACCATACCCAACCAATCATCTCACACCTTTCCTCAGAAGGGACCTTTTTTTGAGGATGATGTTCCATACTTTAGAGCCACTAGGGAGAGCATTATCAAGGAGATTATATCAAAAATGACTGTTGCATAGGTATTTAGCCCTCGTGATTCTTCCCCAACTAGTCTTATTTTCAACCAATCTCCACCCCACTTTAGTGAGCAGTGCTTTATTCATATAAAAAAATCTTCTTATTTTCAACCTCCTTTAGCCTTGGGTTTGCACACAGTCTCCTAGTTGACAAGGTACTATTTGTTTCTCTCCTCCATGCTATACCAAAGGAAATTCCTTTGCTATCTTTCAATTTTTCCTACCATACTCTGATTAATCTTGAATATTGAAAGAAATTAATAGGTATTCCCTATAGAGTTATAACTAGGAGTTGTAGTTTTCCCACTTTGCTAAGTAATTTACCCTTCCACCCAACAAGCTCTTTTTGAATTCTTTCTAGGATAATGTTCCATAGGTGGTAGAGACCTTCTTGATAGTCATGGGAAGACCAAGGCAGGTGTCTGGGAGGTTCTCTGACTGACATCAAAGAATAATTTTAACCTTAACCTACAAAACCTTTGGGGTGTTAAAAAATAAGCCCTACTTTTTACTAGGTTAATTTGCTAACCTGAATAATTCTCATAATTGGTGAGAAGGATCCTCCAAGCTCTAGCCTCCTAGATAGAGGACTCACCAAAAAGGAAAGTGTCATCCACAAATTATTGAATAACCTAAGGCATCAAAGTAGTAGCTAGTTGGATACCTTTAAAGTCACTTGACTTAGCCAATATATAAATTGACCTTACTAACAATTCATCCACCATAATGAAAAGGTAAGGGGATAGAGGGTCACCCTATCTTAGGCCTCTACTAGTATCAAAGTTTCCCTAAGGGGTCATATTGAGTAGCACCTCAAATTGTGTGGTTTCCACCATGGTTTTTATAACATTCACATTTTCCTTACTGAACTCGCCTGTTCTAGTACTTCATAAAGGAGGGTCCAATTGACTCTAACATAGGCCTTAGATATATCAAGTTTAAGGGCCATACCTAGTTTTAAACTTTCCTCCATGGAGTGAATGATTTTATGGGTAGTAATCACAGTGTCCAAAATTTGATGACCTAAGAAAAACCCCTTCTGAGGGCTCACAATAACCATAAATAGAAAGAGTTTAATCCTATTCACCAGCTCCTTAGAGAAAACTTTATAAATGGTATTTCAAAGGTTGATTGGCCTAAAATCACCTATAGTTGTGGGTGTCTAGATCTTAGGTACAAGGAGTATAAAGTTTTTATTGATCCTTCTTAGCATTTTGCCTATTATGATCATATCCCTAGTGGCCAAAATTAGTTCATTTTTTATCATTTCCTAGAAGTTATAAAAGAAGGCTTGTGGGAAGCCATTTGGGCCTAGAACCTTGAAGGCTTTCATAGAGAACACAACATTCTTCACTTCCTCTTCTAAGACTTTCTCTTTTAGCTTATCATTTTTCTCATCCCCCAACACTATTGGGATGTTTTTGAGCATGCTTCTCCTAATTATATTTGTTGGTGTAAATAAGTATTTACTATTTACACTTACTTAAGTTTACTTAGGTTAATGCATATTTTTTATTTTTTATTTATTAGCCACCTAGGAGTATGCATACTCTTGTGAGTTGTCATGTTGACAACATAGGAGTCCACACCTCTTTTATACACATGGTGTCTAAAACATAGGAGTTAGCACATTAATTAAGCACATGGTGTCTACAACTTTATCATTCTTCTCCACTCATCTAGAATGATGGATAAGGCATGTGCTTAGTTGTCATGATGCTTATCTTATCTCTTGGTTCTTTCTAGAGACATTCTAGATGCTTCTTGAGAGGCCTTTATACACAGGCACTCCTAGTGTATTTACACATCATTTACTGAGCAGAGCAATGTATTAGGACATACTCTAAGTAATTGATCATATCCATTTTTGGTCTAAAATTGCACTTGTGTTGAGTTCTACAATCTTGGGTGAATTTTTCCCTAAGGAAAATTCTTACATGGTATTAGAGCTATACCAAATTCTTACATGGTATCAGAGCCCTTGGAGATTTTCTCATGACATAGTCATTCAAGACCATTGTTGCTTCAACACCTCATCCCAAATCCAGAGTACTACAAAAATTGGGAGTGTCTAGAGCTAGATCTAACCTCACCATTGTATCTAGAATGCTGATTTAGTGAAAATCAGCTATAAAGTTTCCTACCCTAGGCCAAAGTCGATTATGAGGCAATTTTTTTGCACACTAGCACCTAAAGGACCAATTTGCAGCATTGGTATGATCATTTCAGGTCTATACATTTAATTTTCAGATTTTCATTTTTTTCATTTGCATCTCTACAATTTTTTTTGGATCTGCATCATTTTCTAGAAATTTTTTGGCCATCAGGTCATAGGATAGATTTTTTGTAGGTGAAGATTGAAGCTTGCTAGTACAAATCAGATATTTGCATCAAATTTAGAAGGACCAAAAACCCCCAAATCAGATTTTGTTTCATCCAAATTGGACATCTAAGGAAAAATCTAGGGCCATTTAATTTTTGGAGGCACGGCAGTGATTCAGATGAAATAACAGCAGCAGTGATTTTCAAATAGTGATATCTCTCTCATATGGACTCCTTTTTGCAAGAAATTTTTTGTGTTTTGGGGTAGTATTTCATGATCTACACATTGGTGTAGATGGTTTGAGATCTCTATTCTTTAATTTTTCTACAACTCACAAATCTCAATTTTTGCCACTTGAAATGCTTAGTATGGGTTCATCTAGACTCCAAATCAAGTTCCATTTTCTTTTAAAATGCATTTTTTTTGGTCTAATTTCTAGATCTAAAATTAGATTATAGGTTTTGTGGATAGAAATATTACTTTCATAAATAGGCCATAAATTGGCAAGTGGTTATCAAGTGCTTAAATCATACATTGGGGGGGTTCTTTGATTGTTTGGGGGTTCATTGATTGATCTCATGAAGGAATATTGTTTTGCATGTCAGCATAGAGTTAGACCCAGGTTGAGAAAAAGAAACTATCACACATGGAGTGATACACTCCTTGATCATCTTAGAAGAGAGCATAAGAAAGTATTTCCTTATTTATGTTCCAATGACTTGATCTTCGACACTAAAGAACAACCACCTATTGGTAGACTAATCGTTATCATTCTTACTAGTCTCTCTTCTTCTGATTATCATAAGATGGTTGCCAAAATATGGTCTCCACATGATTATTGGATGTATCTATGGGAGAAGTATGGAGATCCAAATATTCCTCCATTTCTAGAAGATATTTTATCTCCAATTGTTGCATATTTTATCTCCAATTGTTGCTACATCCTCTTCAAATGAGATCACACCTCTAGCTCCTATTGCTCTTACTGATCCTGTTCTGGCCATAGACACTTCGAATTCAGTGTAGCAGGACACTTTGTGTCTTCCTACTCTACCTTCATGTGACAACTTCCTTTCTGCCCTTGCAAGCCTATTCATGGAGTCTCACATTGAATATGTGGGAGACACTCTTGAGGATATTCATCTTCTCTTTGAGGCAAATAATTCATTCGTTGTCATAGTGATAGATTCATGTACTTCAACACAATAGGGTATACATGCTCTTCTAGCCTCAAGTGATGACTTCTTGATAGACATTTTAGCTCTATTTGTAGAGTCACACACAGTGGATTTGGAGGGCTTCTTTGATGATCTACCACTTCTCTTTGCTAAGGATGATACTTCTATAGTTGTTTCAAGGGCCCACTCTGACCCTCATGTCCATTCTCTATAGGATCAGTCTTTACAGGCTGATGTGATTGTGGATACTTATGTACAAAATTTGTAGGAGGTCTCTTTGACATTTGAGAAGAATTTTTCTTTTCTAAAACATTTTCTACATCACTCCTTGTTCGATCTGCACTTCTCAATATTTTTGGAGGAAGCCATCATCAAAATTGACATAGGGACACTTGAATAGGTTTTAGAGAAACTGTTCATCTTAGAGATTCCTTCTCCATATAGAGGATGCATCTCCTTACTAACCTTGCATTTGTTTCTTCCAAAGGGGAGAAACATCATTCAAAGGTCATGGATTAGCTTCTACATTCGAGCATTTCTCACTAATCAGCATACAACTTTTGGGGGAGAGGGATTACCTCATCCCCTTCTTCCCCTTTTTGTGGGGGACTTTTTCCTCTTAGGGGGATTTTTCCTTCTCCATTTTTCTCTTGTATATACTTGATGTATGTCGTAATGTGGGGGGGGGTGTTGATTACTCCATCCATCCATGCATCCCTTTTCATCTCTCTTTTTTTGGGGGTAGGTTTTTCCCATGAGGTTTTGCCTCTTTCCCTACTTTATGAGATATTTTCATTTGCAATATGTACATGGGTACCTAACATGTCCTAGTCCCATTATACATTTCATCCTAGTTTTTGTAAGCTTAAGGGCATTCCCCTAAGTTGCACTTAAGGGCAGGTGTTGGTGTAAATAAGTATTTACTTTTTACACTTACTTAAGTTAATGCTTTTTTTATTATTTATTTGTTAGCTACCTAGGAGTATGCGTACTCTTGTGAGTTTTCATGTTGACAACATAGGAGTCTACACCTCTTTTATACACATAGTGTCTATAACACAAGAGTTGGCATAGTAATTAAGCACATTGTGTCTACAACCTTGTCATTCTTCTCCACTCATATAGAATGATAGATTAGGCATGTGCTTAGTTTTCATGATGCTTATCTTATCTCCTAGTTCTTTCTAGAGACATTATAGATGCCTTTATATACAAGAACTCCTAGTGTGTTTGCACATCATATACTGAAAAAAGAAATGTATTAGGACATACTCTGAGTAATTGATCATATCCATTTTTGGTCTATAGTTGTGCTTGTGTTGAGTTCTACGATCTTGGGTGAATCTTTCCTTAAGGAAAATCCTTACAATATTGTTGCTCCTTTTATCTTGCTCCTTCAAGGCCCTTCCTCCTTCCTCCTCCCTCCTCTAGGGAGGTAATGATGTTTCATTTTTTTGTTTCAAAGTAGATCCATGTAAGAAGGAAGTATTCCTATCACCTTCAGACAACCAAGAAATGCAAGACCTTTGCTTCCAAAAGATCTCTTCCTTGCTAATATTTTCCTTCCACTTCTTCCTACAATTCTCTTCCTCTAGGGTAGTAGCCTTAGTTTCATCCCCCACTACCATGGTATCTTGTAGCCATTTAAGCTCCTCCTCCATATCCCTTTTGATTTTGAACACATCCTCAAAGGGTCTCTTATCCTAATCCTTACCATTCATCCTTACATTATCCAATTTCTAAGTCAACTGGAACATAGTAGTCCCATCCACACTGATATTCCACCATTCTTTCACTTTATTTCTGAAGTCTAGATGTAATTTCCACATTATTTTTTATCTAAAGGGTTTAGGCCGACTCACAAGTTCATTCTCCCAATTGAACAAAATTGGGGAGTGGTCAGAAATAGTTCTTGAAAGATTAACCAAGGAGGAGGGGATGATGTGAGGCCAGTCCCCTAAAAGTAGGAGATGATCCAACCTAACTTGGATCAAGTCCTAGCCCTTCCTATTATTGTTCCAAGAAAAGGGGTTACCTTGCAGGTCAACATCATAGGTTTTAATGAAATCCAAGACATCTTGCATACTTTCTGAGAAGTCATTGACCCCCCCACACCAAAAAAAAAACTTTTCTAAAGGGTATAGGGGGGTGTTAAAGTCCCAGATACACATAATAATTGTATCCTTGTATTTCCCTACTCTCTTCCAACCCTTTCCCAAACTTCACTTCTTCCAACCCTAGTATTGGGGGTGTAAATTTTCACCAAATTCCACATCATTCTATCATTGTTGAACTCTGTAATCATGAAGTTATTTTCTTTATGGACATCCTTACCTATGAGAACACTAGGGTTCCACATAGTTGCATGTCCCCCTGAGGCCCCTTCCACTTCCAAATGAAAGAAAGTAGCACCAGGCCATAACTTATTTGCCAACTTATTAAAAAAAATTGTCATCTTAGTTTCCTAAATGAGGATACAATCCACCCTTTCAGTAAAAAATTCATTGTCTAAGGGCATACTATTTTTGGGAATTATTCAACCCTCTAATATTCTAGGAAAGGAATTTCATTTCTTACCTTTCTTAATTGTCTCCAATATAAGTTTCTTCCACTGGCAACTTTCCTTGTCACTGGCTTTATTTGAGGCATTATGTTGTTAGAACAACCCATAGTATTGCTACCCCAACATCCAATTTCTTTCCACCCCTAGTTTTCCTCTTAGGGAATTCCCCCTCTCCTATAACACTTTTTTCGGGGGAGGAGGGGGTTGAGAGTTCCATCCTTCCCTTAGCCTCCTTAATACTTCTCATGACTTTGGTCATAGTATCCTAAGGAATCACTAGTTTGAGCCTTTTCAGGGTAATAGTCCTCTAGTGAGTCAACATTTTAGGTTCACCTTTTTTGGAATGCCCCCTCCCCCCCACTACCACCATTAGTGGTAGGGAGTTATAATTGGGGTCACCAAAATTGTGGTCTACTTTCTAGCAAAAGAACTTAGGGACTCCAAGGGCTTCTTGGCCAAGATCTCTTGACCCCCAATGGTAGTATTGCCTATAATTTCTTCTCCCATGGTGGCACCACTAGGAGTATCAATTTCACCTTCTTCTAGAGCCTAGTTAGCAATATCCTCTACCCTAACTGGGGATTTTATTTGGTAATAAATTTCCTTCCTAAATGAGTATTTGTCCATATCTATCCCTTTCTTTGCTTCCACACTTACCAACATAGCTAGCTTGTCAGCTTCCTCATCCTTATCTTTTCCTTTATTTTCCTCTATAGTCTGGCATTCAGGGCTTCCCTCCTTTCTTACAACATCTGCTCCCACAAGAGTAGTCAAAGATTCCCCCAATACAATAGAGGACTTAATAATGTCTAGCAAGCTTACCTTTTGCTTGTCCTTTAGAGAAGGGGTAATGTAAGTTGAAATCACATGGCCAAAACACCCACATTTTTTATAATAGAAGCTGGTGTTCTCATATTCTATTGACTAGACCCTTTACCCCCACTTAGAAGACATCATGACCATGGTCAAAAGTGGCCTATTAATGGTAACATTCACATAGAATCTAGCAAATAAAAGTCTAGTTTTATGCAAAGTTACTTGGTTTGCAGTAACAAAATGTCCAAAAGTGTTCCCAATACATCTCAAGATCTTCTCATTCAAGAACTCTTGTGGTAGTCCTAGAAAATGGACCCACAATAGGGCTAGGCTTTGGAGCTCCAAGCTAGCATCAAAGCTAGGGTGCCATTTAGCTAGGGCTAGGTAGTTCTTGCCATAGTACCAAGTCCTTGAAAGGATAATTGCCAGGTCCTCAATAGCCATGAAGTGGAAGTAAAAGAGGCCATTGGGAATGCCTAAGACACAAACACTACCCTTCACAAACTATTCTTGTGCCACCAGATTCTTGGTCATCTCAATCGATGGCCTAAAAGAAACAAATCTACCTACAATTTAATGTTTAAGGGAGGTAGCAGTGTTTTCTACAACACTATCTTAGAAGGAGATTTTAGGTCTAGTAACACCGTGGGTGACTTTGGGATCATCAAGGTTGGTGTTCCTCTCATTTCCCCCAATGAGAACATTTTTTCACCCTCCCATGGGGATGGAGAGAGAATCAATGGACCCAACCTCATTTCAAGCAGAGTCAACTCTGGAAACTAAAAAAGGGGGCTCAGAAATGTTGATCTAGCCCAACACATTACCTCATAAAGAGGGAGAATCTTCTCTATGTAACTCTAGTACCATGTGTAGGTCCAAGCACACTGAGGCATCCAGCATGCTTGGGCCCTCTAGGGCCATGGTAGTTCAAAATTTAGACTATGATGTGAGCGAGAAAGTTGTAGAGCCACAATAGACTACAAATATTGTATTGTAGTTATACTTATGTTTACTTCTTAGTTTGATCATCTATGCAATTTTAAATATTTTTGTGAGTGTTAAATATGGGCCTTTAAATCCTCACACACTTCAACATGATCATTATTTGTGAGAAATATCTTGAAATGAACATGAGTTTATCCATTTGGTATGTCTACACAAGGTGATTTATTTCCTTCTAACTAGATGAGGTTTTACTATTCACTCTCAAAATTGAGAGCTCAGTTACCAAACCAAACTAGTATGAAGGATTTATGAATGCAAATGCAATCTAATCTATGTTTTTGATATTTTTTGAATGGAAAGATTATGAATTAATCTAGATGATTTTCAAATTAATCTAAGAACAATGAAAAGAAAGTTAATCTAAATGAATGCATTTTAGTCTAAATGAAGAACATATAAAGCAAAGGATCAATCCAACAACCATTGAATACTCTTCATGTGTATCCTCCCAAATCAGAGTTTGGGGGTCTCTTTTTATATAATCTTGGACCCAATCAATGGTGAAATTTAAACTGAGTGTATGGTCCAAATTGAATGTGAAATTGAGTCCTCCATTTTTTATGGAGTTTAATGAGATGAAATAGGAGATAACATTGATCCACTCAAATATGTGCTCATAATTATTTTTCTAATTAATTAAATAATTATTTTTGACAATTATGATGAGCATATTTGATCTAATCAATATATTTAATTCCTTTTTCATATGAGGTGAATTAGGAAAGAATATTAATCCATTCAAGCATGACATCATAATAGAATATTATAATCAAATAGATAATTAGTTTCAACATTTATGACATATATTTAGTTAAACCAATGTATTTTAATTCCTTCTTTATGTGTATTCGCTAAAGAGGGTGGATTTAATTTAATTAATGTACTTAGGACTTATAAATAAATTGATTATATTAGAAGATTAATTTATCTAATTTCAATCAATATTTAGGAATTAAATGAAGTATGTGATTAATACAAATTAGTGATTTTTTGCATTTGACACTTAGGTCAAGTAGAGATTATCAAAATAAAAAATGCCTAGTACAATAGGACTTAAATTTGATCAAAAAATAAATGTTCTAAGATTGAGGCACTAAAATTGGTTTAGAATACCAATGTGCCAATTTAGGGGTATTACAATTGTTAATAATATCCATAGTAGGGAAAATTTTACTAGAACACTAATTCACACCCTCCCCCCTCATTATTCCCTATTTGTAACACTCATGTCATCAATTATTTCTCTAAGACTCTTATTCTTTTTCCTTAGCACATTATGATCATCTCCATGAACAGGTGCAAGTTCATCCCACATATCCTTTGCAATTGTTGATCAAATAAGTAAGATTGACAAATGAGTGCCAACACACTTAACCATCTTCACTATACATGTCAAATATACAATGGAAGCCAAGCTAGAATTCTAACACATGTTAAGTTACAGATAGTGTCGAGTAGATCAGAAGACAATATGTGTTGAGCAAAGTAGAAGTCCAATGTGTGCTAAACATAGGAAGTTAAGAGGTGTTGAGTAACACAAGAAGTTAATAGGTGTCGAGTAACACAGGAAGCTAATAGGTTTGAAGTAACATAGGAATTATATAGGTGCCGAGTGACATAGTAATTCTATAGGAGCTGAGTAACCAAGAAACATAGTGGATACCGAGTGATCCAGAATAGATAGTGTTGAGCATCAGTATTACTTTATGTGTCGAGCAATGCAGGATCAGCATAAAAGTTTGTGCAATCGCAAGCCAATATGTAAAATAGTTATGCATGACTCATTACTTAATAAGGATAAGATCAAATCCTCCCAACCACCTATGCAATCCTCATGCAGCCAATAAGAAAATTAGAGACTGCATGCAGCCGATAGGTGAATTTCAAGGGTTTGAGCAGAAACACTTGAATCAAGGATGCATAACAAACCACTAATCCTTATAAGTGAGTCTTGACACCATTGAACAAAAAATTAGAGAAAAGAAGAAAGAAAAGTAGAGCATGTTATTAAGGTCATTGCAGAACATTGGTGTGAAAGATTTAGTGGAAAGGACAACATTTACACATCTAGTTGATCATAACAAAAAAAGGAACACAATTTGCAAATTAGATCTAGTAGAGATCAGTGATAGAAGAGAAGATCAAGTACCTAAGATTAGCATCAAAGACTGCATTAGATCAAGTGTATTATTCTAATACTCTCTCACAATTGTATTAGGAATTTGGAAATCCAATTAAGTTAGGTGGGTTTAATAGCTCTATGTAAATCCTTTAATAGTGTGGCATTCTAAGTTAAATGTTCTCAAATTAATAATGTACCCTACATAGCAGTGGATGTGGCATATAAGCTTGTAAAGAAAGACCACACCTATGACCTTGCAAAGCTCATTTTGCAGTAGATAAATGAAAATCTTGGAGCAATTAGAAACTCTAAGGGAACACAATGCAAATTTTGGTCAGCGTTGGTATGCATGTTCTTCTATGTGATGAAGGAATTTCCTTCATTTGGAAAAGTCAGCTGGAGTCAAAATAAAACAATTTTTTATCAAATAAATGATTTTATTACACAAATGAGAGATAGCTTTGATGATCAAATGACTATCTATTTTGATGATTTCAAGAATACAATGAAGAAAAGAATGAGGATACCAGTCTCATTGGTGAATCAACATGAGAATGACATATGCTTTCTTGTTGACATTGATTATACTTGCATCCAAGTAGTCCTTCCAAGAGTAAGATGGCTTAGACCATTGGGATATGAGCTTGATGTTGATCAAGCTTCTACAGCTATTATAGCATTACTTGCAGAGGAAATGGACAAAACTACCAAGGCATTTGGAACTTATGACACTGTCAGATCAAGAGTTGTTACAGAACTCAAGACAACCATAGCAGTCAAGAAGAAGGAAAAACTAGTAAAGAAAATAAAGAATAAATTTAGTGTTGAAGAAACAAGTGCAGCAAGAGAAGCAGAAGAAATTAGTGAACATGAAGAAGAAGGTGATGATGAGGAAGATGAAGATGAGCCAAAACAAGGGCCACTTGAATTGACACAAGGCAAAGGTGAAGACAAAGATGAGGATGTTGAGGAAGAAGAAGCCAAGGAAGCACCCATCAAAGGCAAGGCTATCAAAAGGAAGGCAAAGACACCTCCTACTTCTCAGCCTACATCAAAGAAATTTTTCATGCCAACACCCAAGAAACCAACAACTAGAGCTACAACAAGGGACTCCACACAAAAAGCCAAAGAGGAAGCTACAAAGAAGAAGAAGATAGACAAGAAGGCATAGGAAAAGCCAAGAAAAAGGAAAAGATATGTGGCTCAACTTGATACTGGTGAGGAAGATCAATCTGAAAAGGTAAGTCATCCTCCTAAATCTTCAGTTGATACATTATGTGAAAAGATTACAAATGGAGACTTAAGTGACATGGAAAAGATTGATTTCAATTAGTTCACTAAAGAGGAACAAAATAGACTAGAAGAATTAGTCTATACAATGATGGCACAGTTCAAATATACACCTCTTGAACTAGATGGACAATTGCCAAAAGAATTGTCTAAAATTATAGAGGATAGATGGCATTTTTGTTTGAAAATGGAGAAGGAGATGAGAGAATCAACCCTAGAAAACATACTCCTTGATTTGACAAGGTAATAGATAACTAAAGCAATCAAAAGGCATAATAAAATGTTTACACCTAAGTATAGGGAATTTTCCATACTTTAGAATAAAATAGAAGAAGTTTTACAAAGAACCACAAGATCGTGGAAGAATTTATATATGAAAATTGAAGATGTCCTTGAAAAGGAATACAAAGAAGAAGCTACTGCTAAGCTAGAAGAGAGAAGAAAGAGGAGAGAAGAGAAGAAAGAAGTGGAGAAAAAGGTTGAAGAAGAGGAA
The DNA here is from genome assembly GCA_028749045.1 of Cupressus sempervirens. Classification (NCBI taxonomy): domain Eukaryota; kingdom Viridiplantae; phylum Streptophyta; class Pinopsida; order Cupressales; family Cupressaceae; genus Cupressus; species Cupressus sempervirens. The sequence goes on along the minus strand of CM053787.1, from coordinate 441,294,872 downwards.
AACAAGGAAGAAAAAGAGGAGGAAAGAAAAGATGAAGACAGGGGTACTGATGGGTAGCAAGACCAAAGTGTGCAAGACACGCAACTACCACCTCCTAGTCCTCCTCACTCTACTACCACACCTACAAAATCCATAAAGATTAAGGATGTTTTTGACACCTCAAGTCAAAACATCAATCCACTAACTGCAGAGGATCTCACTAAGATCCTTGACCAAACAACTCTTCAAGAACAATTGTGTTCAAGTCCCATATTGTTCAGGGAAGATGAGCTCCAAGAGTCAATAGATAAAATCAAGGCAGGTGAGGTGCCCCCACAAGAACCACCTCAAAACATTCAAACTACTAGATCTTTATCTCTTCCACCTCTATCACCACCAAAAGATGTCACAAAATAACTTCAAGAGCCAAGTGCAACAATAAAGGCAAATACAAGTATATCAATATAGATAACAAGTACACCCCCGATAGTAGTGGCACAAGAAGAGGAAAAGGAAGAAACACAGGATATGGAGGAGTCTGCAATACAAACTTTGGTTGAATTGCCAAAAATAAGAACTCCTACCAAACCTATTCAAAAGCTAAGCACTAACATGTTGACCTTACAAGTTAGGACACTAGGCTCAAGTTCTACTAGGGTAGCCAGGACCATTCATTATGGTATTCCTGAGCTTGATGAAGAAATTCAAATACCCTATTATGATTCAAGCACTTTATCTGAGGAAAAGATGAATGAGATACAAAGTGCATTGGACAAGAGAAGGAGGAGAGAGGCATTGAGGAAGGAATACAAATAAAAGTAGGCAATGAATGAGATCAAAGATATATTCATAGATGCCTTCAGCCTACAACCTCCAGATTCAATCAGGCCAATCCTTGAGCAACTATCTGATATAGTTGACCAAGTAAATAATGAAGACCATGATACAAATGTAAAACTCATGGTGGTCAGAAAAGAAGTTTCTAGGAAAGGTAAACCAAAAGATAGCTAATGGAATTTTTTGGGACAGGTTGACCTAGCCAAGAAATTGGAAAGGGTAAAGATTGTACTAGGGAGCATCTTTTCCCTTTATAGAAAATTGTGTGATTTCTCCAAGTTCACACAAGAAATAAATCCAAAAATTTTGAACCTTAAGAGAAAACTAAAGCTCTCTAGTATGCAACTACCCTCAAATCCTGCATAGAGTGAGAAGCAATTTGCTCAAACACTTTACACTCAGAGGGAATTAGCTACATTATCAGTAGAAGAGGTCATTATTAAAGAAAAGCTGATGTAGATTCATGCCTCAATTACTCCTCATTTGGAAGTCTTACACAAGGAGCAAATGTATGCTAAAATAGTCCTCAAGATAGATTCAAATATTTCTACACATGAAGGACTTGTTGATCTAGCAGTAGAGCTTGCAATCCAACACAAATCATTGGATATTGCATTGAATAACTGGGATGCATCTCTTAAAATACTCCTTGAGGTTAATAAAACATTTTTGGCCAAGCATGGCATTACTATTTAGAACCCTTTGACATCAGTTTCAAAAAGGTGGAGATAATGTAGAAGATAATATTCTAAGGGGGAGATATATTAAAGGAGGAGAAATGCATAGAGCAAGAAGATAAGGAGATAATAGGATCAGAAGGCAAGAACAAGATAGAAACAGAGAACATTAGGCACAATGGCACAAGACATCAGAATTCATGACATGATAAGGCATAATCAACTCAGGGGGAGTCATAAGGTATATTGATTGTTTACAATATCTTTTTGAAATTTTGTATGTGAATTAAGCAAGTGAAGAATGGACACACAAGGATTGGATCATGAATGATCAGTTAAGTGTTTTTGACACTCATGTCAAAGGGGAAGATTGTTGATCAAATAAGTAAGATTGAAAAATGAGTGTCAACACACTTAACCATCTTCACTATACATGCCAAGTATACAAAGGAAGTCGAGCCAGAACTCTAACACATGCCGAGTTACAAATAGTGTCGAGTAGATCAAAAGACAGTTTGTGCCAAGAAAAGTAGAAGTCCAATGAGTGCCAAACATAGGAAGTTAATAGGTGCCAAGTAACACGGGAAGTTAATAGGTGTTGAGTAACATAGGAAGCTAATAGGTGTTGAGTAACATAGGAATTTTATAGATGTCAAGTGGCATAGTAATTCTATAGGAGCTGAGTAACCAAGAAACACAGTGGATGCCAAACAATCTAGAATAGATGGTGTTCAGCATCAATATTACTTCATGTGTCGAGAAATGTAGGATCAGCATGAAAGTTTGTGCAATCACAAGCCAAGATGTAAAATGGTTATGCATGATTCATTACTTAATAAGGATAAGATCAAATCCTCCCAACCACCTATGCAATCCTCATGCAACCAATTAGAAAATTAGAGATTGCATGCAACCAATAGGTGAATTTCAAGGGTTTGAGCGAGAACACTTGAATCAAGGATGCATAATGAACCACTAATCCTTATAAGGGAGTCTTGATGCCATTGAAAAAAAAAGAAAAGAAAAGAAGAAAGAAAAGTAGAGCCTATTATTAAGGTCATTGCAAAACATTGGTGTTAAAGATTTAGTGGAAAGGATGGCATTTACACATCTAGTTGATCAGAACAGAACAAGGAACACAATCAGCAGATTAGATCTAGTAGAGATCAATGATAGAAGAGAAAATAAAGTACCTAAGATCAGAATCAGAGATTGCATTAGATTAGGTGTATTATTCTAATACTCTCTCACGATTGTATTAGGAATTTGGAAATCCTATTGAGTTAGGTGGGTTTAACAGCTTTATGTAAATCCTTTAACAGGGTGGGATTCTAAGTTGAATGTTCTTAAGTCCTCTAATAGGGAACATTCCTAATAGGGTGTAGAAATCCTTAACAGGGTCACATTTAATAGTGTGTTGTAGCCTTTAACAGGGCAAGCCTTTAACAGGGAAAACCATCAGAAGTGGTTGAAATCAATTGCTACAATAATTTTGTGGGTATCATTCCCACCCCAATTTTACCTTCTTATTCCTAGAGGGTTTCTGGGTCACAAAAATCTCAATTGTTATTTGGTGTTGCATTTTTTCTTCTCATGATTGTTTAATTTTTATATTCATGCATGTTAATTTTAGTTATATGTTATTAAGGATTTAAAACAAGTAAAAAGGCCAGTACTTCTGATTCACCCCCCACCCTCTTAGAAGCACTCTTCCCATTAAGACATTCAAACAACAATAACATAGTCTTTGACATCATCAAATTTAGCATTAGTCAAGGAAGAAATAATCTCTATTGTTAGGGTATTTTTTCTTTATTTTCCTTCATCTTCCCAATTGTCATCAGTCCTAGGGATGGAAATCTATAATGATTATCTAGGTAGTATAATGTATATTTAGAAATTCTAGACAAGTATAACCTTATCCTACTTTTCCATGAGGGAAATTTCTCCCTATTCAACTTTGGTACATCTCTCATACATCTTCAAATTTTTAGCTTATGTCTTTCAAACTTATCCATTCAAGCATCTTCTCTTTGATAGCACTTGTTAGGTAGCTGAGAGGGGGGATGAATTAGTTATCCCTGGGTCATTTTCAAAATTTATAATACTTTCAATAATGTTAACTTATTAGCAAATTTAATTTTTTTATAGATTAACCTTATTCAACTAGCTTACAATAGTAAATTACAATTCCTAATAGTTTCCCATGCAAACATGAAATAACATGTGAAAAATTCATTCATGCATTAACATCAATATTTTCAATGTGGAAACCTAATATGGATTAAAATCACATAAGAATTTTCACCCAAAATAATTCACTCTTCTAAAGTGAGATTGGTTAAGACCAACCCTATTAAAGGTTACATACACATTTTCTAAATGTGCACCTATCAGGGGATTTTCACCAAATATCATCTAGAACTTATCACCCTTTAATGAGTGGCTTATCTAAAGGACTTGAGACATTCACTGAAATGTCACCTTATAAAAGGATTTACCAATAGGACTATTAAATCCACTCAGTTAAGATATTTTCTACTATAATGGTTAGATAGTAATTGTAAAACGATTTAATAAATATGAAACTACCTTTACTTGTTCATATATTCATTTCTCTCAAATCCTTTCCTTACTAATTGGCCATCACACTAACTCCAAAAATATAGCTCACTTTTCACTTAATATCTTTTCACTGTGACCTTTAATTTCTTGGCTATCAACTCTTCCAAAAAATTTACCAACAACTTGGCTAGCAACTCTACCATTCTTGTCTAGTCCTTATATAGATATATTTTTTCCCCTAAGTTATTCATTAGGTTTTCCATGAATTCCTCTCATCTGCATGATCAAATACCAAATTAGATACATTTAATCTATCACTAGGTAAAATATTTTATGGTTCATACTAGTTGTAACTTCACCTTGGAACTTGAACTTTTCATGGATCTCAAAACATGTCTTAAATCTTCACCATTTATTTTTCCTTCCCAATTTCATCTATCTATATTTGCTAACCAATTTTTTACTTATAGTAGAATCTTCTAGATCATTTGAGATCTACACTCAATGTCATCCTTTTATCAATCTTTAATATAATTATTCTTCTTTACCAAAATGTGCTCTTTCATCGCTAAACACCTCCATCTCTTAGTTAACATTACACTCAGTTAATACTATGATCACTTGATAATCATCCTTTCTCGGTTACACTATTCTTACTTAACCTTCCTTCATCTACTTTTACTGACCACTATTTCTAGCTCGGTGCAACTCATTGATTCCTTTACTCTTCACTTCAAAACTCCATTCCATCCTTACTGACCCAAATAACTTACTTGTGCATCATCTTAACACTTCATCAAATCATGTAGAATAATCAAACAAATATTATTTTTCAAAGATTAATACATCATTTTCCCAATTAAGTTCACATACTTAACATCACTTCTCAATTTCATCTTCTATCTTTATCATCCATTTCTCTATTCAACACCACATCCTTCAAATGATTTAAACTTACATGAATTAGTATTGTCAATCAGCTTGACATCAATGAGAACATAAAAATTGCTCTAACTCTTCTAAATACAATTCATATCTTAGTTATCTAACCTTTTTCCTCATTAGCATCACTTGTGTAATCATAATAATTCTTTCATTCACCAACATCATTTGTGTCTAACAAGAAACAACAGTCTTTTGGTAAACATGAAAAGAACCACATCATATTGCTAAGATATACCCAAAAAAACATGGCAAGCACTCATATCATCCACATCACATAATGATTCACCACAGTACAACCCTAAGTCAAAATTAACCCAAGACTGTTCTTTTACTTCCATAATATTATCATCCTGAAACCAAGTTATCAAGGATGTTTGAGTTTTCTCAATCTCAACTTATGTATCATTTATTTAGATATAAGGTTATATATACTTGTACCATCTATTATTATTTTACAAATGTGAGGCCTCACCCTGACCTGTCATAACATATATATTTTACTTACATTTTGATATTCGAGACTTTGATATTTTGATAGTTATTTGAGACTTAGATGGATAGTGGCTTGTTTTATCTATTGATTTTGACATTTCAATAGTATTTTGCACTTATGATATGTAATAAGAACCTAATACTATGTATGGGATGATTGAACAAATATGGATGCAATTTTGCACATAATAGAATAGAATTAGATTACAATGTGATGCGAAATGTTAATTTGATTACGATGATTTATGATTTAATGTGATATGCATATAAATGTTAATTTGATTATGATGATTTATGATATGCATATTTTGATATTTTAACATTTTGAATGATTTATTTGAAATGATTAGGAAAGGAAATTTAATTGAATTATGTTAATATAGATTATGTAACATTTGAAATTATATGCATTTATGATATATATTTTATATGACCTCCCTAGACTACTGATTTAATTGAATTATGTTCATATAGATTAGGTAACATTTGAAATTATATGCATTTATGATATATATTTTATATGACCTCGCTAGACTACTGATGCTTGTGTTTAATGTGTAGGAAGTGGAACCATGGAAATTTTTGGGGGAAACATGTTCCAAACCTATGTGAACACAGTTTAACCAAGGAAAATCTTTGGAAGATTCAAAATTATTATTGTGAAAGTATTTTGCTTTGTAAATGTAAGTTTTATTGTATGTGGAATTTTTTATTCACAAAGATGCATTAGGGACATGTCATGGTGATGTGGATTCTCTTTTATGTGTCACTTGACACTTGTGGATTTTTTGTGTAATGATATGTCATTTAAGGTTTCAGTCATGGTGGTATTTTACCTTAAAACTAATTACCTTGCTAATGAGTAAGTAAACCCACTTTACAAGGGGTAGGATGGGTCACAATCAAAGGAAATACCTAATTTGACTTGGGTAGGGTTTTGAGGGGTCATTAGCTAGTCCCAAAGTGTCTTTTATGTAAAAATGAGCTACCCATATGATAGTATAACATGTTAGGGACCTAATTTTGACCATGATGGTGCCCAGACAATCTAGGGAGCCTCTTTACCATTGCCTTCTTCCACCAATTCTAAAATGGAGTTGTCACGTGTCTTCTCTCCCATGTTTCCAATAATTCAAATGTAGCAAATTTAGAAGGAGACAAGTTTGTAAGAGGAAGTGGCTTGGTTTTTTTTACAAAATAGATAGTGGGAAAGCCCTTTTTAGAGTGTCTTGGAAAAACTAGTGAGTTGTTCACCCACTCTCTAATTTTAGAGACAATTAGAGTTTTGGAGCAAGACTAATGGAACTCTACAACAACTATCATTGCCTTTAGCTTGGACCAAGGTTGGTGTTCAAACCATGACCATTTTCTTTCTTTTAGCATTGCATAATGAATTTGCAATCATGGAGTAATTGTTATGGAATCATGCAATGTATTGTGAAATCTTTGCACTGTAGATTTTGGTATTGTGTTGTCATGGTGTGACGGTGTATTGTGTTCATGTAAATTTCTTGGATTTATTTCTTGATATTCTTTTTTTTTTTTTTAAATTTGAATGTCAAGTGTTAATGAGTATGAAGGCTTCACTCACCCTTGGGAGGAAGAGAAGCCTTGGGTGAAGGGGTTAGTTGGGCTCTACATTATAGTTGAGAAAATTTACCTCATGATGAGGAGTCGTTCTTTCTTTCATGGAGTATGGGCTCCATTGAAGCCATATGTCTTCATTGTTTTGGGAAGATACAAGGGGTTTTTTTGTGTAAGGACGAGGAGATTTTCATGATAGCCTTGAGAGGAAAAATGCAATTGTAATATGACATTGTATTAAGGATACGACACTCTCCTCTTTGAAGAGTCCACCTTCACCCAATGTTTTTATGATTCCAATGGTGAATCAATGTGCAAGCCATGCGAGGGATTTTTTGGTGTTATGTGGTGTTTTTATGAATTAGCAAGTGATGAGTGTGTGTATCCCATTTGGACCTCGTTTCCCCTACTCAGTGGGTGGCTTCATAGAAGCCTAGGATGGCAGGTAAACCTCCATGGTTCCAAGTTTTGTGTTGTTTTGAACGTTTGGGAAGTATATAATCATTTGAAAAGGATTAGGGTTTCACCCTTGGACAATGTTGAAGAACCAAGTGTTTGTGAGGATATTAATCTCTTACATGCCATCTTAAGATGTGATACGATATTCAGTTTCCATTGTTGTGATGTTGTGATGTGAAAGGGGATGTACTTTCCATTGTCCATTGTTGTAAATTGTGTAAAGTGAAATTTGAGACTTTGCATATAGATTATTTTGCAAGAGACTTATTGTAACACTATCATGGTAGTGTAGGAGGGAAAAGATCAATTCATGTAAAAGCATATCCAATGTTGGGAAAAAATATTGAAGTTATGTAGATTGTCTCATTTTTCTTGTCTTGATTTTGTGATCAATCAATAACAAAATCCTATGGTATTCTCAAGGTGAGAAGAGTATTGCAATGATTATTTAATGAAATTTGAAAGGTTTCATTTAAATATTCTCTATTATGCATCTTGATGAAATGGATAATATCAAGTTTTTTTAATGGCTTCTATGCATGCATGGTAAAATGATTAGATATGTTTTAACAAATCATATGTGTCCTCTCATTCCTTAGTTTACTTAGATTTGAATTTGTATAATGTAAACATAGAATTAAATTTTGAATACCATAAATCCATATGCTGGATGTATGCAAGCATTGATATCAACTTGTACATAGAAGTGATAAAAAGGTTATATCAAAACATTGATGCCCCCATAATTGTGGATTTCTAAAAGGAATTTGAAGTATAAGCCATATAACAAAAGTGAGAAAACTTTTTGTAGGTACACATTTCCTCTCTGGAAATTGTATGGAGGAAAGAAGATTAATTTTTCCCTATTATGGTCCTATAAAATATTTAAGGAGAATATGCTTTGGTACTTGTTGTCGTTTCACAATGCACGCCCCATTTCGCCTAGAAATGAGGATCCCCTACTTTATTTTTTGGCTTTTTGGAACCCTAATCTAGGGTCCAAGATTTTTTCAATGTCTTTGGTTAGATCCAGGTCCTAGTTTGAAAGCTCAGACTCCAAGAATCAAATTTTAGAGTGCATAAGTCCTATTTTGCAAAAAAGAGGTGCACTAGCGCACCTCACCAAGTGCGCTAGTACACCAAATTCAAAGAAGAAATGCATATTGTATCGAAGTGCACAGCTACGCACCTCCCATAGTTGTGTTGAGCTGTAGCACTGTACTAGTATAATAGCACTAAGCTACCCCATCCTAATTGTGCAAAGACATGAAACAATGTTAATTAAGGTGTGCAATAGGGAACCTAATTAGGCACACTACTGTGCATGTTTCAAATAAAACTCCTTGTGTTAAGTCAAAATGCATGCGCATTAGTGCACCCCATGAGGTGCACTAATGTGCACCCATTTTGAAAGAGGAAATTCACACTAAGCACACCTTAGAGGTGTGCCAAGTGTGCAATGTTTTTTGCACTCCAAAGGTAAAATTAGGATTTTTTGGTGTTTTTGAAAAACTAGGTTTTTTTGGTATTTTTGTTGTCATTAGGGTTTGTCTTCATTAAGCATTTTTATCTCTTTGGACTAATGTTTTCTTCCTTTTGTAGGTTAAAAAGGGCATCCTTAACTTGTCGGGGTCATAACTTTTGACCTATAGCTCAAAAATCAAAACCATTTACATTGTTGGAAAGAAGAACTGAAAGTCTAATTTCAATCCCTAAAACAGTGAGCCTTTAGTTGCCCAATTTTAGGGACTGATGAAAGTTTCAACTTGAAATTTTGAGCGGAAGATCTCTAAAAAATCCATTTAAAAAAGCCTAGAAAATCTTGTGAAAAAGTTTCAAACATTTGATCATTCTGGATAATCTAGATCACTCATTCTCTCACCGAAAAGGATAGGGCAGTTTGAGAGAAGAAAAGATAAAAGATATAGAGGTTGAACACATAAACTAGAATAACTTCCTCATCTTATGTGATTATTTAGGATAAGATTTAACACGAGTGCCTTGAAATTTCAGACAAGAAGAAGCTTTATTGGAGTTTGATGTAAAACTTGAGGATTTTGTTGAAACCCGTATAGACATAGATAACTACAAGCAAAAGGTCAAAGATAAATATAATGCCTTGGATTTATTAGATGTGATGAAGGTCACTAATATTATTAAGAAATTCAAGGGCAAAAATCCAGACATAGCTTTGGTAAGAAGGGGAAAAAAACCCAGAAGTCAGAATTTCATTTTTGGCACTAAGTAAAATTTTGCATTTTTGGACCTTTGAGGTGCGGAGGTGTGCATTTTTAAGAGGTGCACATTTTTAGGAGGTGTGCATTTTTAGGAGGTGCACATTTTTATTAGGTACACATTTTTAGTAGGTGCGCATTTTGAGGAGGTGCACATTTTCATGAGGTGCACCGACAATTAACTGATAGTTGCAAAAATAGAGCTTTCCATGCATCATAAATGCATTCTGATGGTAGTTTAACTTCGACTGGTTCCTCGTGAAGGATTAGCTTCTAATTTTGGCACTTCCAAACACTTCCACTTTGATTGAAGGCTTTCCCATTCTTGTTTCTCTCATAATTTCTTTATTTCTAACATTTAAAGGCTCATGCATCCAATTAATGAATAATATATGGATGGAGTCCTACTAAGCACCAATTAGGTTGTAGTTTGTATATAATTAGTTTGTTTTATTGATTAAAAGCATTTTATTACATGAAGATATCTCTCACTCTCAACACAAATTGAGGATATTATTTATTATAAATACTCCATTGTAATATGTAATAGAGGTCGTCGTTATTATGCAATAAAATTATGCTTTTGGTGCTCACATTTGGAGTGTAGTAATTCTTGCCTGAATGTGTCATATTTTTTGTGAATTTTGTTCATGGAATTTTGATTGAGCCAAAGGTTTATTGATTTTTTTTTGGCTATGTGATATTTTATTTTTGGTGTTTGCTACAGTTTAACAAATTTTGCTGACATATCTAGCTTGAGAAGAAATCATTGAATTGTGCCTGCATAACTCTCTGTCTCGCTCAAGCGTACTTTTTGTGGCCTTGCAATTTGATGAAGAGTGAAATATCATATAATTATTAAAGTTTCTCACTGAAAATTGCATCAGTGGAATTGAGGAAGTGTTGCTCCTACTTTCATTGGTTACCTACCAATTTCTTTGAAAGCTTAACTTGCAGATGTGTTGTTTTATATAGCTTATGTCCATTAGGATTTCAATTTTACATTATTTTCTTTGAATTTCATTGATTTTTTTTTAAGTTCTTGTTATTTTATTTATTAACCCCATTTTTAGAATAGGATTTCATACTAGCTACATAGTTAGATTGCATTCATAAGAAACATAAAAAATACAAAAAGATAGTTCTTTTTAGTGTTATTTTTGAAACATGTGCAAATTCTTCATTTCATCTTAAATCAAAACGAACCAGCAAAGGCCTCCTCATGAACATTCACATTTATCTTCAACTGAGAGGATTCTAATAGGTCACAAGATCACCCAAAACCTTGGAGTCAATTCACAAAATTAGCTTTTCAAGAGAGGAGTTCGTAAGAATTCCTGTCGTTTAGCATTGTGTAAAATTGTGCTAGAAGGAGGGGTGCACTTTTGATCCTTGGAAAAAGTTAAAAAAAAAAATTTCCAAAGTTTCAAAATTCTACACACTTGCAAAAACCTATGTCTTCTACAAGTTCAAAAAAAATTTTGAGTTTTTGAGAAATTTAGGTGCGCAGGTTCGTAGCTCCACAAGTGTGCAGGTGTGCAGGTGCACAGTTTCGATAAAGTGTGCTTCTTCAGAGGTGCACTTTTCTAGAATAAATGCAAGTTCCTAGAACTCAATCACTTTCACAAGCATCACAGTGATAAAGGGATACCAAGAACTCCACCCATTCAAATTACACATTCTAGCATCATCATTTTCTTTACATTCTACTTCACACATTCCCATCATTATACACCATCTCTTTCTTCAATGCCCAAAGTTCACCTTTGAATATAACTAGTTCATTACATGACTTACCTAAAAATCCTTTAAAAAATTTCCCATAGTTCATCTATGGAGAATCACGAACAGCAGAAGATCATATTAAAATTTTCAAGGAGATCTGTAATCAAAACCAAATTCAGCATATGGACATCATATGTCACCTTTTTCCTTACACTTTGGGGGAAATGGCATTCAATTGGTACCTCAATCTTCTATCGACATCAATAAGGGATTGGAACTCTTTTGAAAGGAATTTTTTGGAACAATTCAAGATCTATGTTGATCCAGCTCTCCTATATCATTAGTTCATCTCAATTAAGAGGGATCCCCATGAGACTATTTCATAGTTTAATCATCACTTCTACAGGGTGTATCAAAGAATGGAGTTTTCTTACATTATACCACAAGAGGCAGCCATCTAGATCAATTTTGGAACAATGAATTCATTAACTTCTATTTTTCTAAGAAGGCTCCCACCCAAAGACATTGATACCATTGAAAAGGTCTTCAAAGAGGCTATTGCATTCACAAAATAGGTTATTGCTCCTCCAATGCCAATAATTACATATTCAGGGTATGAGTCTCAAAAGAAAGCTTTCTTTGAGCAGAAGGCAGCTACATCCACTAAAGTAGAAAATATTATGGCTAGAGAGTTTAAGGCCATGAAGGAGATGATGTCTCTTTTATCCAATGAACTCATCAAAATAAAGTTGAATTCTTCAAGTGACCAAGGAAATCACCCATGACAACTTGCTAGCCAAAGCAATTATTCTTAGAATCAGAGTGGAAATTTTAGCCTTTATAGGAACATCAACAATGAGAATAATCATATTACAGGTATGAGTCCAAGTGAAAATGGGTATGGGCACAATGATGTTTTGGATCAGCCTCACCAAATCATGGAGGAACAACCCTTGTAGTTTAGTGCAATGGTGTTTGAATCATGTGTTAAATATGTAGGGGAAAAAAAAATGAAGATGATCAAGAGGAGTTTGTGTTCCCATTCAATGAAGAAACTCTTCCAAGTTTTGATGTTTCAATAAGTGTGGATATGCCAAGAAATTTTGAGGACACAGTAAATTTTGAAGTTCCAAAACTCCATGGAGTTGCAAAAAGTGATGGAAATGCAGAAGATCCTGAGGTTGGTGAAATTTTTTCAGAAAGTCATCAAGATGAAGATACCAATTCTTCCTACTGTGATATTGATTCCCCATTGGATAATGATAAGCTACCTCCTTCAAAGCAAGATATTTCATTAGAAGAGATTGATAGAGTGCTCAATTTGGTCTCAAACTGAGGAAATGTCTATTTTTGGTTATTCTACACATATATCAAACCATGCAACAACTAAGTCATGTAGAATCCATCCATTTGGGATCCATTTAGAAGAAATTTGTCCTAATTTCTTGTTAGCTTGGGAGATCACAATGGAAGGAAAGTATGATTTTGAACAAGCTTCTTTGGGATATGAGGTAGAAAACATCTTGGTCAATGATAGTTATAAATCCTGTAATTCAAAAGGAAAGCTGGTGATTGATTTTTCTAGTCCTAAGGAATCTAAAGTGTTTCCATGTACGCGTGAAGTTGTGTACCATGAGATAAGACCACCAGAAGGAGAGATTACAATGTGGAAGTGTACCCCTATAGTGTGGGACTCACTAGATTAGGTGATATTTTCCCATTATCCCTTTCAATTTAACTATTTTCAATTTGAATATGATGCTAAAGGTAAGAGAACTTTTTTTTGGATTAATCATGGTCATGGAGAGTTACCACAACTTTTGATTTTGTGTGATTTGTGCTTGAAATTTGAGCTAAGATTGTCCAAATTTTATTTTTCGGAGTACAAAGACAAATCAGCTTTTCTTAGGACTATATGGGGTGGTTCATTAGTATTGCACATCATGAGAAATCTACTAACAACTACCCCATATTCTTCAAGATTTTTTGTATATAAGTTTTTGTTTTTGTTTTTCTTAGTCTTTTTTGGTTTTTCTTAATTTAGGTGTTAGTTTTCTTTGGGTCTAGTCTCTTTGTTTGGGTTTTATTTTTGTTTGCTTCTTTTTCTTTTTTTATAGTGGTATCAATTTGGGAGCTAGGTGTAATCAAGACTCATTTTTGACGCATTTCATAAATCACTCCTTGCAGTTTTGACTTTTAGGAAGAGATATTTCTTTGTCAAAACATTTTAATAATTATGTTTCTTATACCAACTGAGGAATGGATGTTACTTGCAGTAATAGGGTACTTTCAATCTTGAATTTGGAATTGCAAGTCAACAAGTTTTCAACACTTTACAAATTTAATTCAATCATCTTAGGTGTTATCAAACCAAGGTTGAAAGCAACAAGGGATGATCCAAACCCCAATAGGTCCAAATAGAAGGATCTTCTTGAAGGATTGCTAAGATCATTGTTTGGCGTGAGAGTTTCTAAAAAGTTCTAAAAGAGGAACACAAGGGATGTTCACCAAAGGATCAAATCCAAGAAATGACACTGATGTCCTAGCTACACAGTCTAAGTGTAGTCAAGATACAAAAGAAAATAAAAAGAAAAAAAGAAGAAGAAGAAGAAGAAGAGAAGAGAAAAGAAAAGAATGGTGTTAAGACTAAAGAATTCTAAAAGATCCAAAAGGAGAAATCTAATAAATAGATACAACATGAGCTATCTAGTATCAAAACAATGCTTCATTCAAAAATCAAATGATGACATTATGAACTACATGGACCAAATAATTCAAAGGATTTCCCAAAAAGTTTAAAAGAAAATTAATAGCCTGCCAAGAGCCCTTGAACTTATTCTCTCATTTGGTCAAGCAACGGATCAACAAAAGACCTTCGCAGAGATTCCCGATGGATGTACCAAGAGGGGTGGAAGATTTTTTCTATGTTGTTGGAAGATTTTTACTGACCACATTCTAAGATGTTGAAGGAAATGGATATAGTGAACACACACTAAACTTGGAGACCCCAAATTTTGAGGTTTTGACTATAAAAGGATTCAAAATGTGCTTGGAATGTTCAAGATTTAGTTGGTGTTTGACACATATTAGAGGAATGTTTGCAAATGAAGAAATGCCTTTTTCATTTCTTCCTTTTTTTTGGGGCTATTTCTTGTGGTTTCATAATGCACACCCCATTTTTCCTAGGAATGGGGACCCCCTAATTTATTTTTTGGCTTTTTGGAGCCCTAGTCTAGGGTCCAAATTTTTTTAGTGTCTTTGGTCAGATCCAAGTCCTAGTTTGAAAGCCTAGACTCTGAGAATCAAATTTCAAAGTGCATAAGTCCTATTTTGCAAAAAGGAGGTGCATTAGTGCACCTCACTAGGTGTGCTAGTGCACCAAATTCAAAGGAGAAATGCATATTGTAGGGAAGTGCGTAGTTGTGCACCTCCCATAGTTGCACTAAGCCACAGCACCATACTAGTGCAATAGTGCCAAGTTTCCCCATCCTAGCTACACAAAGACATGAAATAATGTTAATTAAGGTGTGCAATAGCGCACCTAATTAGTCATGCTACTATGCAGGTTTCAAATAAAAATCCTTGCGCTAAGTCAAAATGGTTGCACATCAATGCACCCCATGAGGTGCACTGATGCACACCACACTTTTTGAAAGGGAAAATGTGCATTAAGAACACCTCAAAGGTTTTCCAAGTCTACAATTTTTTTTGCACTCCACGGGTAAAATTAGGGTTTTTTGGTGTTTTCAAATAACTAGATTTTTTTGGTATTTTTGTTATCATTAGGGTTTTTCTTCATTAAGTATTTTTATCTCTCTAAACTAATGTTTGCTTCCTTTTATACATAAAAAAGGGCATCCTTAACTTGTCAAGGTCATAACTTTTGACCCATAGCTTGAAAATCAAAACCATTTACATCATTGGAAAGAAGGATTGAAAATCTAATTTCAGTCCCTAAAACAGTGAGCCTTTGGCCATCTAGTTTTAGGTACTGATGAAAGTTTCAACTTGAAATTTTGAGCTAAAAACCTTTGAAAAATCCATTTAAAAATTCCTAGAAAATCTTGTGAAAAAGTTTCAAACATTTGATCATTCTGGATAATCTGAATCACTCAATCTCTCACCGGAAAGGATAGGGCAGTTGTAGAGAATAAAAGATCAAAGAGACAAAGTTTGAACATATAAACCAGAAAAACTTCCTCATATTATGTGATTATTAAGGAAATGATTCAACACAAGTGCCTTGAAATTTCAGATAGAAGAAGCTTTATTGGAGTTTGATGTAAAACTTGGGGATTTTGCTGAAACTCGTTTAGAGGTAGATAACTATAGGAAAAAGGTCAAAGATAAACATAATGCCTTGGATTTATTAGATGCAATGAAGCTCATTGAGATTATTGAGAAATTCAAGGGCAAACATCTAGGCACAGCTCTGGTATGAAGGGAAACAAAACCCAGAAGTCGAAATTTCAGTTTTGGCACTAAGCAAAATTTTGCATTTTTGGACCTTCGAGGTGCGCAAGTGCGCATTTTTAGGAGGCGGACATTTTCAAGAGGTGTGCATTTTTAGCAGGTACACATTTTTAGTAGGTGCACATTTTCAAGAGGTGCACATTTTTAGCAATTGCGCATTTTCATGAGGTACACCAATAGTTAATTGCTAGTTACAAAAGTAGAGCTTTCCATACATCGAAAATGCATTCTAATGGTAGTTTAACTCCAACTGATACCCCATGAAGGATTAGCTTCTAATTTTGGCACTTCCAGACACTTCCACTTCAACTGAAGGCTTTCTCATTCTTTTTTCTCTCATAATTTCTTTTTTTTTTGACATGTAATGGCTCATGCATACAATTAATGAATAAAATATGGATGGAGTCCTACTAAGCACCAATTAGGTTGTAGTTTGTATATAATTAGTTTGTTTTATTGATTAAAAGCATTTTATTGCATGAAGATATCTCTCACTCTCAACACAAATTGAGGAGATGATTTATTATAAATACTCCATTGTAATATGTAATAGAGGTCATCGTTATTATGCAATAAAATTATGCTTTTGGTGCTCGCATTTGGAGTGTAGTAATTCTTGCTTGAATGTGTCATATTTTTTGTGAGTTTTGTTCATGGAATTGTGATTGAGCCAAAGGTTTATTGCTTTGTTTTTGGTTGTGCAATATTTTAGTTCTGGTGTTTGCTATAGTTTAACGAATTCCATTGACATATCTAGCTTGAGAAGAAATCATCAAATTGTGCTTGCATAACTTCTTGTCTCACATGAGTGTACTTTTTGTGGCCTTGTGATTTGATGAAGAGTGAAATATCATACGATTATTAAAGTTTCTCACTGACAATTTCATCAGTGGAATTAAGGAAGCACTACTCCTACTTTCATTGGTTACCTACCATTTCTTTGAAAGCTTAACTCGTAGACATGTTGTTTTCTATAGCTTATATCCATTAGGATTTCAATTTCATGTTATTTTCTTTGAATTTCATTGATATTTTCTTTAAAGTTCTTGTTGTTTTTTTTATTAACCCCATTGTTAGAATAGGATTTCATACTAGCTACAAGGCTAGATTGCATTCATAAAAACCATAGAAAATAGAAAAACATAGTTCTTTTTTAGTGTTATTTTTGAAACAATGTGTAGATTCTTCATTTCATCCAAAATCAAAATGAATCAGCAAAGGCCTCCTCATGAACATTCACATTTATCTTCAACTGAGCAGATTCTAGTAGGTCATAAGATTGCTTGGAACCTTGGAGTCGATTCACAAAATCAGCTTTTCAAGAGAGGAGTTTGCAAGAATTTCTGTCATTTAGCATTGTGTAAAATGATAGCTCAACGGTACTCCTAGTAGGAGCTTATAAGACTTAGAGGTTATAATATAAGTTGATTAACACTAGGTCTCCTAATTCCTTCCCAAGAAGGTCACAAGGTCTTTGAAAGAGACATATATACAAAACAAAACAAAACTCAGAATATCAATAAACTAATTTAAAACTAGGCTTCCACTTTGCAAAGGGGAAGGGAGATCATGGGGAAATGTCCCCCACTAGATGTAACACTCCTTCCAACCACCTTTTGGGTGCCTCCCTATGGACCCTTGCACATGATTGGTTATGACTTCTATCAACATCTTTTTCTTTAGGTGCCCACTCCTTTAAAAAAAAGAGTGAAAATTGATGTTGCAAACTTATGGTGGTCCCCATACTCTTTTCTCCATCTCTTGGGCACATGAAATTGAAGTATTGGCTGATCAATGTTCTGACATAAATCAAAAAGCCTCCTCATTTGGTGCCCATCTTTTTAGGGGAGAAGGTAAAGTTTTAAAACATATCATATAGTTTCCCTTTTGACCCATCACCATCATGCCTTGAAAAGAGCATTAGGCACCTAGTAAATGGGCCATGTGAGTTTAAATATTGTTTAAATCACCCCATACTTGTTGATAAGTAAAAACAAATGCCCCTTATAAACCTAGGTGCCTTGGGGATTGGGAGAGGTGTGGGATGGGATGGGAATAGGGTAAGGTAGGTAGTGTAGCATGGCTAGGAAGTAGGGAGCACATGTATGTGGTAGGAAATGTAGATATTATTTTTTTTTTTAATCTTTTTTTTTTATTTTTTTAATCTTTATTTTATTCTATTAAAGAATTATATGTAGGTATGTTATAAGGGGATATGGAATAACTAGGATTTTAATGAAATGATGGGTGAAAGATATGAGACATGTAACCTTTGTGTGTGTGTGTGTGTGTGTGTGTGTGTGTGTGTGTGTGTGTGTGTTGATGATTAAATTTTAGATAATTTGCTATTAAATAAACTAATTAATAGATTGTTCTTACGCATATATTTGTGTGTTACATAGTCATGTGCATGTATCATATGGATTACTAGGCTCATAGCATAGCTACATAAGATTAGTGTTGTATGTTTAATGTAATATTTAAGTATTGAAAGGAAGGTCATTATAAGGATAATAATGATAAAAGAAGAAAAATAATAGTAAAATAAAAATAAATAAAAGAAGATAAACAAATAAATTAAAAATACATATGTAAGGTAATATTAATTAATGCTTAATCCAATAATGCAACTGGTAGGAAATTAGTAAAACTAAGGTATGACTAAATGAGTAATTGTAAGTATGGGAACACCTATACGATAATAACATAAAAGAGTATAGAGTTGGTATAGTAAAAATTTAATGAATTAAGGTTATATATATATATATATATATATATATATATATATATATATGGTAAGACAAATGGAAAATAAAATAATTAGGACAACCATACACATTCGCTCATTTGGGGATTAGCAAATTGTTAAGTTCTTGAAAGTTGTATGGATGAAGAACTTGCAATTGCATTATCATTCGCAAATGATTGAATTGTTGTGACTACAATGATACAAAATTTGTACTTCACATTCATATACGTAATGTCTTATTTCAAGGTTAGGATGTAGAATCAAAATGATAACCTAACCTGCCTATTATGTTATAACTTAGATTTCCAACGAATGTTAGGAAGCCAAATTGGTCACCTTGGAAACTTGAAGTCTAGAGTTTCAAACGAAAAATCAATTCTTCTACAAAAATTAGAATTAATTATCCCCAACATCAAATAAAGTAGCAATCTAACATTCTTGAGAGACATGAGTTGTTTTTCAAGTACCCCATAGTTGATAGAATGTTCATAACAAGTAAAGGTCTATATGTGTTATCCATTAGTTCACCTTTCCAAAAAAAATGGTTTTTTTTTGCCTTTTTAAATTTAGGGCATGACAACAAAAAAAATCATTGAACTTGCAAATTGTTTGAATAATTGTAGAGCCCAATTACAATACTAAGAGAGGGGTGAATTACGAGTGTAGAAAATATTATACCAATTTAATTTCCTGATTGATTTATCTTTTAAGTATCATATAAAAATTAATGTAAACAAAAAATAATCATAAGGGATTATACACAAGATATAACATGGAAATCCAAGTCATGAAAAATCTATTGGAAAATTGGATAACATGTGCAAAAGCATATCACTGTATAGATTGGACAAAAATATTTTGGTTTTTATAGTGATAATACTGAGAAGACATAATAGTGTAAAAGATGTGAAATTAAGTATTTTGTGTTAAGGAATTATTATTTTTTATCAATATAATTACTTAATTTAATTAGGAACAACATCCTATATGTTAGCCCTAAGTGGGAAAGACCTAATTTTGTATTTTGGCAAGCATGCAAAGAGATGGAGGTCGACAATTACAGAAATGTGGTTTAAAGGAAAATAATTTTAGATATGAATATGTGAGAACTTGTAAGTGTATAATGTTATGTTTTGTGATGCAAATTCTAATGTATGATCATAGTAGTGAAAATTGTGATAAAGTTTTGTGAGAAGCAGCAAAAGACTAAATCAGGTAATGTAGATATCAGCAGCAATGAAGAGGTTTTTGTATCTATCTTTTGTATTGAAGAGCTTCATTGTGTATTGCATTTTTAGGTAGTGGTCTCATATTTCATGATTTTTATATTTTTAATAACAACTCCTAATAGGGTTGAGGCTTCTAACAAGGCCTAGTCCTCTAATAAGGATCAAGACACTATACGAATGTAATAGACTCCTAACATGGTCAATATCTTTCACAAGATACTTTTTATTAGTGGATCATTTTGTGCCTACCATCCCCATTGAGGTTTTCCATTGTCTAGGTTATCCCTAGTTAATGAAATATGGTGTTATGAGTTACTTCATTTTATGGTTGTGTTTACTATTCAACATAGTTAGTTTACTTTCTTATGCAAGTTATAAGTTTGTTAAAGATATCAAGTTTTGGGAAAAAGTTTATGAAATACTAACTGATATTCTTACTAAAGAAAGAGATACCTTGAAATACAAGTATGAAGATGTTAAAGACTACATTGGAAAGCAGAAAGATATAATAGATTATCTTAAGTCCAAGAAAGAGCCTAAAGATCAGATCAAGGATAGTGATGAAATTTCAAAACTGAAGAAAGAAAAAATGAGATCCTAAAGCATGAAATGAAGATTATGTTAGAATTATTTAGAATAATTGAGAAGGGGGTGAATCATTTATCCATAGGTCTTGATGTACCAATTAATCTTTTAATCACTTCAAATAATTTTTATCTAAACATTCAGTAGCTCAGTTTCTATAGCAAATAATTAGTAACATAAACTTGTAGTCCACTATCCTAATAGTAACAAACTTGAAGAATGTAAAACATTAATAGTAAAACATCTCAAATGACATCCACACAAGTATGACACTAGGATTTAACATAGAAACCCAATTTGGGAAAAACCACTAATAACATATCACCAATTATTCACTCTTTTGAAGTGATCTTTGTTAGGAGCCAATCCAGTTAAAGGTTACAAAGCACATTATTGAATGTGAAATTGTTAACAAATTTAATCACCCTTCTAGGAGTGGCCTCATTAAAGGGCTTTAAAATATTCCATTATAATGCCACCTTGATTAAAGAATTTACATATGACTATTAGGTCAACCTGGATTAAAGGATTTCAATACTGATACAATGGTTAAAAAGTAAGAGTAGATTAGTCTAACAAATACAACTCACTTTGCAAATACATATCACAATTTGATCCAATAGTTGACTCACTAACTAGCCTCAATTTGTACACTAAGAAAGTATACTTTTCTAAACCCTTCTATCCAAGTTATTCCATAGATTGGAATATTTGAATGGCAACTTAGAGATCCCTATCCATGAAGTGGAAAGGTGTGTGCTTATGCATATGAGAAGCTCTCACCCAAGCCTTAGAGACACAAACCTTGCTAGTAAACCATGAAATGGGAGATTCTCTAGACAAGAGAAAGAGTGAAATGTCAAAGGGAGTCTCATACATGAAATTCAAGAAATAAGCTAAGCTAGAATGAAATGCACAATGCAACTATGCTAACAATATGATAGTGTTACCAAGCCATACTAATTAAACTAGTGATCTAATATATTACAAAAAGAACTAAACTACTTGAAAATGGATCTAAGATAGTATGTGAATGCAAAGAATGAGATGAGAAGAATAGTAATTCTCCACAAATTCTCCAAGAATTTGTAAGTAAATGTACAGCATAACATTAGCTCAAAATAAGATCCTTAGAGAAGAAGAGAGCTCTCTCTTTTAAAGATGTATGAATGGTTGAGATCAAGATCAAGAAATGGATGATCAAGGGTGGGGTTTGAATTTTGGCATGATCCATGTGCAAGATCAATTTAACCAACGGGGGAAAATTGACTTTTCATTTGAGACAAAAGCCTTTTCTTTTAATTTGTAAATAGGAAAAATACTTTATGTGTTCACATTGAATGGGTTAGAATAATGGGGCCTTTTATTTAATTATATTAAGATCATTTACATATTGGGTTCTCCTTAAGAGAAATAATACAACTTATTAAGCTCCTTTCAAACAATCACACTAGAAACAAAAATTGGAAGACCAAGAGTCACAACTTAGAATCCACTTCTTACAATGAGACAAATACAACCAATAGAAGACCAAGAGTCTCAACTTAAAATTCCACAAAGATGTCCCTCTTAGGATTTGAACTAGGGTGTCCACAATGGGAACTCATTACTTCAACTAACTAAGGTAAACCCCTTGGATAGTCTTTTATTTAATTAAAAGGAGGACATGTTCTTTTAATCAAATATGGACTTAGGATATTATGATCAAAGTATAGGTTAAAATCAAATAAATTGATTTTTAGAATTTTGGCTTAGGTAAATGATTAAATAATTTAGCCAAAACACTAAGAAGGGGGCTAATAGTCTAGATGGCCATTTTTAGGTGATTAGATTTTCCCCTTTTTTAATAATGTGTTATCGATCTAGGAACACATTATGTCAAAGAATAGAGAAGCCAAGTAGGTAGCAATAGATAAAGAGATATGATTCTGAAGAATGAAATGCAAAGTGAGATAGCAAGTCCTAAATGTACAACCTAGTAGTGATAGTATTGAAAACTAGGATAGAGAGACAATATTAGAACTCAAGAAGAGTACTAACATCAATAAAAGTAGATAGATTGAGAGAAAATGGAAAGGTCAAGCATATGATCCTGAGAACTAGATAGTTGTAGCAAGAAAGCAATGATAGAATATTCTACCCCCTCAAGATCAAAATCAAAATGAGGTAAATAAAATGCATAAATGAGAAAGATATGAGAAAATAAAGATATAAAAAAGTACATGATGAAGAATAAGTGATTAGATCCCAAGAGTGACCATAAGGAAGTGATAGAATGCCCTAGTTTTACTAAAGCAAACCAAGAAAGATATTGTATGACAATTAGGTCAAATCAAGTAGAAAGATGATTTAGAAGAGAAATATGTTAATTAAAGTGATTACGAAGTGTAGAAAGGATGAAGACATGAAGAAATTAAGATGCCCCAATGAAGGTTTAGAGATTAGACATCACAAGGTTAGCTAACTGCATAGAATAATGAAGAAATTTTAAAATGTGATTTTGACCATCAAGATGAGCTCAGATTTCAATTTTGATCCCAAAAAGGAATCTAGGATGTCAAAACTAAGTCAAAATAGGGTCAAAATGTTATATATGTGATGATAGGATAGAAAATATATGAGCAAAATTCAAGAGAAGATGACAAGGTATGATCAAGAAGAAGCAAGAGAATATGAGTGCAGTTAGTTGGCATGTCAATGAAAGATGAAGAGAGAGCTCTCTCCATATGTGAAATTAAAGACTAAGATAGAATGAGCCTATAATGAAAACTAGTATGAAAAATGGTTTACTTGTAAGGGACTAAAAATATTTAGACTCTTATTTCATCATTGAGCATTATTAGGAACATCGTAAGATCATACAATCATCACTAGTATAGCTATGAAGATATGAATATGATCCATGTTGAATAGAAATGTAGAAATCCAACTTAAGCATCAAAGACATGTAAGGAAATATGGATAGTGATGTTAGATTCCCTAATTTTATTATAGCAAGATTATACCTGTATCAAGGCATGAGCATCAGGATAATGCTCGAGCATGGTCTTGCAAAAAATAGAAAAGGATGATACATTGGAAATCCAAAGTGTCAAGTAGGACAAGCATGAATGCTCTCAAGACCTTAGACTAACAAAGTATACCCACAAGTAGAAAACAAGTAAAACATGTCCCATGCCCCTGATCTTCTAGTCCATGACATCCTCAAAAGACTATTAGGGAGGGAATACTCAGCAAAGAAATCATCATAGACATCACACAAAGAAGATAAAGTTCATCATATCTTAGCAAGTTTAATGTTTGAGTGTGTGTGTGTGTGTGTGTGTGTGTGTGTGTGTGTGTGTGTGTGCATGCCACATGGCTATCTCTTTAGGACCCACATTTGATAGTGAGAGATATCATAGCATCCTATACTATAGGTAAGGCATCCAAGAAGTGTTAAGAAACACTGAATGTCAAGGGGGGATTGTTTAGAAATGCTATTTTGCATGAGTTTCCAAAGAAACCCTAACACATAAGAAGGCCTTGATAAGATAAGTAGTATTGCCCCCGAGATGAGGATAAGAGATAATTCCAAGCTAGGAAATGTCTTGTGAAATGAGTGAGACTCATAGACATAGGTGCAAGGGTCTCAAGTAGCACATATTTCCAAGTTTTCAAAACTTGGTAGATTTTTTTAGGACATTTTTTTAATTTTTTAATTTTTTTTAAATTTTTTTGGTGATACATCAAAGTGCCTATTGCTAGGTTTTCACTAAGATGGCCATTTTTAATATATTTTATGATTTTTAGGCTTTTTTAAGGATCATGAGATATGTACAGATAGCTAAACCAAGAGAGCCTTAAGCATAGAATTTCTTAAGGTAAAGAATGTCAATAGGCTCAACAGGTTATTCCCCTTCAGGAGTAGAAAGTTGATAAGCCCCAAATCCAAATGCTATTGGGATGATGCAAGGACCCAACCAATTAGGCTCAAATTTCCCCTTATGTTCCCTATTTTATTGATTCTTAGGAGTCTCTCAAAGGACAAGTTCACCCACTTGGAACTCACAAGGATTAACCTCTTTCACTAGCACATTTGGATCCAATTTTTGACCTAAATTTTTTATGACAGACCAATTTTCCTTTCAAATTATTTTTTAATATGATCCTGAAAATGTCAAAATTTTGACAATACTCAAAATATTTGTCTAAATTTTGATGTGAGTTAAGTTTGTTGTCAAAATTTTGATGAAACTTAAGCACTTTTGTCAAAATTTTGATGTTATCATGAGGATATAAAGAAAAAAAGAAAAGTGAAACTTCATTTTATTTTGATGTGGCAACTTGCAAGTGCATGGGAAGATTAAAGGGGAAGAACTGCTAATTAGCACTATTGAAGATAAGTTTGGTTTGATCTTATTTTAAAAAATTGTTTGATAGAACCGATGCATAGAATAAGCAATCATGTGTTTCAAGAAGATATTTCAATCATATTTCAATGGTATTTTGTCCATTATGTTTTGAATACAAGTCTTACAATCACTCCATAAGGAACTAGTGCATACATATAAACTAACTATATTGTTTGTACTTAATATAAGCTTCCTTAAGCTTTACAAAATGATAATACAAAGACATATACAATCCTAACCTAGAGATTAGGTTACAATATAATGCATATTTATGATTACAGAAGAAACATACTTACTCCTTGGCTCTATGCTTCATGGGTTTAGCATACCTACCAAAACCTTTATAGTTTACATTGTTCCCCTCCATCATTTTAGTTTACTCATCTCATATGATTAATGAGCCTCTCCTTAGCTATCATAATAACTCTCCCATATGAGTTAGCGGAAGGAATTTCAATAGGGCTTTTGTAACACAACCCTAGGCCCAAGAGAAGAATCTCTTATTCCTATTGGCTTCATGCTTCATGAGGTGGTACACCTAGTAAGGTATCATTGTTCCCCCTTATTGCAATTTCTTTCCATTCCCTATATTTCAAATAAAGTATACAAAATATCAAATCCCATATAGATCTAATTTAAGGTGATAGTATGTAGTTTATTGGTATTTATATGATGCATAAAAAGTCCAACATAGTATAATATAGTCATAATATAATTCATGGCTTTTTATTAAGGAATCCCTTAGATGTTATTTTATTAAGGAAGGAAGAATTATATTTAATGGCTTTTCCATTTAGTTCATGGAATTCCCCCCAACTTCAACCTACATGAAACACAAATGCAAAGAAGGATGACATGGCATAAGTTGGGACCTCTACTGGATGCTTCGGTCAACCTCAAAAATAAATAATACATTGAAAATTCCTTTGGATCATTCAGGTGAGATTTTGGTTTGGTGAAATAGTTTGAATACGAAGGATTTGGGAGTTGTAAAATATTCTTTGGGAGGTATGCAATTTTGAAACAAATAATGAGTGAGATCTATTATTAGCTCAGATAAATGTTCAAATGGAGATTCCTAATTCTAATGTCATTCTTCAGTAATGAGACCTAATTCACAATCATTATGTGTTTCGTGTCGAAAGATTTTTCTTTAGTTCTATAAATTTATCATTTAGATGTAAGAAGAGAAATAATAATCATATTATTGTGCAAGAGTAGAGGAAAATTGGCAGTACATATACATGCTAACAATGGAGGAGTTGTTTGCAAAGTACTAAAAATTGACAATGCAAAACTAAAAGGTATGTCTCATGGACTATTATGTTGACTAATCCGAGAACAAGTAATTTATCATCAAGATTTAAAATCATAATGTAATACTTATAATTATTGTTTCAAAATTATTCATATTAATCTTATTTATTAGACACTTGGTAACAATTACTTTGGAAAAAAAAATTACCTCTATAGAGATGCAATTAGATTTAGTAGAATGTCAAACCAAACTACTTAGACTAGTATACAACAAAGAAAATTGCATATGAATACCACAAAATAAATTGTTGGGCATATAAATACAACAAAACAAATTTTTAGAATACTATTGAAAAAGATTGTTGAAGTATAAAAATGATGAAGATTGATGAAACCTATCATGGAAAAATCATTATGTTGTCACTAATGTCAAACTTGTTACTTGTTTCTAAGACAAATATTAATTCGGTTTGAATGCAATCATTTGATTGATTGATGAAGAGGATTTCAAAAGACAGGATAACAAGAGTACCTAGAGAAAGGTTGAGTTGTATGGTGTATAGAAAAAGCACTAAGACCAAGTAAGACTTTTATAATATAGTGTATTGTTTATCTACTTAAGGCTATAATAAAAGAATACTTGAGAAAAGACAAGAAGAAGTCTAAGTAAAGAAATATGTCTATCAAGCCTACTCGAGAAAATAGTGGAAGCCAAGCAAGTTTGTGTAGGTTGAGAAGAAAGTTAGTTGAAGACAAGTGAAGTAAGCTCACTATGTGTTGAGCAAAGAGAAATTTAGTAGGTGTCGAGTGAAGAAATTTTAGTGTGTGTTGAGCAACAATAAAGACTTAACATATGCCAAGCAACCTAGTGTTGACCAAACATCAGAAGACAGTGAATCTCAAGCAAACAACATGTTATTGTTGAGTGCTAGTCAAATGAGTTCGATCAAGGATTTGACAAATTTGAGCTAACAAAGTTGATTTCTTGAATTGTGTGAAACATGTGGAAGATAAGTATGATGAGTGATGGCACAGAATTCAACATAAACCATTTTGAGATGAATTTGAAGATGATTGTAAGAGAAGTTTCTAGAAGGGAACAAAATGAAAAGTGGATAGATTCAATGAATATGACTTAACCCTAAGGTGGATGATTGCAGTTAAGTGGAAAAAGATCTAAATTTTGTGTATAAGGAGAAAGGAGGCTAGTAGAAAATTTTCATAGTGGAAACTAGAGATAGACAAGGTGTCTTAAGGTGTTGCTTTATTTGGTGACCAAAGCGATGAATCTGTAATTAGCATACTAAGCAAGAAGGCTTAAGGAGGTGAAGGTTTTAAGGGTGAACAATTTGTTAGAGATGAAAGAGATTTAATGCCAAGCAGAATGGAGGACTAAATAAGTGATACATAATCTAAAAGTGAGTTGTTTTGTTATTAGATCAAGTCCCACTATTACTTTCTAACAACTGTATCAGTCTAGATAAATCCTTTGGATTAAGGTTAACCTAATAGTCATGAGTAATTCTTTTAACAAGGTGAAATTATAATGGAATTTTCTAAAGTCCTCTAGCAAGGCTCACTCCTCACAAGGTGATTGAAATCCTTTAATCAAGGTCACATTTAATAGTGTGCATTGTAACCTTTAACAAGGTTGGCTCCTCATAGAGCTCACTTCAGAAGAGTAAAAATTGGTGGCATGTTACTAGTGATTTTCCCAAATTGGGTTTCCACTTAAAATCCTTATGTCAAATTGTGTGAATGATTCATGTTTACATTTATACAAAGTTCATTTGACCTAGGACAGTAATATAATATGGTTTAAGATATTGGATGAATAATGCATGAATGGGTATTTGTTAAATACTAAAAAAATTATCTTTGTACATTTGGACCTTGGATAACTAATTCACCCTCCTCTTAGTTATTCTAAAGCATTCCAACAATTGGTATCAAAAAATTTGGTGCTTGTGAAGGAAACAGTTTGAAGATACTTGAAGCTAATGATCAAGATGTACAGAAAGGAGGTGCCCAAGTTAAACAAGGAAAACTTTCCTACATGGAAATTTTTGATGAAGCTACATCTAGGAGGACTTGTAGATTATGCACAAGCAACCATCACAACTAAATATTTTGCAGTAACTAGAGCCCTAACCATTGAACAACATAAATAGAAGAAAGAGCAAAATGAGGCAATCTTGGAGATTGCATTTTCCCTAAGTTATTCAAAGTTTCAATACATCAAAACATGTACCACTTCTAAAGGAATGTGTGATGTCCTATAGAAGATCTATGGAGGAGACAAGAATTTCCTAAGAGATAAAGCAAAAAGTCTAAGAGAAAAATTTGATGACATGAGAATGCAAGAAGGTGGGACTATAGTCTAGTATTCTACAAGAATCAAAGATATTGTAAATGCAAACAGAGGAGCAAATGGATTTATTGAAGATGAGACTGTGATCAACAAAGTATTGAGAACCATGTTTCCTATCTATGCCATTAGAGTATTTGATATATAAGAACTGAGATGTTCTCCTGGTAGTGATCTAATGCTTGAAGGACTAGTTGGTAGACTCACTACTTTTGAACTTTCAAATTTTGATAATTTCAAATTTAAGAATTTTTATTCTTCTTTCAAAGCTGAGCAGACACTGGAAGAACCTAAAGGAAAGAAAAAGGTCAAGCATGTTCCTAGTGACAATGACACATATAAAGAAGATCTAGAAGAACTAGAGGCATTGTTGGCTATGACATTTCATAGAGGCAAAGGAAAATACAAAGGTAAGTTTCCCATTACATGTTTTAATTGTAATGAAGTTGATCATATTGCAAGAAGGTGTCTTGAGAAAAAAAACAATAAAAATAAAGACAAATTTAGAGGTAGAAAGTATGAGAGTAACAAAAGCTATCAAGACAAGGGAAAGAAATCTTGTTACATTGTTGAAGAAGAATCTAATGAAGAATAAGATGGTCATGATGATGAAGTTGTGTGTGTTGCTTTGAAAGATAATTCAGATGAAGATGAGGAAACTGCATTAGTATCCTATGTAACCAAAGGTGAAAGATAGATCATTGACAGTGGATATTCTTATCACATGACTGATGACAAAAGTAAGTTCATTACACTTGAGCATTACAATAGAAATAGTGTTAGATTTGGTAATGATGCACCATGTCTAGTGAAAGGTAAAGGATCAATAAGATTGAAAAACAAGATCATGTGTGATAATGCTTACTATGTAGAGGGATTTAACTATAATCTATTAAGTGTGTTATAATTGAATAGTTCAAGACACAAGGTTGAATTTGAACACTAGAAAGCTAAGATCTATGATGTTGATGGAGAACTCATTGGGAGTGGAGATCAAACAAGAGGTAATTTTTTTTATCATGACATGAATGAAATACTTTTCTTGTTGTATAATTTGATGATGTGTGGCCATGGCACAAAAAGATTATGTCATGAAAATTTTGACAACTTGGTTAGTATCAACAAGATGAAAAGAATAAGAGGTTTTCCAAAACTGAAGAAACCAAATAATGTGATTTGTAAACAATGTCAATTAGGGAAGATGACAAAGTCTATCTTTAAGAGTAAGACTCATACTTCAAAATAAATTTTGGAATTAGAATCATACTGATCTATGTGGACCAATTCATATGAAAAACTAAAAAGGTGACAAGATTTTTATTCTATCTGTTGATGATTACTCAAGAATGATGACAGTTATGTTTTTGAGAGAAAAAATTGATGCTTTTCAAATGTTTAAGTGGTATATGGCTAAAGTTGAAAAGGAAACTGGTAAGATATTGAAATGTGTGAGATAACATAGAGATAGAAAGTTTACATCAAATGAATTCAATAACTTTTGCAATGACAAAGTAATCAAAAGACAAACTTCTATACATAGGACCCCTCCAAAAAATGGGATAGATGAAAGGAGGAATAGAACTATGATGGATTGTGCCAGAACACTAATGAGAATATTTCTTTAAAATAATGGAGAGAAGTTGTTAGAATAGTTTTCTATACCTTGAATCGAGTATTGTTGGATACAATCATTCAATTATATGTTTTCTTTGATGTTACACAAATGTCAAGTATATACAGAGAAATTAGTATATGTCAATCTCATTTGGGAAATAAAGGAATTTGCAAGATATGATGAGTGTCTCAACCTTAACCAAGTTCAAAGTGAGTGTTAACCAAGCTAACTCAGCTACCAAAGGAGTTTGCAAGAAGAAAGTGTCTACCAAATTGACTCAATAGCCAAAGAAAAGTTGGCATGGAATGAGTGTTAACTAAGCTCACTCAGTTACCAAAGGAAGTCTAAAGAAAAATTGTTTCTGAGTTAGTGTTGACCAAGTTAGGTAAGCTAACAAAGTATTTTCCTATGTCATTTTTTTTCTTAGTTCTAGCTAACTTGTGGGATAAATTTCATTTGTTTGAAATTATATTCAATCTATCTTGACAAGGTAAAACATATAAGTATAAGGTTAAGTTGAGGATTGAATTGTAAGAAAAAAAGAAAAAAAACATGGGATTGAAAAGATAAATCAAGAAAGCAAATTAAGAGTTAACCGAGCTGTAAAGAACATTCTAATCAAGAAGGATCAAGTATTCAAGCTAGAACAAAGATCTAAAATAATCAAATATAGTTGCATCAGCAATCAAGTCATATCATTATTACTCTTTGATAATTGTAGTAGTGAATCAAATCTCTTAACATAGTTATCTTAATAGCTATTTGTCAAATCATCTAATAAGGTGGAATTTCTACATTGAAGTTTTTAAAGACCTTTAACAAGGCCACTCCTAACAAGGTGAACTAAATCCTTTAAAAGGGTCACACCTAATAGTATCTTTTGTGACTTTTAGCAGGGTTAGCTCCTAATAGGGCTCACTTCAAAAGAGTGAAAAATAGTAACTAGTTGCAATTGATGGTTTTTTTCATATTACGTTTCCACATTAAATCCTAGTATCTCTACTATTCATGTTATTTACTTTATGATTTTGCAACTAAGCTAATTAAGGTTAATCATACTTAATATCATAAGATCTACATGTTTACTGTTAACAAAGTAATAGTGAATATATTTAGTATTAACCAAATTTTTACTAAGTGATAGTCATTATTAGTGTAAACTGAGTTACTATGTTAACCAAGTGTTTCAATACTAATTGAGTTACAATAGTATTTCAGTTTTAGAAAATTTTGGCTTTGTTTTGCACTAACATCATAAGAGATCTAGAATTTGTTTTAGTGATAACTAATTCACCTCTCTCCTCTTAGTTACTCATCTTACATTTCCAAAATTTGGTATCAAAGCTTTTAATGCTTGTAGAGAAGGTTTCAAGGACCTAAGCTAAAGATCAAGTTGTCTTATAGAAGGGAGATTCCTAAGATAAATAAAGTTAACTTCCAAACATGGTAGGAATTCATAAAGTTTCATTTGGAAACAATTGGAGACTCAGGCCTAAAGTATCTAAACACCAAGCATGTGGCACCTACTAGAACTATGAGTGACTATGGAAGAGATTACAAAAAAGAAGAATCATAACATTGTGATGATTGACATTGCTTCCACTCTCAACTATGTTGAATTTGATGAGATAAAAGATTGTTTTACTACTTATGAGATGTGGATCAAACTAAAAGCTATCTATGGAGGTGGTGATAATGGGAAGAGAGCTAAGGAAAGTCTCAAAGGTCAATTTGACCAGATGAAGATGAGAGAAGATGAGAACATTTCATAGTATAGTGAAAGAATCAAAGCCAGTGTGTGTACAATCAAAGCCTTGCATGGGAAAATTGATGACGTAACAATGGTAAGAAAGGTACTCAGAACCCTTCTTCCAGTTTATGAAATTAGATTGTCAGCTATTCAAGAAATGAGATGTGATCCTAAGAATGATATAACCTTGGATGCATTAGTGGAAAGGTTGACAACATTTGAGTTAGATAATTTTGATAATTATGTTCCTAACTCCAATAACCTTAAGTTTGTATTCCAAGCCAAGAAATCACTCAAGAAGAAAGATGCAAAGTCTAAAAGAAAGAAGTCTAATAGTGAAGATGAAGATGATTCTAATGATGATCTTGAAGTCATTGAAGCATTTCTTAAAAGAATATTTCCCAAAGGCAAATGAAAGTACAAAGGTAAAATTCCTTTGATCTAGTTTTCTTGTGAAGAAGTTGGTCACACTGTTGCAATGTGTCCAAACAAAAAAGGAAAAGAAGAAAAGAAGCATGACAAGTAAAAAGGCAAGAAGGATTTCAAAAGATACAAAGACTACAAGAAAAAAGGTAAGAAATCTTGTTACATTGCTAAAGATTTTGATAGTAGTGAAGAAGATGAAATGGTTTACATTGTTGTTAAAGATGAATCAAATGATGAGAATGATAAGATGGTACTTATCTCACATGTTAGTAAGAATGATACATGGATTATTGATAGTGGTTGTTCTTACCACATGACTGGTGATAAATCTAAATTTGAGCACTTGGTACACTATGATGGTGGGAGTGTCAGATTTGGAAATGATGAACCTTGTTATGTGAAAGGAAAATGTTGTATTGCACTAACCAATGATCTCAGATGTGACAATGCTTATTGGGTTGAAGGACTGAAGCATAATTTTCTTAGTGTAGAACAATTGAATAACATTGGATTCAAGGTAGAATTCATGAATAGAAAATCCATGTTTCTAGATGGAGATAGAAATCTAGTTGGGACTAGTAATCAAACAAGAGGTAATCTATTCTACCTAGATCTAACTGTAAATTCATGTTTCATAGCTCAAGTAGAAGAAAGTTGGTTATAGAGTAAAAGGTTGTGTCATGTGAATTTTGATAACCTAGTCAACATAAGAAG
Source organism: Cupressus sempervirens (assembly GCA_028749045.1). NCBI lineage: Eukaryota > Viridiplantae > Streptophyta > Pinopsida > Cupressales > Cupressaceae > Cupressus > Cupressus sempervirens. Next base: position 441,261,815 of record CM053787.1, on the reverse strand, counting down.
AACAAAAGGGTTAGAGGCATTCCAAGCATGAAGAAACTTAATATGAAAATGCATAAGAATTGTCAAATTGGTAAGATGGGAAAAAAAAAATTTTAAAAGAAAAATCTATCAATCTGAAGAAGTCTTGGAGCTAGTTCATATAGACCATTGTGGACCTATTGGATACAAAGCTACATTGGAGATAAGTACTTTATTATTTTTGCTAATTATTATTCTAGGATGATGATAGTTATGTATTTAAAGGATAAATCAGAAGCTTTTCAAAATTTAAAATGGTATCTAGCTAGAGTTGAGAAATAAATAGGAAAGAAACTAAAATATTTAAGATTAGATAGAGGAGGTGAATTCATCTATAATGAATTCAATAAATTTTGCAATGAAAGAGGAATCAAAAGATAGGTTTTTTCACCTAGCACATCTCTGAAGAATGGCATTGTTGAGAGAAGGAATAGATCAATCATGGATTGTGCAAGGACATTGATGAGCTATCAAATACTGCAAGGACTTAATCAAAATTATAGTTCATACCTTGAACTGAGTTCAGTTGAAGGACTCAAATTGAACACCTTTTGAATTATGGTATGGCTATAAACCTAATGTGTATTATTTCAAAATATTTGGAAGAAAATCTTATATTCTAAAGCAATAAAGAAAATAAATATTTGATGTGAAAAGTAATAAAGTCAAATTCTTGGGATATTCTAATAAGAGTAAAGCATAACAATTTTTGAATCTATATACTCACAAAGTTATAGAAAGTGCACATGTAAGGATTGACTAAGAAAAAAGAAGGAAAGAACCTAAAGACTATAAAAAATTTGTTTATTATGAGCTTAATACTATACTTGAAGTTCAAGCAAATGGTAGTCACCAGTCTTCAACACCTGAGTCCCTGAAATCCCTAGTTCAACCCAAGTTGTATCTAGTGCAACCCAAGCCAATATAGAAGGACTCGAGTCATTGTTAGAAGGACTTTAGTTTTAGAAAGTGCAAAATGGGTCATCTAATGGACCTAAGTCACATATAGTGGGACCTAAGCATGATTCAAAAGATCATGGTGAACCTAATGAATTCAAAAAGGAGCCCAAACTTGTTGGATATGTCAAAAGGCATCATGCACCCAAGAAAAACATTAGAGATCAATTATATGGTACAATGATAATGAAAAAATTAAAAGGCACATGTTTTCTTACTAAATTTTAACCTAGATCTATCAAAGATGCATTAGAAAATGAAATTTGGATAGAAGCAATGAATGAAGAGATTGATCAGATAGAAAGGAATAAAACTTGGACTCTTGTTCCTAGACCCAAGGACACTAATGTAATTGGCATAAAATGGGTATTCATAAATAAGCTAAATGAGAATGGATAAGTTTCAAGAAACAAGGAAAGATTAGTTTGCAAGGGTTATGTTAAAGAGGAAGGTATTGACTATGGAGAAAGTTTTTCTCATGTTGCTAGAATAGAAGGTGTTAGAAAACTCCTTTCATATGCAGCACACAAAGGATTCAAAGTATATCAGATGAATGTGAAATTAGCATTCTTGAACAAAATCTTAGAAGAGGAAGTCTACATTGAGAAATAGAAGGTTTCATTTATCCTAGCAAAAGGGATATGGTTTGCAAACTACAAAAAGCTTTGTATGGTCTCAAACAAGCCCCTAGAGCTTGGTATGAAAGGTTACATAATTATCTCATAAAGATTTTTTTTCAAAGAACTAATGATAGTAGAAGCCTATACATAAAAGAAGGACCAGATAAGAAGATTGTGTTGGTAGAAATCTTTGTGGATGATACATTATTTACTAGAAATGATTATTTATGCAAAACTTTTTCTATGGAAATGAGTAAGGAATTTGAAATGTCAATGTTTGGAGAGATAAATTCTTTGTTGTCTTACAAATTCAATAGATGAAGGATGGTATCAATATTACTCAATCAAAATACATCAAGTAGATACTGAAGAAATTTGGAATGGAGGATTCTAGACCAGTTAAAAACACCTATGTCTACTAGACATAAACTTTCCAAAAATGATGATTCCAAGGAGGTAGATCAAACTACATACAGATCAATGATTGGAAAAATTTAGTATGTAGTACACACAAGACTTGATATAGCATTAGCATTTGGTATGGTGGCTAGATTCTTTGCTAATCCTAAAGAAAATTATATGATGGAAATCAAAAGAATCATGATGTATCTGAAAGGTACTGAAGAATATGGTTTGTGGTATAAGAAAGGAGGAAACTCTAATTTGAAGGCATTCATTGATGTAGATTGTGTAGAAAGTGTTGATGACAAGAAGAGCACTAGTGGTGGAGCACTTTTTCTTGGAAAGAGGATGGTATCTTGGAAAAGCTAGAAGTAGAATTGTATCTTGTAGTCTATAGAAAAAGTAGAATATGTTGTTGTAGCAGTCAATTATTCCAACATTGTGTGGTTCAAGAAACTATTGCTAGGTATGAAGGAGGAGATCAAGGACCTAGTTGTTATCTGTTGTGATAATACCAATGCAATCAACATATCCAAGAATCTAGTGATGCATACCAAAACCAAGCACATTACAATAAAATATCATTTCTTGAGAGAATTGGTGCAAGAAAAAGAGGTGAGATTGGAATATGTGAATACAAAAGAATAGATTGTAGACATATTCACCAAGCTATTGCCTAAGGATGAATTTTTTTATCTAAGAGGTAAGATAGGGGTTATTCCCCTATCTAAGGCTCACTAATCAGATTTTAGTGATGCATCAACCAAGCATGTTGAAGATGAGATAAGTTAATGTAGTATTGTCAGAGCAGATTACATATGAATCTATACATCAGGGCACATGGAAACTACATTGATTGTTGTCTTTGGCATGAGATGTCAAATAGGGAGATTTTTTTGTCATATATTAGAGAAATTTTTATGAATTTTTGAGATATCAAAGAGGGAGAATGAACTTGAGTTGATATCAAAGACATAAAATTTTCTATTGAAGTCATTGCAATTAGAGATTGATGATAGAGGGAGTTCACACTAATAGAGAGAGTTCTCATGGATGAGAATTAGAATGAAACTAAAGATATTATCCTTACTTCTATTTTTCTCTAAAATTTCTATGTATCATGACATGTTGTGTTGCCATCAATGCCAAAGAGGGAGATTATTGGATACAATCATTCAATTGTATGTTGCCTTTGATTTTACAAAAATTTCAAGTATATACCAAGTAATAGGTGTATGTTGAGCTCACTCGAGAGTCAAAGGAAGTTGTACTATATGAAAAGCATCTCAATGTTAACCAAGTTCAGAGTGAATGTTAACCAAGCTCACTTGGATGCCAAAGGGAGTTTGCAAGAAGACTATATCTACTAAGTTCAATCAAAAATTGAAGAAAAGTTGGCATGGAATGAGTGTTAACCAAGCTTATTCAATTTCCAAAGGAACTCTAAAGGAAAAATCATTTCTAAGTTAGTGTTAATCGAGTTGGGTCAGCTAACAAAGGATTTTCCCATATTAGTTTTTTTGGTTAGTTCTAGCTGACTCATGGTATGAATTTAATTTGTTTGAAATTGTATTCAAGCTGACTTGACAAGGTAAAACATATAAGGTCAAGTTGAGGATTGAATTGTAAGAGTGATAAAAAGAAGTGTGGGATTGAAAAGATAAATCAAGGAAGTGAATTAGCAGATGACCAAGCTGCAAAGAACATTTTGATCAAGAAGGATCAAGTATTCAAGCTAGAGTGGAGATTTAAAATCATCAAATGCAGTTGCATCAGCAATCAAGTCATATCATTGTTACTCTCTAATAATTGTAGTAGTGAATCAAATCTCTTAACAGAGTTAGCTTAACAACTATTTGCCAAATCCTCTAACAAGGTCGCATTTCTAGATTAAAGTGTTTAAATACCTCTAACAAGGCCACTCATAATAGAGTGAACTAAATTCTTTAATAGGGTTACACCTAACAGTGTGTTTTTTAACCTTTAACAAGATTGGCTCCTAACATGGCTCACTTTAGAAGAGTGAAAAATAATAAGTAGTTTCAATTGGTGGTTATTCTCAATTTGGGTTTCCACGTTAAATCTTGGTGTCTCTTTTGTTCATGTTATTTTCTTTATGATTTTTCAACTAAGTTAACTAAGGTTAATCACACTTAACATCCTAAGATTTTCATGTTCAGTGTTAACAAAGTAACAGTGCATATATTCAATATTAATTGAGTGTTTATTGAGTGACATTCATTCTTAGTGTAAACCAAGTTACTATGTTAACCAAGCATCTCAGTGCTAACCAAGCTATAGTAGTATTTCAGTTTCAATAGAGTTTGGTTTTGTTTTATACTAACATCTTAAGGGATCTAGAATTTTTTGTTGTGGTAAGTGATTTACCCCTCCCCTCTCAGTTACTTCTCTTACATATCCAATAATAAGTCAAGAAAGGCACAAATTTGCATACCTTATGTATTATGGTATAGATACTCACCCAATGTCAAATATTTTAAAGTATTTGGAAGCAAGTGTTACATTCTTAAGGACTATACAAATGGTAAGTTTGATGCTAAAAGTGAAGCAGGTATCTTCCTAGGTTATTCCACAAGAAGTAAAGCTTTTAAGTGTTTAAATACTAACACTAACAAAGTTGTAGAAAGTGCAAATGTAAAATTTGATGAATATATCACTAGTACAAAAAAAACAATATGTGACTAAAAAACCACTAAAAATTGTATATATGTGACTAAAATCAGTCAAGTAACTAATAATAGTTAATATCTAGTCATTTATAATACTACTAATTGATTTTAGTCACTAATTTTGATCTGTGACTAAAATATACTACTAAATTTAGTAGTATATTTTTGTCACAAATCAAAATCACTTAGTAGTATATTTAGTAGTGTTATAAATGACTAGATATTAACTATTGTTAGTCACTTGACTAATTTTTAGTATATTTTAATCACAGATCAAAATTAGTGACTAAAATTTCTTAGTAATATCTTTAGTAGTGTTATAAATAACTAGATATTAACTACTATTAGTCACTTGACTGATTTTAGTCACTGATTTAGTCACACATTTAGTCATATAATTAGTAGTATATTTAATCACATATTTAATCATAAATTTGAAAGTTGATTTAGTCATATATTTAGTGTTATATGTAGTGATTTATTTGGTCACATAATAAGTATATTTAGTAGCATATTTCGTACAATATTTAGTTATAATAGGGCATGATGGAATCGAGCCACCATCTTCCTACTTTAAAAGTAGATTCTCTTCCATTGAGCTAATAGCCTTTGAAGAATAATCATACAATGTGTAATCATAAAATAACAAAATAACATCTCTAAAACTAACTTGGAGTTGAAAACTGATGAATTCATTTTCTTTTAAGATTATTTTGGCAACTAACCATTAAGTATATTAGAGGATCCATTAGGAAATGTAAAAATTGGCAATAAACCGTTGTTTTGAAAGTTTTGGCAATGTTTTGATGATACATGTTTTTAATCTAATGATTGTAAATAATGTTGGACAAGATGAAATGATTGAAAAAGGATCAATAAATATAGTTGGTGTTGATTCTACAATTTTCAAAGGTTCTAATGGTTGGGAACTTATTTAAAATGTCACACTAGGATAGTATAATTATAACTTAGGTACGTATTAATTTAGGATTGTTTAATTATAATTTACGTGCTATAATTTAGGCATATAATAGTGCACTAACAGTTCAAAAGACTAGAAAAAATATATCAATCTAGCAACTTAAATAGACATAACAATACTAAACCAAAGATATAGCATCAATCTCTTTCAAAAATTTATTAAAAGAGTAAATGATCACTATGGAAAATAGAAAGAACTTGAAAAAGATGAAAATTTATAATTAATCTTTTTACATTTCTACTTACCACTCTTTATACGAGGATTCTATGCAATAAGAATCCTTAAAAGAATTATGAACTAAATATTTGTTACCACATATAACATCCTATAGACTTTGAAACTAGTACAGAACACTTTACAAAAACAAAGCGTAACAACTTCAAACCCAAATTTACATACGGACCTAGAGATACATTGTAGCTACTTTTCAAGAAATAATCTTGCAATGAGATCCCTCAAGTCTCTACAAAGAAAGAAGCAACTGGGGCATCCATGAAAGCTAGAGCTGGTGAGGTATGTGGTCCAAGTACTTGTCAAATGCTTTTCCCATGGGCTCATTTGTGTCAAAGTCTAGTAAATATAAAACATGATCCAAATGACTTCTAATTCTTGATGCACCATGCTTAATACCTTGAAGAAAGAAATTATTGCATATTATAGCTAGATATCTTAATTCATCTCTTGAATAACCTACAATCATAGTCAAAACATCACTTCACTTTAGATACCTCTATAGGAAGCCTCATAGACTTTGTGTCACGTTAAAAATGGAATCATGGATAAGGGGGAAATGACATACCTTATCACAATAATTGCCCCAATTTACCCATCATTTTGATAAATTCTTTAAGAGAGTGATTACATTGGAATAGGAAAGATTGGCACTTCCCCTCACCCAATTTGTACAAAACATTTCCCTTAAATCAAAACTCCTATACCTTACATTGAATAGGAAATATTGCATATTGGTATTGCAAATCAAGTTGATGCCATTCACTATTTTACCTCTCATTTCAAATAGGCTTTTTCTTGCTCTCTTAGCCTCACAAATTCTTCCTACAAATCTATTTGAAAGCCTATGATCTTGGAGATATTGGAACTAAAAAATTGATTAAAAAATACTCTACAACACTTGGAAACATGATAAACAAATAATATAAATGACACTTCAAACTTATTTGAACTCCCATGGTTGCATAGCCATTCATATTATTGAGCACAGCTACATAGACATCAAAAAGTTCTTTCTTGTGGGCAACATGAGAAAGCTTATTGATACTCCATGCCTACCCTAATATCCAAGTTGATGAAGATGATGGTTGGTATTTGAAAAAAAATTAATGCACAACTTACAGTATTGCACATGTGATTCCTTTGCTACAACAAATAATTAAAGACATAAATATTAGCCCACTCATCAAATATCCTTTCTCAATGTGTCATAAATATCTTTTAGGTCCACATAGCTACTATGAACCACTCTAGGTGGAGTAACAACAAAAAGTTTCTTGTTGTGATTACTAATTTTAAAAGAATTCTTAGAGGTTCTTGAAGTTCTACTAATTACTAAAGGGAATGATAGCTATTAGGTAGTGGTATCATATATTGAGAGTCAAGAAAGACAACAAGCAATTATTGAAGATTTCCATTAAAGGGTAATGAAATTTGTACCAAAAAAATGGAGGTTTTGACATAGATTGTTTAGAAAACAAATCTAGTTCAAAATATGCTCCATAACACCTTCACACAGAGTAGAGTATTTTGACAAGTATCACTTGCAGAAGCACAATTCAAGGGTATAGATTTCCACAATCTAAAAACTTGAGATCATTTACAGCAAACCACATAAGAATGCATAAAATATTAAATGCATAGTCTTAAACTAAATTTAGTATACTATGTCTGATTCCATACAATATAATAGTTACTAACTGGCTGCATAGATTTGTACTACATCTAGGTAAAAGTTTAAATGCATAGGTGTTAATAGTATCAAAATTTACTTAATTAGAACTATCTTGTAGTCAAGTGAAAAGTTGTAAAAAGTGCAACAATGTTGCGACTGTGCATATCTTGACCAAGAATCAGTTATGTGATAAAAAAAAATTGTGTTGGATATAAAAAGGATGTAAACATTCAAAAAAAATAGTTTTTTGGAGTTTGGAGTGAAGAAAATTTGTTCCATACATTGAAAAGGATTATTTTTCCACTATTTTACTAGATTTGTGGCCAGAAAACATGACTTCTTTGGATTTTTATGGTCTAGCATGGACATGCACATGATTGGAAAAGATGAATATGGCTCTAACCTTACAAATAATTGGTTTCAATCAATTTTATATATTTATGAGTAAGATATAACACTTTTACCATGGGTATATCTTTTAAATAGTTTTTCCCATGAATAGTCCAAAAGAAACATGTTGTGCAACTTTGTAAGGAAGCTTGCAAGATTGAAAACAATTGGAAAAGTTATCCCTATGTCTTAAGAATCTAATTTATTGGTCTCAGGTGATTTCATTAAGAATTTGTCAATTTATAGCATTATTTTTGTTGACTTCCCTGAATCCTACCTAGGGTTTCTAGTGGGCATAGTAATTCAATAAATTGACTTCCTACCTTTTAAATTTTATGAAAATTGATGGGAAGGATTGGCTTGATGTTCTTCACTATCCTTCCAAAGGAGAGATCTTGATATGCTTGTTTGTGCAAATTCTTAATGACTGTTGGTTTAATTTTTATAGTGTGACAGTCATGAGACCCTAAGTGAATAAGGGTTTTGAGATACAATTCTTTGTTTTGATGAAATCAATAGGATTAGTGTTTTTTAAGGCTCTCAAATTCATGGTTAAATACTTGACAAGCCTATAATTATTTGGATTGAACAAGGTATGGCTAATGTGCACTCATCGGGCCTAAGGAACAACATGCCTATGTTGTGAACTAGGATGCACCCAAGTTGAATTAATTTGGTAGGGAGATTGTAACTATGTGTGTTGAATCAGTCCTTTCCTTTGCATTACAATTCCCAAGGCTCCTTATACTAAAGCCTTTCTTTTTTATGTGCAACTCATTGTGAACCTCATCATCCAATTTATTCTTTTTGGCCACACCTATGGAAAAGCTTCATATCCTTATCTTTCTTGGGTGAGAATTATTTTGATTAGAATTTACTTTTTTTCATTGAAAATTCCATGACTCTATGTTTTTTAATCCCTAATCCTTTATCCATCCTCTCAATGGATTTGATAACCCATTCATAATAATTAATGGGATCTTGTGATAACACTTTTTCTAAACAAACCCAAGTGTTTTCTAGCTTTCATTGATGATTTTTCATGTGAAACTTGAATATATTGTGAGATCAAAAATTATTAGTTTTTGATAAATTTGTTGAATTTTGAGAAGTTGAAAAATAAAGTGGTCACTATACTAAAGTCAAAAGATTAGGTGAAATGGAATATAATCAATTTTTTATAGATTTTTTGTGGACAACATGTAATTCAAAGAGAGTACACCACTTCCATCACACAACAAAATAGTGTTCCTGAAGGGACAATAGGACTACAATTGACCCATAATAGACTCTTATATGTTAGAAATTTATTCAAGGATAAAACTTTGTTATCAATTGAAAAAAAGATTAGGTTTATGCAAGATTTTTAATTGGATAGCAAAGAACTACACCTAGCACAATTAGACAGAATACTTAGATCATGGATTCAAACAAAAGAGAATATCTTGTAATACCTAAGTATAAGAATGATTCAGAGCCAAATACAAGATCATTTGAATAGTTTAATGTACATAACTGGTTGACTACAAGGTAGAAAATTGATAAGGGTACCTACACTTGTCTTGAATATGATGTCGACTTTGTCACCTTTTTCATAACTTGATATCAATGTATTGTATAGCTTACAGTCAACTTTCAACCTATTTTCTTGACCAGGGGTAACACTTGAAATGTACATAAATGTCAACATGATAAAGAAATATTGGCCTATGAAATATTTTTAGTTGGATATCAAAGGACTACACCTAACAAAATTAGATAGAATACTTAGATTGTGGATTCAAACAAAAGAGAATATCTTGTAATACCTAAGTATTAGAATGATTCATAGCCAAATACAAGATCACTTGAATAGTTTAATGCACATAACTAGTTGACTACAAGGTAGATAATTAATAAGGGGACCTATGCTTGCGTTGAACATGATGTCAAATTTTTTTCCTTTTCCACAGCTTGGTATCAATGTAGTATATAGCTTGCAGTCAACTTTCAACCCATTTTCTTGACCAGGGGTAACACTTGAAATGTACCTAAATGACAACATGATAAAGAAATATTTGAAAAAGAAGATAGTTCATAGAGGCACATGATAGACATATAGAGGATATTAATGTAAAAAATAAATTTTAGAGTTACCTTCTACATCTTCTATACTAGCACATACTGCAAGAAGCATATTGAAAGTACTAAGCATTAGATTTTCAATTAGTTTAACAAATCAAAAAGCCTTCTATACAACCTTCTTCCCTCTACAAATCTCTAAAAATTTTCCATATTACACCTAGAGATTGAGAGTACTAAATTGCATGTCATTAAGAAAGCTATGCAGAACAAGACAAATATTTATAAACTTCTTGAAATGGTAACAACTCAAAAACAACATAAAATCATCATACCTTATTCATATCCAAAGCTTCAACTCTATTCAGAAGAGAACTTGGATAAAAAGATCTAGATAGATGTAATCAAACTATAAAAAAATATAGCTATGTATGTTCCTTAGCATATGCCAATATCCATTCTACAACCTTCCTCTTAAAACACATGGAGAGTATTCTTTCATGGGTGTCCATATATAGTCTATAGCTTCCAGATTGGTATAGGAATAAGGATTTTGGGAAAAAGAATTTTGGATATGATATTATACCTGTCATCTACATTTGTTGATATTTTTTGAGCACTTTTCTAAAAATCATATCTCGAATGTCTTTCTTGTGCTTCCATGGACATTGGCACTCAAGTTTTACTCTGTTTTGTACAGTTCTAGTTAATGGCATCCATAACTTTACCTTGAATTTGCATATGGAAATTAAGGCATGATCAAATGAACTATTAAGTAATAAGTAGGGATTCATTTACCAAATTTCTCATTTAGTTTCTTAAATGCAATTTCTACTTTAGAATGAGCTAAACAATTTCTAATATTGTTTTCCAATCTTTTGTCCAATTTTCCTTTTCCAGCATCAAGAAGCCAATACTAACCTTACCTAGTATATCATTGTGAGTACTTGGACACAAATAGGATCATTTTTGGCTTTGACTTAGGCTTGGGCATATATATTTTGGGAACATTGAAGACTTCTATAGTCTTGTGATCATTACCACTTAGTAAGATTGAATAAGGGTTCTAAGACCAGGTGTGAAGGTTTTATATAGCATTAGTAAATTATAGAGAAGCTACTTAGCTTTATGAAACTTAAATTGCATGTGAATATGACTTTCAAGTAACATTGAAGATAATCTCCATCTTGTAGCCAATTAAAGCAACTCTTTAGGATGAATTTTTTAATTAGTGCTTTGACATATATTAGTATGGTAGAGGTTGGAAAGCTTAGCTAATACAAATGGTACATTTATTTAATTTGATAAAAAAATGATCTCATTTGTTTGCAGATTGGAAAAAACCTACAATATGAGTCCTCCTGTTGCTTGTTTATTTGTTGTTGTAGTTGTTATTCCTATCCTAAGTGATGCTTCTTCTAGGTTCTAGATCAACAAGGCTGACCTTCATATTGAAATGTTATGATCTAGGTACCCAAGTGGTTAGCATGCTAACACAATAGGTAGTGTTGTTTGCATTGTTCATATTCCAACGGGAATTACAACTACAGATCAAAATGAAAGGTATATTGTCATTCAGAAAAACAAAAAATAAATTATATATGAATATTATTATTTGGGAATAAATGATTCAACATTTTTAAAGAAAGAGAATAATTTTAATATTGTATTTTTTGTAAATCTCAAAACTAAGATGCATAGTAGGATTAAGTTGTTGAAAATCCATCAGTTCTCAGCATTTCTTATTTTTGCACTCAGATGCATTTTCCAATTAAGAGTAGTAGGGAAAAATCTTTAAAATCATTAACAAATTTTTCAGAAACTAGGGGAATGTTATTTGGTATTTGGGATAATCTATGTATTTTAAATCATCTAAATTTGTAGCATGATCCATGAAATATTGAGTAATAAGTAGGGATTCATTTACCAAATTTCTCATATTGTTTCTAAAATGTAATTTCTGCTTTGGAATAGGCTAAACAATTTCTAATATATTTTTTTCAATCTTTTGTCCAATTTGCCTTTTCCAACATCAAGAAGCCAATACTAACCTTACCTAGTATATCATCATGAGCACTTGGACATGAATAGAATCATTTTCAGCCTTGACCTTACCTTGAATTTGTGCCTTACCTTAATCTATTCCTATGGAGGCTTGACTACTAGTACATGGTAAAGCATTCTAGCTCCTTGAGAAGATTTTTTTGCTAACATGTATGTGAAATGTGGAAGCATAAACAAGGAATTCAAATTGTTTGACATGAAAGCACAAAGAAATGTGTTCTCATGGACTGCAACGATCATACAATATCCATAAAATAGATTCAATGAGAAGATTTTATAAACTTCCAGGAAAATGCAATTATCAAGTGTAAAGGTAAACATCACAACCTTTGACAACATCTTTCTTGCTTGTGTGAAAATAGGAGATCTGAAAAAGGATATGAGCATCCATGAAAACATAATAGATAGAGGAATTCAAATAGATGCAATAACAACTACCCCTTAGACATGAGTTGAAAATGTCGAAGCACCCCAACCCTCAAACTTAATTCTAATCTTAAACCTAACACTAACCATCATTCAATCCTAATAAAAAAACAAAGCTTAATCATAACAAACCCTAACTTCAGCACTAATTTTTACTTTAAATTTGTAACTCTAACCCTAATATTCACCTTAACACTAAGCCTAATCCTATTTATCTAATAACCCTAAACATAATAAAGTAAATATATATATCAACGAAACACGGTACAAGGAAGGATCCCAAGAGACTTATGAGGAGGAGCTCAACTATTGATTTATGTTTGCTATGTCATGTTATACATTATTAACACTCTTTTTTGAGCTGTAGGAGAAATACTTCTTTCATGGACAAGTAAGAAACAAAACTATGTATCTTAGTCAATAGTCAAAGTAGAATATGTTGCTGCTGAAATAAATTTTACACGGGTAATCTGGATAAAGAAAATTAATCTCCAATGTATTAGTAAATATATATCTTACTATTGGCATAATCATTCCAACTCTTTTTGGTGCAAGTGCTAGTGTATATCAGTTGTATATATGAGTGCCTCATCCTACTATGTTTTGCGAGGTGATCCTTGTCAATACAATTGGACTTGCCAGTCCTCATAATGCACTCTTGTTTTGATTAAAAAAAATATTTAATATAAAGAAATCTAAAGTTTCATTCACTTGTAGTTTAAAATATTTTCTTACAAGCAACTTGTTGCACTCTATTATTTCTACATAGTAGGGATTTTGTGGATCAGGTAATCTATAAACTTGTCTAGTTTAGTTGTAAATTGACATACATCTACTTAGCACACTCTATTGTCTTTCCTAGAATAAGATTGTCCTTGAAATAAATGTAGAATATGTTGTTGATAAAATTCATAATGATGCTTCATTATGTAAGAAATGACTATTAGTAAACTCTTATTTATACTAAGAAATTTTCATTTGTGAATGAATTGGCATCATATTCTTATGTTCTATTACATAAGCTATCTCTTCATCAAAATCTTATACAACATTTTGAATTGAGTTATTGAAATCCTCTCTCCACTTAGTATGCCAACATTAATCTAAATGTATTTTCAATTTGCATAACAAATTGACTACATCATATTTTTAGACTTTCTTGATGATAGGTGATACACAACCACAATCTATTGTCTACATAAAATGTTCATTTCAAATTTTTTTATTTTCTTCTTAAAGGCAAGCACATCCATATTTACACCTTCTCATGCATTGAACAAATTTAAACTCAACCACAATCTATCTCTCAGAAATTTACAACTATACATCAACAACAATAAAGTAATAATACTATAGATTCTCTTGATTCAAGACACTAAATTATGGACATACCTCAACCTACATGGTTGTACCATATAAAATTTCTTCCTCTTCAATTAATAATTGATGAAGCAAGTACTAATAGTCAACATCAAAGCTCACAATAGGCTTAGTTTGAATGTAGAAGTGAGCAAGCTACGTTAACACATGAGAAGCCATGACTTGGCAAAAAATAGCAAGAATAGTTCCCAAGACTGGTATGATACAAACTATGAAACCTATTATAATCTAATGTCAGGATCCCAATCACACATCAAAAAATCAATGCCTTATAAATGTGACAAGTTTTCACACTCCAGTATTTAAAAGCATAGGAAATATTTGGCACTGTTAATGTGCAACTAAATAATAATAAATTTATTCATAAATAGTGTAATAAATAATAGTCTATAAGAAAGTAAGCAAGAAAGAAAGAAAGAAATATATCAACAGTCATAAATAACCAAACTAGGTGGATAGCACATTAGAACACTAATCAGTAGTGCTAAAACAACTTTGAAAGCCAAAAGTAAAAATATATAAAAAAATGCAAATTTTATTTTTTTTTACTTGTAGAAAAAATCCAATTTTAACATTAAATTTGTATACTAGAAACAAAAAATAATAAATCATTTCCTTTCCATTGCAAAAAAGGAATGAGATATTTCAAAAAGACTCCAACATGATCTAGAATATAATATACAAGTTACAGACTCAGATAACTTTTCTCTTCTTATGGACTTCTTTTTTGATGGAGCCCTAATTTTTTCAAAATTTAGGGCCTCCAATTGAGTAATAATATTAAAGATCCATAATGGAAAGGGTCATTGATATCACTACATTAAAGTTCAAGGTATATTAAGTGCAAAGATATAAAAGTACAAATCTTGAATGCACATTTGAAGCACATTAGAGCAAGGATACAAGATGAGCCTAGGAAAATTATACAAGAAGGTTATAATCACTATGGCATCTATAAAAGCTACTTGATTTGGAAGTATGGATGCTATAGTATTAGTGAATAAATGGCCATGGTTATTTTGGATCACTTTTGTAAAATGGCAGGGATCAATCACTCTCCCCATAAAAATTTTGAAAGCACCATCATTGCACATAATCTTGTCTGTAATCGATATATCAAAGAATGTGTGGTGGGTTATGTGTTGCTTGTCAAACCCAATTGCATTTTTAAGGAGATTGATTTAGATGTTGACAATTTTGTCAAGCAACATTGAAAAAATGTTGCATTTCACAATGAATTACACCCAAAACATTTCAGACTTCATATAATAGGTGCAATATGACTTGAAAATGTTCCAAACACATAAGAAAAGCTAATTCTACCCTTTCCCCCTTGACCAATTTGACCATGATGGCTCATATATGCAACTCAGGCCAATGGTTTTACAATTTGGGTCATTATTACATATCACTTGTTCCATAAATTTATGTTTTGGATTAATTTGTTTCATCCATCTTGGTTTTGGTCAATGTAGGAGTCCCTAGTTCAATATAAAATCTC
Source organism: Cupressus sempervirens (assembly GCA_028749045.1). Taxonomy (NCBI): domain Eukaryota; kingdom Viridiplantae; phylum Streptophyta; class Pinopsida; order Cupressales; family Cupressaceae; genus Cupressus; species Cupressus sempervirens. Next base: position 441,246,418 of record CM053787.1, on the reverse strand, counting down.
AATTGATGTGCATAGGACATCAAATAATACTGAAAAATGCAACATGTTTTCATTTTTGATATAGATCGTTAACATAAATGTGTTGCTTTTTTTTAGCTCCGCCTATTGTCCATGCATATGGAACACTGTTGCATGCACATTCTTGATTCAAAGTGGTTGAATCTTATTTTTGGATAGGAGGGAGAGAAACCAAAGACATATGGATGCTTAAGTGACTACAGATAATGATTCTTCACTATTTACATTCTATCCCTGAGTTCCTTTTTTTTACTATTGCTACAATCTACATTTTGATGTTATTAAAAGTAATGTTTTGTTTCCTTTGTTGAAATGTGTCATGCCTTCATTCACTCAAATTGATCTCTGCTGATTGAAACCATATTGGTAACATGTTTATCTTAGTCTTCTTTAAGTTTTTTTTAATAATGCTAATTGGTCATGATTTCATTGTATTTGGTTGTAGGGTACTGAGTAGAAAAATTGATAAACTTAAGCTGGAGTGCTCAAGTTTGAAAATATTGATACTTGAAGATTTTTACTACACTAACAATCCCTTTTATTAATTTATGATCTAGTTAAAACATTAGTGTTTTTAATTTTCATGTTAAAAGCATTTTAGTTATAGCTTATTTTTGTATCATGTCATTATTGTCTTTCACAAGCATTATTGTCATTATTGTAGATGGAGATGCTTGAGCTTTGAAGTCTGTAACACAGTTGGATTTCTTCTATAAAATGATAGGGATCGATCACTCTTCCCATAAGAATGTTCAAAGCACCATCATTGCATGTAATCATGTCTTTAATCGATATATCAAAGAATGCGTGGTGAGTCATGTGTTTCTTCTCATAATGTTTTTTCATTTACTCTTTCATAGAAATCTTAGTTTTCTTTGGTGAATATAAATTAGATTGTAATATGTGCAAGATTTTTAAAAAATCATAGGGTGAATAGATACTTGCTTACTAAAAAGGGCCAAGTTGGAAGAAGCTGCTAGAAGATGTTATTTCAAAAAGATGTTTATTCATCCTAATTCTTCTCAAGTAGCATTTAAGTCGAATTAAAATATGATTGGTAATTAAGTCTAATCAAGTTCTTAAGTCTAATTATGAGTTAATTTTCCATTGAAAACTTTTTGAAAAAAGTAACAAAAAAGGTGTTTTTTTGACAAAATTCATGTATTTTATGTTTATTAGGAGTCTTCTATGTTTTGACATGCATTTGTAGGAATTTCAAGGCGTTTAGAGTGAGAATCAATAAAATTTGTAAAATTGAGAAAAGCAACAATTTTTTTTGCTAAGCAACTTTTGCCTTCCCAAAAATTTGCAAAAGTTGCTCAACAACAAAAATTGTTGCATGACAACTTTTTTTGTCAATTTTACAACTTTTATTGATTCTCACTCTAAATGCCTTCAAATTCCTACAAACACATGTCAAAACATAGAAGACTCTTAATAAACATAAAAATGGATGATTTTGGTCAAATCCTAGCATTGTCCAATGTCAACTAATCCAAATCTTGACCAACAATTATGATTAAGACATCATAACTATTTAGTGCTATGTATTATTTAGGTAGATTGATGCAGAGTGCTCATAAAAAAACTTCTATGACCTTGGTCAATCTTCCAACATGCACAAATATACCATTGAGTGGAACAATGATCACTAAATATGCAACTTCAATATTACTTTAGACTTTCACTTTTCATTTCCTAGGTTTCCCTTTAACTCCTAGGATCTACCTTCCATGATAGTCACAACAACACTCAAAGTGATGACTCAAGTCCTAGAGAACTCTGGACTTGTTCAAATGTTGGATTTATCACAAATACCAAAAACCAAAACTCCTTGCAAAGTTTGGACACACAAACTACAATTTTGAGGTTTTTAGCCTTCTTTCCAACTAGGTCTCTCCTAGAAACTTTTCCTCTAAGTAAAGTTGTGGACTCACAAAATTTTGTGGTGTATTCAACCTACTCAAGTGCAACACTTTCACTTTCCTAAATATCAAGAACCAATATCACTCCTACAACACAAACACTTACAAATAACACATATGATAATTGATCAAGTTAACCTAGGGCTTTATAAAAAATGTTTCAAATTGGGTGCATAAAATTGACTAAGTGGCTTGGTGATCCTCTACGGACTTGATTGACTTGATACATCTGAAATATCAAGTGCAATTAAAAAATAACATATCAAACTATTCAGTTATCAACTACTAGGTATCTAGCTACATTCAGGAAACAAAATCACTAACATGAACCACGAAAATCAACCCAGGATGGATTATGTAATAAATGTGTTGTATCTTGATTCTACCCCTTAACTTCTAGCTTTGTATCCCACTTCATGAATTCCATTATATATATCTCTTCATGGAATGAAGCCTTCAAGGTATTGGGGTGTTTTGGTAGCTCCAACAGTTTATAGGGTCTTCTATTGGAATTATGATATATTTGTCATTAGTTACAACACTTATTTGATTTTGAATGCTTACCGAGCTCATCACTTAGTCTACAATTTATAATGAGCATTCCCTTGGAAATCGAGCATATGGGCAATTCAGCAGTATCTACCAAGTTCTCAGTGTCTACCGAGTGGTCAAGGTAAACGAAGAACTTAGTGTCTACCGAGTGATCAAGTAAATGAAGGACTTACTGTTTACCAAGTGATCAAGGTAAACAAAGGACTTAGTGTTTATCGAGTGATCAAGGTAATGAAGAAACTTAGTGTTTATCAAGTGATCAAGGTAAACAAAGAACTTAGTGTTTACCAAGTGATCAAGGTAAATGAAGGACTTAGTGTTTACCAAGTGATCAAGGTAAACGAAGAACTTAGTGTTTACTGAGTAAACAACGTAAATGAAGGAATCATTGTTTACCAAGTGAAGAAGGTTATCAATGGATTCAATTTGTACCGAGTGACACAATATTCATCGAGTCACCAATGGTTACCGACTTCCAAGCTACTTAGATTGATTAGTATGGACCGTGCCTCTACTCTTACCAAGTGCATGATGATGCAGTGTATTGTAGTGGATGCCGAGTATCAGAAGGTCACCAAGTCAGTTTGAGGAACCCAAGTTTTCTACCATCTGGCCAACTCAGTAATGTTTTGATCACTTGTGTTTGGCCAACCTTGCCAATGTAAATATTGGAATGATATATATCACTTGAAAAGAAGTGATGTTGTATGTTTTTGTTGGTATTGTATGGCAATTTTGAGAAGAGAGAAAGTAAATCACTAGCATAACAGAAGAATATAGCAAGGTCAACATTGGTGTAGAAATGTCATATCTATCACATCAAATGATTGGTGCATAAAGGATCTTATCAACAATCGGTTGTAACTAGATCCACTACTTCATTCTAACAGGTGAATTAGTTTGTAAATCCTTTAACAGGGTAGACTTAACAGTCTTTTGTAAATCTCCTAACAGAGTGCATACTTCATTGTATGTTTGTAAATCCTCTAACAAGGTGGATCTAGCAATCCTACTTGCTCCTAACAGGGCAGATCATCAGAAGTAAGCCTTAACAAGCCAACTTTATACTGTAGTATTGAATTTTTGTGGGCATCATCCCCACCCTAGTTTTACTTTCTAATTGGAAGGTTTCTGGGTCACCAAATCAGTGTGTTCATATGTTATAAATGTTTATCTTTTCATGCATACAATAGATTAGATGGATGAATGGTGAATATGTTATTATGCAGAATTAATTTAAAGTTTTAGAGTTACTGATTCACCCCTCCCCTCTCAGTAACCTTGTTAGTCTTGATTATTTCCAACAATTGGTATCAGAGCATTACGGTTCTCAAGATAAAGTTTGACAGCTTGAGCAAAGATCAAGGACAATGGAGATATTCAAACTTGACAAATCTATTGAGAATGAAAAGCTAGATCTAGAAATGGCCATGGCTCAACTCAAAGAAGCAAAGGAGCATCTTTCTCAATCTCTAAAAAGAAGGAAGGAACTTGCAAGACAAATGAATGATCATCAATATATTGAAGAAAAGATTGAAGATCTTTTACCATCAAGAAATTCAAATGAAGATAATGAACCAATCAAGGAACTCCTAGCAAAGAATGGTTCTTTGCAAGAAGAAGTAAGAAAGCTCAAAAGAGAACAAGAAATCCAATCCATTAGGCTATGTGAAGTTTTGGAATAGAGAAACAAGGCAAATGAAGACTTAGAGGTAAGAAATAATCAATCCCTTCAGCATGAAGATCTTGTAGGTCAACTATCTAATGCAAATGAAGAAATTATGAATCTAAGATCTGAGAATGAAAGTTTGAGAAATGATTTAATCACTGAAAGACAAATCAATGCAAGCTTACAAAGTGATCTGAGATCTGAAAGACAAATCAATGAAAGTTTGGAAAATGACTTAAATGTTGAAAAGCAAGTCAATGAAAGAATGATAAAATCTCAAGCAAATATGGATCAATTGAATCAGCAAAATGAGCAGAATCTTCATAGACAAAAAGGTAAAGCTAGTCTTGGATACAAGGAAGAAGGTGAAACCTCCAAACAAGGTGCTCAAAGGAATCAAAGACCCACTTGAAATCACTATGGCAAGATAGGACATACATCAAACAAATGTTGTAGCAATGTTAAAGGAAAATTCAATGGTAAATGCTACAACTACAATCAGCATGGTCACAAAGCAAATGAATGCAAAGAGAAACCAAAATTTGAAGGCAAATGTCACAAATGCAAGAAACAAGGTCACAAGGCATCTGAGTGCAGATCTAAATCATTCAATCTAGAAGAACAAATTGTCAATGCATTATTTGGTTGGGACTACAATACTTGGTGTAGATGTCATTATTGTGGAGAATATGGACATATTGGAATTAACTGTGCAAGGCATCACCTAAGGAAGAAAGATACTACTATAAGATGTTATACATGTACCGAACTTGTCATATATCTAAGAATTGCATGAACATAGGAAGAATTGAAGATGAAAAGAAAGCCAAAGCTTATAGCATTCAAAAATAGATGAGACAACAGTGGATTCCTAAATCTACCGAGCCAGAAAGTTCAAATAATGGCAATGTCACTCAAGAAGTGGGTGACTCTACCATTTCTAATTAGACAAATCAAGGAAGATCAGGGACTACATCTTCAAGCAACATCCTAAGTAGTTCTGGAATAAAGGAGTGCAAATGGCAAGTCAGTATATCAGATACAAGACATAGTTCACTATGGTGCATCTACCGAACAAGGTTGGTTTTAGACTTAACCAAGCTAGGTCGAGAATATGAAAAGTTTTGTTTGTCCACTAAGTTGCAAGGTTTACTGAGTAAGTCGGTGACTATCTAAAAAACCCTAGGTCATATCAGCTACCTTTGTACCTGAGCATTAATGGCAGATTTTTCATCAAAAAGGAAGAATTTGATCTCATTTTTCACCATGAATTTAGAATATATAGATCAAAGAGATCTCCAAGAGCATGTAAGTGAGTTCAAGTGATTTGAAGTAATTTTCCAGCAAAGAATTTGTTTTACAAAATCATTCACTCACCAAGCAGCAATGGCATCTGCAAGCACTAGTAGCAATAAGGCAAAGAGAGGCTTTGAAATGCTTGTGAAGGGAGTGGAATGGAAAGCACCTAGCTTCAAGCTCATTCCCGCCATAGCTGAATCGCTCGACCCACATGGAGCCCAATCGCAGATTCCACCAAAGGTACTACTTATAAATGACATTCATACTCATTTTAAATGCATTTTTCAAGAGATAGGGATACTAGATATGGATAATGCCCTAGCCGAGTTATGTGTGGATGGAACCCTCAAACCCAAGCACAAGCATCTGGAAACCAAAAGTTTGACCCATATCCCACACTTGTCAAGGAACTTTCAAATGAAATGGATAAGATACATTTTAAGCCATGTGCATAATGGTCAGTTGTTGTTAGAGCAACCCGTCCTAATAACGAAGAAGATGATTCATAAGATCACAGGTTTACCTATGTTGAGCAAATCCAAAACCACTAAAACCCTAAGTTAGGATGAACTTTAGAAGTTAAATGGGATGGCAGAGGATTGAAACTTAACAATGTATCTGATGCAGAGCTAAGATTTGGAATTCATTTAATTGTATATAAGATGTATAGTTCCAGCAGATTGAATAGTGTGCCCTGTGAGGCTGTAGACTAAGCCTATAAGATTGTGAAGAAGAATATGGAGTTTGACCTAGCAGATGTGCTATTGAAACAACTAAATAAGAATATGGATAGTATAAGGACCTCAAAAACAAACTCTTGCAAATTTTGTTCTTTGTTAGTTTGTTTATTTTTCTATGTACAAAATTTTTTCCCTTCTAAAGGTACATTTGTATGGAGAAAAGATATTCCAGTTTTGTATCAGATAAATGAGTTTATTGCAGAAATGGGTATAAATTTTGATAAGGTAATGGATAGCAATTTTGAAGACTTCAAAGAGAGGATGAATAATAGATTCAGAATTCCTCCCAAGCTTGTTGAAGATTATAAGGATGATGTATGCTTCATGGTTGACTGTGACAAGGTATACATTCATGCAGTCAGACCCCGAGTTGCATGGGTGAAACCTCTTCCCTATGAGGTAAATATTGATGAAGCCAGAGATATTATAGAAGCATTGGTAAATGAGCCAGTAGAACCAAGGCAACAAATTTTTGGAATGTATGATGAAGCTAAGGCCAGAATTGAGCTTGAAATCAAGCTACCATAGGCCATAAGCAAGGGCAAGAGGAAAATAGCCAAATTGAAAACTTCAACTGGTCCTCTTATGCTCACCGAGGGAAAAGGTGAAGATGAAGTAGGTGAAGAAGAAGAAGGAGGAGAAGAAGGAGGAGGAGAAGAAGAAGGAGAAGAAGAATCTACAAAAGAATAGCCAAAGAAGAAAGGTAAGGTAATCATTACCAAACCTAAGAAAAAACCTACTGCAGTATTTACCAGAAGAACCAAAAAAGGTAAGCAGGAACCTATACTAGTCAGGCCTGCACCCACATTCGAGCAAAGGCTCAAACAATTGGAAGAAGGAGCTGGCATCAAAAATTTCAAGGCATTAAAATTTGAAACTAGAACAGATGCTGAGAAAATGCAGATTGAGGAACTGGTACTCAATAAGATGGGTAAATGGAAATACTCTCCAGACCAGATTGCCCCTCAAATCTCAAAAGAACTACTGGAGAGATTGCAACCAAGATGGGGTCAGCCACTTAAATGGTAAAAGATATTTATGAGCAATCCCTAAAGAATCTTCAACCAAGTCTCATTGGAGCAGAAGTAAAAACTGAAATGAAAAGCCATGAAGGTAAAATGATGATCAGATTCCACACCTATTTGATTTTGATTAAAGACATTGAACATGTTGTAAATAATGCTACAAACATGTGGAAAAACATCTATCATCTACATAAGCCTAGTGAAAACCCAATAGAAATCAAAGATGATGATAGTAGCAATGATGATGAGTTTGAGAGCACTCCATCCATCACAGTCTCACCAGGAGAGCTGCATGCACTGATGGAAGATAAAGAGGAAAAAGACAAGGAGGAAGAAGCTGAAGAGGAAGATGATTCGGTGAAAATTGTAGCAGCAGTGATTGCATCCCTTCCTCACTCTCCACCTAAAATTGTGACATCATCAAGGTTGGAGTCAGCTTCAGCAGGTTTGATAACATCTAAATCAGATTTATCATCTGCACCTGCCACATCTTAGCTCCAGGTATCAACAATGGAAGTGTCTACCACTTCATCTACCAAGTTGCATCCCTCTTCTTAAGCTACTGAGCTAGCCTCCTCAGCTCCATCATCATCAGTCGGTATAGCAGTAAGTTCCACAATTTTGTCAATTCCAATTTGTTCTACAATTTTGTCAGCATTATCTGCATCTACTTTAGACCTAGTTAGTTCAGATAATGCATTACCGAGTGTATCACCATTTTTGGCAAGTACTCCAATTTTTTATCCAGTATATACTCCTATTGGCACTCAACCCTCAAGCATCCCAGTTTTCATTACTAGTCCTTCCATCTCTACTATTGTGTCTATTCCTAAGGTCAAACCAGTCATCACAGAAGTCAAACAAAAGCAACCATTAAGACTTATGATCATTGGAAAGGAAATTCCTAAAGATATTGGCTTAGACACAAAGATAGTAATCCCAAAGATTGACTATGAAAATGTTACCATTGAAGAAATGAGGTATGCCAGTCAACTAATTGAGATGAAGGCTACACAGAAGCAGCTAAGGTCTGAAAGGGATAAGGAATATATAATAATTGAGAATGTCTGAAATATAATTACAAAAGTTATAGGTGTTGAAGTAGATTCTACTCAACACATTTTGATTCAATTAGAAGAGGCTGTAAATAAATTCAATAAGGACACCTCTGGTCAAGAAAAGTTGATGGAGAAGGCAAAAAAGAAGTTTGATAATAAGGTGCTTGAGCACATTGCTCAGCATATAGCAATAAAATAGGTTGAATTAACCACAGTTTTGGCCAACATTGAAAATTATTTTAATAATGTAACATCTCTTTTTGCTAAGCTTTGTGATGTTACCAAGTATACTAAGGAGATAAGAGAGAAATTGAATAAGATAGATGGGGATCTGAAGGCAAGCGCACAAAACCTGAAGCTTGACCCCAGTTCAAACTCATCTCATCACCTCAGGATCAATTTGTTGTCAGAGAAGCAGGCAAAATTGTTGATGGAAGAGGCAAGGATCCGATCTACATTGTTAGATATTCAGAATATGATCCTTCCCATCATGGACACAATGTAGAAGTACATTGCACATTTAAAAACATTGATCCATGACAACAATTTCTCTATTGCAGAACATGTGATTGAACTCTCTGTAGAAGTTCAAGTAGCTCTATCTACATGCAAAATCCTACAAAAGAATTGGGATAAAACTCTGCAACTCATTCTCTAGGTAAATTCTAAGTTTATCTCACATTTTGGTGTCTCTATGTAAATACATTATTTTATTCTTTGGCATTATTGTCAAAAAGGGGGAGAAAGAGATACTCAGGAAGAAATATTGGTGAGATAAATGTACAAAAGGGACAAAGAGATACTGTAAATAAAAGTCATATAACTCATGTAAATACCTTGTGTATATTGTATGGGGGAGTTATATGTAAGGAAGCCATGTATATTTAGCTAAATCAGTCGTTAGTATGTCAGCTATTGTATATAAGTTTTGACTCATAAGTGTTTTTGGTCACTAATGCCAAAGGGGGAGATTGTTGGAATTATGATATATTTTTCATTAGTTACAACACTTATTCAATTATGAATGCTTATCGAGCTCATCACTTAGTCTATAGTTTATAATGAGCATTCCCTTAGAAACCAAGCATATGGGTAATTCAGCAGTATCTACCAAGTTCTCAGTGTCTACCGAGTGGTCAAGGTAAATGAAGAACTTAGTGTTTATCGAGTGATCAAGGTAAATGAAGGACTTACTATTTACTGAGTGATCAAGGTAAACAAAGGACTTAGTGTTTACCAAGTGATCAAGGTAAATGAAGAAACTTAGTGTTTACAGAGTGATCAAGGTAAATGAAGAACTTAGTGTTTACCGAGTGATCAAGGTAAATGAAGGACTTAGTGTTTATCGAGTGATCAAGGTAAATGAAGAACTTAGTGTTTACCAAGTAAACAAGGTAAATTAAGGAATTAGTGTTTACCAAGTGAAGAAGGTTATCAATGGATTCAGTTTGTACTGAGTGACACAATATTCACCGAGTCACCAATGGTTACCGAGTGACACAATATTCACCGAGTCACCAATGGTTACCGAGTTCCAAGCTACTTAGATTGATTAATATGGACCATGTCTCTACTCTTACCAAGTGCATGATGATGTAGTGTATTGTAGTGGATGTCGAGTATCAGAAGGTCACCAAGTCAGTTTGAGGAACCCAAGTTTTCTACCATCTGGCTGACTCAGTAATGTTTTGACCACTTGTGTTTGGCCAGCCTTGCCAGTGTAAATATTGGAATGATATATATCACTTGAAAAGAAGCGATGTTGTATGTTGTTGTTGGTATTGTATGGAAATTTTGAGAAGAGAGAAAGTAAATCACTAGCATAACAGAGGAATACAGCAAGGTCAACATTGGTGCAGAAAAGTCATATCTATCACATCAGATGATTGGCGCATAAAGGATCTTATCAGAAATTAGTTGTAACCAGATCCACTACTTCATTCTAATAGGTGAATCAGTTTGTAAATCCTTTAATAGGGTAGACTTAATAGTCTTTTGTAAATCTCCTAACAGAGTGCATACTTCATTGTATGTTTGTAAATCCTCTAACAAGGTGGATCTAGCAATCCTACTTGCTCCTAATAGGTAGATCATTAGAAGTAATCCTTAATAGGACAACTTTATACTGCAGTATTGAAGTTTTGTGGGTATCATCCCCACCCTAGTTTTACTTTCTAATTAGAAGGTTTCTTGGTCACCAAATCAGTGTGTTCATATGTTATAAATGTTTATCTTTTCATGCATACAGTAGATTAGATGGATGAATGGTGAATATGTTAATATGCAGAATTAATTTAAAGTTTTAGAGTTACTGATTCACCCCTCCCCTCTTAGTAACTTTGTTAGTCTTGATTATTTCCAACATCTTCTCCTTGTGGGAATGGTCACATGAGTCTTAATAAGGACCAAGTTGGAAGAAGCTGCCAAAGCATTTTTTTCCATGAAGGCCCAAGAAATCAAGGGTTGTGGTGGACTTTGATAAGAATTTATTGGGAGAGAGGCACTAGGAGAGGTCCTACTTTGAAAGTTTGTCATTTTTTTAATTTATTTTTAAAAACTATCATTTTTGTTGAAATTTTGATGACTAATAGTGCTATTTTGATTATTCTTGTCATCAATGGCATGACAAACTCATCAAAAAAAATCTCAATTTCATTGATATTTTGATGTGACCTATCATTAAGGTCATGGAAAGCTTTTCAATAACAATTTCTTAAACGTCAATCTTTCAACCAAAATGGTCAATGATAAAAAATTTGTAATTGTTGAACTTTTGATGTTTCCTACTAGTGGTCTGATGTCATCCCATGATAGAGATTGGGATCCTTTTCGGTGGAGTGGTTTTTCAATATATTGACAGTCCTGGATTACATCAAGATTTTGACAAAATTATAGTGACAATATTTTTCAACCATTGAGATTTGAGATATTGACCAATGCTTGTCAAAAAATAGGTTCAAATTTACTAGTGTTTGTTATAGCTAGTAGACATCCTTTTTTGATAAGCCCTCATGTGATCAAAAGTAGCCTTTTGGTTCTCATAAATGGTTTCTAGCTCATGTATCCTCATAGCTCTATGATCTTCATCAATTATCAACCCATGTAGGTGTTGGGCATTCATTTTGCATGAGGTCAATGGCAGGAATCCATTGCATAATTTGTCTCTTGAAAAGAAAATCTTTTTAAAGATCCACTCCAAGGTTTAGTACGTGTCTTGCAACATACCAAAATCTGCTCAGTAGAAGATAAATGTGAGTTTTCACAATGAGGCCTTTACTGGTTCTAAAAACTCTTTTATCTTGAAATTGAAGTAAATTTTTTCACTGTCTCAAAATATCACATCAAAAGAACAATATTTTTGTATTTTCTATTTTTCAATGCATGCAACTAAAATGTGTTCCTATTCTAAAAGGGGGTTAGCAAAGAAAATAACGAAACTAAAAGCAAATAACACAAAATAAAATGACTTGAAATTGAAATTCCTAAATAGACAGAAGCTACAGAACACAACACGCTGCGAGTTAAACCTTTGAAGAAATTGGTAGGAAACCAATGAAAACAGAAGCAGCACTTCCTAGAATCCACCGATGCAATCACACTGAGAATATTTAATAAGTCAAATGATGTTTCACTCTTCATAAAATTGTAAGGCCATGGAAAGTGTGCTCATGCAAAACAAAAAGTTATGTAGACACAATTGGGTGATCTCTTCTCAAGCTCGTTATGTTAGCAGAATTCGTATAGCTATAGAAAACACCAAAACTAAAAGATCGCACAACTAGAAACAACACAATAAACCTTTGGCTCGATCAAAATCTCATGAATAAAATCCACAAAAAAATGACACATTCAGGCAAGAATAACTACACTCTGAATGCTAGCACCAAAAGCATAATTTTATTGCATAATAGTAGCAGCCTTATTTTATATTTTACAATGAGGTATTTATAAGAAATTGTCTCCTCAATTTGCGTTGAGAGTGAGAGATATCCTCATGCAATAAAATTCTTTTAAAACATTAAAACAAACTAAATATATACAAACTAACAATCTAACTAGTGCTTAGAGGGACTCCATCCATATTTTATTCATTAATTGGATGCATGAGCCCTTTACATGTCAAAAAAAAAGAAAGCATGAGAGAGAAAGTAGGAGGCAACCATCAATCAAAGTGGAAGTGCATGGAGACATAAAAAATAGAATTTGGTCCTTCACTAGGTGTGTGTCAAAGTTAAACTACCTTCAGAATGCACTCCTGATGCATGGAAAGTGCTATTTTTGGAACTGGCAGTTAACTATTGGTGCACCTCTGAATTGCGGAGCTACAGACCTATAGAGCTACATGAAAATGTAGAGCTATAGAGCTATAGACCTAAAAAGCTGCATGAAAATGTAGAGCTATGAACTTGTGGAGCTACATGAAAATGTAGAGCTGCACACCTACTCACCTCGGAAGCTCAATTCGCCAAAAAATCAAAGTTCTCAATTTTGAAAATGGTTTCTAGGTTTTTCTCAAATGTGGTTTTAGATCACTTTTTGTGTACACACTTTTCCTTTTTTTGATCATTTATACCCTCTTTATAGCCAATCACTTTCATAAACTTGAACTCCTTATGCTTCTTCAATCTAAAATCCCAAGGCACTTGCGTTGAATCTTGTCATTAATAGCTAGATAAGATGAGGAACCTATTCTGTTTCATGTGTCCAACCTCTGTATGTTCAGCCTTTGTCTTCTCTCCAACTACCCTATCCTTCCTAGTGAGAAACCAAGTGATCCAAATTATCCAAAATTATCAAATGTTTGAAAAATTTTCATATTTTTTCGCAAATTTTTTTAGGCATTTTTAAATGGCTTTTTCAAAGGTCTTCTGCTCAAAATTTCAAGTTGAGACCTTCATTGGTCCCTAAAATTGGGTAGCTAAAGGCTTACTATTTTAGGGATTGAAATTAGATCTTCAGTTCTTCATTCCAATGGTGTAAATAGATCTGAATTATGAGCTTCGAGTCAAAATTTATGACCTCAACAAGTTGAGGATAACTTTTTTTACCTACAAAAGGAAACAAATATTAGTCTATAGAGATGAAAAAATACTTAATTTAAGACACATCCTAATGACACCAGAATAAAAAACACTAAAAAATTAGTTGTGCAATGCATTGTTGCATGTGTGGTGCATTTGAAGCGCATGCGTAGCACAAATGAAGCGCGCGCGGTGCCTAGCGCGCATGTGCAACATGAATGAAGTGTGTGCAGGGTGTTGGTAGTGCCTTTTCATGTGTGCAGCACTTTTGGTGCCTGCGTGTTTGAAGCACACATAGTGCCTTTTGCATGCACGAAACTTTTTGGCACATGCACACATTTGAAGTGCACACAGTGCATTTTCACATGCATGGCACTTTTTTTTTAATATTTTGAAAAAAAAAAAAAAAAAATCTAGGTTTTTGTGTTTTTTCGAATTTTTGATTTTTTTTTTTGTAATTTTTTTGAATTTTGACTCTAAAATTCTAACTCTAACAAAACTTTCTTCTCCCGACTCTCAAACTGTGAGTCTAGGAGTTGAAAAATGTAGGGGGTAGTGTGTGTTGTGGACACCACAATAGTAGGGAGACTCTCAAGCAAGGAATCTCAACTTCTAAAAGTAAGACAACCTCGGAATCATAGACAAGTGAAAAAGGTGTAGCCCTTGAAGGAGTACATATAGTGGTCCTATAAGCCCAAAGTGTTGAATTGTTTTACAAGTGCCAATATCTACCTAATTTGTGGACCATTTTGTGTAGAATCTTGAGGTGTCTTGTTAGAGGCCTTAGCTTAGACATTCCCTTAAGGATAGTATATAGAGGATCGATATTTTTTTATTCTGAACTTCTTACATTATTTCTTAGGGTATTTATTTTTTAATTATCATCCATTATCTATGATGATGGAAGATGGGATACCATAGTGACAAATAATGTGGTTGAGAATAAGCAAGGCAACAAATTTTCCTATAGCAATAGATAAGGGCACAACTTCAACCCATTTCATGAAGTATTCAATCACTAAAATGATGAATTTTTGGCCACTAGATGATCTTAGATGAATTTTCCCACCAAATCATAGGCTCGTTACTGAAAAGGCCAATATATGATAGAAGGGATAAGCTCGCATCTAGGAGAATGAATTAGGTTACCATGTAACTTACACTTTTTGCAAGATTTGGCATATCTAATAGCATCAACCTACATAGTTGGCCAATAGTAACTTGCCCTAAGAAGTTTTCAAGCAAGTGCAAGACCATTAGAATGTGCCCCACAAATATCATCATAGACTTTGGCCAACGCCTTTTCAGACTCTTCTATTTATAGACACCTAAGAAGAGTTCCATCTAGACCCTTCCTATACCAAATCACTAGAGACAAGGGTATAGTGTGAGGCATTTTGAAGGAGTTGGCATTTTTGGTTGCATGTGATACTTTTACAGATTATTTGATCACATAGGTAGGAGAAAATAGTGGAATAACAAGAGGATTCATGACCGACAATAGTGCGAATCACCTGATTATTAGGGGAGTCAGATATAGGATGATGTAATTCTTCCACTAGGAGCTCAAAGTGTGATTCACATTCTTGCAATTGTAGAATAGATGCTAGAGTGTCCATAGCATCTAACACCTTATTTTCTTCCCTAAGAATTTGTTGGAATGTCACAAATGTGAAATAGTTCCATAGGGAATCGATCAATTTATTTTAAGGTACAAGTTTTTCATCTTTAGTTTGATAATCATTATTAACTTGATTAATAACAAGTTGGGAGTCTCCATAGATGTTTAGTTCTATAATCCTCCATTCTAGAGCCATTTTGATCCCATTAGTTAAATCCTCATACTTTGTTATGTTTTTGTGCATGGAAACAATATTTTGTAGAACTTTGGGATAGTGTAGCCATGACGTGTGACAAATAGGATGCCTACACTAGCCCCATTCTAGGTGTGAGAGTCATCGAAGAAC
Organism: Cupressus sempervirens; assembly: GCA_028749045.1. NCBI lineage: Eukaryota > Viridiplantae > Streptophyta > Pinopsida > Cupressales > Cupressaceae > Cupressus > Cupressus sempervirens. Next base: position 441,231,144 of record CM053787.1, on the reverse strand, counting down.
ATCTTCGATGTCCTTTTAGTGGCATACATGATGGAAGCATTAGAAAATTTAATATGCATAGGAGCAGTATCTTGTAATGGAAAATCAAAAGGTTGATCAGCTATGGCTTGTCCCTTAATGGCTTGGCATTCGACATATTGAATGTCAAACTTAGATAGAATCATCATCCATTTAGCAATACACCTAGTAAGCATAACTTTACTTAGTAGATATTTGAGGGGATCAATCTTTGCAATTAGATACACTATGTAAGACAACATGTAATGCCAAGTTTATGGGAGGCAGATATCACTACAAGGAAAGCCTTTTCAATGTTGTTGTAACTCATTTCATAAACCTCCAAAGTGAGACTAATATAATAAATAGCACATTCCTTTCCATTCTCATCACATTGTGCTAGTAATGCTCCTAGAGAAGAATCTATAGCTGAGATGTATAAGATCAAATGTTTTCCAAGTATAGGTGGCATCATCCTTTGATTTAATCTAATTTTTTGAACATTCCTCATTCTAGATACATGTGGAGCCTTTGTGCAAGTTTTTATTGAAGGATTGAGCTCTATTAGCTAACTGAGATATAAACTCCTAATAGATTGAAAAAATCCTTGAAGACTTCTTAATTCACTAATATTCTTGGGAGGAGGCATTTCCATAATGGCTTGTACCTTTTCTGGATCAACTTCTATGTCTTTTGAAAATATGATATAGGAAAGCAACTTTCCAAATGTAACACCAAAAGCACACTTTTTGGGATTTACCTAAGTTAAAACTATTCCATGTGGTCCAATATAAAACTCAAGTCATCAAGGTGTGTGTCTCTTTTCTTAGATTTATCTAATGTGTCATCACCATAGTCTTCCATATTCTTAGGCATCATATCATGGAAGATTGTAGTCATGGCTCATTAGTAAGTGGCTCCTACATGCTTTAATCATAAGGGCATGACATTACAATAGAAAGTACCCCATGCACATGTAAAATTCATTTTCTCTTGATCCCCAAGAGAAATTTTGATTTGATTGTATACAAAGAATTCATCCATTAAAGAATACATTCCATAACCTACAGTCATGTACACTATCATGTCAATGTTGGGAAGTGGAAAATCATCCTTAGGAAATTATTTGCTCAATTCTCTAAAATTTGTGCACACACGGATGGATGTATCATGTTCAGTCACATGTACAATTTTGGAGATCCACTCTACATATTAAATAGCTTAGGTGAAGTTTTCACTTAAGAGCTTTTCTAGTTCTACTTTAATCAAGAGAGTAACATGTGGGTGCATCTTTCTCAAGTTTTTCTTGATGGGTTTTGTTGGAAATAATTGATTAATTATGTGTTTTCTTTGATGTTACACAAATTTCATATCATTATCAATCACTATATGATGAGTTCACTCAGGTAGTGAAGATAGTTCTCAATGTCTACCGATCGTTCATGTGTTTGCCTAGTTCAGAAGGTAGTGTCTACTGAGTTCACTCGAGCGTCAAAGGAAAGATGCAAAAAGTGAGTGTTAACTAAGCTCACTCAGTCAATAAAAGAAAGTTGGATGGAACCAATGCTAACCGATCTCACTTTGTTTCCAAAGGATTTTCACAAGTTTTCAATGTTAACTGAGCTCCTATTGGTTAAAAAAGGAAATCATTTCTAAGTAAGTTTCTACCGAGCAGGTCAGCTAACGAAGGACTTTCTTATTTTGGCATATTAAGCTTAATTGATTTATCTATTGATTCTAGCTGACTCAGATGATGAATATTGATTATTCTAAGTTGTATTTGAGTCAACTTGACAAATTGGAAGATATAAGTATAAGGTCAAGTTGTGATTTCAAAGTGTGTGCAAGGAATGAAGATGTTATTTAAGATTTAATGATAAGAAGAGGAAGTGAATTTGAAGGATAAGTAGAATATCCTTGTGGAGTAGCAAAGCTATATTCGATCAAGAAGGATCAAGTACAAGCCAGAATAGAGATCTGTAATTAGTAAATTAGTTGCATTCAAATCAGGTCATCTCATTGTTACTCTCTAAACATTGTAGCAGTGATCTAAATCTCCTAACAGAGTTGGCTTAACAGTTATTTTTAAATCCTCTAACAAGGTGGCAATTCTACTAAATTGTCTAAAGACCTCTAACAAGGCTACTCCTAATAAGGTGATTAAATCCTTTAACAGGGTCACACCTAATAGTGTGTTTTGTAACCTTTAATAGGGTTGACTCCTAATAGGGCTCACTTTGGATGAGTGAAAAATAGTAACTAGTTGCAATTGATGGTTTTTCGCAAATTGGATTTCCATGTTAAATCTTGGTGTCATATATGTTCATGTTATTTTCTTTTATATGTTTTCAAATCAATTAAAGTAATGGTAATCATATACAACATCTAAAAATTTATTTGTTAAGTATTTATCGAGCTAATTCAGTTATTACTAAGTTACGGCATTTTATGTGTGTTTACCAAGCTTTAGCAGTATTCAGTTTTTAATTTGCATTTTTTTATTGACATCTAAGGGATATTGGATTTATTTTTGTAGTAACTAATTCACCCTTCCCCTCTCAATTACTCCTCTTATATTTCCAACAATTGGTATCAGAGCTTTTGGTGCTTGTAGAGAAGGTTTCAAGGACCTAAGCTAAAGATTAGGATGTCTTACAAAAGAGAGATTCCCAAGATAAATAGAGACAATTTTGTAGCATGACAAGGACTTATGAGGTTACATCTAGCTACCATCAATGATTTAGTTTGTATATATCTTGATGCTGAATAAAAGACTCCCACTGGAACATGATCAGTTGAAGATATTGTTGAAAACAAGAATCATAATATCATGATGATTGATATTGCATCTGTTGTCAGTTATGCTAAATTTTATGAGGTAAACGATTGAAAAAATACTCATGAAATGTGGAACAAATTGAAAGATATCTATGGAGGAGATGAAAATGTAAGAAGATCCAAAGTAGAAAGTCTTAGAGGAAAATTTGATCAAATGAGAATGAGAGAAGATGAAAACATTGCAAAATATGTGGAAAGGATCAAGGCCAGTGTAAGTGCAATCAAAGCATCTAAAGGAGACATCAAGGAGGAAATTGTTGTAAGTAAAATGCTCAAAACTCTTGTTCCTATTTATGCAATTAGAGTGTCTACTATTCAAGAAATGAGATGTGATCCAAATAAAAAATTAGGCTTGGATACTTTAGTAGGAAGACTAGTAGCTTTTGAATTAGACAACTATGATAACTATGTTCCTACTTCAAAGAATATTGAATTTGCATTTAAAGCTAAACTCTCACTCAAAGAAAAGGGTAAGAAATCAAAGTCCAATCAATCATGAAGTGAAGAAGATGGAACATCAAAAGAAAGTTTAGGCAATGATCTTGAAGTTGTTGAAGCCCTACTTGGAAGGAAGTATACCAAAGAAAGAGGAAAGTACAAAGGTAAAGTCCCTTTGATCTACTTTTCCTGTAAAGAAGTTGGTCACATTACTGCTAGGTGTCCAAATAGGGAAATAAAGGATAAGAGGAAAAGTAATAAGCATAAAAGAAAGAAGGACTCCAAGAACTACAAGGACAAAGGTAAGAAATCTTGATTTATAGGTAAAGATTCTAATAACAGTGAAGATGAAATGGTATATATTGATGTGAAAGATGAATCTAATGATGAAGGAGATAAGATGGCACTTATCTCTCATGTTAGAAAAAATGATATATGGATTATTTAAAATGGCTACTCACATCATATGAATGGTAAAAAGACAAAATTTGAGCACATGGAATATTATGATGGAGGTAGTGTGAGATTTGGAAACAATGAACCTTGAAACACAAAAGGAAAAGGATTTATCTTATTGACTAAATAACTTGTATGTGACAATGCTTATTGGTTGAAGGACTAAAACATAATCTATTGAGTGTGGCATAGTTGAATAACATTGGATTCAAGGTAGAATTCATGAATGGATAGGCCAAACTACTGGATGGAAAAGGAAATCCGATTGGATCTAGTAAGCAAACAAAAGGTAATCTATTTTATCTTGATCTCAGTGATTGTTCATGTTTTATTGCTCAAGTAGAAGAAGGTTGATTATGGCACAAAATGATATATCATGTGAACTTTGATAATCTAGTTAAGATAAGAAAACATAGAAGAGTAAGAGGTATTCCTAGTTTGAGGAAGCCTAATGTGGGGCTATGCAAGAATTTCCAAATTGGTAAGATGGGAAAGACTAGCTTCAAAAGCAAAAACTATTAGTCAGAAGAAGTCTTGGAAATTGTTCATACAGAATTATGTGGACTATTGGAATAGAAAGCTATAGTGGAGAAAAAAAATCATTCTTTTTGTTGATGACTATTCTAGAATGATGATAGTAATGTATCTAAAAGAAAAATCAGAAGCCTTTCAAGAATTCAAATGGTATCTAGCAAGAGTAGAAAAGGAAAGTGGAAAAAGGTTGAAATACTTAAGATTAGATAGAGGTTCTGAATTCATCTCTCATGAATTTGATAATTTCTACATTGAAAGAGGAATTAAAAGACAAGTATCAGCCCCTGGTACACCATAGCTGAAAGAAGAAATAGATCTATCATGGATTGTGCAAGAACCCTAATAATTGAAAACAAAGTTTCTCTCAAATATTGGAAGGAAGCTATCAGTATTGTAGTTCATACCTTGAACAAACTTTAGTTGAAGAAAGATTCAAACAAAACACTGTATCAGCTATGGTATGGCTACAAACCTAATGTAAGTTACTTGAAATTATTTGGCAGCAAATTTTATATATTGAAAGAATCTAGAAAAAGAAATTTTGATGTAAAAGGTGAAGGCATATTTCTAGGATACTCCTACAGAAGTAAAGCATACAGATGTTTGAATTTTTCTACTCACAAAATTATAGAAAGTGCACATGTTAGAATTGATGAATTTGCAAAAATGAGTGAAGAAGAAAGCAACAAGGAGCCAAAAGATTACAAAAGATTTGTTTACTATGAACCTGATACCCTACTAAATCTATCTAAGAGAAAACAAGCTTCATCTCCCAAGTCCCCAGAAACCTCAATAGTTATCGAGTTGTAGATAGTGCAACTTGGGCTATAATCTAAAGGACCCAAGTCACAATCAAAGGCTACCAAGCTAGTTCAAACTAAGCCTAATGGACCTAGGTTACAAATATAAGGACCCGAGCTTGAAACTAAAATTCAAAATGAAGATGATGGAACTCATTCAAAGCCCAAGGAGCATATGTTAGCAAGATATGCTAGAAGGCATCATGCACCTGATCAAATCATTAGAGACAAATCAAATGGAACAATGACAAGAGGCAAATTAAAAGGTACATGTTTTCTTGCTGAATTTGAACATAGAAGTGTTAAAGATGCTCTGGAAAATGAAAGCTGGATTGAAGCAATGAAGGAAGAGATAGAATAGATAGAAAAGAACAAACTTTGGACTCTTGTTCCTATACCCAAGGATCAAAATGTAATTGGTACAAAGTGGGTATTTAGAAATAAGTTGAATGAAGATGGAAAAGTTTCAAGAAAAAAAGCAAGATTGGTGTGCAAAGATTACTCTCAAGAAGAAGGTATTGACTATGGTGAGACTTTTGCTCCTATGGAAAGACTAGAAGGTGTTAGAACCTTACTAGCATATGCAACACATAGAGGATTTAAAGTATATCAAATGGATGTCAAATCTTATTCTTGAATGGAATTCTTGATGAAGAAGTCTACATTGAATAACCGGAAGGTTTTATAGATCCTAGCAAAAGAGCCATGGTTTGCAAGTTACATAAAGCACTATATGGTCTCAAGAAAGCTCCCAGAGCTTGGTATGAAAGACTTCATAAACACTTGGTATAGATTGGTTTTCAAAGAATAAATGATAATAGTAATCTATATATCAAGGAAGGACTAGACAAGAAGATTGTGTTGGCAGAAATATTTACTGATGATACTCTATTTATAGGAAATGATGACTTGTGCAAAGCATTTTCAAAAGAAATAAGTAAAGAATTCAAGATGTCCATGGTTGGGGAGATAAAATTCTTTGTTTTATTGTAGATATAGTAGAACAAAAATGGTATCTACATCACTCAATCTAAATATATCAAGGAGATACTGAAGAAAATTGGAATGGAAGATTCAAGACCAGTTGTAACCCCTATGTCAATTGTACATAAGCTCTCCAAAAATGATGATTCTAAAGAAGTAGATTAGACCACATACATATCAATGATTGGAAAATTACCATATGTAGTATACACAAGACCTAATATTGCTCTAGCAGTTGGAATAATGGCAAGATTCTTAGCAAATCCCAAGGAAAATCACATGATGGCAATTAAGAGAATCATGAGATATCTAATAGCTATTGAAGACTATGGTTTATGGTACAAACATGGAGGCAATCTAGACTTAAAAGTGTTTACTGATGCTGATTGGGCAGGAAGTCTTGATGATAGAAAAAGCACTAGTGGAGGAGCATTCTTTTTTGGTAAAAGACTAGTATCTTGGACAAGCAAGAAGAAAAATTATGCATCTCAATCCACAGCAAAGGCAGAATATGTAGCAATAGTTGTCAATTGTTCTAACATTGTTTGGTTCAAACAACTATTGGAATGAATGAAGGTAGAGATCAAGAATCCAATAGTCATGTATTATGATAACACCAGTGCAATCAATATATCAAAGAATCGAGTAATGCATTCCAAAACATAGCACATTGCTATAAAATATCACTTCTTAAGAGAATCATTGTAGAAAAAATAAGTTAGATTGGAATATGTGAATACAAAGGAATAGATTGCAGACATATTCACCAAGCCATTAACTAAGGATGCATTCTTGTATCTAAGAGGTAAGTTAGGGGTCATTCCCCTATCTAAAATTCATTAAATGAAGTTTAGTGAATGCATCAATTAGAACCTGTTGAAGATCAATCAATTGATGCAAAATTAGCAAGGGAATATTGCAGATGAATCAGTACTTAAGGTACATTGGTACTTTCAAAATTATTATCTTTGGCATGTGTTGTGAAAGAGGGAGAAGTTTACTATCATGTCTCTAAGAAATTTTTGGAACTAGAATAAAGTAAGGAACCATAGTGGGAAAAGTTTTCCAAAGAAGAAGTTTGCTGAAAGAGGGAGATAGTTCTGAATAAACTTGGTAACAGTTGCTCCAAACATAATACAATGAAAGGGAGAGCTCATACTAACAGAGGGAGTTCTCAAGTCTAAATCCAAAATTTTATTGTGTTATGGGATGTTGTGTTGCCAGCAATGCCAAGGAGGGAGATTATTGGATACAATTGATTAATTATGTTTTTTCTTTGATGTTACACAAATGTCATATCATTATCAGTCAGTATATGTCAAGCTCACTCAAGCAATGAAGATAGATCTCAGTGTTTATTGAGCATTCTTTTATTTTCCTAGTTTAGAAGGTAGTGTCTATTGATTTCACTCAAGCATCAAAGGAAAGATGTAGAAAGTGAGTGTTAACCAAGCTCATTTGGTCAATAAAGGAAAGTTGGATGGAACTGGTGCTAACCGAGCTCACTTGGTTGCCAAAGGATTTTTGTGAGTTTTTAGTGTTAAGTGAGCTCCTACTGGTTAACAAAGGAAATCATTTTTGAGTTAGTTTCTACTGAGCTAGGTTGGCTAACGAAGGACTTTCTTATTTTGGCATATTAAGCTTAATTGATTTATTTATTGATTCTAGCCAACTAAGGTGATGAATATTAATTATTCTAACGTTTATTTGAGCTAACTTGAAAGAGTGGAATATATAAGTATAAGGTCAAGTTGTGATTTCAAAGTGTGTGCAAGGCATGAAGATGTTATTGAAGATTTAATGATAAGAAGACGAAGTGAAATTGAAGGATAAGAAAAATATCCTTGTGGACTAGCAAAGCTATATTCAATTAGGAAGGATCAAGTACAAGCCAAATAGAGATCAATAATCAAAAAATTAGTTGCATTCAAATCAAGTCATCTCATTGTTACTTTCTAACATTGTAGTAGTGATCTAAATCTCCTAACAAAGTTGGCTTAACAGTTATTTTCAAATCCTCTAACAAGGTGGTAGTTCTATTGAATTATCTCAAGACCTCTAACAAGGCCACTTTGAACAAGATGATTAAATCATTTAACAAGGTCACACCTAACAGTGTGTTTTGTAATCTTTAACAAGGTTGGTTCCTAATAGGGCTCACTTCAGAAGAGTGAAAAATAGTAACTAGTTGTAATTGGTAGTTTTTCCCAAATTGGGTTCCACATTAAATCCTGGTGTCATATGTGTTCGTGTTATTTTATTTTATGTGTTTGCAACTTAGTTAAAGTAATGGTAATTATAGACAACATCTAAAAGTTTATATGTTAAGCATTTACCAAGCTAATTCAATTATTACTGAGTTACAACATTTTATGTGTTTACCAAGCTTCAACAATATTCAATTTTTAGTTTGCATTTTTGTACTAACATCTAAGGGATCTAGGATCTATTTTTAGTAGTAATTGATTCACCCCTCCCCTCTTAGTTACTCCTCTTATATTTCCAATAGGGTTTGACACCAGGATAAATAGATAAGTGATGTGTGATAAGATCTATGTGAAGGCTAGGCATACCTAAATAGGTCCATGTAAAGTTTATTTTCTTTTCTAGAAATAACTTTGTAAAGTTCTCCTTTTCCTTAGTTGATACTAATTGAGCAACATGAATGATCTTAGGAGACTTGTATATACCCAGAATAATAGGTTGCATAGGTTCGAGGAGAACCAAATATTTGTCATGAAAATAGCTTAACAAACTACCGAGTACCTCATCCTAAGGTGCCTCAAAGAGGTTTTCACCCTTGGATACATCTTTGTTTTACTTTTTTGAGGTTCAAACATCACCACAAAGTGGCTTTTGCCATATGAAATATTTTTTTTTTCTTTTGATTTTTGACTAAGGTACTTGATATATGTTTGTGTCATGTTAACCGTAGGTTCACTGGTGGAAGGTATCATGGGTTCAATGGCATTGAAGTAGTAGGAGATCTCATAGTCATTATGAAAAGATGGTAGTTCTAATCTTTAGTGTTGAGCATACCAATCTATGAGATTGGGGTGGTGTAATGAGAGGAAAGTGGAGGTTTTCAGATTATTGATGTGCAAGGATCCATCTCTAGTGACATCAGAGGTCAAGCCCATAGGAAATGTTCCAAAGGAAGACACTTTAGGAATAGACCTAGAGGGACCAACATGATCCACTAGAGCATATTATGAACCAAACTCATCAAACCCTAGACTAGACTTGTTGATCATGTTTAGTTTGGTAGCATAGCCATAGATGATATCCACTCCTAACCCATAAGATGAATCTAACAGAGATTCCTATTCATATTCACCATAATATGTATTCTAGTTCTAGGTTATCCAATAAGCAATGTTTTATTTTATCCTTCCTCTATTAGGATCTTCATGGTTAGAGATCAATTTTTTATTATCCAGAGGTGGAAGCCACAACATCATTATGGGTGACTCCTCTTCCTAGGGAATAGTAGTAGAAAAGGGTGGATCATCATCCTCTAAGTCAATAGTCATAGGAGCCCTTATATCAAACCTTGATAATTCATCTTTGAGGCCAAAGCATAGCCCAAAAAAATCTCTATTTTTACATCCCTTCATATTACTTACGGGTTCTACAAGAGATTTCTTATCACCAGTTAGGGATCTGTGACAATGATATCCCATGTTTTTCAGGAATTTGTATCATTTTCCATAGTTCTTTAGAGAAATATAAGTGGTGGATGTAACCTCCTCAACATCTTCCTCTTCCCTATAAATCCAATCTCTTATATCTTGATCTTCTTTTTCTTCTTCTAAGGGAGTAGAGAATTGGAAAAAGGTTCTGAAAATGGTCATAGTAGAAGCCAAGGGCTTCAATTTCTCATAAGGTCTCTCATAACATCTAGGAGAAATCAGAAAAGAAGTAATAGAGTCTAAAGTTTATTCACCCATACCAAGTCTCATCAATTTCAATTTCAATTCACATTCCTTGAGGGATAGTTTGAGATCATTGGAAGAGTGATTGTGAGGGACTAATGTTTCAGCATCAGACAACATGTTGATAGACATTGAATTATACCCTAGAATAACTATTTTGGTGTCATTGAAAGGAAACTTTATGCATTGATGGTACATTTATGACATCACTTGCATGTCATAGATCCATGTTCTTCCTAGCAATAGATTATATGTCAGCAAGATTTCTAAAACTTGGAAGACTACATCTTTTTCAATAGGACCCACATGGATTGGTAGCACAATAAGACCTTTAGAAGGTCATTCAACCTCATCATTGGTTTTGATGGTGATTTTTTGTCTAGGGTCAATAAAAAATTTAGACATTCCTAGTTGTTCAATAATATTTAAGGAGATGGTGTTTAACCCAGCACCACTATCTATCAAGAATTGGTGAACACGAGTATGGAAGATTTGGACATTGATGTGTAGAGCTAGGTTGTGGGATGACTACGTGACTTGTCATCATCTTCATATAATATGAGATAGTGGAGTGAGGAGATATGATTTACCATAGCTTGGAATCACTCAGCATCAATATCTATGGGAACATTGATTGTGCATAGAGCTTTTTCAAAAAAAATCCTCGTGAAAAGGTAATAGTTCTAGCAATGCAAATATGGATATTTGCATAGGGGTTTGTTGCAATTTATTGACAAGATCATAGATGGATATAGCTAGAGTAGCTAATTTTTTGGATGAGGAAGAATTCTTAGGATTGTTTTCAACTTTAAGGACAACCTTGGATTGCCCCTTAGTGAAAGCATTAAGTGTCTCACCACACGAAGAGGAAGGTTTTTGCACCTTAAGAACTACCCTAGACCTAGTGTCCCTATGATTTTGTTGAGAATTATGTGTTCTTAGGACTACCTTAGGTCTTTCATCATATGTTTCATAGTTGATTTACTTGTCAAATTTAGGACCCATCATGCAAATATGTTCAACATGCTCTAGCATGTTTATGACATTATTTGTGTCAGTGTAGGTATAATTGATCTTAGCATCATGATTTTTCTTGTGAGCATGGGATGATTCCCCTTTTTCATATTTAGGTAAAGGTTTTTTTAAGTCCTTATGATTATAATTTTTAATGTTTCCATCTTTTAAAAACTTGCCTCCATCAATGAGGTCTTGGATAACATCTTTGAGCTTGAAACAATTTTCAGTATTATGTCCCTTACTCCTATGGTAGTTGCAAAAATGATCGTCTCTCCACCAATCGGGTTTGACAGGTGGGTTAGAGGGTTGGGAGTTGTCTGGAGGCATGAAAATATTGTTTTTGAGCAAGTTCTTTAATATCACCTCATAAGATTCAACCATTGGTGTATAGACACACTTTGGTTTAGATGATTTCTTAGTTTTATCAAAGGTTTGAGACTTTGAAGTCTCTTATTGTCTAGTGGCATAGATAGCATTAGAAAGGTTAAAGGTTTATTCCTTGGTCTTAGGAGCATCCACTACTTCATCATTGATGATGTACTTTTTATTGTTCCAAGGTTTGTTTTTATCTTTTCCATTCCTATTACCATTTTTTTCTTTATTCAACACAATATCACCTTTCTTAATAGCAACATCCTCAATATGACATGCACTTTCAATAATTTCATTGAAGGACGTGAACATTTGTTTCCTAAGATCATGGTAGAGCTCAAGTACAAGTGTATTGACAAAAATATCAATCTTCTTGGTCTCGTAAATCTTCCAAGGGTACCTAGAGTGTAAAGATCTCCATCGTTGGAGGTATGTGGAAAAGGGTTCACCTTATTTTTGCTTTATATTGCACAAAACCAGCATAGTAATAGGATGTTAAATGTTATAAGAATATTAATGGATGAATATTATACAAGTTCATCAAATGACTTGATAGGAGAAAAAACTTTGTGAGCCATCCTATATCTTGGCCCCTCAAGCTCCTAGGAAACAACCTCATTAGGTAAGTGTCTTTGTGCATAAATTTTATACTAAGAGCATATAAGTGTCTTACGTGATCATGAAGATTGCCATTTCTATCATATTTAGTAGTATCTATATCCCTAGGAAATGTGACCATGTTAATACTTCTATCAAAAGAAAGAGCACATATTGATTCAATAAAAGAAGTCTTGGATTGTTCCTTGGAAACTTGTAATTGCAGGAGTTCATTTTTGAGTTCTCACATTACCTTTCTCAAGATCTCAGCTTCAATAGGTTGTCATTTTTGAATGATTCTTTGTACATCAAAGTCATGAGGGATTTTCCATCCCTTAGCTATCACGTATTGAAAATATGGGTCACCATTTTGCTCTAAGCCTTTTAGCATTAGCCTTTGAACAACCTTGTCTTGTTGAAATCTCATGAGATCTTCACTAGTGATTTCATCATTGGTCTCACTTTTGTGATGTGACTATGAGTCCCTAGGTGGTGATGGACACCCTCCAACATTTATAGTTGGAGTTTTAGGTGGCATATTTTTTTCCATCATTTCCACCAAGAGGAATGTTGTCAAAAGGACTGCTATGGTAATCATGTCTATTTTTAGTATTACATGCATGAGCATCAGCCTCAACCTGATGATAGGATCTTTCTCTTGTGTCCATGTGTATGGCCTCTTGTATTCTTTCCTTTTCTAGATTTTCTTATTCTTCTAGGTGGAATTTCCTCTCTTCAAGATGCATGGTGAGTGACACACTACCTTCTTCCCTAGGCATATCAAAGGGCATATTGAACAGGTTTTCAAAGCTATATAGAAAATTATGCCAAGTGTTATCCTCTTGCAACTTATCAAAGATATATTCCTCCACACAAGGTTTTTCATGAGGACAGTTAGAGTTTCTAATTGTTCAAAGGTGAAAGAAGGATGACTTCCTTGACCAACTTGGGACCTAGTTATAGTTGGCATGTAAAGATATGTCTTTGTCTAATAAGATGAGGAAAAGTGTTTTAGATTTTGAAGCTTGTAAGGTCAAGAACGATCCCTTGTCAAAGATAAAATTAAGTGAGTGGCTTGTCAAGAGTGATTAAGAATTTATAGCACTAATGACTTGAGCCAAGAAGATGAGCAAGAATCTCAATAGCAAGTAGTTAGCATAGAGAGGTAACTAGACTTTTACAAGTGACCATTACTGACACTTTTAGCTTACATCTGATAAACTAGACCCATCTTTTCAACTTAGAATAGTACCAAGCACAAATAGTTTAGACTAGATTTGGATAGGATGAAGTGAAAACACCCCTAAATTAGCTATGATGCAATTTTGACTCTATTTTGCAAGCAATAGAAGTTGGGTGAAAATTTTCAAAAGACCAGATGATAATTGGTCAACACAATGTATCATGTGATAGACTTTACAAATGTTGGGCAATACTTTTAGCTCAAATGATAATTTCTCTTAAGAAGAGTGATAAAGTTGAAAAACCTTAGTGCAATAGACCTTTTAATAGATAGGAAATACTTTATCAGGTATGAAATGTCACATGATATTTCTCAAAAGGTCATGTGATAAAGGGCAAGTAAACTCTAAAAAATGAAATTTAGAGTTTTGAAATCTATGTTTTAGTTTAGTTACTTGGACATTTCAGATTAGAATGTAGTATTGACATTATAGGACCTTAGTTTGCAATAGAAAATAGCATGGTTTGAAAATAGTAAGGGTAATTCACATGTCTCAAATAGTTGGAAAAGGGAAAAAGAAAATTTTCCAACATGCAATTGGGATATCAAAAGAAAATTTATACAGATGCTAATGAGATTGCTTGATGTTTGAGAACTTTTACACAAGTCTATTCACATTCAATGACATATGCCAAGAAATACTACCTAAGGTCATGGTTCATTACTCAATAACTTGGCCCATGCTCAATGCCCCTTTTCCTCACACCAAGTGATTTACCACAAGAGATATTGGATTTGGCATGGAGATTCCATTAGCATAACTAAGGGGACACAAATGGTGAGTGTAGAATATTGGAGTGATCTAGGTAATCCACTAGGATCAGTCCTTGCACCAAGATGTTGAGTGGAAAAATAAGATAGCTTCTAACCTATGGTGTTTAGAAAGGGCTTCCGTTCATAGCACTCCCCTTGCTCCCAATGTGGGACACCTTACCCTATGGCAAGTAATGAACCTCATAGCCACAAGAGTACCTTAATAATTCTTATCTAGCATTTTCTCATGGTCCCAATCCCACAAGTACTCACACTAAGTGAAGACAAGCACTACGTCTATCAAGGTTTTTTTCCTTAATAGCCTTGAGTTTATAGTGGGTTGGAATAGATAGGTTCACTTGTTCCCACTTGGATCATTCCTCTTGATTTATCAAGAGTAGACCCTCTAAGGATTGTAGACTACACAAAATGGATCCACTCTTGGAGATATGGATTTTTTATTCACTGCAAGTGTGAAGAGCATACTCTCCTATTCCAATTGTTTCCCCTAAACACACAAAGAAGCTTAATTATCCCACTTACTTTTTGAAATATAAAGGAGGTTCAAGATTTTTGATTCACCCTAAGGGTGAAGAGCATACTTTCCTACCACCAAAAGATCCTAATTGCAAGTTTTATGTGCCTACGAAACATGAAAAACTAGTAACATAGGAGCACACAAAAATAAGGGAAATAAAGAGCACTTGTTTGTCTTGTTTTTATGCTTTTAGGCAGCCCTAAAAACAATATTTAGTATCCTTTTTTCATTTTAAGCTTTGATATGCATTCTATTTAGAGAAACTTTGCAAGCATTTAGAGCAACCCTACAAGCAAAAATGCTAGTCCAACAAGAGGGTTAGTCCAAAATAAGGTAAAACCTACAAAAAAACCTCTATAAAATAGTAAATAGTTCTAAGAAACCTAAGAAACAAAATGCCAAAGACCAAAAATTGACTAAAGATCTCAAACAGCAACAAGTTCTAGGTTGTGTGATAGCTTTCAGCTAACAGAATAGCATATGATACTTTTCAGTATAGGGGGGTGATACTTATGTTTTATGTGATACTTTGTACTATGTATATGCAATAGAAATTTTTATATTGGTGTGATGGACCTTTGTATAGGTGTGTGATACTTCAACTAGTAAATTATTGCATGATAGTACTAAGAAGTGTTGTATGATGCTGATAATTATGACTATAGAAAGAAATAAATAAAATAAAACAAGTAGAGAATCTAAGACAAAACTACAGATTGAGAGACAAAACCAAGATGTTATGCCCCACAGTGGCTGCTAAAAATGTACACCAAGAAAGTGCACTTCTCTAAACCCTTCTATCCAAGTTATTACATAGATTGGAATACTTGATTGGAATCTTAGAGCTCCCTATCCATGAAGTGCAAAGGTATGTGCTTGTGCATATGAGAAGCTCTCAACTGAACCTTAGAGACACAACCCTTTCTAGTAAACCATGAAATGGGAGATTACTTATACAAGAGAAAGAGTGCAATGTCAAAGGGATTCTCATACATGCAATGAAAGAAATGAGCTAAGCTAGAATAAAATGCACAATGAAACGATGCTAACAATATGATAATGTTGCCAAGCCATACTAATTAAACTAAGTTATTTAAGCTATTGCAAATAAATCTAGACTACTTGCAAATGGATCTAAGCTAGTATGGGAATGAAAATAAAGAGATGAGAAGAATCAAAATTCTCCACAAATTCTCCAAGAATCTGTAAGTAAACCTGCAACATAACATTAACTAAAAAATGTGATCCTTAGAGAAGGAGAGAGCTCTCCCTTTTAAATATGTATGATGGTCTAGATCAAGATCAAGAAATGGATGATCAAGGGTGGGGGTTGACTTTTGGCATGATCCATGTGCAAGATCAAGTCAACTAATGGGAGAGAGTTGACTTTTCATGTGAGGCGAAAGCCTTTTCTTTTAATTTGTAAATAGGAAAAAGACTTTGTGTGTGCACATTGAGTGGGTTAGAAGAATGGAGTTTTTTATTAAAATAAAAGGGGGACATGTTATTTTAATCAAATACATACTAAGGATATTATAGTCAAACTATAGGTTAAAATTAAATAAATTGATTTTAGAATTTTGGCCTAGGTAAATGATTAAATAATTTAGCTAAAATGTTGAGAAGGGTGCAAATAGTCTAGATGAACATTTTTAGGTGATTACACCATTAACATTTCCATCATCAATTTACTTGGCAATCCTTCAAGCAATCACTCTTCACCCTGATACTTTACTATTCAACCTTTGACTCAAGTTTTCCAATCAAAAGAATTAACTACTCCAACCTTGTTAAGATTTTTACCAGCTCTGCTAACCTCTTCAAAGTTTGTCCCATGTACCTCCTTAAATAGGTAATTTTGATATTTTTTCACTTAAACATCTCCGTAGATATTACAGTCAGGTTAGATTCATTGAATCCTTCCATCATTTTGTTTCCTCCTTTCTCTTCTAGAAAATTTTCCACGAATTTGTGCATAGAAATGATCAAACATGGTTTCCATTGAATTAAATACTCTAGGTCATCCATCCTTATCTTCAAAATTCTTTCCATATTATAAGAAATAAACTACATTGACTAGAAATTAGAATTTATCACAATCTATCAAATGTTTTCCCTTGACTAACACTCAATCATCACTAAATCACTTAGTTGCTACTAAATATTATTTTTGACATAGTTTTTAATACTAAATCAATATTAATTCTTGGTCAAAACTATATTTTTCTCTCTTATACTATTGCTTGGTCAATTCTAGCATCACTTGACATAAACTTTAAGATCCTTAATCTTTTATTCTTTTGTTCAATCAAGCCTATGCATTTGGTCATACTTTGATCACTTCTTCTAGGCTTCATTACAACTTTCTTCTCCACCTAGGTTATGATTAAAAAATCATATTATCTTGTCAAAGTCCAACTAATCAAGTGCCCATTATAGTTCCTCATAATTGAACATTTCCACTAGGTATTTTTTTAATGTCTCATTTCTCAAATCCTCTTCATCAATCATCTTTATATGGCACTATACTCAGATAGAAAATTGTCTTACCAATAAGGTTTAACATTAATGACAACATAACAATTGTCTCAATTATAGTTTCCAATAATCTCCCTCTTTGGTATTGATGGCAATACCACTAGTTACCATGCAATCTAAAACATGTAATTGCTTCGAGCATCTCCCTCTCTATTTAGTATCAGACATTCATTGATATCCTTAGTTTCATTTTGATTCTCATCTTAGTATCCAATGATCTCCCTTTTTCAATTTCATTATGATTCTTATCCATGGAGCTTTGATATGCAACACATAGACTCCCTCTATCATATCAAATCATGAAATTAACTTAACTTCCTTTGTAAGGTTGGAAACACCTTGCATATATTCTCCCTCTTTGCAAAATCTCATTAACTCTAATGAATAAATCCCTCTTCATATGGTAACTATCTATTATCTCCCTCTTTGAAAACAATGCCAAAGACACTTCATCTTTTTGATACATCTTTACCATGTAGATACCTTCATGTCAGCAATTTTGAATCTTATTCACCGTCTATCATTTGTTCTTATGACTGATACAACATTTTGTTCTTCTCTCTTAACTACTTTAGGCAACTCCTAAACTTGACTTTCTACATCAACCTGCAAAATATTATGATCAACACATTTGATGCAGAGCTCAATTGTAGCTTAAGTAGCTTTAGCTAAAGGAATCACCTCTAATTTATTTCTTAGATACTCATGTGCACCCTTAGGTAAATCCTTAGTGAAAATATCAGCTATTTACTCCTTAGTGTATATTTCAATCTTACTTCTTTATCTTGAAACAACTCTCTCAAGTAATGATACTTAATAGAAATATGCTTGGTCTTTGTCTACAATATAGGGTTCTTTGATATATTTATAGAACTTATGTTGCCACAATAGATAACAACTATTGACATATCAGTCAAGTTTTTTATTAGTGACACACACTTATTTAGATTGTATATAGCTACCAAGCTTATTGTATAGCAAGTAGTGTTTTCCAAGCATTTTAGTTGTTGTCAAGTTGTACAATTACTACCAAGTCCTTTGGACAAATACTAGTGGTTATTGAGTAGTCATAGTTATAGTGAAAATCAGCAGTGTAAACCATGCATCTTAGTATATGCCAAGTTTACTAGTGCAAACTGAGCTGTACAGTGTTCACCAAGTCCGCAATGTATGTGATGCAAGTCCAGTGTTAACTGAGCTACCCAGTCTTAACCAAGTGACTCAATTTATACCAAGCTCAAGGTGATAGTGTTTACCTAGTCATCTAGTGGTAAACAAGTGATTCAGTTTATATGATGAGTTTCACAATATCTATCAAGTCACCAGTGCAGACCAAGTTCAAGACTACTTGGAAGTGATTAGTATGGACTGAGCTTCTATGTCTACTGAGTGCATGATGATTTCGAGCATTGATAATGGATGTTGAGTATCAGAACCTCACCAAGTTAGTCTTCAAAATGTAAGTGTCTTTATGTGGGTTGACTTTGTAATATTTGTGTTAACTTGTATTTCGGCCTACTTTGTAATTTGTATAATTGGACTGGTATGCATGAAATGTATTGTATCATATCTAAGTGTGCAAGGAATGTGAATGTGAATGCAATGTAAGTGAATATAATCAGAGAAGAATAGAAAGAGTGAATTACAAAGGCTACAGTAGTATAAGGAGTAGCAAAGTCATATCTATCATAGCAAGGTAATTTGTACATAAAGGAATCTCATTTAGTAAACCAAATTACAAATTAGAGATCATCTACTATTTCACCCTAACAGGTGGATCATTCAAATCCTTTAACAAGGTAGACCTAATAGTCTTTTATAAATCTCTCTATTGAGTGCATACTTCATTGTATGTTTGTAAATCCTTTCACAAGGTGGACCTAACAGTCCTTATTGTTCCTAACAAGGTAGATCATCAGAAGTGATCAATGTAAGCTTTAATAGGCTAACTTTATACTATAGTACTAAAGCTTCTAGGTATCATCCCCACCCCAGTTTTACTTTCTATCTGGAAGGTTTCTAGGTCACCAAATCCTTCTATCACATTGCTATGAATACTTTCATGTTTTTAGTTTCTTATGCATGCAATTAGATTAGATCATATGTGATGAACTAAATTCTAATTGAGAATTGAAATAAGAAAAATTTTAAAAGTTACTGATTCACCCCTCCCCTCTTAGTAACTTAGCATAGTCTTGCATATTTCCAACAATTGGTATCAGAGCATTGTGGTTCTTAACAGAAAAACTTAACAACTTGAACAAAGATCAAGGCCATGGAGATATTTAGACTTGACAAAGCTATCAATGATGAGAAGCTAGATTTGGAAATGGCTATTTCCCAACTCAAGAAATCAAAGGAGAAACTCTCTCAATCTCTAAAAAGAAGAAAAGAACTTGTAATTCAAATGAATGATCATCTCTATATTGAAGAAAGAATTGAAGAACTTCATTCAACAAATTTAGATGAAGCCAATGAAGCAATCAAAGAGCTCCTAGAAAAGAATGGTTTCCTACAAGAAGAAGTAAGAAAACTAAGAAGAGAGGAAGACATTCATTCAATAAGGCTATGTGAAGTCATGGAGTAGAAGAAAAAGATAAAAGAAGAGATAGATGGTAGGAACAATGAAATCTAGAACCAATCCCTTCAACAAGTAGACTTTATTGATTAGCTCTCCAATGAAAATGAGGAAATCATGAGCATAAGATTTGAAAATGAAAGAATATGAAATGATCTAAACTCTAAAAGGAAAATCAATGAAAGATTCTGAAATGATCAAAAATCTAAAAGGAAAACCAATGAAAGAATGATAAAATCCTAAGAAGACATCAATCAATTGAATGAGAAAAATCTCTATAGAAAAAAAGGAAAAGCAAGAATTGGATATACAGATGAAGGAGAATCATCCAAACAAGGAGCTCAAAAGAATTAAAGACCTACTTGCAATCATTGTGGTAAGATAGGTCATACATCAAACAAATATTGGAGGAATGGAAAAACAAAATTTAATGGAAAGTGCTACAACTGCAATCATCATGGACATAAGGCTAATGAATGCAAAGAGAAACCAAAATTTGAAGGAAAATGTCACAAATGCAAGAAACATGGACACAAGTCATCAGAATGCAAAACCATGATACTAAATCTAGTAGAGCAAATTACGAAAGCAATATTTGGTTGGGACTACAACACCTAGTGTAGATGTCATTATTGTGGAGAATCTGGACACATTGGAATGAATTGTGTAAAGCATCATTTGAGAGAAAGAGATACTATTAAAAGATGTTTCATTTGTATAGAACTTGGTCATCTTTCCAAGAACTACATGAATACTGGTAAAATTTAGGATCAGAAGAAGGCAAAGGCTGATAACATTCGAAAATAGATGAGAAAAAAATGGGTTCCAAAGTCTACCAAGGATACAAGTCTAAGAAATGGTGATCATATCACTCAAGAATTGGGTGACTCTACCATTTCTACTTAAGTTCTCAAAGAAGAAACTGGAACTATGCTATCAAAGAAGACATCCAAAATAGTTCCAAATTAAAAGAACAAAATGATCCAAATCTATATTCAAAATACAAAGGGATCACCAAGTATAAATGTCTACCAAATTATCTTCTCTACCGAGTAAGGTTGGGTCATAGACTTTACCAAGCAAGGTTGGGAGTAATGAAGATGCATATGGTTACCGAGTCATGAAGGCTTCGCTAAGTGTTTAATATAAAGTAGTGGATGATATTCTATCAACATGATGTCAGTTAATCTACCCTTTGTACTAAGAATTTATGGAAAAAATTTAACAAAAGGCATCAAATCAAAGTCATTTTTCCAGTGAAATTTTGAGTGCTATTGTAAAAGTGCAATCTTCAGAGATTCCAAGAAATTTGAGAAAAAAATTAGCAAAAGTTTTTGAATTCTCTCAAACCCTACAGAGTGAAGATGGCATCCAGTAGCAACAAGTTTAAGCAAGGATTTGACATGTTGGTTCATGGAGTAGAATGGAAAGCATCAAATTTCAAGCTCACTTCTACGATCGCTGAAATCCTAGATCCAAGTGGAGCATAGTCACAAATCCCTCCAAAGGTACTTTTGATCAATGATATTTGCACTCATTTCAAATATGTTGTTCAAGAGATTGGTACATTGGAAATGGATGATGCCCTAGATAAGCTATGTGTGAATGGAGTTTTGAAACCTGAGAACCAACACTTGGAAACCAAAAGGTTAACTCACATCCCTCACATGCCCATGAATTTCAAGTTAAATGGATTAGGCTTATCCTCAGTTAGATGCATAATTGGTAGTTGTGGTTGGAACAACCAGTGTTGATCACAAAGAAGATGATTCATCAAATCACTAATCTCCCAATGCTAACCAAAGCCAAAATGACAAAAAACCTAGGTTGGGAAGAACTTGAAAAGAAAACCCTAGTAGAATTGGATGGTAGAGGAATGAAAATTAGTAGTGTTTCAAAAATGGAGTTGAAATTTGGCATTCACATTATTGCACATAAGATTTACAACTCTAGCAAGTTGAACAGTGTGTCATGTGAAGCTGTGGACTTGGCATACAAGGTGGTAAAGAACAATTTATCTTTTGAACTTGTCGAGCTACTGTTGAGATAGTTCAACAAGAATATAGAAAGCATAAGGACATCAAAGAATAGCCCATGTAATTTTGCTTCCTTGTTAACTTGTCTATTCTTTTCAATTTATCTTTTGACCTTGTCGAGCTACTATTGAGACAGTTCAACAAGAATATAGAAAGCATAAGGACATCAAAGAATAACCCATGTAAATTTGGTTCCTTGTTAACTTGTCTATTCTTTTATGTTTAAAAATTCTTCCCTTCTAAAGGCACTATTTTTTGGAGAAAAGATGTGCCTATGCTATATCAGATAAATGAATTTATTGCCGAAATGGGTGAAAACTACAATAGTATTATGGACAATTATTTTGATGCATTCAAAGAAAAAATGAACAATAGATATCGAATCCCCAATAAACTAGTTGAAGATTATAAGGATGATGTATGTTTCATGGTGGATAGTGACAAAGTTTACATTTAGGTAGTTAAGCCTAGAATTGCATGGGTAAAACCTCTTGGATATGAGGTTAATATTAAAGAAACCAAAGATATCATTGAAGCTCTTGTTAAAGAGCCAATTGATCCTAAGGCTACATTTTGGCACTTACGATGAAGCAAAAGCTAGGATTGAACTTCAAATAAAGCTCCCTCAGGTGATCAACAAAGGAAAGAAAAGGATTGCTAAACTAAAAATTAGTTCTACCCTTTTGCTAACCAAAGGAAAAGGCAAGGTTGAGGAAGTAGAGGATGAGGTAGAATTTGAGGAAGAAGAGCCATCAAAGAAGAAGGGCAAGGTGATTATCACCAAGCCACAAAATCCATCCACTACAGTATTCATAAGAAGATCCTCCATGAAGAAATCTGACAAGGAAGGAGAAGACATTGTATTCAAAAAACCTCCAGCCACCTTCCAAGATAAATTGAAATATCTAGAAGTAGGAGCTAAAATAACAAACTTTAAATCACTAAAGTATGAAATCAAGACAACAGAAGAGCAAAAGTAGATTGAATTTTTGGTGATGGATAAGATGGAAAAATGGAAATACTCACTAGACGAGCTTGCTTCTCAAATTCCAAATGATTTGTTGGAGAAAATCAAGCCAAGATGGGATTTTTCCATGCAAATTGCAAAAGACATAAATGGGAAAACCTTGAGGCAACTAATATCGAGCATATTAGATGTAGAAGTGAAAGAGTCACTGAAGAAAAATGAAGAAAAATTGACTCTAAAGTTCAACACTTGCCTGATTTTGATGAAAGATATTGAAAATGTTGTAAGGAATGCAACAAACACTTAGAAAAATATATATATATGTTACATAAACCAAGTGATTTTCCTATTGATGTGAAAGATGATGATGATGAAGAGGATAAAGAGAAAGATGAAGACAAAAATATTGAAGAAGTAACTCATTTTGACAATGAAGAAGATAAAGAGGAACAAGGGCAAGAGGCTACCAAGGAAGCAATGCAAGATGATGAGGAAACTGATCCTGTTAAGATAGTTGTAGTAGTCATTACCTCACTTCCAAATTCTCCAAGAAAACTAGTGATAACATCAAGTGTGGAGTCAACCCCAACATGATTGATTCTAACAACTAGTGCCACTCCAAATGTCCAATCACTCTTTGCTCCCACTCAGCTTAGCACATCATTGGCAGAAGTGACCTCCACTTCATCTAATGAGTTGTAGACTCAACCAAGATGGCTACTTTAGTTTTGAGCACATCAATTTTGGATTCTTCAGGTATTTTTATAAATATTCTTTCAATGAGTATAGTATCAATTTTCATAGCAAGTCCTAGTATGTCTACTATTATTTCTATTATGGGTACACAAGCAATAAGTGAAAGGAAAATTGAGCCCAAGGCTCAACTGAGCACAAAATTTTGGATAAAGGAAAAGAGATGGAGGAAGAAATTAATTTATATGAGGAAATTGTAATCCCAAATTGGGACATTTCAAAGCTTACTCTAGACCAAATGCAGTCATTTGGTGAAATTCTCCAGAAGAAGGCTAAATAGGAAAGACTAAGAGAGGAGAGAAATAAGGAATTCAAAATAATTGAAGATGCAAAGAAAATTTTGGCAGAGGTCATAGGCATTGAGGTTGATTCTATTGTGTTTCAGCTAGTAGAGGCAGTCCAAAAGTTTAATGAAGATATTGATGGATAGGATAAGCTAGTACAAAAGGCAAAGAAGAAGTTTGATAATAAAGTATTGGAGCATATTGCTTAGAAAATAGCTATATATCAAGTAGAACTTTCTACAATTTTGGATAATTTAGAAGCATCTTGTATAAATGTGTCATGACTTTTTGGTAAGCTATTTAATGTTTCTGAGTTTACTAAGGAAATAAAGGACAAATTGTCAAAATAGATGAAGATCTAAAGTCAAGCACTCAGCAGTTACAACTTGACCCTAGTTCAAGCTCTGCACACTTCCAAAAGATGAGATTTTTGTCAGATATGCAAGTAGAATTGCTTAGAGAAGAAGCAAGGATCAGATCCATAGAGTTAGATATACAAACTATGATTCTTCCCAACATAGATGCACTACAAAAGAACATTATACATTCAAAAACTCTCATCCATGAAAATAATTTCTCCATAGTAGACCATATGATAGAATTGTCAGCAGAAGTACAAATTACACTTCACACATGTAAGGTTCTGCAAGACAATTGGGATAAAACCTTGGCAATCATTCTCAAGGTACATTCAAAAATTTAATCTCATTTTGGTGTCACTATGTAAATAGAATAAATCTTTCGCATTAATGTCAAAAAGGGGGAGAAAGATACATGTTATGAGGGAGAAAATGCAATAAGTTGAAAAATCAATGAGGGAGAAAGTTATGTATAGAAAGATATGTTGTATATAGATGTATAGTATATTATATGAAAGAAACTTACCATGTACAGATATATATCTTACAAAATAAATTTTGAAAAATCTCAAAAGTAGTATACTCTACTGAGCCAGTATCACATGGTGATGGATAAAAGGTATTCAAGAAACTTTTTGAATTCAATTTTGGCTAATAAGTGTTTTTGTCACTAATGCCAAAGGGGGAGATTGTTGACATATTATTCAAGTTTTTTATTAGTGACATACACTAATTCATATTGTATATAGCTACCAAGCTTATTGTATAGCTAGCAATGTTTGCCAAGCATTTTAGTTGTTGCCAAGTTCTACAGTTGTTATCGAGTCCTTTGGAAAAATCCTAGTGGTTATCGAGCAGTCACAGTTATAGTGAAGTTCAACAGTGTAAACCATGCATCTCAGTGTATGCCCAGTTTACTAGTGCAAACTGAGTTGTGTAGTGTTCACTAAGTTCACAGTGTATGTGATGCAAGTCTAGTGTTAACCAAGCTACTCAATCTTAACCAAGTGACTCAGTTTATACCGAGCTCAAGGTGATAGTGTTTACCAAGTCATCTAGTGGTAAACAAGTGATTTAGTTTATATGACAAGTTTCACAATATCTATCGAGTCACCAGTGTAGACTGAGTTCAAGACTACTTGGAAGTGATTAGTATGGACTGAGCTTCTATGTCTATCAATTGCATGATGATGTTGATAGTGGATGTTGAGTATCAGAACCTCACTGAGTCAGTCTTCACAATGCAAGTGTCTCCATGTGGGCTGAATTTGTAATATTTGTATTAACTTGTATCGTGGCTGACTTTGTAATTTCTATAATTAGATTGGTATATATGCAATGTATTGTATCATATCTAAGTATGCAAGGAATGTGAATGTGAATGCAATGTAAGAATATATAATCAAAGAAAATTAGAAAGAGTGAATCACAAAGGCTACAATAGTATAAGAAGTAGCAAAGTCATATATATTATAGCAAGGTGATTTGTACATAAAGGAATCTCATTTAGCAAATCAAGTTGTAGATTAGAGATCATCTACTGTTTCATCCTAACAGGTGGATCAATAAAATCCTTTAACAAGGTAGACCTAATAGTCTTCTCTAAATCTCTTGACCGAGTGAATACTTCATTGTATGTTTGTAAATCCTTTCATAAGGTGGACCTAGTAGTCCTTGTTTCTCCTAATAGGGAAGATCATCAAAAGTGATCAATATAAGCTTTAATAGACTAACTTTATACTGTAGTACTAAAGCTTGTGGGTATCGTCTGTACCCTAGTTTTACTTTCTATTTGGAAGGTTTCTATGTCACCAATTCTTTGTGTCACATTGTTATGAATGCTTTCATGTTTTCAGTTTCTTATGCATGCAATTAGATCATATCATATGTGATGAATTAAATGCTAATTGAAAATTGAAATAAGAAAAGGTTTTAGAATTTACTAATTCACCCCTCCCCTCTTAGCAACTTAGCATAGTCTTGAATATTTCCAACAAACAACATGATCAATCATCTCTTCCTTCATCCTTACAACAATTCCTTGTTCCACACAATGTTGGAACAATTTACTACTACTATCACATATTTTGCTTCAATTGTTGATTGTAAAATGTAGTTATACTTCTTGCTTTTCCAAGAAACTGGTCTCTTTCCTAGAAAGAAAGATCCATCACTTGTACCTTTTTTCATCAACATTGTCTGCCCAATCAAAATTTGTATGCACTTTCAATTCAAACTTTTCATTCTTCTTATAATATAGACCATAGTCCTATGTTTGTTTCAGATATCTTAGTATTCTCTCCACTATCATCATATGATTTTCCCTAGGATTTGTAGAAAACTTTGCAACAATCCCAACTGCTACTACAATATTAGGTCAGTTGTGTACAACATATTGTAGGTTTTCAATCATTGATCTATACAATGTCAGATTTACATTAGTAGAATAGTTGTGTCAGCTGATCTTGAGTCCTCCATCCCAAAAAAATTCAATATGTCCTTGATATATTTTGATTGATTAATGTAGATACCTTTCTTCATCTGATATACTTGTAAACCAACAAATAATTTTACCTCACCAAACATAGAGATTTTAAATTTCTTTTGCATCTCATCAGTAAATGATTTGCATAATGTATTTTTTCCTCCAAATATGATATCATCCACAAATATTTTAGCTAATAGTATCCCTTTACCACATTCATTATTCAAATACAAATTATTGTTATAATTAGTTCTTGCAAAAATATTTACCAAATAATTGTGTAGGCTTTCATATCATGCTCTAGGGGCTTGTTTCAATCCATATAGTGCATTGTGTTTTTTACATACCATGTTCTTCTTGCTAGGATCAATAAATCCTTTGGTTGTTCAATGTACACCTCTTCTTCCAATATTTCATTCATAAATGTAGATTTAACATCCATTTGATATACTTTATATCTATTATAAGAAGAATATCCAAGTAATGTTCTAACTCCTTCCAATCTTGCAACTAGGGAAAATATTTCCACATAGTCAATACCTTCTTCTTGTGCATATCCTTTTGCATACTAATCTATCTTTATTCATTGTGACATATCCTTTATAATTCAATTTTTTCTTGAATACCCACTTGGTTCCAATAATAATCTTGTCCTTTAGTCTAGGTACTAGTGACTAGGTTTTCCCCTTCTCTTTTTGTTCAATTTTTTCATTCATTGATTGAATCCAATCTTCATTGTTCAACACATGTTTCACTAATTTAGGCTCAAACTCACAAAGTAAACATGTACCACTTCTAAGTATTTTTCTTTTCATAAACCCAGAGTCTTTGTTTCCAATGATTTCTTCAAGTGTATGTTGTCTTTTCACATACATTGGTAGTGTAGGTTATTTTCTTCTTTATTCTTGTATTCATCTTGAAAATTGATTTCAAGTTCATTTTGTGTCTCTTCTTCTAGTTCTAGTTGCTCAACATTGTCTTCCTAGTATTCAAAATCTTCATCATGTATATTGGAATCATTATGTTGATTCTTGGAACCTATAGTCTGTTGCTCGGTAGCCTATTGTTGTGGCTCATCATTCACATTTTATTGTTTCTTGTTAGCCTTGTTCTCTAGTTTAGGTAAGGTGTAGGGAACACCTTCATTGACATATATGAATGTGTTATAGCCTTCAAGTTTTTTCTTGTATTCAACTTCATATCTTTCTACATATTCATCAACTTCACATTTGCACTTTCCAAAACTTTGTTAGTGTTATAATTCAAACACCTATAAGCCTTTGTCTTAGTAGAATATGGTAGGAATATGCCTTCATCACTTTTAGCATCAAGTTTTCCATTATTATTTTTCTTCAGTATGTAAAACTTTCTTCCAAAAACTTTAAAATACTTCACATTAGGTGCATAACCATACCATAACTCAAAAGGTGTAATATGTGTACCTTTCTTGACTTCTACTCAATTCAAAGAATAAAATATTTTAGTTATATATTCTTTCCATTATTTGTGTGACACACTCTTATCCATCATCATTGTTTTATCATAGTCCATGATTGATTTATCCCTCCTTTTAGCTATTCCATTTTAGGGAGGGGTCTAAAGTGCTAACATCTACCTTTTGATTCCTCCATCATTATAGAATATCTTGAATTCATTAGAGATGAACTCTCCTCCTCTATCAAATCTTAAGGACTTTAGACTTGTACCTATTTCCTTTTCAACTCTTATAAAATACAACTTAAACAATTGAAAAGCATCAAATTTTTATTTTAGAAATATTATAGTTTTGATTTTATAATAGTCATCAACAAATAGAATAAAATATTTATCTCCACAGTAGCTTTGAACTCCAATAGGTCCACAAAGGTTGGTATGAACCAATTCTAAAATATCATTAGATGAGTATGTCTTTCTCTTTAAACTAAACTTAGTCATTTTTCCCAATTGACATTTCTTACACATATCATTATCAGGTTTCTTCATTCTTGTTAATCCTCTTACTCTTTTCATCTTGCTAATGCTTTCCAAATTATCAAAGTTCACATGACATTTCCTCTTATACCATAACCATGTATCATCATATTATGAAAACAAGAATGTCTCATCTTATAAATCTAGATAGAATAAGTTACCTCTTGTTTGATCGCTACTCCCAATTAGTTCACCAATGATATCAACTATCTTCACCTTCTTATGATGAAATTCAACTTTGTATCCTAATTTTTTCAACTGTGAAACACTCAAAAAATTGTAGTTATGTCCTTCAACCCAATAAACATTGTCATAGTTGATCTTATTAGTTAATTGTATTTATATTTTACCTTTCACAAGACATCGTGCATCATTACCAACTTAACACAACTACATTTATATTGTTCCATGGTTTCAAACTTACTTTTATTACCAAAAATGTGATGTGAGTAGCCACTATCGATTATCCATCTATCACCTTTACTCACATATGAAATTAATGTAGTTTTCTCATCTTCGTCAGAATCTTCTTTCATAGCAACATATAACTTCTTCATCATTACTATCAGACTCAATATCAGTTTCTTCTTCAACAATCTAATATGATTTCTTACCTTTGTCTTTGTAGTCCTTCTTTCTCCTATTGTCTTGATCAAATCTTTTGCCCTTTTACTTGCTTTCCCTTCTCTCATCCTTATATTCTTTGTTAGGACATCTTGCAGCAATATGATCAACTTTATTACATTAAAAAAAAATTATACGAAGTTTACCTTTTTATTTTCCTCTACCTCTTGGAAGTTTACTAGCCATCAATGCTTCAAGATCATCAAGATCATCATTAGTAACATCATTTTTGTTATTCACACATTTTCTATTTCCTTTCTTACTAATAATCAATTGAGATTTGAAATCAAATTCAATAGTAGTGTAAAATTATTAAATTTTGATAATTCAAATGTAGTAAGCCTACCAACCAATCCTTCCAAAGTTAGATTTTTACCAAGGGTACATCTCAGTTCTTGTACTGCAAAGGCTCTAACAGCATAAACAGGAAGTAGGGTTCCTAGTACCTTGTTGGAGAAGACTCCCCTTATATATACCAAGGTGTTTCCCTTGTAGGTGCATGGTTTTTGCACAACCATACACTATAGGACTTCACTATGTGATTCCCAATATTCACTCTCCTTAGACTAGATCAATTTCAAGGTCCAAGACACCTCCTTGAGGCCTAACAAGACACAAAGTTTAAGATAAAGATTTTAGGGATGAAATAGGGCTTCTTCCAACCTTAGGTGTAATTTATGAAAGTTTTCATACACAAATCCCCCTAATGTTTACTTCAAAAATAAACTATGTACTTTGGAAATCAACTTACTCACCTAAAACTCCAAATAGAACTACAAGGAGAGACTAAGCATATGTAAAGGAAACCTTCTTGGAATTCCACCACAAAAAGTATTAACCACCTTCAAACACTCCAACCCTTAAATCAACAACTCCTACCATATTAGAACTCTTGACCAACCTCCAACTCAAAATGTTTGCAAAACTCTCCTAGGCATAATAGGGCTAATTACGTATCTTTTCCAAAAAAGTACAAGAAATTCAAACATCTTCCAACCAATACTATTTTAATACCTCAAAGACATGATAAAACATCTAAGTCCAAGTTTCTATGATTCTATTCCACCCCTGGACCAAGTTGTACCTCAAAAACCCAAAACTAGACAGTCACACTTAGACGTATGTCCAAAGGTTTTAGTATTTTCTCCCAACATCTTCTAATTCCTATTCAAAGACCCAAATAATATTAATTTACATCCTCTCCCCCTTTTTTCTATTGAGGCTTATCTTTTTCCCATGGTGGAATCTCTAGGAAAGAGAATTTTTCTCTCAAAACCCTAGTTAGGGCCTCCTTACGACCAGTGAGCAATCAAAAAATGATTCCTCTTAACTAGTATCTCTTAAAGACCTCAAACCACTTGAAAATCCTTCATAATAAACTCTTCAACTTTAGCAATCCTTTAAAGTTTCATATGATTCTATACAATTCTATACAAGTAGTTTCTCAAGTAGTTTTAATAGGAAAATAGCAGAATTTTATTGATTTGAAACAATG
Source organism: Cupressus sempervirens (assembly GCA_028749045.1). NCBI lineage: Eukaryota > Viridiplantae > Streptophyta > Pinopsida > Cupressales > Cupressaceae > Cupressus > Cupressus sempervirens. The sequence continues at coordinate 441,200,552 of CM053787.1, read as the reverse complement.
ATTAGATTCTTCTATTTTGTCTTGAGAAAGTTTTCTCAACTTATTTATACAATTCTCAAATAGTTGCAACCAATAAAGGTGGTTGTGAACGTTGAGATTCAAAAGTTGCATTATGCAACATTGACAACTTTGACAACTTTTTGCAAAAATTGTCAAATATCTCCAAACTTTACTAAAATTTAATCCTAGACCCTACCTAGGATTAAAATAAGGTTTTAATCAAAAATTATTATTATTTACCTTTTAGACCATCTTATCCTCATTCTACCTAGAAATTTCCCATAAAATTACTAAGGTAGACAATCAAATTTATAACACACCTTATATCTCCTTGCCTTACAATTTGGACATTATTTATAGCATTTTATTCTAGATCCAAAACCTATCCTAACCCTTTGTGTTTGATCCTCCTGATGTGCTTGCAATGGTAGATATTGGAAGTGCTCTTGCACCATACTCCCAGGGTGCACTGATCTCAAATCCTCTTGAGATAAGCTCTTGCAAACTTAGGCCATGCTTTTGGATCTCTTGTTCATCCATCCATACAAACTCCTCCTTGAGACTTCCTTTCATTGAACCAAATACTTCTTGTATGCATTTTTTCTAGTTGGTTTGATGAACTTGGTGTCCAAGATCTTGTCAAGTTTTCTTGGTTCATGGGCTGGTATCCCTACAACATCTTCTTCTAGTTCTTCAAGTTTCACTTCTTAACTTGCATTCACATCACCTTTATATGGGGTTAGATCACAAATATTAAATATGGTAGATATTGCAAGGCGTGAGGACAACTCTATTTCATAAGCATTCATTCCATGCTTCTTCAATATCTAACAAGGTCCTACTTTCTTCATGAGTAGTTTGCTATGCTTACCCTTTGATAATCTCTCCTTCTTCAAGTATGCCAAAACTAAGTCTCCAAACTACAACGAAACATCTCTTCTATGTTTATCATTAGCCTTCTTATACATCTCTACACTCTTCTTAAGTGCCAACCTTACATGAATATCCTTCATGCTTTCTGTAAACTCATCTCCATGAGCATTGACTGGAGTGTTGGAAGGTAGTTCCTTGAGTTCTAAGATACCTCTTGGATTCTTCCCATACACAATTTGAAAAGGGCTCTTGCATGTGCTTCTATTGACACAGTTATTAAATGCAAACTCTACTTGTGGTAGGACTAGCACGCACTTGTCTCCATACTACTTTGTCAAGCATCTCAGTAGGTTTCCAAGAGACTTGTGAACCAATTTGGTCTATCCATTTGTTTGTGGATGGTAGGTAGAGCTAAAACTCATATTAGTTCCCAATTTCTTCCATAAGGTCCTGCAAAAGTGACCAATAAATTTCACATCTCTATTTGATAGTATGGTTAAATATAAATCATGAATTCTCACAATCTCTTTGAAGAAAAAGTTTGTAATTGATGATGCATCATTGGTACTTTTACAAGGGATGAAGTGGACCATTTTACTAAATCTTTTTGCTACAACATATATGTTATCATTTCTCTTCTATGATCTAGGCAATCCCATCACAAAGTCCATGTTGCAACTCTCCCAAGGCCTTGTAGGAATAGGAAAAGGTTGGTATATTTATGCATTAGTGGATGTACCCTTGGCCTTTTGATAAATTATACATGTTTCCACAATCCTTCAAAGTTTCATATGAATCTATATAGTTCTGTACAAGTAGTTTCTCGAGCAATTTTAATAGGAAAACAGCAAAATTTTATTGATTTGAAATCATGATTACAATAGATTCTTCTCTTCTATCTTGAGAAAGGTTTCTCAACCTTATTTATGACATTCTTGAATATTTCCAACTAATAAAGGTGGTTGTGAATGTTGGTATTCAAAATTTTCATTTTGCACAAAAGTTACATTATACAACATTGACAACTTTGACAACTTTTTGCAACAGTTGTCAGATGTCTCCAAACTTTACTAAACTTTAATCCTAGACCCTACCTAAGATACCAAGAAAGTTTTAATCCATAAACAATCATTATTTAACCTTCTAGACTATCCTATCCTCATTCTACCTAGAAATTTCCTATAAAATTATTAAGGTAGACAATCAAGTTTATAACACACCTAAAGTCTCCTTGCTTTATAATTTGGACATTATTTCTAGCATTGGATTCTAGATCCAAATCCTATCCTAACCCTTTGTGTTTTATCCTTCTAATGTTCTTGAGCTTGAAGGTTGGTCTACTCTGATACCACTTGGAGGAGAGTCCCCTTCTATATACCAAGGTGTGTCCCTTGTAGGTGCATGAATATTTCACAACCATACACTATAGGACTCAACTATGTGATTCCCAATACCCACTCTCCTTAGACTAGATCAATTTCAAAGTCTAATACACCTCCTTAAGGCCTAACAAGACACAAAGTTTAAGCCAAAGTTTTCAGGGATAAAATAAGGCTTCTTCCAACCTTAGGTATAATTTATGAATGTTTTCATACACATGTCCCCCCAATGTGTACTTCATAAATCAAATATGTACTTCAAAAATAAACTTACTCACCTAAAACTCCAAATAGGACTACAAGGAGAAACTAAGGACTTGTGAGGAAAATCTTCTTAGAATTACACCACAAAAAATCTTAACCACCTTCAAACACTCCAACCCTTAAATGAACAACTCTTGCCAAGTTAGGACTCTTGACCAACCTCCCAACTCAAGTTGTTTGCAAACTCTCCTAGGAATAATAGGGCTAATCGGGTCTCTTTTCCAAATAAAGTACAATAAATTTAATAAATCTTCCAACCAATCTTAATCAAATACTTCAAGGAAATTTCAAAACATCTAAGTCCAAGTTTCTATGATTCTATTCCAACCCTAGGTCATGTTGCGCCTCAAAAACCTAAAATTGGACAATCACATTTAGATGCATGTCTAGAGGGTTTAGTGTTTTCTCCCAACATCTTCTACTTCCTATTATAAGACCAAATAATCTTAATTTAAATCCTCTCTCCCTTCTTTCCACCAAGTCTTATATTTTTCCCTTAGTGGGATCTACCTAAAATTGGACAGTCACATTTAGATGCATGTCTAGAGGGTTTAGTGTTTTCTCCCAACATATTCTACTTCCTATTTTGAGACCAAATAATCTTAATTTACATCCTCTTCCCCTTCTTTCCACCAAGTCTTGTATTTTTCCCATAGTGGGATCTCTAGGAAAGAGAATCTCTCTCAAAACCCTAGTTAGGACCTCCCTGTGACCAGTAAGCAATCAAAAATTGATTCCTCTTAACCAATATATCTTCAATACCTCAAACCACTTGCAAATAATTCATAATAAAATTCTTCAACTTTCCCAATCCTTCAAAGTTTCATATGAATTCATACAAGTAGTTTCTCAGGAAGCTTTAATAGGAAAATAGTAGAATTTATTGATTTGAAACAATGATTACAATAGATTCTTCTCTTCTATCTTGAGAAAGGTTTCTCAACATTATTTATTTCATTCCCAAATATTTCCAATTGATAAAGGTGGTTTTGAATGTTGGGATTCAAAAGTTTCATTTTTGTACAAAAGTTGCATTATGCAACATTGACAACTTTGACAACTTTTTGCAAAAGTTGTCAAATGTCTCCAGACTTCTAAACTTTAATCCTAGACCCTGTCTAGGATTCTAAGAAGTTTTTAATCAATAAAAAATCATTTCAAATTTCTATACTATCTTATCCTCATTCTACCTATAAATTTCCCATTAAATGACTAAGGTAGATAGTCAGGTTTATAACACACCTAATGTCTCTTTGCCTTACAATTTGGACATTATTTATAGCATTGGATTCTAGATCCAAATCCTACCCTAACCCTTTGTATTTGATCCTCCTAATGTGCTTGTAATGGTAAATATTAGAAGTTCTCATTCACTTCTTATTGATCATAGTTTCATCATCAATCTTTCCATTTGGTCCTCTTATAGAATTTACCACTTCTTTGACTCATCCACAGTATTGAGTAATGGTTTCACCTTCTATCATTCTCATTTCATCAAATTTTCCTCTCAAAACTTCTAATTTTTCTCTCAAAACATTTGTTTCTCATCCATAGATAGTTTGAAATGTGTCCCACATTTTTTTAGCATTAGTGCACTCTTTTATGTCATCAAAATTAGTGTAGCTTAGGGACAATGCAATCTCCAACATAGACTAATAGTGTTTTTGCTTCTCTTTCATTTGTTGAACTATCAAAGGTTTTTGTATCTCCACATATGCATTCTCCACATAGTGTATTAGACCATCTCCAATTCCTACTAGATGTAACTTCATCAAGCTCTGTCATGTAGGGAAGTTTTCTTTGTTCAAGCTTGGCACCTTCTTTTTGTACATATTGATCTTTAGCTTCAAGTACCTTCAAACATTTCTCTACAAGCACCACTAGCTCAGATACCAATTTTTAGAATGATTTAAAATAACTAAAGGGGGGATGAATTAATTATCCATAGGCCCATATGTACCAATTGAACTTTTAATCACTTTGAATACTTCAGATCTAAGCATTTAATAGCTCGATCTCTATAGTAGATAATCAGTAAGATAAACTTGTAGTCTACTATCCTAATAGTAAAAAACTTGTAGAATGTAAAACATTAATAGTAAAATATCTCAAATGACATCCTCATAAGTATGACAGTAGGATTTAACATGGATACCCAATTTGGGAAAAACCACTAGTAACATGTCACCAATTTTTCACTCTTCTAAAGAGAATTCTATTAGGAACCAACCCTGATAAAGGTTAGAGAACACATTGTTAAATGTGAGCTTATTAAAAGATTTAATCACCTTGTTAGGAGTGGTCTTGTTAGAGGGATTAAGAAAATTCCATTAGAATTCCACCTTGAATAAATGGTTTACATATGACTATTAGATCAACCTTGATTATAGGATTTCAATACTGATAGAATGGTTAGAAAGTAATAGTAGGTTGATTTGATACATACAAGTCACTTTGAAAATATAGATCAAAATTTGGTCCAACGGTTGACTCATTAACTAGCCTCCATCACTTATTCGGTTGGAAATCCTTCAAGCAATCACTCTTCACCTCAACACTTCATTGTTTAGCCTTCTGCTCAAGTTTTCCAATCAAAAGAATCAACAACTACTTCAACCTTCTTAATTTTTTCACTAGCTCTTCTAACCTCTTCAAAATTTTGCCCTTATACCTCCTTAAATAGGTAATTCTGATCTTTTTTCACTTAAACATCACCATAGATCTTAGGGTTAGGTTAGATTTTGAATCCTTCCATTATTTTATTTCATCTTTTCTCTTCAAGGAACTTCTCCAAACTCCTCCTTGAATTGATGCATAAAAATCCTCAAACATGGTTTCACTTGAGTTAAATACTCTAGGTCATCCATTAATGAAGGGTGCTCCTCTTAATACCATAAACACATAATAGAAATAAAGAAACAATAGCAATTGTGAGAATGAAATATGGGGTTCTTATTTACTGTCGCAAATGCAAAATTATAGAATTCAGAATTACAATATGCTAACCCACATGGGTGCCTTTATCTACAAGACAAATTTATGAACTATCACCCAAAGTTGTCCTCGACAATGTTTGGGCCTTTCTTAAATAGGCAACTTTATGCCACCCAGGAAGGTTCTAGACACTCAAACTTAATACCTAGGGTTGGCAGGCCCTAAGAATACATGCAGAGTTGGCCAAATACACTTTTGACATTTACTTTAGAAGTTTCAGGTAGCCCAACTTTGGAAAACCATAACTCTCAAACGGTTGCTATGATTGGCTATTATAACCACTTTTTGGAAACCTTAGCCCCTAATCTATAGGTACAAATCAGCATATGCACCCATCCCTCAAGTTTTTGGACCTCATCTGGGGCCTCTAAGGCCTTCAAAACTAAGCCTAGAGTTATTATACCAAAATTACACAATGAAAATCTATAATAACTTTATGAATACATATAATCTAGCCATAAAACTCCACTGAAAAATTCATATAACTAAAATGAATCTTCCCCACTAAAATTAGAACATTTTGAGCTCATATGATTGACTTACTAAGTTGCAAACCTCCATAGAAAACAACTCTACATTAAGACAACCCTTATTTAAACTACTAAAAGGAAATATTTTTTGGTGATGGAAGATTACTCTTATACCCAGGATACTCCTACATTAGTCACCTAGGGTAATTTGAGAAGTGACCCCATCACGTCTCAATTAAGAGGAAAACCAAAATAATTAACCTCCTTTTCCAGCCATGATGACTCTTCTATCAGCCTCCCTTTCCATTTAACTAAGTATTCTTCATAAGTTATATTCCTTGTACTTTTTCCAACACAACTACCCAATATCTCCTCAATCTCTTTTGTAGTCGAACTAGCTACTACAATACTCTACTCCAATTCTACAACTTCATCATCATCACCTTCATCATGGTACTCTGTCAAATTTGAAATATTAAATACTAGTGAAATATTTAATTCAGCAGGCAACTCCACTTCATAGGCATTTCTAGAATCATGCCTTTTCATTATCTTGCATGGTCCAAACTTCATCATTTTTAGCTTATTATGGATACCCACTGGAAAATGCTCATTTTGCAAATGAACCATGACATTGTCTCTAATTTGAAATTCTTTATACCTCATTTTCATGTCTTCCTTAGCCTTATATTGTGTATTCATTTTGTTAATTTATTTCCTCACCTCCTCGTAGATATTTTTCAAATGTTTAGCAAATTATTTTGCTTCAACACTACTTATCTCTCCTTTATCCAACTGCCTCAAGTCATAAGCATTTCTAGGACTACTCCCATATACAGTCTAGAATGGTAATTTACCAATAGTCCTATTAACAGAATTATTATATGTAATCTTTTCTTGTGGTAAAGTCAGATCCCAACCTTTTTCCTTGTCTCCAACCAAACATCTTAGCAAATTTCCCAAACTGTGATTCTCGACTTCTATCTAACCATCAATATGTGGATGATGTGATGAACTGAACTTTAACTATGTATTCAATTTCTTCCATAATGTATGCTAGAAATACCCAAAAACCTTGGTGTCTTGATCTAAAACTATACTCTTTGGTGGACCATGCAGTCTCACCACTTCTCTAAAAAATAACTCTACTACATGAATAGCATCACTAGTCTTCTTGCAAGGAATGAGATGTGCCATCTTTGAAAACCTATCAACCATAACAAAAATAGAATCATGCCCTTGCTGAGTCCTTAGTAATCAAAGAACAAAATCCATGCTGACGTCTTCCCATGGATTCTTAGGTACAAGAAATGGTTAATAGAACCATGTATTATGCTTCACTCCTTTCGCCATCTGACATACTCTATAACTCTATATAATCTTCTTCCCATCTTTTTGCAATTGTGGCTAATAATAGTTCTCAGTAACCAAAGCAATGGTTTTATCTCTCCCAAAGTGTCCACCCAATCCTCCACTATGCTTCTCCTTGATTATATTCTCTCTTATTGAGCTTTTAGGAATGCACAACTAGCTTCCTTTGAACAACATACCATCTTGAATTACGAAATCCAACCACTTTTTCCTATCAAGCGTAAAATGTTCTGTACAAGCTTTCCACACTTTTCCAAAATTAGGATCCTCTTGATACAAATTTTTGAGTTCCTTGAAACTAACCAACTCAATCTACATCTCTATGTATTGCATAAAAATGTAACCAAGATTATGCAAACCTCAAACTATGAACAAATGAATAAGCAAATGACAAACAAAGACCATTCCACCTCTACAACTCAACAAAGGCATCCATTAAGAAGCCTTGTTGGTGTATCTTAGATGGAGGGTGTGTTTGGTATGCTCTTAGGAATACAACAATGGATGGATATTTTAGATGTGTGAATGCAAGTGTGAGTGATTGAATATGTACCTAGACTAGATGATATGAGAAATCAAAATGACAGAATGATGATACAATCATAAGAGATTCTAATGGTACCTAATAGATGATAATGACTTCTAATGACTCCTAACTCACCAGGGGGAAAGCTTGAGACAAGATGTCTATTTAAAGTAGATGGAGGAAGCATCTAGAATGTGCTTAGAAACCACTAGGAGATAAGGATAAAGATTGACAACTAAGCACCTTATCTCACATTCTAGATAGATGGATAAGACTGATGAGGTGGCATGTGTGTGTAGAAGGTTCCTATGGTGTAAACAACATGTTCTTAAAAGATATATGGACCCATGTGATGACAACTCATATGAATGCACATACTTCTAGGTGGTTTGGATAAAAATTAAATTAAATGAAATTTAATTTAATCAAGGTCTAGAAGAATTAATGGGAATATGGAGGATTTTAAATAAATAAAATTTATTTAAAAAAGGAATATGTGGAGAATCATGTGTTAATTTAAATTAACACATTAGAGCTAGGAGTATTTAAATTAAATTTAAATACTTAGGCAAAAATGAACCTATTTAATTAAAATAATTTTAATTAAATAAGTAGAGGAATGTGACTAGTATTAATTAGATTAATATAGTCATTTGGAACGATTTTTGGTGTCTACACTCTATTAGCAAAAGTTATCTCCTACTAAAAGCATTTGCAACTCTGTTAGACTTCCCATTTTTGTGTTTCAAAACAAATGTATAACTCTACAAAAACGCAACCCACTTCAAATGCCTTTGGTTCAATTTTTCTTGACTATTCAATTATTACAAAGCTTGATGATCAGTATACAAAACAAACTCCTTAGGAAGAAGATCATGTCTCCACTTCTTTAATGTCTGAACTATAGCATAAAATTCCTAATCATAAATAGAATATTTTATTTTGTCATGTTTCAATTTCTCACTAAAGTAAGCAACAAGTCTATCTTCTTGGCTTGAAACCGCTCCTATTGCATTACCACTAGCAAGACAATCTACCTGAAACACCTTGTTAAAATTTGGAAGTGTTAAAATAGGTTGCTCTATAACTTTTTGTTTCAATAGATTAAAACTCTTATCTTCTCCTACAGTTTACTTAAATTCATTCCTATCCCCTCTCATTATTTTAGTCAAGGGTCCATAAATACTGCTAAAACCTCTTATAAACTTTTTGTAAAAACTAGTCAGTCTATTAAAAGATCTTACCTCTGTAGAACTCTTGGGAGTAGGCCATTCAAGGATAGCCTTCACTTTCTTCAAGTCCATTTTTAGACCTTCTATTGAGACTACAAATCCCAAGTACACCAACTCCTTCTTCCCAAAAATACAATTCTTCAAGTTTATCAACAACGTCTCTTGTCTCAACTTATCAAACATCTTTTGAATAGGCATCAAATGCTCCTCCAATGTCTTGTTAAAGATCAAAATATCATCTAGGTAAACAATAAAAAACTTACCCAAAAACTCCTTTAGTACTTCATTCATGAGCTGCATGAAAGTGCTCAGAGCATTGGTTAGCCCAAAAGGTACGACTAACCACTCATACAATCCTTCCCTTGTCTTCAAAGTAGTCTTCCACTCATCACCTTCTCTGATGCAAATCTGATGGTATCCACTCTTCATATCTATCTTTGTGAAATACTCAACTCCACTCAAATAGTCCATAATATCATCCATCCTTGGCAATGGAAAATCTATACTTGATTATGATCTTGTTAATAGTGTGAGAATTTGTACATGTTCCCCATTCTCCATTCTTCTTTGTTGCTAATATTAATGGTACAACACATGGACTCGAACTCTCTCAAATCAATCCCTTCTACAATAATACATAATCTCATCTTTTCAACTCTTTATTTTTTATCGATGTTATTCTGTGTGCTACCTTGTTTGGAAAACTAGCTCCTAGAATCAAATCTATCTGCTTATTGATCTTCCTCATTGGAGGTAATCCATCAAGTACATTATCTAATATAATACCAAAAAAATCTCCCAACATGTCTATAACTTCTTCAAGTACCTCCTCTACTTCTTCTTTACCATCTTTTGGAATTATAGAAAAACACATATGCTCACGCTTCATACCTTTGAGAAACTCTTTTCCATCAACAAAACATCTAGTAGCACTACGTACCTTTTCTTCTTTCTCCTTCAATGGCTTCAACTTATGCTTCACTCCATCCTTTGTCAAAGTGTAGGTATTTTCTCACCCATCATGTACAGCATGCACGTCAAACTACTACAACCTATGTAGAAAAATATGACATATGTTCATAGGTATGATATCAAAAAGTACCCCATCCTGGTAGCTTTTGATCTTGAACTTTACTAAGCATTGTTTACTAACCATGACCTTGTGATCATCTTATACCCAAGTAATATGATATGGTGTGGGTGTTTCTGCCTCTTCAACTTAAATTTTGTGACCATCATTCCTAACATAATTTTCAATACTTCCACCATCAATTATTACTTCACAACACTTATCTTCTCATTTTCACCTTCTACAAAACAAGCTCCTTCTTTGAGTAGGTTCATTCTCACCACTCAGCAGGACTCTTCTGTTAACTAGGACTTCTCCTCTTTTATCATCTTTAGAATCTAATGATTTGGCATCTTCATCAACATGTGCAACTCTAGCCTAGACTTATACTCTTTGATCTATATTTCCTTGGTGCTGGGAAAATTCAAATGTTATATGCCCTTCTTCTTTGCAGTGAAAACATTTCCCATGGAAGCCTCCTCTTTTAGATCCTTTTCCTCTACCTCTTCCTCTCTGATCTATATTTTTTTTATCATGAAAATGAGTGGAATTATTTCCCCTCTAGTTTTGACTTCTACTTCCAGCCTCATCCTTGTTCTTTTGATCATCATTTTGGCCTCCATAAGACTGTCTGCCAGATCTTCCACTGCTACCACTATTTATGTTATCAAAAAAAATTATTAGCTTCTCCTCAACTCTTAGGGAAACCTAGTATGCATCATCAATACTAGTCACTCAAAAAAGACTCAGATCCTCTTGAATGTTTGGCCTTAATCCATTAATATAATGGGCCACTTTCTCCTTATTAGCTTCTACATGGTTGATTCTAATGAGAACTCAATAGAACTCTTTGGTATAGTCTTGAATAGATTTTCCTACTTGCTTCAACCTTGCATTTTCTCCAACAAATGAAGCTCATAATCCATGGTAATGAATTGTCTCTTCATTTTATCTACCAACTGATCACATCTGGTGATTTTTTCCTTTCCTCTCTTATTTCAATCCAACTGGATCTCCTACCACTAGATCTTTGCATGACCCTTCAATTTGGCTTTCACAAACTTGATCCTATCTAGATCTTCAATATCTTCATATTCAAAGTACTCTTCCAATTCATTGATCTAGTCGATCAATTCTTCTGGGTTGAGATTTCCCAAAAATGTGGGAACATCAAACTTAGGTATTTTTCCAATACTAGAAATGGACTTAAAAAGCTTCATCTCCTTTGGGTTAAGAATTTCCTCTACTATAGCTTGGTCTACATTTCCTTCTTCTTCTCTTTCATCCTTGCTTTCATCATCTCCTATGGCAAGATTCATTCATCTGCACCTCTATTCTTGTAATGCTTGTATTTTCCTCTGGATGGTTCTAAGATCCTTAGGTGTAACATCTTAAACTCTTCCACCACATTCTCTTCATGGAGGCATTTTTGCACTTCCACTAAAACCCTAGTGCAAATTGCCTCATAATTAGTGATCTATCTATATGTTCAACCCAAACCATGTTCCTGGTGTAAACTACCTCACAATTGGTGATCTATCCACACACTCAAGAACTCCATCTTTGATACCAATTAATGAAGGGTTCTCCCCTTAACACCATAAACACATAATAGAAACAAAGAAACAACAGCAATTGCAAGAATAAAATATATGCTTCTTATTATAATTACAAATGAAGAATTACATAATTTAGAATTATAATATGATAACCTAGATGGGCTCCTTCATTATAGTAATCTACAAGACAAAGTTGCAAACTATCACCTAGAGTTGTCCTAGACAATGTTTAGGCTTTTTTTAAATAGGCAATTTTATGTTGTCCAAGAAGGTTCTAGACACTCAAACTTAATACCTAGGGCCGATAGACCCTAACAATACATATGGAGTTAGCCAAATACACTTTTGACCTTTATTTTAGAAGTTTTAGGTAGCCCAACTTCAGAAGACCATAACTCTTAAATCATTGCTCATATTGGCTATTATAACCACTTTCCTTAGCTCCTAATCTATAGGCTTGGATTGGCACAAGTGCCCATCCCTTGAGTTTTCAAACCTAATCTAGGGTCTCTAAGGCCTTCAAAACTAAGCCTAAATTTTTTATACCAAAATTACACACTAAAAATCTATAACAAATTTGCAAATACATATAAAATGGTCATGAAACTCCACTGAAAATTTGATATAACTAAAATGAATCTTCATTGCTGAAATTATAACATTCCAAGCTCGTATGACTGATGTTCTAAGTAGCAAGCCTCCACAGACAACAACTCTAGATTGAGACAACCCTTATTGAAACAACTAAAAGGAAATTTTTTGGGTGATGCAAGATTACTCTTACACCCAGAATACTCCTACATCATCCACCCTTATGTTGAACATGCTTTCCAAATTCCAAGAGATCAACTATGTCAAATGGAACTCAAAATTTCCTCATAATCTGTCGAATGCTATCCCTCGATCAACATTATGTTCTAACACTATGTCATCACTGAATTACTCGATCACTACTAACTATTTTGTGCAACATGTTTTCTGATGCTCAATTAACACTATATTTTTCTCAACTTATACTATCGCTCGGTAAACTCTACCCTCACTCAGCATAAACTTCAAGTTCCTTAATATTTTTCTCTTTTTCTCAGTCAAGCCTACATATTTGGTCACTCTTTGATCATTTCTTCTAGGCTTTAGTACAAATGTCCTATCCATTTAGATTATGATTAAACAATCATATTATCTTATCAAAGTCTAACTAATCAAGTTCTCATTGTAGTTCATCATAACTCAACCTTTCTTCTAGGTCCTTTTGTTATGTCCCATTTTTGAAATCCTCTTCATCAATCATCTTGATGTAGTACTAAGATTGAAAATTGTCTTACCAATAAGGTTTGACATCAATGAGAACATAACAATTGTCTCAATTGTAGTTTCCAACATATTACAAATCTAAAGTTGATCTTCAGGGATGATGATAGTAAGATTGAGTTAGATTTGAAATCTAAAAAATGTAGATCTTAGATCCAACCTTACCAAAGTGACATCTGAGATTGAGTATACAAAGTTGTAGTATGTAAAACTTTAGAAGTACAATTCTATTATGGAAGGAGAGTTAACTCAGTTTAAGAAATATCTTGAGAAGTTGTACTCTAGTAGTAAAAAGATTGATGAGAAAATCTTTATATAGAGAACCTCTTAGCATAAGACATCTTGGATATCTTGAAGAAAAGTTAGCTAAGATTTCTCAAGATAGAAAAGAACTAGAGCTTGTAATCCATAAGTCTAGACATAAGGAAGATAATTAGAAAAATAATGACTCAAGTTGAACTAAATATATATCTAACCAATTTGAGCAAGATAATCAGCCTAAGCAAGTTGATGTACCTAAGAAACTCGAGAAAGTTGAATCATGTAAAGAAGTGTGGAATGAATTCAAAGGTAGGTTCTGTGCATGAAATGAATTTGATCATATGAAAAGGGACTATATAGGTAAGTCATTTAAACCTATTTCTAGTTATTGTTATAATTATCATGGTTTTGGTCATAGACTAGTTAATTATAGAAAGACTAAATTTGGAAACAATAATAGTAATAGAATTTTTAGAGGTAACCCTATAGAAAATAGACCTATTGGAGGAACCAATGTTATAAGGAATGGTATTATGTGTTATAAGAGTAACAACTTTGTACATATTGCTAAAGATTGTAGAGCGTATATTGGTAAGTTAGGACCCAGATATGGAAACAATATCATAGTATGTTAGATTTGAAATAACATGGGACACATAGCAATATTTTGTGGGATGAACATGAGGGAAAAAATGAGAAACCCAAATCCTAGAAGGAATATGAAAAAAAATAAAAGAAATGAGAATAATAGTAATAATCAAAGAAAAAACATGAAAGAACTTGTGGGAAACCTTGATGAATATTTTTTTTAAGCTAAGGAACTATTGGAATACTCTTAGAATAACTAGGGGGGGGTGTGAATTAGTTATTCAAGGTCTAGATGTATAAATAAAACTTTTCATAGCTTAGTGAACCCATAAAACATTCTTCATGCATGCACCCATAAGATTATGCAATCACTTAAAACTTGTAGGTTACTGTCAAATCAACTTGCAGAAATGTAAACATGAAACATAATAGATTCATTAACACACTTGATACAATGATTTAAGTGGAAACTCAATTTAGAAAAAACCACCATTAACATGCTAGTCTTTTTCACTCTTCTAAAGTGATGCCTTATGAAAGACCAACCCTATTAAAGGTTACAATACACATGATTAAAGGTGACCTTGTTAAAGGATTTCAATCACCCTATTAGGAGTGAGCCTTGTTAAAGAAATTTAGACACTCATCCAAAGGATTTACCCTAAACTATTACAATTTTTAGAGAGTAAAAATAAGGCTTGATCTTATAACAACTTACAACTCCATTTATAGATTACAAATCATTGTTTCAGTCCTCCATTCTACTTGGCCCTCATAAATTTCAGCTTGAATAGCTTGGTCACCCTTCAAGCATTCATATCCTTAAGAATTTCTTGCTTAATATGCTAATATAGACTCTTATCTTAGGTCACTTAATGATGCAAAACCCTTTGTAGTGCCTGCCCCTAGTTCATATTTTGTTATCATTGTTGAGCTCTTTTGGAACTAGTTTTATGTTGATGGATAGCAGCATTGTTATGAGATTATCAGATATTCTACTATGGATTCAGTTTATTATGTGATGAGATCACTTAGACTTTATATTTCATGTATGCATGATGATTATTGCATTGCTTTCAGTTATTAATGATGATTAGTAAGATGATTTATTATCATATGTGTTTTATTATGGATACTTACCCCATACTTGCATGTGTATGGTGTGCGTGTTTGCTTTTGTATGGCGTGTCTGATGTGGTAAGGAAGGGAGTCGTAGTTACCTGCTAGTCAGGATCTACACAATGCACCACTTCCTGCCATTGCCTATTTAGTTTAGTATATATTGTGCTTGTACATGCATGGTTTTTATGCAGGTTACAAGTACCGGGTATCGACTTCCCTGAATTGCTAGGATGAGCGTACCCTATCACACTATCTCAATGATAAGAGAGGGGAGATAAATTCTCAAGTCCAAATCCCAACCCTTTTACGCCATTTGTTCTAATTGAAAAATTAGGACAAGTATCTGAGTTGAGTACCCTCCGAATACGTTGGATGATGTAATTCGTGACATAAACTCTTGGTTTGATTTTGTATATATTTTTGGCTATGATGTGTTTTCATATTTTTACCTTATGAGTCTTTGATGTATTTTTCTATTAATTAAGCCTAATTAAAAGATTTAATTAATGGTTTAATTAAATGGAAAATTAATATGGTATTTTAATACTTATTTTATTTAATTAATTAAATAAAATAATTAAATTTGAAGATAAAAGTTTAAAAGTTCAAATTTGGAATGTGACAATATTTATTTTAATAATAATATATTTGGAGTTCATTTTTAATAAATGACTAAATAATATTATTATTAAAGCTAATAAATATTTTAGCAATCAAGTTTTGGAAAATGAAATTTAAAAGTGGAAAATATATTTTAAATTAATAAAAGATTCTAAATTTCATGTGCTTAAAATATAAATATATTAAGATTGAAAAGTGGAATTATTAAAAGTTAGTGCATGAGATTTAATAAATAAATAAATTAAATTGGAAAGAGTAAATTAAATATTATATTAATTAATGTGCATTATTTTAATATTTGCTCACATAGGAGTTTGCAAATTCTTGGGAGTTGCCATGTAGACAACACTGGAGTTTGCACTCTAAGAATGCACAAGTTGTCTACATTTAGAAGTTAGCATTTTATTTGAGCACATGGTGTCTACAACCTTAAGACTCATCTAGATGGTTAGAGGAGACTCATGCTTAGTTGTCATGCTTATCTTCTAGTTGTTTCTAGAGACACTCTAGATGCATCTTAGAGGCCTTTAAATTGAGGCTCTCCTAGTGTGTTTGGACAAGCTTAAGTAGAAGCTTAATAGAAGCTGAATGGGAGCTACAAGCTACAAGCTTAAAATGGAAGCTTCAAGCTTACATGCATTGGAGAAGTTCATATGCTTATATATTTTCTATATGCTTCTATGCTCCTTCTAGTCACTTGGAGGATTCGATTGGCTTGGATCTTGGAAGATTGCAAATGATGGAGAAGGAAAGGATTTTCTATGGACTTCTGAGGCATGGAAAAATTAGCATCAATGTCCAGGTGCACTCGTGATAATCACATACTCTCTTTGCACTATTTCTCTTCCTGTCTTCATCATGTCTATGTGTCTGAATACTCTTGTGATTGAGTCTATAATTGAAATTGGTATCTAGATATGTTATTGGTTGAGAAGAAAACAATAGAAAAACCCTAGTTTAAATCTAGGAAGGAAATTAGACCTAAATCAGGTTTGGGTTCGAATCAAAATCAAATTGATAAATAAATTTGAAAAAATGGTTTCTAAAACTATAGCCAAACCTATTACAAGAATTGGATAAATTTAGAGAAACAAATATTCTTAGTTTTGGAAGTCTTTTAAAATTGTGTATATGATCTATACATGATTATTTACCTTTTCAAATTTGCAATATATTTACGCATTTATATATATATACACACACACACACATATATTAATGTTGTAACACAAAACTCTGCGTATATATATATATATATATATATATATACACACACACACACACACACATATATATACATATATACTTATATATATATATATATATATATATATATATATATATATATACATATATATTTATTTAGTGGAATATCAAATATTTTATCACAGTCGAAATTAATCCGAATTTGCATATGGCCAAATGTTTAAAGAAAACGTTGTTTGAAAATATTTTTAAAAATATATATATGTAGTGGGGTGGGCGGGCTTTACCCCGACCGCACCCCCATCCTCACTAATCTCGGCAGCAGTACAACTCTGTGTATCGCAGGGTACTTGCGTAAGCAAGGTACCTGTGATTCGCAGGTCACGCGAGCTAGCAAGAAACAATTTTAAATCGCTGATGTTTCATTTAAGTTTAAATTATATTAAATGACATTTTTTAGTAATATATTTATATTATTAAACATTATTAAATGTTAATCTATTTGTTATATAAATTGTTAATAGTTATTAACAATGTTGAATATGTTTTTGTTAAATAATAATTGAATAGAGATATTCAATAAAATGTTAAAGAATCTATTATCATAGATTTATATATATAACTTGTAATTAGCAAGTTATCATTAAACTTTAATTCAAGTATTAATTGAGTTGTTAATTTAGGTTATGGAAACTATGGTTAATTAATAAATTGGTTCAATCTCAGGAGATGTGAGACGTAAGATTTAATTAGATGTTAGACAATGTAAATTGTCATTGGACTATCTGTATAGTTAGAATGAACCTTAATATTTAAGTGATTTGTTCTCAATCGACCAATTTGAGAATGATAAATGATTAATAATAATTTATCATTTATTATTAATAGGGGAAAGATATTAATATAGGTTATGTAGTAAACTTTTAATATTAATTATTTAAAGTATGTTAAATAGTTAAGTGGTGGAATATATATATATATATATATATATATATATATATATATATATATATATATATATATATATATATATATATATATATATATATATATATATATATATATATATATATATATATATATATATATATATATATATATATATATAATCAAGAATTAGCAATAATGTTTGCTATTTTATAAATACGATATTTTATAAATGTTAATATATCATACTTGTATGAATACTCAAATCGTCGACTGTTATTAAACTGAGTAGAAAATGATGAAGGATCTGGTGTTGTAGAATTATTAATGAGAATTTTAATATAACTTGTTTAATAACAAGTTACCATTAACTTACTAATAATGGATTAGAATATAGATAATTCTTTACAATTAGCGTTAGTCATTAGTCGATGAATATTCATGGAGCTATATTAAATAATTTATTGAGATAATAATATAGTTGACTTTTAATTTTAGAAATGTTAATTTAAACTATGGGATTTTGATAAAAGTGGATTAAGATTTAAATTGTCAAGGAGTCATTGTTATAGCATCGCTATGATCTGAGTTATTATTTATTAAGTTGTTGGGTCTACAAACTATTAATAAATAATAGTATAAATGGCTAATTCAATTAGAATTAATCTAGAAGAGATTATTTAACGATTGAAGTTTTGTAAAAGATATTAGTTTTTGGATTTGAAGTATAATTGATTTTAATCAATTAATGAGTTGTCAATATAATTAAATGCGATAGAGATTTAACTAGGAAATGATTATCATAAATACGAAATCGTTAAGAAAGATGAATGGAGTCATTATGGATAAGATTTCCAAAATAACTTGTTAATATTATTATTATTAAAATATTAATATTCGTGTATTGGATTGAAGTTGACTTTGATGTACAAACTATTGTTAGTCAATTAATACTCATTGGGTTGATAGTTTGGTTGTGGAATTATTAACTAAATCAATTAACTAGAGCTAATTGGATTTAATTAATAATTACGTTATGTAATGGAGATTTAATTGATATAATTCTTTTAATGAGATTGTAAAAATATTGATATTAGAATTGATAAGTCGTACTCTCATGATTTGAATAATGACCTTAGATGTTTTAATGGTGAGACTGAGTAATATGGAATTGGAAACTATTAGATGTTAATAGATCATGGATTGTGTACCTATGTTAATTGATTGATCAAGTTGATCATTTTAATTAAGTTATAATTCTTCTTATTTGAGGATTGATAATTGGTTCTTTTATAAAAGAATAATGATCCTTTGATAATGTTGAAATGTAGAAATAACATTAAGGAAGAGTTAATCAATTAGAATATGGATCATAGTTAAAATAAGAGATCAATTTAATTAAAGGCCAATAAGTAAATACTTATCCTTAAGTTATTCTTAGAATGTAATTCTTAATAATGGAAGGATAATGCTATCGGGTACAAACGGGTTGACTTGTAAGTCAAATGATGATAACTTTATACACTTAAAGTATACTTGCAAACAGAAAACTGGAAACCTCTACACTTAACTCATCCATGAGATATTAGTAAACCAGAACATGTGTTTGCATCGTGTATTCTATATGCTTCTTATTTTGGGTTTTTGGGTTGACTAGTGTTGACCAGTCCTAGGTTGTTACCAGAGGCTCGGGGGATTATGAGATGTGTTGGCATGTTGATCTTATTTGGTCTCAATCTTTATAAGCCCAACCATGGTAATGTGATCGTATGCTCTATGAAATGTTTGTATTTGTTCATCAGTCTTCATGTGTGAAGTTGAGATGTATATGTATGAGATACCTGAGCTAATCATTTTTGAGTCATCGATCAGTTATCCTTGGTTATATTATAGTCGCCATGATAGGACTGAAATGTGGATTTATTTTTTGATGATCTCATGTTGTGACATGCTTTGACTCAACCATTTTGGAGTCTTCGATCAGTATGATTTTGAGATATTCTTGGTTGCTTGTTGAGAACCAATGGATGTGATGATTTATTTTGGTTATTGAGAACCAATGGATACTTATGATTATCAGTGATGCCTTCAGTTGCCAATAGAGAACTGTTGTGGTCATGATTTTCTATGGATACTTTTCGGATGCTCATGGAGATTTTGATGATTCTTATCTTGGAGATTTGATGATTCTTATTATGGATATTTGATGCTTATATTGTGGATATTTGATGATTCTTTTTATGGATTATCTTTTGGATTTCTTTACAGTCGCTTGTACAGGACTGTGGTGATTTATGATTCCATGAGCATTAGGGTAGGTAATCTACTTGTAGTGTCAAGAAGTGGCTTGCAATGGGGGTCGGGGCCCTAAGTGGCTGCCAGGGTAACTCATTGTAAGTTTGGTTAATAAGTGATAACATTTACACACTAAATGGGGATTAAATGAACCTAAAAAGATAATTGTTTTGGTTCTCACCCATGCCTTGAGCGCTTGTACAGGCTAGGATGGGAGTAGTGAGACGCATGGTTGCGACCTTGCATTCCATAGTATGCTTTGTCAGTATGAGAGGATACTAGTGGCCGGATGAGATCTGTATGGACCCGTGGAGTTTAGCTAACTGCCAGGGTAACTTGTACGAGATAAATGCGATGACACTTTCCTGCTTGCAGAGTAGGTTTCCTACATGTCATTGTGTGCCTCTGGGAATTAGATGTCGGTTTTGTGTGATGGAACCCTTGAGTTAGTATACTTTTAGGATTCTTACACTATAGAGATTTATGCTTTGTGGTTTTGATATCCTATTTGAGACTTGAGATTATCTCCTCAGCATGGTGGGAGTGGACCACTTAGGTTCCACGCAGTCGGGTGGTAGTGTATTTTCCACTCTTATCATTTGAGATCCGTCCGAGACACCGTGGCTGATGCTTTCTTGGTTGGTATTTATCTTCATTATGTTCTTGGATCATTATGATAGATGATATACCTT
Organism: Cupressus sempervirens; assembly: GCA_028749045.1. Classification (NCBI taxonomy): domain Eukaryota; kingdom Viridiplantae; phylum Streptophyta; class Pinopsida; order Cupressales; family Cupressaceae; genus Cupressus; species Cupressus sempervirens. Next base: position 441,179,793 of record CM053787.1, on the reverse strand, counting down.
ATGATGGATGTATATATTGGTATGTTTCTTATATTGATGGTTTGCATATGTTAGATGATGGTATCCTATGCTTTACTTTGCATGTTAGTAGGATATTTTTAGGAGTGACATTCTTACTATGATAATATCGATGATCTCTTTGGTACTTTGGAATGTTACGCACTGAGAGATGGCTAAGATCCACGATGGTCTAATGATGCTATTTACGGTTGGGAGGAACCGTGCATTTAGTTAGTTATGTTTGTGATATATGTTTATCTTTTATGATGGATGTTTATATCTTTTGTGATGTTGTATCATGTATGGTTATGGTTTCATTATGTTATTGCATCATGGATTAATATTGGATGATGATGTACTTTATTTACATGGATGTTTATTCTTTTAAGCTTTTCATATGTTATAACATGTATAGTGGATGATTGAGCAATCTAAAATGTACACTTGTATATTGTTTAAGTACATTGGATGCATCATTTTTATTTCATAAGGATGTGATGTTAGATGAATAAGTTATGATTAGAAGTAATTCAATGTTAAGGGATCTTTAAAGAATGTAACTGTTATGTATGTTATGATTACTTGCAGTTGGATGTTACTATTGCTTCCACAAAATTTTGTGAATGGTTTATAATTTATGTCTTAAAAAAAAAAAAATTGTTTGGAAAACTTAGTATAATTCTTTGGATCCCTTGGCGGGGCATTACACCCTTGTCTCCTTGTCTTCCTCAATTTTTAGCGCACATGACTACTTTTTCTTCTACCCAACCAAACCTATAAATAGGAAATTAAGATATTTTTGTTGCTCATTTTACATCTTCCAATTTAGAGTTAGGATGGATTAGGTAGGATACAATGAATCTATCCCACATTCCATATCTCTTCTAGAAACTTCTCCTTGAATCCTCTTTGAATTTTCTAAGAAATGGTCTACCTTGAATTCTATGCCACCAACTCATTAACCTTATGTTCCACCTAGTTCACACATTCCAAGAAAATAACTTTGTCAGCTCAAATCCATCATATTCACGATCTTTTTAAATAATGTAGCCACTTGGAATTATCTAGCTTCTGATGTTCAGTAAATATTGTTTTGCTTGGCATCCTCTATAAAATCACTTGGCATGAACTAAAGTTTACTAGTGCTCGACATTAACTAAACTTTACTTAGCATCCACTATTTTTCTTTGCATACACTAGATTAAACTTTTACTCAGCTCCAACTAATTTTCTACTTGGCTTGCACTGACTTTGCTTGGCACCTACTATCCACTTGGTCAAGCTTGGCAAACAAACTTTGTGTAACTTGTTCTTCTAGACTTTCTTAGTGTAACCAACCTTTGTAACCTTAAGTAGATTATCATTGCATCATGTTATCACTATCTTAACTAATTCTTGTACTCCTTTACATAATCATAACTCAACCTTTCCTCTAGATGCTATTGTTACATCTTTTGATCAAATCCTCTTCATCAATCAAATAAGTTATAGTACTTAAATCATATAAGCAGTTGTCTTACCAACAATAGAAAGTTTGACATCAGTGACAAAAAAATTATTGAAGCATATTGATCATACTTGTATCAATCTGTTCTAAACAATCTCCCTCTTTGATAGTCTTCTTCAATCTATTTTCAACAATCTCCCTCTTTGGCATTGATGGCAAACCAAACTGATCGACCAAACTGACTAGGTTAAAATAGTAAGACAATAACAAAAATAAAATAGTTTCTTGTGCTAAAATCTCTCCCTCTGTCAGCAACTTCCATCTTCTAAATAGGTTACAAAGTTCTTCCTTTTAACTCCCTCTAAATTTATTCTTGTCATATCTCCCTCTTACTAGATAGATGTTGGCATTTCTCCTTCTTTATTCTTCTAATCAATAATTGTCTTCTTCTTTCTTACATTTTTCTATATCCCTCATCATGCTTGTATTATCCTTGATCAACAATATCAAAAATTATCTCCTTAGTAATTATACTATCTTTATTATCTCCCTAATTATATTGGCTTGATCAGCAATTATCTCCCTCTTTGACAACAATGCCAAAGACTTATCATCTTAACATGCAGACATAAGATTTTTCAATATCTTCAATTTCTCCCTCTGTCACCTTACTTATGATTTATTTTGAAGTTTTAGCTCTTTGGTTACTTTAGGTAGCTCCTAAAGTAAGATCCTCTACATCAATTTTTAGTATTGAAAGGTAGCTTGTTTGATGCAAGGTATTTCTTTTGTTACTTAGATAGCCTTTGATAGGGGTATCACCCCTAATTTACCTCTTAGATACTCATGAACATCCTTAAGTAATGTTTTTGTGAAGATGTCAACAATTTGTTCCTTTGTGTTAACATATTCCATTTAAATAATTCTCTCAAGTAATGATTGTTGATTTCAATGTGCTTAGTCTTTGTGTGCATCATAGGATTCTTTGATATATTGATAGCACTTGTATTATCACAATAAAGTGTTAGAGGTTATGTGATCTCTTTCTTCATTCCTTTGAGTAGTTGTTTTATCCATACAATGTCTGTACAATCCATAGTAGCAGCAACATATTCAACTTCAAAAGTAGATTGTGAGGTGAAATTTTGTTTCTTGCTAGTCCATGTAACCAACCTCTTGCCTAAGAAAAATGCTCCTCCACTGGTGCTCTTTCTATGATCAATGTTTCAATCCCAGTCAGTATCAGTGTAGGCTCTTAATTCAAATCTCTCAGTTTTCTTATAATATAGATCAAAATCCTCTATTCCTTTCAAATATCTCATTATTCTCTTTATAGTCATCAAATGATTCTCCCTAGGATTAGCAAAGAATCTTGCAACTATCCCTACAAACAATGCAATTTTAGGTCTGCTATGTACCACATATTGTAATTTTCCAATCATAGACTTGTATAGTGTTTGATTCACTTCATTTGAATCATCATTCTTTGACAACTTGTGTCCTATTATCATAGGTGTACTTACTAGTTTTGAATCCTCCAATCCAAAAGTTTTCAGTATTTCTTTGACATATTTTGACTGAGTGATGTATATACCATATTTCATTTCATATACATGCAAACCCACAAAGAATTTGATCTCTCCAAACATAGACATTTCAAATTCTTGATTTGCAAAAGCTTTACATAAAGCATCTTGTCCTCCAAATATGATATCCTCTAAAAAGAAATTAGATAACAAAATACCTTTGTCTTTCTTTGTCTTATATACAAATTATTCTTATCATCAGTCCTTTCAAATCCAATCTTTACAAGAGACTTATGAAGTCCCTCACCATGCTATTGGTGCTTGTTTCAAACCATATAGAGCTTTGTGTAATTTACATACCAAGTTCTTATTGTTAACATCAAATAAACCTTTTGGCTATTCTATGAAAACTTCTTCTAATATGTCATTCAGAAATACAAATTGAACATCCATTTGATAAACTTTGAAACTTGTGTATGGAAAATAAGCAAGTAAAGTTCTTACTCCTTCCAATCTAGCAATAAGGGCAATTGTCTCTCCATAGTCAATTCCTTCTTCTTGTGCATATCTTTTGCAAACTAATCTTGCCTTGTTCCTTGTTACTTCACCATTTCCATCTAGCTTGTTTCTAAATACCCTCTTGGTGTCAATCACATTTTTGTCTTATGGTCTAGGAACTAGAGTCCATGTCTTGTTTTTCTCAATTTGTTCAATCTCTTCTTCCATGGCCTTACTCTAGTCTACATCCTCTAATGCATCTCTCACTGATTTAGGTTCCTTCATGCTCAAAAAACATGTATCATTTCTCAATCTATTTCTTTTCATTAGTCTAGCATATTTATATATAATAATATGTGTAGTAGGATGATATCTCTTGACATATTTAGAAAATCTTGGTTCAGCTCTAGTTTCTTCAATTTGTCTCTCAGCTTCAAAGTCATTGTGTACATCTTTGTTTGGTAACTCAGCATTAATCTTAGAATTTGAATGTGCTTCAACTTCATTCTGTAACTCAGCATCTAAATAAAGCTTGGTTCATGAATGCAACTTAGCATTCATTGTGTGTGACTCGATAGTCACTGAGACTTGATGTTGGTTTTAAGCTTGATTTGTTGCATCTCCTTCAATAGGCATACCTTCATAAGAGTATAAAAATTATTTGTATTCTTCTAATTCTTTCATAGGTTCAGCCTCATGTACTTATGTATATTCATCAAATTTCACATTTGCACTTTCTACAACTTTGTTAGTGTTAGTATTCAAACACTTATAAGCTTTACTTCTTGTGAAATAGACTAGGAATATACCTTCTTCACTTTTTTTCATCAAGTTTACCATTCCTAAAGTCCTTAAGAATGTAACATTTTCTTCCAAATACCTTAAAGTATTTTATATTGGGTGAGTATCCATACCATAATTCAAAAGGTGTTGAATGAGTACCTTTCCTGACTTGTACATGGATCAAGGTATAGACAGTTGTACTTACAGCTTCTCTCTAGTATTTCAAAGCAACATTTTTCTCCATCATTAGTGTTTTGGCACGGTGCATTATAGATTTGTTCCTTATTTCAGAAATTCCATTTTGTGCAGGGGTTCTAGGGGAAAATGCTCTATCATTACAAAACATTTCAAACCTATTTGATGTGAATTCTCCTCCTCTATTAGATCTTAAACACTTTAGACTTTTTAAACATTTGGAAAGAATCAAATTTCTATTTCAAAAACATAACTATCACCATTCTAGAGTAATCATCATCAAACAGCATAATGTACTTATATCCTCTGTAGCTTTCCCTTCAATTGGTCCACACAAGTTAGTATGAACAATCTCTAATATTTCTTTAGAGGTATGAGTTTTACTCTTAAAACTTGACTTTGTCATTTTGCCTAGATGACATTGTTTGCACATTATTTTATTAGGCTTCTTTAACTTAGCCAAACCTCTAACCTTTCTCATGTTACTGATACTAACTAGATTATCAAAATTAACATGGCATAACCTTTTGTTCCATAGCCATACATAATCAGATTTTACAACAAGACAAGTAGCATCCTTTATATCAAGATAGAATAGATTACTCCTATTTTGATCACCCTTTCCAATCAGTCTTCCATTTGTGTCATATATCTTAGCAGAAAAGGCCTAATCCTCTAACAAGGACCAAGACACTATACAGATGTAATAGACAAGGTCAATATCTTTCACAAGATACTTTTGATTAATGTATCATTTTGTGGATACCATCCCCACTACCATTTTCCCTTGGCAAGGGTTTTCCTAATTAAACAAATATGGTGTTATGAGTTACTTTATTTTATGGTCGTGTTTATTTTTCAGCATAGTTAGTTTACTTTCTTAGGAAAGTTATAAGTTCATTAAAGATATCCATTTTAGGGAAAAAGTTTTTGAAATACTGATTTACCCCCCTCCCCTCTCAATATTTCTTATTTCTAACAAATCAACCAACACAAAGGATGCTAGGATCTACTATCCTAATCCAACCTCAAAAATGAACCAATCACATTGTTTAACGGTTTCAGCCCTTAGGAACTTCAATCTTTGTTTTAGAGCTACAACTCTTTCTACGGCATCTAGTCATTCACTATGAGCATCAACTTGATAGTATCATTATTGAAATAAGATATGTCATGATTTATAGTTTGAAGCATCTATTCTTTTTCAATATATGATATGATTTCTCTTTACTCTATAATTTCAAATCTAAAATATTTGACTCTGAATGAATACTAGGTATGAAAATTTAGATCCACTTAATCACTTTCAAATTAATGTTCTAGTTCAACACTCCTCTGTCAACTAAACAAAAGAAATCTGAATCTTATACTTTTGTGCTAATGTGATCAAATTTAGGATAGATTTTATCATAAGAATAAATTACTTAGATACTTGTCAGATTCCTACTTGTATCAAGACCATTCAAATCCATCTCTAATAGTTGTAGTGTTTCTTCTAGTGTCAAGCTCTATCTTTACAATTACTTCAATGTATACTACATGTAGTATCTACTAGATATGTCTTAGAAGTTTTAAATATTAAACAACAATCTCTATTATTGACTTTTACATCATTTTATAATGATACTTCTTTTTAACTTCATATGCACCCACTAGAGTTTTTCACCTCTTTGTTCCTATCTTTGTTGAATAAGTCACACTATATATAACATGGAAATTAGCTCCAGTTGTCAACATATACTGATAACTAATTATTTTAATAAAATAAACAACTCTTTAACATCATTCCTAACTATTAATTCATTATCTTAATAAGTCATTTTAAAAAGAATCATTGTTTTGTGACACAGTTCTACCATATTAAAATTTTGTTTAATGACATAATTTGAGATTTTTTAATATCAAACTGACTCAACCATGTAACAAATTCTTGTAATCAAGTCTTGTCTCAATTTGTGTTTAATATTTGCCAATTTGATGGGAATTTCAATTCATGAGACACCTGTGTATTTTTCTTATTAACTTAATTATTTTGAGATTGCCATATTATCATTTGATGACCTTTTTATTACAATATTATATATTCATTCAATCATTTTTATCGGGTCATTCTTACAAATTGTCCATCGTTAGTGTTTTCCTAATAAGAAAAATAAAATATTATTAGTACCTAGTTGTGTGCTTTCTGCTGCAAACAAATATAGTTTTAAAACAAATCAAAATAACTTAATACATATTTAATTATGAGTCTCCAATGAGAAGCCATATCATTTGTTGCTTCATACATGTCTATCAGATCAACATTTGTCTTATCTATCATTTCAAATAATACCAAGACCATCAAGAATATACAAATTAGTTATATTATGATTTATTCAAGTGTTGCAAGGGCTACATCCTATTTAAACAAATTCACAGGAATATTAAGACTTTCCCACTATTCATAGTATCATAAGCATACAAATGAGAACATCTTCTTCAACACTTCAAAGTATGAAAGACTTTTGTGTATATATTTGAGTGTCTAATTGTGACATTAAAGAGTTGCAAGTTTCAAAAGCTTGTTCTCTAGTTTGGATAAAATGGAGTCCTAAAATTGTATTTTTCTTATCAACAAAGTTTTGACTATCATTATTTTGACATCAACAACATAAACAACCAACAATCTCCCCCTGTCATTGATGGAAAAATAATAGCTACAAAACAAAATTCATAAATATGAATCATACAAGAAAAACTTGTTTTTGTAAATATGTTTGTTAATTTTAACTTATGAGTGCCTGCATAAGCAAATGTCACAAAAGCATTTGAACCAATATCTAATCTAAATCAATAATTGTCTTCCAAATCAATATCCAAACTATTGAAACATATAAATTTTGAAATATACAAATAAATTACTACAACCATACCTACACACGTGTACCAACAAAAAAGTATAAATTAAAACATCTAAACCAAAATTTCTCCCCCTTTGACATCAATGACAAGGGTACAGGGTAAAAGAAGTAATATAAATAAATGCTCCCTCATAGTTCATGCACTATTGCAAGAACTTTAGTGTGGGAAAGCCACAACTCCAAGCTCTTCTCAAAGACATCCAAAGGTAGCTACAAGTAAGGGTTTGGTGAAAATTGTTAGATAACTAAGAGGGAGGTGAATTAATTATATCTAGTTATTGTATATGCATTTAAAACAATTTAATACCAATTCAAACTTCATAAACTTTCATGGCAATAACTCGGCAACTACATTCAACATCCCATAACAAAGTCATAATCTTTTTACTTAAAATTTTTATCTCATTATTATTTACTTGATTGAGTATCAAATTATTAACTTAGCTTATAACGAGTTGCAGTAATATGTAAATAACATGAAAATCAAATTTGCATCACATAAGCATTCACACACTTTGACATAGATATTTAATGTGAAAACTGTATAAAAGGGAAAAAACCACATGGGAACTAGCAACCCAAAGATTTCACTCTTCTAAAGTGAGCTCTACTAGGAGCCAACCTTGTCAAAGGTTTGTATGCACATTTTTAGTGCAACATGGTTAGAGGATTTTAACCAAAGATCATCTATACATTATCCCTCCTTGTCATTACTAGAGTGGCCTGCTCTAATTGACTTACAAACATTACTAATTGATGTTACAATATAGGATTTCACAGACTTGTTAGGTCCACTCGATTAAGAGATTTTATCTAATACAATGGTAAGAAATTAATAGTCAAATGATCTACTAGATTTAGCACTACCTTTCTTGTTCAAATCTCTATTTTTCTAAATTTCTACCTTTTGATCTCTTTCCAGTTGATTTACACTCTTTCCTTTTTCACCTTGTTCTTCCTCTACTCGATCTTTTCTTCCTTCGTGTAGCTTGGTTCACCTTTCTCTTCTTACTCCTTCAATAGTTTACGCTTTATCAACAATATCACCAAAATTAGTAACCAAAAATGACCTTGTTCATTTCCTTAAATAGTTAACTTATATCTTCCAAATCCTTTCAGATTTTACCACTTAATTATAATCATAGATCTCAGATTCATTGTATCTAGTCATTCAGTCAATACTAATTCACCTCAAAGTATATGCTCATTCTAAAAATTTAGCAAATCTTCTCCATATGATCATCTTTGAATTATTCCAGTTGTTGATCTCATAACAAACTTTGTCCTTATCCTTTATTCTTCTCAAACACTCTTAATTTTCATCATTTGTCGACATTAAATTAATGTTTTATTTTGTTCTTCACTTGGTGAGTATTTCAACTAGAATCAGGTAATACATCACTTGGTTAACACTAGAATTACTCAGTTAACACTAAGCTTTAACTTTTCTTTGCTAGACAACCGGTGATTAGTGTAATAATTTAGTTAATACTATAGTTCATCTTTCACTAACTCACTAGTTATGATCTTAATCACTACATAAAATTATTACAAAGTAATCAAGCCAACATTATACTATCATAGCCCAATTCATTCAAGTAATATCAATTCTTATCAAATCTATCATCAACATATTTTCTTCAAATCCTCTTCACTAATCAAATCCTCTTCATCAATCAAATGATATGGTACTCTATTGTGTTAGCATATTGTCTAACCAACTAAGGCTTGACATCAATGACAACATAACAACTGATATGACTATTTAGCATACTATAATAGAATTCTCAGATACATCAATTGGGGCACAAAAATACTAGCCAATTATTAATTAGTACTAACATACTCCAAACATACTTAACAATCAACAACATGCGAGCTTTCAAAAAATGATATCTAATGGAAATATGTTTAGCACAAGAAAGTTGAACAGGATTCTTAGATCTATTAAGTGCGCTAGTATTATTACAAAATATAGGAATACACCCATTAAAATTAACCTATAAGTCCATCAAAGCTTGCTTCACCGAAAACATTACATACAATAAGAAATTGCAGCTATGTATTTAGACTCGGTAGTAGAAAGTGTCACTAATTCCTCTCTTTTTGTGTCATGCAAAAAACCTATTACCCAAAAAGAAATCTCCCTCATGGGTGTTGCATTTATCATCCAAACTAACTATGTAGTCAACATTTGGATATGCAACAAGGTAAAACTTGTCATTATGAGTCTATCATAAACCAATCTCAAGAGCACCCTACAAATATTTGAATATGTATTTCACTGCATTAAGATGAGATACTTTAGGTGATTCATGAAACCATAAAACCATACACAGTGCTTGCATAATATCCACTCGAGACGTTGTGAGATAAATTGGACTACCAATCATTGACCTATGGTGAGTTTGATCTATTAAGGTAGATTCATCATCTTTACTACATTTACAACCAATAATCATAGGAGTACTAACAGGTTTGCAAGAATCCATCTAAAACTTCTTAAGCATTCTCTTATATATTCAATTTGAAATAAGAAAATGACATTATCAAACTGAGACACTTGAAATCCTAGAAAGTATGAAAGCTCTCCCAACATTGACATTCCAAACACTAATTGTATTTGATTGGAAAATTCTTGACACATTTTATCATTACTACCAAAATTATGAAATCAACATAAACAACAATAATAAAAATATGATCATTAATGGTCTTGAAGTACATATTGCTAGATGCATTACCTCCATGAAAATAATGTTGGATAAGTTGTTGATCAAGTCTGGAGTACTAGGCCCTTGGTGCCTTCGTAAGGAAATATAATGCATTTTTAAGCCTGCAAAAGTACCTCCAAGCTATTCCATGCAAGCTTCCTCTTCTAAATAACCATTTAGAAAGGTTGTTTAATATCCATTCCCCATACTTTAAATTTCCCATATGCTAAAAATGCAAGAAATATATGAATAGCTTCTAATATGACATAACCTTTACAAAGAAGTCTAGCTTTATTACAAGCAATTTGAACATTTTCATTTAGTTTATTTTTTAACACCCATTTTCACTAATTACATTCTTATCAGTAGGTCATGGAACCAATTTCCAAGATTTTTTTTTTTCCTAAGTTGTGCCAACTCCTCTTTCATTTCTTTAGTCCAACATTCATCAATACTAGGTTTTTGGTTCCATTTATGAGATTAAGAATGAATATGCTTCTCCAAAATGTTCATCTTCATTATAATTCTTTGCAACCTTTTTTCTAATCTTAATTTCATCATCTTTGTTACCTATAATTTTTTGTTCATGATGATCATGTTTAACAAATTTTGACGGACATTTAGTTTAATTATCCTCATCAATATTGTCAAAATATATTTCAACATTTCATGAAAAAACTTCAACATTATCATTAGAAATTATTTTTGATGTTGTTTCATTTGATAAATTTATTGAAGAAATTTCAAGTACATTTCAGAATTATTTACACATTCATAATTATTATCTATGTGTAATTGTTCATCAAATTTGGCATTGATACATTCCACAATTTTCTTTAGTATGTTATTATAATATTTGTGTGCTTTACTATAAATAGAATAGACAAGAAACACAACCCCATCATATTTTTTATCAAATATATTAAGTCCTTCCTTATCTCATTTAATATAGCATTTACTCCCAAAAATATTAAAATATTTTATTGATGTTGGTTTTGTTGTCCTACATTTTGTCACCACAAAATGTAGGTAATAGCACGAAACTTTTTCAAGATAGTTTTGCATTTCTCTAAGCTTGAATTTGATATTCAATTGCTTAATGTTGATCGACTCATCCATTTCAATTTCAATATCAAATTGTTTTTCTGAAAGCCTTCATCAAGTCATTTTTTTTTTCTTTCTATTGAGCCTTTGCTTGATTTTTTAAGACTTCACAGTCCATTATTTTCTTTTGAGTTTGTGTTTGCTTCTTTTTGGTCCTTTGGATTTGCTTATGTCATGCCTTTCATTTTTCCCTTTGATTCAGTCTAGCCTAGAGGTCGATCGGAGTTGTCAATCAAGAGATATGGTCATTTTAGTGCCTCAAAAGTGGACATTTTAGGTGCAACAACATAGAAAAAAAATGAAGTTATATTTTCATTTTGACATTCACTTTTTCAAAAATATAACATTTACTCACTTTTTGTTATGTTTTGAAGTTACTTTTCATTTAAATTTATAACTTAAAAGTGACTATAGTGCACTTTATGTTATAATTTTAAGTTGAGTTGCTTTTTAATTTTTCACTTAAAGTGACTATAGAACTATATAGTTACTTTTTAAATTTTTTACTTTTAAATCAAATACTTTTATAAATGTCACTTTAACTTAATGCATATGAATTATATTGATTAATATGATGCATAAATGTTATTTTTGACCCATATTGTTGACATTTTTATAAAAATAAGTGAAATACATAACTTAAAATCCTAAAAGTGGACATTTTATGTGCATATGCATGCAAAAAAAAAATGAAAAGTGGAAACTTTTCATGATATTGCATATAAAAACTCACTTTGAGGATATTTTTCATGCCATTTCATCAAAAGCTTGTAAAGTGGACCTTTTTGATGCAATGACATGAAAAGTTGAGTTTTTATGCTTGTGCATCAAAAAGGTGAGACATGTTTATAAAATATGTAAGTGACTCCAAAAAGTGAGATTTTTGAGTCTTACACATTTTAAAATATGCAATGAGCTTCAAAAAGTGAGATTATGTCTCAAGACATATTTTAAAACATGCAATGGACTCTAAAAGGTTCATTTTTGCCTTCCAACATGTTTTAAAATATGTAATGAACATAAAAATGTCCTATAGTGTGAAGAAAACATGTTCTTGCTCCAAAAACTTCTGATTTTGATCATAACTCGTGATTTTCTCCATAGATTTAGATGAAATCACTTGCATTCAAAACGTTTTGGAGTGGTGATCATTTTGCCCTCATCAAAAATTAGTTTATTGAACCCAAAAACGTGTTTGAAACTTCCAATCTAGGGCACAAGTTTGCATTAAAATCCATAAATCTTCAAAGTTTGATCACATTTTTGTATGGAATCAATCATTTTGGCCCTTTTTGCTGATTGCATCACATAGTGATCATCATTTTTGTGTTTAAACATCAAATTGTTTTTTTTGGAAGATCACATTTTTTTGCTTGGAAGAACACATTTTTGGAAAAACGTCTCAAGGCATGAAATATTCAAAACGTTGTAAGAAGGAGCTAATCTAGGGCATGTCTTGGAATCTTGCACAATAATCTCCTTGTTTGCTGCCCATTATCATTTAAATTTTGAAGATTTGAAAAGTTCTCACCATTTTGAAGAAGATTTCAAACAAAGAGCATCTTTTCCTTCATTTTTGGCACATATTTTTCATGTAAGTGTACCTCTTCTTTCTTGCATTTTAATTCATGCTTATCCTTGCTGATTTTATGCATGAAATCGTTGAATGTATGCCATTTGTAAAAATCTTTGCCTTTTTCCTTTAAATATGAATTTCTCCTTCATTTTGATATTTTTGGTTCTTCCCCAAGTTTCAAATTCGAATTTCATCTTTGGAGTGCATTGCATCTTGGCATGTTTTGAGTTGTTTTCAAAGGTATGTTTTTTCTTTTGTTTTGGTTTTGTGTGCTTGTTTGTTAGTTTTTTTCCATTTGGAGAAGTTGCAAGTTTTTTTCAAAAACTTGTTTTTCCTTCATTACATGCGAAAGCATTATCATTTTTCACATTTCATTTCCATGTCATTACATCTCACATCTCATCCGACAAATGTGATTACATATTTTTCACTTCATTCACCATTCGCACATGCATGTAATCCCATTTTTTGTTTTTGTTTTCATCCATCTCATTTTTCATCTCCATTCGCACAACATGATTACACAAAATGCCTTACGTGTAATTTCATCCAAAAGGTCTGATTTTGATCAAAAGTCATATTTTCTATAGTGCCTGTCCTTAGTTCACATTTTTGTTGTCATTGTCGAGCTCTTTTAGGGCTAGTTTCATGTTGATGGTTAGCAGCATTGTTTTGAGACTATCAGATATTGTGTTATGGATTCAGTTTACTATGTGATGAGATCACTTAGACTTTACATTTCATGTATGCATGATGATTATTTTTAGTATTTGTAGTTATTGATGATGATTATTTTAGTATTTGTAGTTATTGATGATGATTAGATAGATGATTTATTATCACATGTGTTTTATTATGGGTAGTTACCCCATACTTGCATGTGTATGGTGTATGTGTTTGTTCTTATGTATGGCGTGTCTGATGTGGTTAAGGAAGGGATTCGTAGTCACCTGCTAGTCGGGATCTACACGATGCACCACTTCCTGCCATTGCCTGTTGAGTGTAGTATATATTGTGCTTGTATATGCATGGTTTTTATGTAGGTTGCAGGTACCGAGTATCGACTTTCCTGAATTGCCAGGATGAGTGTACCCTATCACATTATATTAATGATAAGAGAGAGGAGATAATTCTCAAGTCCAAATTCCAACCCTTTAAGCCATTTGTCCTAATTGAAAATTAGGACAAGTATCTGAGTTGAGTACCCTCTGAATACATTGAATAACATAATTTGTGATATTAACCCTTGGTTTGATTTTGTATGTATTTTGGCTATGATGGGTCTTCGTATTTTATTTTATGAGTATTTGGTGTATTTTCTATTAATTAAGCCTAATTAAAAGATTTAATTAATGGTTTAATTTAATGGAAAATTAATATGGTATTTTAATATTTATTTTATTTAATTAATTAGAAAATTAATTAAATAAAATAATTAAATTTGAAAAATAAAAGTTATAAGTTTAAATTTGGAATGTGACAATATTTATTTTAATAATAATATATATTGGAGTTCATTTTTAAATAAATGACTAAATAATATTATTATTAAAGCTAATAAATATTTTAGCAATTAAATATTGAAAATGAAATTTAAAAGTGGAAAATATATTTAAAATTATTAAAAGATTCTAGATTTCATGTGATTAAAATATAAATATATTAAGATAAAAATAAGTGGAATTATTAAAGTTAGTGCATAAGATTTAATAATTAATAAATTAAATTGAAAAGAGTAAAGTAAATATTATATTAATTATTGTGCATTATTTTAATATTTGCTCACATAGGAGTTGGCAAATTCTCGGGAGTTGTCATGTAGACAACACAGGAGTTTGCACTCTAAGAATGCATAAGTTGTCTACACTTAGGAGTTAGCATTTTATTTGAGCACATGGTGTCTACAACCTTATGACTCATCTAGAAGGTTGGAGAAGACTCATGTTTAGTTGTCATGCTTATCTTCTACTTGTTTCTAGACACATTCTAGATGCATCTTAGAGGCCTTTAAATAGAGGCTCTCCTAGTGTGTTTGGACAAGCTTCAAAGCTTACATGCATTTGAGAAGCTCATATGCTTCTACATGCTCATATGTTTCTACATGCTTCTATGCTTCTTCAAGCACTTCTAGTCACGTGGGAATTTTGGTTGGCTTGGATCTTGGAGGAATTGCGAATGTTGGAGAAGGAAGGGATTTTCTATGGATTTCTGAGGCATGGCAAATTAGCATCAGTGTCCAGGTGCACTCGTGATAATCACATATTCTATTTGCACTCTTTCTCTTCCTGTCTTCATCGTGTTTGTTATATGTGTCTGAATCTTCTCTATGATTGAATCTATAATTTAAAATTGGAATCTAGATATATATTTATTTGGTTGCAAGGAAAATAATAGAAAACCCTAGTTCCAAATGAGAAAGAATTAGGTCTGAATCGGGTTTGGGTTCGAATTCATATTGTGAATAGTTAGATGTAATCTTTCTATCAAATAATATAATGGACAAATCTATTAGATAGTTTATGGACATATTTAGAGAACAAATATTTTAAAGGAGAAATTCTTATTTTAAAGAATTAGAAAACCCCTTTGTTCAGAAGTATATATATATTCTCTTTTATACATATCTTTGTACATATATATATATATATATATATATATATATATATATATATATATATATATATATATGTTATTATAAAATGCTATAGTAATTGATAACAATCTGCGTGTGTGTGTATATATGTATATATATACACATACATATACATATACATATACATATACTTTTATATATATGTGTGTGTGTGTGTGTGTGTGTGTGTGTGTGTGTGTGTGTGTGTGTGTATAATTAAACGCTGATCTTTTTTTTTTTAAATGCAGTGGAAATCTTTTTAATAAAATTCGAAATCACATTTAAAATGAGAATCGCGAAACATTATTTTTTTAAAAATGTTATAATAATAAAATATATATAGCATTTGGGTGGGTGGGGTTTTAACCACCACACCCCCCATTCCCTTTACCTCCGGCGGCATTGAGCGCAAGCTCTGCGTGATCGCAAAGTACTTGCGTTATCGCAGGGTACCTACGATCAGTAGGCCTCACTTATTGCAAGGGCCGGCAGCGATTTTTAAATCACTTTTGATGATTGCTTTTAGCATATATTATTAAACATTGTATTAGTTGATAATAATATTTGTTACTAATACATGTTATTTGATATTGTATTAATTAATAATAATATTTGTTAATAATTTTTATATAATTAGCATTACATTATATATGTATATATATTATATATTATATATATTATATATATATTCAAATTAAATAAATTTTAGAATAAAAAATATATAGTTTTAAATTAATCAAATTACTTAATTAGCATTTATCTTAATTAAGGTTAATAAGAATGTTTTAGATGAAATAATTAAGTTATCTTTAGTTGTAACAATTATCATAGATTAGTTGGAAGAGATATCAATGTTTAATTGATATTCATTGAATGGTTGAATGAACGATGAATCTAATTCAAATATTGATCACTATAATTAAATAATGAAATTATTAATGATTTTATTAATAATTGTTAAGGTTAACAATTATTAACGAATAATAAGTATAGTTAGTTTTATATAACTACTAATTAAATCAATTAAATTTTAATGTTAGGAGATGCTTTTAGGGATATTGATTGACGACATTGATTTTGAGGAAGAATGCAAATGTTATAGGCAAGTAATTATCTTCAAGGAAATTATAAATTATTTATAAGTCTTATCCTAATGATTCATGTAATGGGAAACGTTTCTTAAGGAAGCTATATTTAGTTACTAATGACATTGTTGTTAGCAAAATAATGGAGAGTCTGTTATCGTGAATTTATTTTAATATAACTTGTTATTAGTTATTAAATTAATGAAATGGAACATAGTTGATTGTTAATTAGTTTAATCAAGTGGGATTTAATTGAATGGTTATCAATAATACATATTTATTAAGGAAATATTAATATTCATTAAAGAGTGACGAATGTGGTCATTATAGATTCCCAATATAGCTTGTTATTAAATATTAACAAGTTATTATTATTGAACTATGAATATGAATATTTGTGTACTAGATTATAGTTGACTTTTAACTTACAAAATTATAGTTAGTTATTAGTCAACTGATAATGTTACCATGAATATGTAATTATTAATTAAATTAATTAGAGTTAATTAGATTTAATTAATAATTAAGTTATGTAATAAAGTTTTAATTGATATGCTAATATCGATTCCTCTAGCAAAGTTGTGAAGTATGTATATCGAAGTTGATAAGTCGTACTCTCATGACTTGAATAATGACCTTAGATATTGTAATGATGAGACTTAGTAATGTTTAATTGAGAACTATTAGAATGTTAATAGGTCATGGATGGTGTACCTATGTTAATTGATTGATTAAATTGATCATTTTAATAAAGTTATAATCTTCTTATTCGAAGACTAGTAATTGGCTCTCTTATAATTTAGATGAATAATGATCATTGATTTATGTTAAAAGTTGAAGTAACATTCAGAAGAGTCATTCAATTTGTAACATTGATCTTAGCAAAATAAAGTGAATGATTTTATTAAGTGTCAAATGATTTAATATTTATCCTTCAACTATTCTTAGAATATTATTTTTAATTAATGGAAGAATAATGCTATCGAAGAACAAACGGGTTGACTTGTAGGTCAAATGATAAATCCTTTACACTTGAAGTATACTGGTAAACAAAAAACTGAAACTCTACACATTACACAACTATGTGATTTTAGTAAACCAAAACATGTGTTTGCATTGTGTATTCTATATGCTTCTTGTTTTGGGTTTTTCGGTTGACTAGTGTTGACCAGTCCTAGGTTGTTACCAAAGGCTTGGGAGTTATGAGATGTGATGGCATGTTGATCTTATTTGGTCTCGATCTTTATAAACCCAACCATGGTTATGTGATGGAATGCTCTATGAGATGTTTGTAATTACTGATTGTTATAGTTGAGATTCTTATGAATGAGACACTTGAGCTAATCATTTTTGAGTCATCGATCAGTTATCCTTGGATTATTTTCTAGTCACCATGATGGGACTAAAATGTTGATTTATTTCTTGATGATGTCATGTTGTGACATGTTTGACTCAACCATTTTGGAGTCTTCAATCAGTATGATTTTGAGATATTTTTTGTTTCTTGTTGAGAACCAATGGATATTGTGATTTATTTTGAGATATAATTTGGTTATTGAGTACCAATGGATACTTTTGATTATCATTGATGCCTTCAGTTGCCAATAGAGAACTGTTGTGGTCATGATTTTCTATGGATGCTTTTCAGATGCTCATGGATATTTGATGCTTTTATCATGGATATTTGATGATTCTTTTTATGAATTATCTTTTGGATTTTTTTTCCAGTTGCTTGTATAGGACTAGGGTTATTTTATGATTCCATGAGCTTAGGGTAGGTTATATGATTGTAGTGTCAGGAAGTGGCTTGCAATGGGGGTCGGGGCCCTAAGTGGCTGCCAAGGTAACTCATTATAAGTTTGGTTAATAAGTGATAACATTTACACACTAAATGAAAATTAAATGAACCTAAAAAGATAATTGTTTTGGTTCTCGCCCATGCCTTGAGTGCTTGTACAGACTAGGATGGGAGTAGAGAGAATGCATGGTTGTGACCTTGCATTCCATAGTATGCCTTGTCAGTATGAGAGGATACTAGTGGCCGCATGAGGATCAGTATGGACCCATGGAGTTTAGCTAACTACCAAAGTAACTTGTACATGATATATGCGATGACAATTTCCCACTTGCATAATAGATTCTTACATGTCTTTGTGTACCTCTGGGAATTAGATGTCGATTTTGTGTGATGGAACCTTTGAGTTAGTATACTTTTAGGATTTCCTGGACTTAGAGAGTATTTATACTTTGTGGTTTTGATAACCTGTTTGGGACTTGAGATTATCTCCTCAGCATGGTAGGAGTGGACCACTTAGATTCCACGCAGTCGGGTGGTAGTGTTTTTCCACTCTTATCATTTGAGATCCATCTGAGACACTGTGGCTGGAGCATTCTTTGTTGGTATCTATCATCATTCTATCTTCATGGATTATGATGGTGGACATGTATCCTCACATTGATGATTTGCATGTTAGATTTCTTTCTACATGAGATGTAGTATATGTTAGGAGTGACATTCCTTCTATGCTAATACCGATGATCTCTTCGATGATTTGGGAGGTTATGCACGGAGGGATGGCTAAGACCCACGATGGTCTAATGATGCTATTTACGATTGGGAAGAACCATTCACTTAGTTATTTATGTTTGTGATATATGGTTATTTTTTATGATGGATGTTTATATCTTTTGTGATGATGTATTATGTATGATATGTGGTTTCATTTATGTTATTGCATCATGGATTAATATTGGATGATGATGTACTTTATTTACATGGATGTTTATTCTTTTAAGCCTATCATACCTTGTAACATGTACAGTGGATGATTGAGCTAAACTAAAATGTAGTTACAAAAAGGACACTTGTGTATTGTTTATGAACATTGGATGTATCATTTTTATTTCATAAGGATGTAATGTTACATGAATAGTTAATTTAGATGTGATACAACGTTAAGGGATCTTAAAGATTGTAACTTGTTATGTATGTTATGTTTACTTTCATTTGAATTGTTGCTATTGCTTTTGTTACTATGTATAAGTTGTGAATGGTTTATATTTCATGTTTAAAAAAAAAAATTGTTTGGAAAACTTAGTGAAATTTTAGATTAATTCTTTGGATCCCTTGGCGGGGCATTACATTTTCAAAAGACAAAAAGATGTCATTTTCTCTTTTCGTGTACTTTGACCTTTTTCTTCCTCCAAAAGTAACTATATAATTAATTATCTCACCTCCATTGTTTCATTTTCATATTCACATACGCATTCACACATACATGAAAAAGTACATGTTTCCATAATGTTTCCACCTCATAACATATTTTACATGTTACCCTTCATCTGCATCTGCATATACACGTAAAGTGTACCTTTCGTTCCCACTTACATCTCATTTCACTTTCCACCTATTACATATTGCATTTACATATACACATGTTTCATTCAATAAAGCCTTGAAAAATCTAAGTCACTTTTGAATTCAGCAACTTTCACTTTGCACGCATTCCCATGCATTTCACCTTCACACATTTTCATTCCATTCCATTTCATTTCATTTTCCATATTCACATTTTTATATCATCTATTCCACATTCTGTTCATTCCATTTCACTTTTCATTCCATTGCATATGCATATGCTTTCTCTTCGAAAGTCACTCCTTTTCGAATCTTCACTACTACTCCAAAATTCACTTACATGGAGATTCCTTCTAATGATGTATTTGTGTTTTGGAATTTTTTTGTTGCAGTACAAGCACAAGAAATATCCTCACCATCCAAATCCAAGGGCAAGATGAAATACCAATATGAAAAAGAATTAGCACATGCAGTTCCTTCTTCAGTTACGTCCGTTCTTGATAACATGCTAGACATGAAGATTGGTCACGTAGATGTAGCTGATTTTCTACAAAGGATTGAAGCTCCAGCTACACACGAGATAAAATGTATTAAAAGAAGCAACATCCATTTGGTTACTACATTTCCCATGGCAACCATAGAACCTAATTTTTTCTACGGATGTGCTTGGCACTTCACTCCAAAGACAAGGAATATTAAAGACGTTGATGGCAAGGTTATCATTAGCCTTGATCCTAAACTGATTGAACAAATTTTCAAAGTTTGTCAAAAATCAGAATGTGTTGATTTGACCAAAGAATCATCATTAGCTTGCTAGAATGAACAAAAAAGAAACTATCAGAAGTATGTCAACCTTTACTAGTTAGACAACAAAAGAAGCAATTTTTCTAGGTGGCCAAAGACTCTTCATCGGTCAAATTTTAAACAAGAATACAAGGATCTCATCATCCTTCTCAGCAAAATCTATGGTCTTAAGGATTCTTCCAATTTTGAGTCATGGATGTACAAATTTATGTTTCAAATTATAGAGAATAAAGAACAAATATTTTGGGGAGAGCTTATCAATACTGCAATCTGTCAGCAGATATGCAATGTAGGAACATCAGTATCTTTTTACATGAATTCATATCTAGTTTACATTTTTGCTGCTATGGGATCTTTTTCGGGTCTTTCCACCAAAGGTAATCATATTCAAGTACTTATTTGGGAATACTATGACCAAATCACTTTGGCTAATAGTAAATACCATTACAAAAGAGTCCAAGATGCCTTCTTTGGACAGTACAGGTGTTTGTTTGACAAACAGTTGTGTATCAAAAGAGCATCTGATGTAGCATGGGAAAAGGTAAAGCAGTACGGCTAAATTTTTCTTCAATTTTCCACTTTCACATACTTGAGAGTTGGGTATTTCAAAGGAGATCCATATACCTTACCTAGGTATGCTACAGATCGAATCATTCTAATGGAGTTAGTTAGAAACCTCATGGACATGCAGAGTGATCAGCATGCATCACATAGGCCCAAATTTGGCATCACCTCAGCTAGGCCTTTATCTATTGGCAATTATTCAATTGTTTGTGTGCCTAAAGTGAAGAATATGGAATTAGTGTTGTGATTGATCACATTGAAGAGATTCAAAACTAGATTTGATTTTGATTATCGAGAGATGAACTCTCAAATAAAGAGGGCATGTACTCATGTTCATCATATTGAAGATATTTGGATTGACATGAGAACAAAGTTTGATATTATGAAGATGGATTATTGCAAGTTAACCTTGCAACAAATAATTGATCTTAATATGTTGGAAATCCCTCTAGATTTCCAAGTTGAAGATGATGGCGACATCCTTGATCCAGAATTTCATCAAGCTGATTTTGATAAAATGTGCCCTTGTCCTATTCAATGGAAACAAAAAGAAGGTACATCTATTGTGGACAGGTTTCAATCCATTTTAGAAAACACTAACAAGTGGTTGAAAAGTAAAGGCCTAAAAAGAGTAAATCCTAAAATGGGTCTAGATTGTGGAAGCTTTGGTCCTCCTGGCAGGAAGTCACAACTAGAAATTACAGGGAAAGATGGTGCTTCATCTTCAAATGTCAAGAATACTCTCAAATTCAAATTAAACGGTGGAAAATGAACTAAATCATCTCAAGTTCCTGAACCAATTCAAGAATTAGTGACAGAATCAGAAGAAGAATTGAAAATAGAATTCGAGAAAGCAGATTTAGATGAAGAAGGAGAAATTAGGATCACATCTCCTCCAAAGCCTACACGAGCTTGTACGTCTTCTCCAGATGAAGAGCCCTTTTTGCATGAGGTTGATGATGATGTAGATTCATTCTCTACTATTTTCACTCACTCTATTCCAATCTCAAAAGATAACACCATGGCTCTTCTGATTTCATATGCTGCTCCTCCTGTTCTTGCACATGATCAATATGAACACTTAGCAAATGTGTTTGAAGATTTTGCAACTCTTACCAGTGGTCAAGTTTCCCAACTTGGTACATATTTGATAGGATTTGAACTTTTCATGACAAGATCTTCACAACATATTCCTATGCCTACAGCAGTACAAACTGAATCATGTTTAGTCACTACAGATATACAATCTGGATCAATGCCAATGGTCTCCACTATGCCTGCTTCTATAGTTGAAACTTTTAGCCTACCTGCATGGTTGAGTAGAATAACAAAAAAGAGAAGGAAGGTGGTTGTTCCTCCTGACAATCTTATTATAAAGAAGACTAAATCTAAATCTTTGAAAGATAAGATTATTTCCAGAATTTTGGTTGATTCTGACAAAACCAAATATGTTGAGGTTGTTGAGCCCTTCGTAGGTAAACCTGTTGAAGAGCTTACCCATTCTGACCACAAGTTTACTAAATTTGAAGTTGGAAAGCAATCTCATCTAAGTTTTTTACAAGATGCTCAAGATGCATTGAAAAATGTATCAAAAAGAAATCATGAGCTTTGGGAAAAGAAGAATCAGTTGAAATAGGAAATAGCTCATTTGAATGAGGTCATCCAAAATAAATCTTCTCAAAATATTATTGTTACATCGCAAACATCTAAAGACAGAAGGTTGATTGAAGCTACTAAGTCTTGGATACAGGAAATCATTGTTGAAGGATTTTAAGCTATCACAGAAACACTTGCAGTTCTAAAGCATGTCAAAGAGATGAACAAAATGGAACTAAGCTTAATTTATTCTTTGACTCAAGAAGCAGATAGCCTAAAGGAAATCCTTGAGGATTGGGATGAAATGATAAAATTTGATCTGAATGCTATGGTCTCATGTGATGTTCTTCTGTCTTGTGAAATGTTCTTCAGATTTCAAGGACTCATTGGTTACAAGGAAGAGACTTTAAGAAATTTGATCATAAAATTGCAAGTGGCTCTTGAAGATTGTCAAGCAATAGAAACAAGCCTTATTTGTGATTTGGAGCAATTAGGATGTTGTGTTACTGATAATCTTGGTAATCTTTTGGCAGCAGAGAGAGTGAATTCAGAATATACAATCAGGATCAATAATGATGTAGATTCTAAAGATTTTGGTTCACACACGATGAACAAGTTTGTTTTGTAAAAATCCTTGACAAAACACTTGTTAGATACTACAACAAAAAATTCCAAATTTGTGCAATTAACGTATGAAAATACAGTGAGAATTGAAGCCATATCAAAGACTATGGAAATTGTTGATCTTCCCATAGTGCATGACATCATTATGAAATTCAAGGCATTAAGAAGCAATCTTTAAGATTGTTGTATAGTTTCTATTTCATAGTTGTTTAGAATGCATTACATGAAAAAGTGTAATTGCATGTAATGTGAATTGCATGTATGCAAAAGATGTAATGTGAGTTGCATGTGTAGTTGCATGTAACCCTTTAGTTTCTATAGTTAGACTTGGTCAAAGTTGGTTGAGTTGATCCCACTTTTTCCTCCCCCTTTTTCTCAACTTCTTTGCCTATATAAAGGAGTGCCCTCCTCATTGTAAAATGATTATTATCTTTGTGCAAGAGAGCTCTAGAGAAATTATGACAGCAGAACTTTTTTTGTGTTAGCATTATTTTGAGAGAAAGTGAATACAAAGGAGCATTTGAGACTTGACTTTGATTAAGTGAAATTGTCACTTGTATGAATTGTAAGCTTTGTCTATAATTCATTCAAGTTATCTTTGATTCATCCTATCTTTTGTTATTGATAGTGTATCTTGTGAATTGATAGAAAAGAGTTAAGAAACAATTGAAGCCTGAGCTTTGACCAGGAACAATTGTGAAAATCCATAGCTATAAGCTTTGTCTGTAGCTTGTATATTCGTCTTAATTCGCAAAATAGTTAGATTGTTCTTACTTTTAGGAGTCTTTGTGCCCTAATTGTAAAGCTTTCACCATATAGAAGTACAACATGACTTAGAGCCTGACTGGTACGTTTTGGCTAGCCTTTGAGTTAGTTAAAATTTATCGATATTACTGTTTCTAGCTCTTGATAGAAATGTAGTTAGAGATTCACCTTGCCCATTATTCAATTTATGAGTAAGTGGATCCTTTCTTAAAAGTTAAGAAGAAAGGATATTAGTAACACCCTATTTATAAAATCTCTTGACTTCTTACTTACCTTGAGTTGATCCAAGGAATGGTGAGAAGGGGAAGCCTTCCCTTTAAGGTAGGAGAGACTCTGTCTCATATGTTGTGGCTGGTCATCTTATTTTATGACTAAATTTCTACACAAAATTTTTAGTTGCAAAATATCCACCCAACAATTTTTTGGTCACGCATTCGAAAGCCTCAAGCTTTTATTTGAAGGTTAGTTCCTTATTCTGATTGGCATTACTAGTTATCACACTGGTAAGTTTTGAGTACATGTATTCCCAAAGGAAGAAGGGAGAAAGTTCTTCAAACTCTACCAAATCATTTTGGGCTCAACGAGCTCGTTTTGATTTACTTACTACTATTCCCTCTCTCTCCCATACTTCAAGTTATCCTCATCCTAAAAAGAAGTCATATGTGCCCAGTGAAAATTCCCAATTTTTCCTCAAATACTTGTTATCTACTGCACAATTACAACTAGCTACTACTAACATTCCAGTTATCATTATGGTTGTTGTTCCATGGGGCGTAGTGTTTGGTCTGTTAAATCTTGCAGCACCATTGCATGCATTACCTCAAGGTTCTCATAAGAATTTTCCCAAATTCTATGGAGACGATAAGCAACATCCTAATGAGCACATTAAAGCCTTCTACATTTTTGTAGGAGTCTTTGGTGTTGAACATGAAGATATATCTGTAAGACTCTTTATTGAGACTTTACAAGGTATAACAGTTGATTAGTTCTATAATTTAGAACCTAATTCCATCACTGATTGGGCATCTTTGCATGCTAAGTTTATTGAAAGATTCAAGCCTACAGAAGATGAGCATGCTCTCCTAGAACAGTTCACACAAATGAAAAAGGAGGCAAATGGTGGAATGAGGGATTTTATCACTAAGTTCAACAAATTAGCGAATAGAATTCCTACTGCTTCTCAACCCACTGCTACCAATTTGAAGTGTTTCTTCATCAATACTCAACTTCTGAAGTTAGCTTTTTACTTCGAAGGGTTGCCCCTCCAACATTGGCTCTTGCACAATCTTTGGTAATTGAGATTGAAGATGATCTGATCCTTGCAGGAAAGATTCGTAAGGATACTAGCCAATTCAAGAATAATTCCTCCTCAGAATCCTCTTCATCAAATACATCTGATCCACTAGTTTAAAAGCTAGCAAATGAACTTCTTGCTCTCAAGAAACAGATATCTCAAGGTTCATATGCAGCACCATATAAGGATATTCCAAGGTGATCTTATCCTAATGCTACAAACAATTATGTAGCTAAGAATCAGAAAAAGCTTCCTCCTCCTTTGGAGAGGCTTGCGCTCAAAGTACCACTAAGTAACATAGCTACTGGTTACTTTGAAGCTGATCCACTGAATGAAAATCAAGATGAATATCCTTCTGAGGATGATGTTGCTCTGTATCATGATGATCTTGAAGTAGTTGGTGACTCTACTATTGGTTATATGCAGTACAGTGCTAAAGAAGATCACGAAATTTATTTTGTACAAGCTTATGCAGTGATGACACGTTCACAAACTAAGCTGGCTCAACAACAAGAAGAGGCTGAAAAGAAGTTGGATGTTCCTTAGATGCCTATTACCATTGCAAAGAGGGGGACACCATTGCCCAGTCTACCTAATGATCCATCTAAAAATCAAGTAACTGTTGATCAAACTATTCCTGCATCTACTGTTTTGAAGCCCAGTATGCCTAAATCTCAGGCCAAAAAATTTAATTCTTCCTTAGCAAATTCCTTTCGAGCTTTTGATATTATAGATCATGCTAAGAAGACCAAGATTCAAATGTATGAGGTAGAATACCTACAATCTTATCTAGATCAGATGGAAAGACTTACTAAATTTATCAAAGAATCTGACCCTACTCAAACCCACTTGGTTACTCCTGAAGTCAAGAATATGCAAAATAACTTAGTAACCATTCCATCCTCAATTCTAGGGAAGATTGATCCTTTCTATCTTTCCCTTTTGATCAATGGTTTCAAGTTAAGTAACTACGTCCTAGATTCAAGTGTCTCTAATAATGTCGTGTTTACCAAGGTTGCAGATGCCTTAGGTTTGACCCTAACCAAATCTTTTGGTAGTTGTTATTCTATGGAGAACAAACAAGTGCCTCTAAAAGGGAAAATCAAAGATGCTCAGTTTTCCTTTGCATCTTTCCTAGACAAAAATATCAAAATGACGGTCTTAGTTTCCAATGTACCAGCCTCCTATGGTATGTTACTTGGTCAAAATTTCTGTAAGGATGTAGGAGGAGAACTTAACATGGATATGACTGAAGCTAGAATCCCTATTAAAGGTGTTATACAAAAATTATATCCCAAAAGAGAAACAAAGTATGTGGTAGTCAAATCCAACGATCTGCATGCTCAAATTCTCTTTGAATCAACAGGGATGGGAAATTATTATCTACATAGACTGGACGAATTCTAAAAGCTCTTCACTATTATCAGATACCAAGAGATTTGTTGATGCCATAGAGGAAGATGTTATTCCTAATGACAAAAATATTCTTAAAGATGATCCTATGGATTGTTTAAAGGATAAAGAGATGCATTCTGAAAGTGATTCTACTGATTCTCTTGAAGGAAGAATTATTCTAAATGATTCTAGTGCCAGCACAAGCAGTTCTACTATTGTTTGGGTTATGGAATTTAATGGAAGTTGTGCTTCCATGGGATCTGGTGTTAGAGTTGTTTTTATTTCTCCTGATGGTGAATTTTTCCCTTTTTCATACAAGTTGTAGTTTCCTAACACCAATAGCACGGTTGAATATGAAGCCTTGATATTGGGATTGAATATGGTGCAAGCTAAAGGAATTCAAAATTTTCATGTTAAAGATGATGCTGAATTGGTAGTGTATCAAATTAAGGGTCAATATCAAGCCAAAAATGTTCGACTTAGACACTATCGTGATTTAGCTTGGGATTACATCAAGCTTTTTGATGCCTTCAACATTTCAGTCATCCCTAGAGAATTAAATGATAGAGCTTATACACTTGTAGTTTCAGCTACAGTTCTACTTCCACATCAGGATTTTGAAGATAACATCTACAAAATATAGTTGGTCTACCGACCAAGTATTCTTGATAATTGTGAACATTGGCAAGTTTTCAATGATGATAGTCAAATTATCAACTTTCTTGAAACAAAAGAAGGATTTGATGAAACTTATTTTGAAGGAGGTGAACGTAGTCCCAAGGAAGTGATCTCTAAAGTAGATCTAGAAACTAGTCATGAAGTTATTCAACTCAAAGGGAACAAGATTCATAAAGGTTTGGTTTCTTTAAAAAAATTGTTTGACAAACATGATAGATATATCAAAGAACAACAAAAGGAAAGAACCAAGTCTATGGAACATTATGAGAAACACAACATTGGAACAAATGAAGACCTAAAGCTGGTGAACATTGGAAATTGGTGCACAGAGGAAGAAAAAGGAAATTTTGTTGCTCTTCTTTGTGAATATAAAGATGTCCTAGCTTATTCTTATGAAGATCTGAAATCTTTTCGTCCTAAAGAAGTACAGCATGATATTCCTCTGAAATTTGGTGCAACTCCTTTCTGTCAAAAGAAGAGCCAATACAACCCTAATATTTCAGGTACTATCCTGGCTAAAATTTAGAAGATGCTTGAAGTAGGTATCATTTTTCCTATTCATCATTCATATTGGGTAGCTAATATTGTTTCTGTTAGAAAGAAGAATGGTGAAATTCGCATATGTGTGGATTTCTGTAATCTTAATCAAGCATCACTTAAGGAAAATTATCCATTGCCAGTCATGGATCAAGTATTGCAAGCTGTCATTGGTTCTGAGATGTTGTCTATGCCTAATGATTTTTTTGGGTATAATCAAATTGAGGTTCATGAGGATGATCAATACAAGACAGCATTTACTACCCCATGGGGTACTTTTGCATATAAGTGGATGCATTTTGGTCTGATTAACGCTGGAGAAACTTTTCAAAGAGCAATGGATCTTGCTTTTGATGGTTTAATCAATGATAGTATTGTTGTGTAGTTAGATGACTTGATTTTTTTTTCCAAAAAATGTCAAGATCATTTCTTTCATCTATGACAATTTTTGGAAAGGTGCAGGCAACATGGCATATCTTTAAATACCAAGAAGTCAGTTTTTGGTTTGATGGAAGGAAAGCTCTTAGGACATATTGTGTCAAAAGAAGGTATTAAAATTGATCCTAAGAGGGTGATAGCAATTCAAAATCTATCTCTACCATCAAGTAAGACAGTAGTTCATTATTTCTTCGAAAAGGTGAATTTTCTCAAAAGATTTGTGTCATATTTTGTTGAATTTACTCGTCATATTGTTGAGATGATGAAAGGCAAGACCTCTTTCCATTGGAATTAGGAAGGAAGTAAAGCATTTGCAGAAATCAAGGATGCTATAGCACATGCTCCTGTATTGGTATCTCCTAATTACACTAAAAGCTTTCTTATGTATAGTTATGCTTCAGAGCATACCCTTTTTGCTATTCTGATTCAAAAAAATAATGAAGGTGTTGAATCACCTGTTTCATTTATGAGTTGTCCTCCAAAAGGTCATGAATTGAAATACAACCAAATGGAGAAACATGCTTATGTTGTTGTCAAGGCAGTGAAGCATTTTAGATTCTATATTTTAAATTCTCATATCATTTCTTTGGTTTCGGATACTACAGTCAAGACTATCTTGACTCAGCAAAATTTTGGTACAAAAAGAGGGAACTGGATTGCTAAGATTTAAGAGTATGATATGGAGATACGCCCTACCAAGTTAGTTCATGGTAAGGGACTTTGTCAGCTTATGGTTGAAAATGAACCATTACAAGTAGAAGATTAGAATTCGTCCTCACTTCCTACTATATTGTTTGTTAGTACAATAGATGATTGGTTCTCTAACATGGCTTATTGTCTAAGTTATGGCGAATGTCCTCCTCACTTGAAAACAAAGAAAAAAGGATTCTCAAGTTGAAAGCTTCTAGTTTTATTCTTTGGGAGAATGGTCTTTTCAAGCGAGCATTGGATGGAACATTTTTAAGGTGTGTTGATAAAAGTCAACAAGTCTGACTTTTGGATTCTTTTCACAATCAAGCCTGTGGTGGACATTTCTCGACACCTATCACTGCTCACAAGATTTTGAGAGCAATATACTATTCGCCCACACTTTTTCAAGATGTATATTAGTGGGTAAGGAAGTGTGAGTTATGTTAGCAATTTGTGGGTAGGCAGAAACTTGCTGCTCTTCCATTAAAACCAGTAGTAATTGATGAGCCATTTCAACAATGGGGAATTGATTTCATTGGTACAATTAATCCACCTTCCAGCAAAGGTCATACTTGCATACTAGCAGCAATGGATTACTTCACCAAATGGGTTGAAGCAAATTCGATGAAAGGCTCTACATCAGAGATTATTTGTGACTTCTTGAAGCAGAACATCATCTCATGTTTTGGTGTTCCAAATAAGATTATCTCAGATAATGTAGCTATTTTTTCTTCTAAGGAGGTTATTGAATTTTGTTTCATTCATGGAATTTCCTTGGCGCATGCATCTGATTAGTATCCTAAAGGTAGTGGTCAAGCAGAATCAAGCAACAAAAATTTGGTTAACATTATGAAGAAGTTGATTGATTCAAATCAGTGAACTTGGCACAAGGCTTTGTTTGATGCTTTGTGGGCAGATCGGATCACTTTGAATCAAGCAATTGGAATGTCCCCTTTTCAATTGTTGTATGGGGTCAATGCTGAGATTCCAATAACTTTAGAGCTTCCCGCTCTCAATTTGGTGTGTGCTATTGAAGATGAAACTTATTCAAATGCACTGGATAAGAGAATTATGTTTCTTTAGCAGTTGGAGGAACAAAGAAAAGAAGTGGTTGATACACTTATTGCTCATCAACAACAAGTGAAAGCTCTTTTTGATAAGAAGGCCAAATATTGAGAATTTCAAATTGGCAATCTTGTCCTACTTTGGGACACGAGGCGAGAATGAAAAGGAATGCATGGAAAATTTGATTATCTTTGGCGAGGTCCTTTCACAATTCATCAGATTGTGGGTGAAAATAGTTTTTGGCTTGCATATTGTGATGGAACACCAATGTCACTACCTTACAGTGGATAGCATCTAAAACATTACTTCCAGTAATTATCAAATAAGTACCCCTTGTACATAGTTTTGGTTTTTGAGTCTTTAGCTTAGTTTTTGTTTTCTTTTGTTGCCTAACTCTATTACCCAATGGAGTGGATAAAGGCACTTAGAGAACTAGATTCTATGTCACTCTTTGTTTCAAGAACAAATGAGTAACATTCCCCAGACAGAACCAACTGTTGTCCTGCATTTTGTCACCACAAAATGTAGATAATAGCATGAAACTTTTTCAAGATAGTTTCACGTTTCTCTAAATTTGAATTTGATATTCAATTGCTTAATGTTGATCGACTGATCCATTTCAATTCGAATATCAAATTGTTTTTCTGAAGGCCTTCATCAAGTAATTTTTTTTTTGCTTTCTGTCGAGCCTTTGCTTGATTTTTGAAGCCTTCACAATTCGTTCTTTGCTTCTGAGTTTGCTTTTTCTTGTTTTTGGTCCTTTGGATTTGCTCATGTCATGCCTTTCATTTTTCCCTTCGATTCGGTCTAGCCTAGAGGTCGATCAGAGTTGTCAATCAAGAGATATGGTCATTTTAGTGCCTCAAAAGTGGACATCTTAGGTGTGACAGCACGAATTTAAAAAAATGATGTTATATTTTCATTTTGACATTCACTTTTTCAAAAATATAACATTTACTCACTTTTTGTTATGTTTTTAAGTTACTTTTCATTTAAATTTATAAGTTAAAATTGACTATAGTGAACTTTATGTTATAATTTTAAGTTGAGTTACTTTTCAATTTTTCACTTAAAGTGACAATAGAACTATATAGTTATTTTTCAAATTTTTTTATTTTTAAATCAAATACTTATATAAATGTCACTTTAACTTAATGTTTATGAATTATATTGATTAATATGATACATAAATGTTATTCTTGACCCATATTGTTGACATTTTTATAAAAATAAGTGAAATACATAATTTAAAATCCTAAAAGTGGACATTTCATGTGCATATACATGTAAAAAAAACTATGAAAAGTGGAAACTTTTCATAATATTGCATATAAAAACTCACTTTGAGGACATTTTTCATGTCATTACATCAAAAGCTTGTAAAAGTGGACCTTTTTGATGCAATGACATGAAAAGTTGAAAGTGACTTCTACCTTTTCTTTCTTAGCAGGTTTGAAAGTGACTTCCCTTTTAGTTATTGTTTCACCTACCAATCTCATTTCACATATTGTAAGTATGCCTTGAATCTCATCTATTGTAAGTTTTGTCAAATCTCTAACTTCCTCAATAGTAGATATTTTAGCATTATATCTAAAAGGTAAAGACCACAAAACTTTTTGAACCACTATTGGTTCTTTCAAATTTTCACCTAAATCATTAATTGCATTTACAACTTCATCTACTCTTAAAAGATATTTAGCAATACTTTGTTCTTGTTTCATTTTAAGTTCTTCAAATATGGCTTTATAGGTTTGTAATTTAGCTTGTTTTACTATATCATCTTCTTCATAGCATCTTTGAGTTTGTCCCAAATTTCTTTAGAAAATTTACAATGCATAACCTTGGTGAATTCATTGTTACTAAACCACACAATAAGGTATTTATTGCTTTTTCATTGCTTCATAATCTCTTTTATTAGCAGCATAGTTAAAGGTGCTTTAGGTAAGGTGTAACCATTTTCAATTGACATCCAAACATCAATACCAATAGATGCAATGTAACTTTCCATCCTAACATTCCAAAAGGCATAATTTGTTTCATCAAAAAGAGGTTCTTTGTTTGTTGATGCTCCTTATAAATTTGCCATGTGTTCTATTATCAAGATCTACTTAGATTGGTTAAATCTATTGACAAGCATTGGCTCTAATGTACCAATTGTAGAACATAATTACACTACTAAGAGTGGGGAGAATTAGGATTGTAGAAAATCTAATACCAATTTAATTTCCTGATTGATTTTTTTTGTGAGTATTATATAACAAGTGATGTAAACACAAAACGATCACAAAAGATTATGCACAAGATATAACATAGAAACCCAACTCAAGAAAAACCACTAACACAAAGTCTATTAGGATCTATTGTCTTAATTCAGGCTCAAATCTGAACTAGTTACACTGTTTAAGACTTCAACTCTAAGGAACTTCAATCCCTTCTCTAGAGCTACAACTCTTTCCACAACATCTACTCCTTCACTATGAGCATCAACTTCATAGTATCATCATTGAAATAAGTTACATCACAGTTTATAGTTTAAAGTATCTATTCTTTCTAAATATATGATATGATTTCTCTTTACACTATGATTTTAAATCTGAAATATCTATGAGTCTGAACAAAAACTAGATTAAAAAATTTAGAACCACCTATTCACTTTCAAATTAATGTTCTAGCTCAACACTCCTATCTCAATTAAACAAAAGAAATCTGAATTTTATACTTTTCTGCTAATGTGATCAAAATTTAGGATAGATTTTATTGCAAGAATAAATTAATCAGACACTTGTAACAATTCTTCAGGTATAAGGCCTATTCAAATCCATCTCTGATAGTTGTAGAGTTTCTTCCAATACCAAGCATTTTCTTTATAATGACTTGAATGTATACTACACATAGTATCTACCAGACGTCTGAGATTTGAAATGTTAAACAACAATCTCCATTATTGATTGTTACATCATTTTATAATAATACTTCTTTTTAACTTCATATACACCCACTAGAATTTTTCGCCTCTTTGTTGCTATCTTTCTTGAGACACTATATATACATACCAATTCACTCCAACCATCAACGGGTATGACGACTGGCTATTGTAATAAATTAAACAACTCTTTAATATTGTTCCTCATTGTTAATTCATTATCTTAACAAGTCACTTATAAAAGAACCGATGCTTTGAGATACAATTCCATTGTTTCAAAATTTTGTTCAACTAATGATATAATTTAGTATTTGTTTTATATCAAATTGAATCAACCACATAACAAATGCATGTAATCGGATCATGTCATACTGTACTTTAAATATTTGCAAATTCAATGGAAATTTTGATTCATAAGACAACTACATGCATTTTTCTTATTAACTTTATGATTTGGGCACTATCGTATTATCATCTAATAACATTGTTATTGTAATAATATGCATTCATTCGATCACTTTTATCGGGTCCTGCTTACAAATTGTCTAGCTTGAATATTTGCCTAATAAGACAAATGAAATATTATCAGGACCTAGTTGTGTGCTTCCCGTTATAGACAAAAATAGTTGGAAAACAAATCAAAATAACCTATTACATATTGACTATGAGTTTCCAATGACAAGCCGTATCATTTGTTGTTTCATATGTGTCTCTCATGTCAACATTTATCTTATCTGTCATTTCAGATAATACCAAGATTGTCAAGCATATACAAATTGTTTGTTTTATGATTTACTTCAAGCACTACAAGGTCTACATCATGTTAAAACAAATTCACGGGAATATCAAGGCTCTCTAATTGTTCATAGTATCATAAGCATACAAATGAGAACATCTTCTTCAATTGTTCAAAGTATGAAAGATTTTGTTATATATATTTGGGCGCTTGACAGTATCTGAAAGATTTGAGCAATACAAATCCACAAAACTTGAAAAACACCTGCATGCAAGATCATAGAGAAGAAAGGACAAAGAAGAGGCAAGGGTTTGGCTGTGAGAATATAAAAAATTATATTATCAAACTAAAAGAAATAAAATTTACAATTGATCAATCCTAATAGAAAGAGATTGTAAAACCTAAAAGGGAAACCCTAAGAAGTAAATGGCATTTAATAATTACTATTTAATTATTAAACAAAAATGCATGAGCATAAAGTGAAATCTTAAGAAGGGAGTAATGGTAATTTAATAAATTAAATTAAATTAACCATTTAGTCTAACACTTCCCCTTAAGATGAGCAACCACATAGCTACAAACAATGCATGAAAAAGAAAGGAAACTACAATGTTGAAAGCAAACTTGGGTCCAGACAACAAGGCCTCTATGAAATGGAAAAATAGAGAAAATCACGTAGGAAAAACCCTACTCCAAAAAGAAATCGAAAGAAAAAATACAAATTCTATGTCTCAAGAGACTCTCTTAAAACCATAAGTACAATGAAACCCTCCATGATAGAGGCTTGAGACTCCATAACCCCCCAGAATGGTAGAAATTTTGTCTCGATGAATAGACCAATGTGGCTCCAATCTAAAATAAAAAAAGGCACTGAACAAGGAGGATGAAACCCCTAAATATAAGGTGAAGATGGAAGTCTCAATTGATGCTCAAAGGAGAATGCATGAGAATCCTGAAATGGAATCTCCAATGAAGGTGAGATACTAGGTGTGTTGAATCTGTCATCTAAGAGGAGATGTGTGTCCTCTAATATATCCTCAACAACTACACTACGTGGCTTGATGACTAGAGCTACAATGGTACGCAATGTTGGAGAGTAATCTTGTGCAATACATGGAATCTGAACAAGAGGTGAAGGTGTAGAAGTCACAACACTAGTTTTAGGAACAACACATAAGTTCAAGTGACCTGACTTCACCTTAGTAGTCTCTCGTGAAGGAGAGTGAGTCTCCAGTAATAGAGATGGTGGACCAAAATGAGAGAAAGAGTATAAGCGGGAAGAATAATCAACAACCCCTATAGCAACACTATTGTTTATCTTACTATCTCTAATGTGTATTGGATCTTGTGCAAACTCAACTATTTTCACTTTCCCATTGTGTGTAATATGATAAATAGAGAGAAGGTTAGAGGACAAATATGGAACACATAGTACATCATGAAATATGCCATCATCAATTTCAATAGAACCTTTCTCACATAGTCATAACAATGTTATTCCCCGTCAAAATGTGTGCATTAAGAGAATCCACAAAAGAAGAGAACAACTCCTAAGAAGATGCCATATATTGTGAAGCACCTGAATCCAATAACCATCTAGAAGAATGTGACAAAGTGGTTGCACATAGTGCATGACCATTTCCTATGTCTTTACCATCTGATTGAAATTGTAGACTATCAAATACCTATAAAGAAATCAACCCCATTGCCTCATCCATCTTGTTCATGTGTTGCATGATCTCAAAAGGCCTATGTAAAATTGGTTACACTGCGTCTAAACAAGACCACAACCCTTTTAACCAGAGAAGTGGCATCAGGGACGTGTGATAGTTATGAGGGGTCAGAAGTTCTAAATAAGAAGAGGTGGTGGCCATTGTTTTAGAAGGTGTTGAATTTTTCTGAAAAAATTATGGTTTACTGATGTAAATAACAGAAACAATAATACAAAACACGCCCCACAATGTAAAAAATTGAACCTTGGTTGCTAGAAGGAATGCGTATATAAGAAAAGAGAAAAAAAATTAGTTTCAAAATCATGTGTACCTTTGAAAAATATTGATGAAAACAACAAAAAATCTAGATAGTGCTCGAGAAGATCTTTCTAGCACTTCTTTCGGATCGAAAAATAGAGCTAAAACAAACAAGTTATGCTCTTCAGAAGATAGAAAGCATCATCTTACTTTGAGTGAAAAAAATAGGTACCAAACTAGAAAAATATCCAAAAAATACCTTCACCATCATTTAAGTCTTGGAATCAGCTTTTCGATGATATTTTATTTTCCAAAAAATGATATTGTATGCTCAAGTTAGAGCTAAAAAACCGATAGGGCCTCTAGAAGTGCAATAAAAAAAAATAAAACCCCAAAAAAATGTGGAGGGGATTAAATTTTGGCCTCTAGCCCCCCATGTGACTACGGGTTGGCGGTGGAGGTCAAGTGGCAGTGCATTGGTGGCCCAACTAGCGGAGGCGACGGTGTGCTGCATTTTTTTTTGGCAGAGGAAGTAGTGGCCGAGTGTCAATGGTGCGGGGGTCACACGACGGAGCACAAGCGGTACTATGGTGGCCGTTGTGCGATGGTGCAACGGTGGCACTCTGGCGGCACGTTTTTTAAAATTTGTCATATTTTTAAAAATGTAATTTTATTTTTTAAACTCAGAATGCATGTCAAGGGTCATACAGCCCTAATAAGCAAATAAATTTTACCTCTGATTTGCCCAATGTCCAAAATTGACAAATTTAATACGAAAACAAGGGTTTTGACATCTTCTAAAGCCAACTGTGAGATTTGTTTGGTCTCAAAGTGCTTTAAAATTTAGAGCCCCTTATTTCCATTAAAAAAAATACTCAAAAATAGCCAAATTTATTTTGTCAAACCTTCATTCATCTTTTTCTCCAAATAAGAACAAGCTATAGAAGATTCGGCTTTGATACCATGAAGGATTTGAGCAATACAAATCCACAACACCCAAAGAACACCTGCATATAAGAACCTATCACAAAGAACAAAAGACAAAGAAGAGGCAAGGGTTTGGCTCTAAGAATATGGAAAATTATACTATCAAACTGAAAGAAATGAAATTTACAATTGATCAAAGCTTATAGAAGGAGGTCGTAAAACCTAAAAGGGAAACTCTAAAAGGTAAATAGAATTTAACAGTTACTATTTAATTATTAAACAGAAATGCATGGGCATAAAGTGAAATATTAAGAAGGCACTAAAGGTAATTTAATAAATTAAATTAAATTAACCCTTTAATCTAACAAGTATCATTAAAGACCTATAAGTTTCAAAATCGTGCTCTCTAGTTTGGATAGATTAGACTCCTAAATTTGTGTTTTGCCTATCAATAGAATTTTTGATTGTCGTTATTTTGACATCAATGACATAAACAACCAACAACGACTCCATCCTTTGCATAGGCAATGGTTCCCCCTTGCTTAGCATTACTCTTTTGAACATTGGATATTCTCCCGTCTCATGTAAAGCTTTTCTTTCAACAAGTTCATACTTCTCTGCTTATTCTTCATGTGCTACAAGTTCTTATTTCCTTTACTGGTACAAATAGAACTTAGAAAGCTCTATGACCAACATTCCCATATTTGAAACAAGTACCTTTTAATCCTCCATTGTTTCTACTCCTTCCTTAAGTAATTTAATCATGTGATTCTACAATTACCATTTTATACTTGTCTTTATCAACAACTAGTTTATCCATAATCCTAGGGGTAACTTGTCTTCTCTTCAACTTATGTTATGTCTTCAAGATATACTGATAAGCATCCTCATTGTATTAATCCTCAACATACTTAACTCATCTTGAATGTTAAATGTAAAAAATTAACATATCCAGCCACCTTCTCCTTGGATGACTCTCAATGTTCGTCTTTGATCGTTATCTTGTAGAGCTCCTCCATATACTCTTTAACTATCAAATCTTTCTATTTCAAATTTTGCAATTTATTAAACAATTTTACTTCTTAATCTCTAGTATGAACTTACCCTGAAGTCTAGAAACCATAACACATCGTCTAGTGATCACAAGTGCATCATTATCTTCCCTATCTGTGTGCAATTCTTTCCACAATAAGGCAGCATGACCCTTCAACTTAGTTTGTATTAATCTAACTATTTGTGGATCCTTAACATCTTTGAGTTCAAAACAATCTACTACTTCATTAATAAAATCTATCAATTCCTACAGGTGTAAATAACCATAAAAACATGTAGCATCAAGTCTATAACTCTTACCCATTTGTATCATAGCCCTCAACAATATGTCCTCTTCGGCAGGAATATAACTTCAACTATCTCAAGATCCTCAATAGCTTCCTCAAATTCATCTTTAGTCTTAGTGTTTCTCCTCACTCGAACCAAAGCAATATAAATCTCAGTCCTTATCTTATTTCTGAAATCATTCATCATTTTCTCTAATCTTCTAAGATTCACTTTTTTTAGGTGATATGTTTACCAACACATCAATCTTCAATTCCTTAGGCTTGATGATCTGATCACAATTGTTAATTTCCCTAATCTAATCCAAAAATCTACCAAAATTTTCAAACTATCTCAAAAAAACTAGGTCTATTTCGTATCTATGAAACTATCTATTAGATGACTTAGAGGGGGGGTGAATAAATTATGTCTATTTATCCTGAATGCACTTCAAACACTTAAGTACCAATTCAACTTCATAAGCATCAATAGTAATAACTCAGTGATTTCATTCAACTTCTCAATTCAATCTTGTAATCAATTTACTTTAAACTGTTATCTCATTGTTTTTATTATCACTAAGTATCAAAAATATAACTTAGCTTTTACCTTACTATTACCTAACTATTACCGAGTTGTGATATTAAGTAAATACCATGAAAAACAACTTACAACAAAAAAAAACATTCACACACTTAACACCATGATTTAATGTGGAAACCCTGTAAAATGGAAAAACCACCTGGGACCGGCAGCCCAAATAATTTTCACTCTTCTAAAATGATCTCTTTTAGGAGCCAACCTTATTCAAGTTTACATGCACATTTTTATTGTGACCTAGTTGAAGGTTTTAACATAAAGATCAAAGATCATCTAGACCTTATCACTCCTTGATCTTATCTAAAGAGCGGTCTACTTTAAAAGGACTTACAAACGTCAGTAATCGATGCTACCATATAGGATTCCACAAACTTGTTAAGTCCACCCGATTAAGATATTTTTCTACTACAATGGTAAAAAATTTATAGTCAAATGATCTGTAAGATTCAAAACTTCCTTGTTTGTTCAAATTTTTGTTCTGCTATGTCTTCTTCTTTCTCTTATCTCCTCTTGGTTGATTCACTTTTTCTCACTTTCACTTTCCTTGTACTCTGCTCAGTTCACCTTGTTCCTTTTCTTCTCTTCTTCTATGTCAATAATTCGCATCTAGTAGCATTCAACCAACAACCAAAAACTTTATGTAACATCTACTTAAATAGTTAACTCTCTACTTCCATATTCTTCCAAGTTTTGCAACTTAACCACATTCATAGATCTCAAATTCAATGTATTCAGTCATTTAAAAAAAAACTTTCATTGAACTGTGTGCTCGTCCTTATCATGTTTAAATCTCCATCATCAAATCTTCATTGTATTTTTTCAGCCATAGAACTTGTAACAAACTTTAGCCTTAAATCTTTTTGAACATTCTTTATTTTCATCATAAGTCGGCCTCATATTCCATCTTCCATAACTTGTTCTTACAGCTCATACTCAATGAACATTACATTTCACTCGGTCAATATATCACTTGGTTAACATATGAATTACTTGGTTAATATTGAACTTTAACTTCCTCAAGTCCAAAGTCTTGGTCAATACTATAGTAGCTTGATGTAGCTTGTATATCTTGGTGAATACATTGACTTCATCATTACATTACATGATTGTAAAAGAATCAAACTAATATTACATTATCACTGTCCAACTCATTCAAGTCCTCGTTGAATACCATACTTATCAACTCAATCAACATACTTTCTTCATCAATCAAATGATATAGAAATCTACTGAATTAGCATAATGTCTAGTGAACTAATACTTTGACATCAATGACAATATAACAACTAATATGACTCTTTCGCATACATTCATAGCATTCTCAGTTACATCATCAATTGGGGCTAACAATATCCCCCTTTGGCGTTGATGGAAACACATAAAAAAATGATTTTACATTACATAAGATAATCAAATGTATGCATTGACAATAATAAAGCTTTTTAGCTCTTTGACATCATTCAGGTTCTCTGTAACAAATTTCATCAACTGTACTCGGTTTGTATCTTCAACAACATCAGTCTTCAACATTTCTCCCCCTTAGGATATGCTCTATTTTTGTTCAGTTGTATCTTTATTCTTCTGTATCAACTCCTCCTTTGATATTCCATCCACAATTATGATTCTCTTCCTTTTGTTATTCTTTCCATCTTTATTTATTTTTCATCTCCCTTACTTATTCTTCATCTCCCCATTTGTTTATTCTTCATCTCCCCCTTGGACAGCAATGCCAAAGGTAACCATAAGTTCCAATGTGAAACTTATAAAATTTTGTAGTTATACCTTGTACTTTGCATGTATTGTTTACGTTAGTTTCCTTAGAATCATTTTCACAACTTAGAACTGCTCCTAGTGTTAACTCTTGCATCAACTCCGCAAAGATATTTCTATTCATCCATGAATTGATGCAACATTCATCTTCTC
This sequence comes from Cupressus sempervirens, assembly GCA_028749045.1. Lineage (NCBI taxonomy): Eukaryota > Viridiplantae > Streptophyta > Pinopsida > Cupressales > Cupressaceae > Cupressus > Cupressus sempervirens. The sequence goes on along the minus strand of CM053787.1, from coordinate 441,139,129 downwards.
TTTGTGAATTTTGGATAGGGTAAGGACCCCAGTTTACTTCTTAGATGCTTAAAAGCATCCTTAGGAAATGGCTTAGTAAATATTTCTGCAATTTTCTCCTTAGATTTCACATATTCAAGCCTTACTTGTTTATCTTGTACTTGCTCCCTCAAGTAGTGATATTTGATTGATATATGTTTTATCTCTGCATGCATCACCGAATTCTTTGTTATATTTATTGAACTAATATTATCACAATAAATAGTAAAAGGCTCAGTTATCTTCTCTTGCATTCATTCCAACAATTGCTCAATCCAAACAATATTAGAATAAATAATTGCAGCAGCAAAATACTCAACTTCAGCAGTAGATTGTAAAATGCAGCTTTATTTCTTTCTCAACCATGTTATCAATCTTTCTCCTAAAAAGAAAGCTCTGTGACTTGTTTTTTTTCTATCATCAATATTACCAGCCCAATCAACATTAGGATAGACTTTAAGAGTAAAGTCACGATCTTTTTTATATCATAATCCAAAAAAATTAGTCCCTTTAAGATATTTGAATATCCTCCTGATAAAAAGTCAAGTGGGTTTCCTTAGGATTAGAAGAAAACCTTGAAACAACTCCAACAGCATGTGCAATATCTAGCCTACTATGCACAATAGGTTGAAGTTTACCAGTCATTGATTTGTATTGAGTTTCATTTACCTCAACAGTAGTATCTTCTTTTGACAATTTCACTCTAGTGGTCTTGACTCAGTATCTTCTTTTGACAATTTCACTCTAGTGGTCTTGACTCATTCATTCCAAATGTTTTAAAGATTCCTTTACATATTTAGACTAAGTCACATATATACCATTTTGTGTTTGATGAACTTGTAAATTAATGAAATTTTTGATCTCGCCAAACACTAACATCTCAAATTCTTTACTCATTTGATCAAAAAATTATTTACACGGAAAATCATTTCAACCAAATATAATGTGATCCACAAAAATTTCAGCAATCAACACCATATCCTTATTATCAAGTGCAACCTTAATTATCTTAGGCTCAAAATCAACAATTAAACATGCATTGTCTTTAAACTTACTTCTTGTCATTACTCCAGCACTTCTATCACCAATGATTTGTTCAGATGAAAGATTCTTTCTGACATATTTTGCTAACATGGGTTCGGGTCTTTGATTCTCATCATTATTCTCATTCAATTGGGGTTCACCTTCCTGCTCGAGTTGTATTGTCTACTACTCAAGTAAAGAAGAGTGTTGCTTGATAGCTCTTTATTGTAACTCGGGTAATGTGTGAGGTACATCTTCATACACATATACAAATCTATTGTGATCTTTCGATTCTTTCTTGCTTTTTGCGTCGTTCTTGTCTGTAAACTCATCATTTCTTATATTTGTACTTTCAATCATTGTGTTAGTAGCTTTGTTCAAACATTTGTATGCTTTGCTTAGATGAATAGCCAAGGAATATACCTTCATCTTCTTTTGAATCAAATTTACCATTCCTTGCATCCTCATGAATATAACACCTATTTCCAAATATTTTGAAATAACTTACACTAGGTGTATGACTATACCAGAGTTCATAGGGTGTCATTTTTGTTCATTTCTTCAACTGAACTAGGTTGACAATATACATTACAGTGCTGATAGATCCCTCCATAACATCTGTGCAACATCATTTTGAATCAACAATGTCCTTGCACAATCCACAATAGATCTATTTCTTCTCTCAACAATTTTATTTTGTTGTGGTGTCATTGGCGTAGATAATTGTCTTTTGATACCATTCTCAGCACAAAAGTTAGTAAATTCAACAAATGTAAATTCACCAGCTCTATCAGATCTTAGACATTTGAATTGTTTACCAATTTCTTTCGTAGCTCTAATATTATACCAATTGAAAATATCAAAAGCATGTGGCATGCCTTCATAAACTTGGCAGTCATCTAGTGTAATCATCAACAAATAATATTAAGTATATGTCAACATACTAACTTTCCACTCTCATTGGTCCACACAAATCAGTATGTAATAGTTCCAAAATATCATTAGAAGTGTGTGACTTGCTTGAAAAACTTGACTTTGTCATCTTACTGAGCTAACATTCATGGGGCATAGCATTCTCAAGTTTTTATAGATTTGGTAAGCCTCTAACTCTCTTTTTTCTACTAACCTTCGTCATGTTTTCAAAATTTACATGACACAACCTTTTATGCCACAACCATACATCCTCAACTTTAGCAAACAAACATGTATCAACAATAGGATCAAAATAAAATATAGTACCTTTTGTTTGCACTCCAGTTCCAATAAGATTTCCTTCATTGTCAAATATTTTGACTTTTCTATTCTAAAACTCCAACTTGTGACTTGTACTGCTCAACTGAGCAACACTGAAAAGATTATATTTTAGTCCTTGTACCCAGTATGCACCATCACATCTGATTTTATCATTCAACATTAATGATCCTCTACCTTTCATCAGACATGGAACATCATCACCTAACTTAACAGTTGCACCATCAATAATTTCTTCAAGTTTGTCAAACTTACTTATGTCACCAGTCATGTGACGTGAGCATCCACTATCTATGATCCAAGTATCATTCTTGCTAACATGTGAAATAGGGTTTTTTTCATTCTCGTACCTTTCTCCATTAGATTTTTCCTTGATAACAACATACACCATCTCAACTACTTCTTTCTCATCATCAGAATTAGACTCAATGTGCTCTTCTTCGACAATGTAGCATGAATTCTTTTATTTGTCTTTGTAATCCTTGTCCTTCTTGTACTTGTGATATTTCTTATCATTTATTTTACTCTTGCTTCAATTAGGACACTTAGCTGCAAAATGACCAACTTCATTGCGCTTAAAACAAATTAGGGGTAGTTGACCTTTCAATTTACCTTTTCCTTTTGATAAACTCCTTGCAAGCAATGCTTCAATATCTTCTTCAAATCCATATTCATCTTTATTACTCTTCTCTTTCTTTGAACTACCAATGGTTAGTGAAGACTTAAAAGCATTTCCAAGTGTAACCAAATTGTTATCATAATTTCTCAACTCAAATGAAGTCAACCAACCAACTAAACTATCAAGTGGCAAATCATTACCAAGCATAGCTCTAACTTCATGAGTTGTAGAAACTTTTATAGCACAGATGGGTAAAAGAGTTCTAAGAACTTTACTTACAATATCAAAATCACTAACTACTCCAACAGATATAATTGTACTTACAACTTCCTTAATTTGGTTCACATAATGTGCAGCATTCCCATCTTCTTTCAATCTCATGTCATCATACTTGCCTCTTAAAATTTTCTTTAGCTCTCAGCACATTTGGATCTCCACCGTGTATAAGTGTCAACTTCTCCCATGTTTGATTAGCATTTGCACAATTCTTGACATCATCAAACTCAAGGTCATTTAGGGTAGATCCAATTTCAATCATCGGACTATTATGATCTTTCTTCTCAGTAATTTTTTCCAAGGTCATTGGAAGGGGTGGTGTAGTATTTTTTTTTCCAGCCAATATATAACATTGTCACTAATTCCAAACAAATATAGCCTCATTTTGTTTTGCCATGAGGAGAAAGTTTTCTTGTTCATCTTTGGTACCTCTCTCTTATACATATTCAGATCTTTAGCTTAAGTTCCTTCAAACTTCTTCCTCCAATCATTGCGCTATGATACCAATTGTTATATAACTAAGGCGAGGGGTGAATTAGTTATGTCTAGTTATCTTGCAAGTCTTTCAAACACTTTGGTACCAATTCAACTTCATAAGCATCAATAGCAATAACTCAATGATCTCATTCAACTTCTTAATTCAATCTTGTAATCAATTCACTTCAAACTATTATCTCATTGTTTTTCTTATTACCAAGTATCAGAAATATAACTTATCTTTTACCTTATTGTTACCGAGTTGTGGTATTAAGTAAATACCATGAAAAACAACTTGACAATTAACACCATGATTTAACATAAAAACCTTGTAAAGGGAAAAACCACCTGGGACCAGCAACCCAAATAATTTTCATTGTTCTAAAGTGAGCTTTGTTAGGAGTCAACCTTGTTAAAGGTTACATGCACATTTTTAGTGTGACCTAATTAGAGGGTTCTAACATAGAGATAATCTAGACCTTATCACTCCTTGACCCTGTCTAAAGAGTTGTCTGCTCTAAAAGACTTACAAACATCACTAATCAATGCTACCATATACGATTTAATAGACTTGTTAGGTCCACTCGGTTAAGAGATTTTTCTGCAACAATGGTAAGAAAGTAATAGTCAAATGATATGTAAGATTTTGCACTATCTTGCTTATTCATATCTTTGTTATGTTATGTCTTCTTCTTTCTTTGATCTCTACTTCGCTAATTCACATCTTCTCACTTTTACTTTCCTTATGGTCTTCTCAGTTCGCCTTGCTCCTTTTATTATCTTCTTCTCTGTCAATAATTCACATCCATTAGCATTCAACCAATAACCAAAAACTTGCTTTAACATCTCCTTAAATAGTGAAGTCTTTGCTTCCATATTCTTCTAGGTTTTGTTACTTAACCACATCCGTAGATCTCAAATTCAATGTATTTAGTAGCTTAGAAAATAGAACTTTCATTGAACTTTGTGCTCATCCTTATCATGTTTGAATCTTCGTCATCAAATCCTCATTGTATTTTTCCAACTGTAGATCTTGTAACAAACTTTGACTTTGGCCTTTGATCTTCTCGACCAGTCTTTATTTTTCATCATAAGTCAACCTTTTATTCCATCTTCCTTAACTTGTTCTTCCAACTCATACTAGAGGAACATTACATTTCACTCGGTTAACATATAAATTACTCAATTTATATAGAACTTGAACTTGTCCAATTGCTTGGTCAATACTATAGTACCTCGAGAATACTACACTCATTTTACCTTGTCACTTGATGTAGCTTATATATCTCAGTGACTACATTAACTTCATCATTCCATTGCATGATTACATGATTGTAAAACAATCAAACCAATATTACATTATCACTATCCAACTCATTCAAATGCTCATTGAATACCATACTTGTCAACTATGTCATCAACATACTTTCTTCAAATCCTCTTCATTAATCAAATGATATGGCACTCTAATGAAATAGTATAATGTCAAAGCCAACTAAGACATAGACATCAATAACAACATAACAATTGATATGGCACTTTCACATGCATTCAAAGCATTCTAAGTTACATCATCAGTTGGGGCTAACATTAGCAACTTTGCCAACCCACCAATCCTCTTTTGCAAACCCCACAATTGCAAGTGGAATCTAATCTTTTGTAGCCCCATAACCAAGTTCACATGTGTGATCTCCAATCTTCCCACAACCTATCCTTTTATTAACACCTTACACTAGCCTTCAAATGATGTAGATCGAAATCTCAACTTCTATCACTCCACAACAACAAGACATGCAAGTCACAACATTGAATTCCAAGTGCTTGTTCTGCTCTGATGTATAGCCAACCCTAATACCACTTGATGCGATCAAGGATAGAGAATCCCCAAAGATGTTCAACCTTGCAGCAAGAATATGCGACAACAAAAATGCCCAAATAAACAAACAAGCATTGAACATAATTGGTAGAAACATCGTTTGAATATCATTAAGTTCGTCTACAAATGCAGATTTTACGTTGCCATTGTCAATATACAACTGCTACAAGTTTACAGTTAATCATCCATCAAATTATGAAGTTACAAACACACTCAAGTTATCCTAGTTGCTTCTCTAAATCTAATCTACCTCCTAATCATGTAGCATTCTTGTCGCACCTTAGCATTGTCTAAACAAAAACTGCTACCCTACTAATATACAAGATCACCAACCACAAGTTGGCTTATATGATCATTAATTTCCAAAACAATGAAAATGTATTACAAACAAATAGATTAAGGCCTTAATCATAAGAATCTCAAATGAATGCATCATGTCGTGTGAACATACAAGAGGGTTGATGAAACATATTACATCATAGAACAGTGTGGCATTACGCATCATATATCATGAATCTTCATCACAAGTTGCAATTCACCACTCTAACCATTGAAAAGGAAAGTCAATATAGGTCTAGACCAATATTAAAATGACTACATCTAGAAACATTAGAACATGATGCAAAGCAAGACATAGGGCCTTCATGATGCCTAGACCACTCCATGAGGACCACATAATAAAACAAGCCAATTGGATTGATTGCAAGCTAAAACAATAGAAAATTATCCAAATGAACAATAAATTGGTAAACCAAAAGAAAATATTTGTTGTTGATGCAACTTTACCAACAACCCAAGGATGCACCTACATCACTAGGGGAGAGAAGCTAATACTTGTGTGGGTTAAGGTGAACAAAATAGACTAGTAGATGAACCAAAATAGACTGATAGTGGTGCACCAAGAATGTTCCATCAATGCATATCTTCAAATAGATGCCTCTAAATTTGAAAAAAAAACTCGTGGTGCCACATCAATTCACCATTGAAACGTGACTTAATGCATACATATCAGTCTTTCACTTTTTGGCGCCAAACTAGACACCTTCACAAAAAGTATGCTGATGTGGCATCATATTGGACCATAAAAACTTGAAATTTTGTTTTCAAATAGAGGACTGGTTAAGTAAATTATTATTAAAAAATGAAAGATTTGAAATTTTTACATATGATTTTAAAAAGCGCAAAGTTCGAGTGAGTGTACTAGCTCATGTCCAAAAGTGCATCTTCATCACAATATCTATGGAATATAATATATGCTACTATCGTACAGAATTACTCAATAATATTCAAACTGTATTGACATCATTAAATGTTCTCAACTCCAAAGGTTTCAAATTTTGTAAATAAGAATTGAATCAACTTTAGTTTTCAAATATTTTATTATATACATATATTATACTCTGTCCCGAAGAAGCATGGAAAAATTGCAGATCGGGGGCATCTCGCCCCATATCCTATCGATGGTCGGGTGCCTATAGAATGGTAGGGGAGGCGCAGGAGTAAGCATCCAAGGAGTAGATCCAGCAGTTCTTGAGGAGGCCCATAGATATATAGGGCGGAGGAGTAAGCAGCACCTATTGGCCCCTACAATTCTATCGAGCGAACCAGTCGTGTTTGGCTATCATAATTATGGAATAGTGATAGTTCGGTTGCAGGCGCTGCCGTGTATCCAAACTCCATTGGAGGTCGGTTTCCACCTCGGCCAGCATCCTTTCAAACCCCTTGTAGAAGATGTCATTTTCCAGCCCAATGTGATTAAGAGACAATATATCTATCCACTCCGTCAATGAGTGTATATATTTGTGATAGTACAAAACAGAAATAGGACCCAGGCACCACATATGGCAGCTCAGGCTACTGCAATCATTGCTTGTTTGGAAATTTGCATGAATACTCATTGAATTCAACTAGCAAGAGAAACTAATATATCCATGCACTTGCCTTCTCTACGAAATAACTATCAAATTTTGGAATTTAGCTTCTTCCAGATTACATACATAAATGCAGGTATGTAGCATTAAGTGGTGGTTCTTTCCGAGGACAGCATGAGCATTCAAGTGTCCATGCCATGCTTAATCCTTCAGACTATTCTCATTAGGGGACTGCAACATCAATGTTCAATTCATAGACTCAAAAGTATAATCGCTGATAAAAGCTAACAGATACAGTGATAAGCAACAAATAAACCACTGTTTCCTACCTTGGAACATTAAGGCATATATCTTAGGTTATCCTAATGAAATTAACAACCTTGTTGCTGAGAGGCACCCACTTAATTTGCTACATACATATGTTGGAACTCATCTCTCAGATCCCACTATCCAAAATGACATGTTACCGGCTTTCCACCAGTGCACAATGTAATGAAAAATAACCCAAAAGTCTAGCAAGGAGACCTTTATGTTGGAACTTCTGCTAGTATTAAGATCAGAGATATAATGAAACAGATTAACCACATATGTTCATAAGTACTTCCTTGAAAGATACAATTCTTATATCAGCAAACCAACTTGACAAGAATATCCTATTCTCATTAAAGATGTTACTGAAGAATTTGGAAACAGTAGTATGACAGTATTTGTGTAGATTTTGATCATACTTTCTCCTTTGATACCTATACTAATTCACAGAAGACTATGCTATCGCCAGCTGCGTTACTGTAAATAAAAAGGAAAATATATGTATTAGAAAACAGTAAATTTAAAAAGTTTGTATCTGCACCTCAAACAAAAAAAATATTATCACTGCACATACACACGGAAGCAACAAACAGGATTAGACTAAAACTCACAGAAAACAATATAAACTGGTAAGGTGAACTAAATATGAAAGAGGAGTTATATTTGTCCAGTGTAGCATAGAAAATCCACCAGAAAATAAGATACAAAATACATTCATGTAACTTACATTACAATCTTGAGCAACAATAACTTTCTCTGTAGGATTCACAACTACTTCACAAGCTGTAACTTCCTGCACATTATAATCAGGATCAGAATTTGCCAATACATTTCAGCATTGATCTTTCTAGCCAACCAAAAGAATCTTGGTGTGTTATCAGTCATATTCATGTGACAACTAAACCATTTACAAACCCTAATTGAATTGTAAACTGCTAGTTAAAGTAATCTAGTGAGCTTTAAATTAATGCATTCCTTATCTTAAAATAAACATTGTCTTTCAATCAAAACAAGGGCAACTCTCAGATTGTACACTCTTTATGTCTCGCATTACAACCACATCTTGTGATCAGTACGCATAATCTGTGCTTGCCATCCTAATTGATATATTGGTATTTCAACATTTTTGTGATGACCATTGGCAACAATACATTACCATAACTGTCAACAAGCATCACTTGCACTTACTGTTATAGTTATTAGGTAGGTGTCTCTAATCTCTTTAACCCTCTTTTTCTTCTAAGGTGGCTCAGAACAATGTTGTTTTTACCTTCTAATGGTTGTCAAGCGCAAGTGCAATATACTGTCTCAATTTCATTAGATTAGAAGCCTAGAATTATTGGCTGAGTAGTCGTAACAACTAACCCCAAATATATTTTCCAACCTTTGTTGTTGGCAATAGTCGATAATTGCCCCGCACTAATGTTCCTTGAAATTCTAGTCAAGTTTTCTGAGATTTAAAAGAAGAAGAAAAGAAGCTTAGCTGTACTTGGCCTGAGCCTATCTGTTAGTTTAATATTTTATTAGACCTACTTTAATAAATTTGCTTGGTGAACTGTTTCAAAATGTCCCTGGAACGTGGGGATGCATTCCAACTTTCCTTGGTGCCACTCATTCTCCCCCCAATCACCGTCGGAACATGGCAACGTTCCAACATTCCCAGAACGTTGGGGAACATGCAGGCATCCCTCGACCATTCCAGGGATGTCTGGGCATTCCCAGGCGGCAGACAACTTTTTGTGGGTGTTCTTTTTTAAAAATATGTGTTTTAGTCTACTTTTGGATTCCATTTGAACTTAATTGTACGCGGAGCTCATCTAGGCCCCTCAAAGCCTATAAAAGGCCCTCCATGCTTCATTCCTACGATTTTATTTCTCATTGTTTGCTACATTAAGATAAAGAAGAGCGAAGAGGAGAGAAGCTGATTGGAGAAGTCAAAGGAGTGATTGCATGTGAAAGAGTGACAGGGAGCAAGAATAAGAGGAAGGATCTTCACCTTCTTGAAGAGATTTTTGAAGCACAAGATAGGATTTTTAATTTTACTTATGTTATTTTATGATTTTCATTTGTTCAATGCTGTTTCAAATTTGTTGTCATTTTGTTGTTTCATTCTCTAAATCAGACTCTGTTGAATCTTGGGGGTAAAATGAAGATTCTACATTTTTTCGTCAAGGGTCAATATTGGGAAAAAATAAATTTGTGACTTGATTTACAATTTGAATTTTGTTAAAAGAATTAAAATTTAGAGTTTTTTTTTTTTGTTAATTATAGTAGGTTGAGAATAAGTTCTTATTGAATTTATTTTTATTTTGTGAAATGCAATGTCACAATGAGCTCCCATAGTCATGATATGAGCAGGGATGATATAGAAATTCATTCTCATAGTGCAAGTCAATCAGAATATGAACCTAACAGGCATGACGATGAGGGAGATGAGCTTGGGGCAAATCCAGAAGGCCAAACTAGTTCCATGGCTAGTGCACTAGTTGCTACAAATTGTCCCTCCTAGCTTTTGGCAGAGTATACTAGGAGTCCTTATGATCCCAAATCTCCTCTCGGATAGTTTGCAATACGAACAACAGCCCCAACACCAACAGATGGTGACATGAGGAAACGGAAATGTAGCATTTGTAGTTCAGAATGGTTTGCGAGCATCACTAGAGTTAAAGCACACTTCCTCTTTTGGCCAACAAAAGGTGTGGAAGCATATAAATTTTTTGAGGCTAAAAATCTCCACAAAAAATTGAGTTCAACAAGATTTGGAATGTTTCGGAAGATAGTGGAGTTGCAGTGCCTACTACTTCATTTGGTAGGTAACAAGTTCAAACCATTCAATAGATGCAAGGGCAACCACATGTTTCCACTGGTATATTGCATCTGAGAGCAAAAATAATGTCAGGGTCAACCTCAGGACCTTCATCTATTCGTAGTGTTGTAGGTGAATAACAATAGGGCAAGGGGAAACGCAAGATACAAAGTAACCAAATAGTTGATTTGTTCAATGTGTAGCTGAAGGAAATGCCTTTGCCAATGCCATCCCATTTGTAGCTCATCTCTTTATTAAAAGGAGATGATGTCAATGGTGGCAAGGGGAGGACTATCATATCTACTACCAGATGACCACAAATTGAGGACCACAACCTTGGATAACAACTATACCAAAATCAATGCACTAATGGAGTCAATGAGAGCATGTTGGGAGGATTGCAGATGCAAAATAGCTATGGATTGGTGGACAGACAATAGGCATCGTTCACTCATCAACATCTTAATTACATATTCAGATAGCTCATTCTTTCTCAGGGCAGTTGATTGTTCAGGGCATTGGAAAGATTGTGGTTTTCAGTTTGACATCCTTTCAACAGCTATTAAGGAGGTTGGGCCACAAAATGTGGTCCGGGTAGTGACAGATGCAGCACATGTGTGCAAAGTTGCAAAGCATATTGAGGCAACATAAACACATATTTGGACTCCATATTGTGTGCAAACCATAAACAATGCACTCAAGGACGTTGGGAAGATTGACTAGATTAGAGGAGTGGTCAGCAATGCAGGAGATATGTAGATGTTTATCTACAACCACCACACTCTACATAAACTCTTCAAGAGGGTTGCAAAAGAGTTCTTGAAGCCCACTTGAGACCAGATAAGAATCCTATGTTATTCTCCTCAAGAGAATGCTTGACTTGCAAAAGCCAGTACAACTCGTGGTTATGACAAATGATGAGATTCAATGGGATGAAGCCAAAACAGAGCAAGGGAAGAGAATGAAGGAAATAGTGAAGGGTGATGCATTTCGGACTAATACAACATACATAGTCTCTCTCATTGCTTCAGTTTTCCAAGTCATCAAATATGGGAATGGAGGATACTGGATACACCTACCCTTGGAGAGGAGCATGAGTACATCAATTATATGCTTTACCAGATGAGGATTGTTTTCCAAGAAGACCCCACTTAGTATTCTACAATGAGCACATTCAGCTCATCAATCAACACAGGTGGGACAGCCTCAACACTCCATTCCACATGGTTGCTTATGCATTGAATCCAAAGAAAAACTGCTGAGAATTAGTATTCACATATTTAATGTGTAACATATATTAAATTGAGAAACAACTTAATATCATAGCAAATGTTTGTAAGAATTAGTAATCACATGTTAATGTGTAACAGGTATTATGTTGAGAAACGACTTAATATTATACTAAATGTTTGTATTATGCGTTGTTTTAAAAATCATTTATTTAAGAGTTTGTTGGTCACATAATATTGAGTTGTCCCTATAACGTAGGAACCCAAAATCCTATAAATATGTAAATGTACTGAATGATAAAGAGAGAAGCATCATACTTGCTTCTGTTCTATTTTATTGCTTCTATTTTATTGTGATGGTCTTGGAGTAACTTTCCATAAGCCACAGCTGTAGCTGATGCAAATAGCGATGAGTTACTTTGCACTGACTTGCAAAGAGCTTCCTATGGAGATCTGTGCATTCGTGTGATTTAGAGTAATGACAGTAATAAGTACATAACCTAACAAGAAAGCAACACCATAGAGGTGAAATTACAAAGATCGAAGTGGCGGCAAATCTCGCTTTGGTTTGATTGGCATTTTCTTGCAAACATTACAAGTAATATTTTATAAACTATGTAGATGGGGATCTGAATTTTTTTATGCTGCTGATGTGATGAGAATTTCAAATTACAGGTTTTAGTGCTGCTAGCTTGACAGAGATGGGTGATCATTAGTTGAAATGTTGATCTGTTGAGATCAGACAACCAAAGATCACAGTATTGGGGTTGTGAGGGAGTCTTTCTATGCTAAGAAGGTGAGAGAGTTGAAGAAACCATGACCATGTAGAGTTGAAACTTGAGGCCTGTGGATTAATACAGGAGGAATCATTGCTTAAGTGATTATTTTACTATACTTGTACAGGCAGCTGCCCATATATTTGGAGCGCTTCCTTTACTAAAGTGAAATGAAACCTCTATTGAAGCTTTGAAACATACTGTTTGGTAATTAGGTAAATAAACAGGTTGCCCTAGTGGAGAGAATTATGCTCTATTTATAGTCGATACAAAAAAATTGATCTTTTAAATGTATTTAAAAATTTTGAACATCTGTAAGTGATCTGGTTTGATAGGGACTCACAAGCAACTATGGAGAAAAAGCGAAAAAATAGCATAAGAGCATCGGCGTCAAAAAAGAGAGCAACATCAAATATTTTTCATTGATTTTCATTGCATCAGTACAAGATAGCTCAATATTCCATCTTTCATGTCAATGGGCTGAGTGGAAAGGAATGCAAACATAGCAGGCATTAAGGGAGTTGTTTGAATATATGTTACCTTATGGTTACAGCTTAATGCATCAATTTTGTTAGAGGAAGGGAAATTCGATGCCAATGGGTTTAAATGGGATGCTATGGAAACAATGTATGGGGTCCTCAAGTGGAGTGGTGCTCAATTTGAAAATATCAAATATTATAATTGCTCCAGGAAGCACATGCATTGGGTAAATATTGACCATATTTTGCAAATAGTAAGTTGCTATTGCCTACTAATATTATAAAGATATTTATTTTAGTTCTTCAAGAAATATTGTCTGATAATCTAAAAGTTCTATAAAAATATTCTATGCAGTTAATGTTTGTCAAATTTTAACTGTATCAAAAAAATGTGATAAAAAACTACGAATTATGTCATTTATGATTGGAGTACATGATTGATGGTACCTAATACTCCTTGTGAGTTCACATTGGGGGGGTGGGGGAGTGTCAGGATATATTTTTTCCTTGCAACTGTGAAATGTGCCTTAAAGTCAAATTTGCTAAGTAGTAAACATACTGGAGACAAAAGGCAATGGAGGAGGGACAATCAACATCCTCTCATCAGTCACCAACGATGGGGCTGCTCATCAACTTTCATGGCATTTTATTTTTCATGTATGCAGCATGATATGCATTTCTTTTCAATGTTCTTGGTTGTGTCACTAAATGGAATTTCACATTGTAATAACCAATGTTCATTCCCATTGCCAGTATGGGCTTTTCAGAATTGTAATGTGTAAGTTGATTTCTATCTTCCCTATTGTACAAGCATAGTGGCAAACAAAAGCAACAATGTAAGTCATTTCATGGATCTTGAAAGGGTTTGTGAGAGGATCTAAAAAAAACACGAGCTGGACACTTGATGGGTTCGTGTTCACGTCAAGGTTTGTGGTCAGCCTATTTAAAACCATTGAAGGAAAGAGACTTTCGTTTGAATCAAGATAATGAGCCACAAGAGTTGGTTTATTGCAGTTGGAAGTGCTAAGGCATATTGTAAACAGTTGTACAGAAGACCAGCTGACTACAAAGATCCTCTGACTATCAAACTTCTTCAATGTATGGTTGACCAATGATAAGTTTACTAGAAGTCAAAGTGTTATATATTCTTCAAGGTGATCACATGCAGCAAGATCCAGTTAGCAGTATGTAGACCTAAAAGTATTCAAGTTGTGTAATGATCTCTCTCCATGTCCACACAAAGGGAGGGTGTTGGGAATTAGTGTTCACATGATTTATATGTCTAACAAATATTAAGTTGAGAAACAACTTAATATTATAGTAAATGTGTTGGTTCCCTTGAGGTTTTACACTATTAATGTGGTAACCAAGTTGATCTTTCAATTATCTATGGAGAAGCCAACTCCAATTTTCAATAATCTCCTGGACTTGGACCAACTGACAAGGATATCACAAACCCTTCTGCACTTTGGGCTCTGCAAAACCCAGGAGGGTGATCCCTTGATGCATCTACAATCTCTACACCATATTTGTAAATGACATTAAAATGAAAGAGATAATCTCATATAAAGGTTCAATAGAGTGGTAGAATGCTTAGGAATGGCTAATCCCAAGTGATCCTGAACCAATTGGAGAATGAGATGATATCAATATACAACAAGAACACATATGAAATGAAAAGATACTGCATTATTTAACGATTAATAGCAAGTTGCAGCTGAACTTGAACACAATTCTGACAATAAAAATAAATCCAAGCTATGATCAGTGCCTTATTCCATTGGGAACTTGAATTCATAGAACATAAAATGAAATATGATAGACTTTAACTGCTAGCATAAAATCTAAGATAGTAGTGCCTTACAATACATCTCATCAACAATCTCAACCCAAACTGCTTAACAAAATCCTTGCACAAATCTACCAATCTGTTATTCTACTCGAGCATTTAATTGACCCCTTAGATCAAAGCATGAACAAGAAATTACATACACCACAATAGTGCACTAAATGAGAAAATCCTTGATTATATTCATTCAAAATGTAGTAGAATTGTACATTAAAGAGAAATGGATCTGACATATACAAATATATATTAAGCTTGACTGTTATCCCTGTCACAAGACAATTTTACATTTCATTCATTCGAGACCTGCACAAAACTTAACACTGAACTCTTCATATATTTTCTCTGTAACCGACTTTACAACTAACTCATTTTTATTTTTATTTGATGGAGGTCCTCCACAAAATATTTGTAGCTACCCAATAAGGGAGCGCGAGCCTTACGGCTGAACCTCTTCAGCTAAGAGCCAAGGACTAAGGGGTATCCACCTAACTAACTCATTTTCACATAGACTTGCCACTGGAACCTATACTCTGATCTCAATAATAATAAAAATACAGAGATTTTGGAACCCTTGTCTCATGGCCTTGAATTCCCTTTTATAGAAACAAGGAAGCAAACAAGCTTCAGGCCAGAGAAGACACATATCACTAGTCCGTTGAACCACTTGTGATTCTTCTTACAAACAAGACAAAAATGCCTTTCATCATTTTAATCAAAAACATTCTTCACATCTTTCCCACCTAGCACATGTGAAATAGCTAATGTGGGCATGTGCTGGTGCATGCTTGTACTCCAAAAAGATAACACCATGCCAAAATTTGTGTAGCCAGTCTGTCATATGAAATAATTAGTTGGCTAGCTATGTATTCCTTTTCTTCCTCCTTTAAGTACATTTCCACCCAATTATTATATTCTTCATCTGATGGCCAATTGAAGTTCATGATTTCATTAGCTATTGTCCATAGGAATGCACTTAACTGCCACTTCATTTGCGTCCCTCTCTAAGGATTCAAAAATTTTCCTGTGCTTATGATTTTATCCATGCTACTTTCCAGCATGCCTGTGTCAAGATCTTCACCAATTACGTCTCCTTGAGAGTTTATAACCTTCTCTGTCTATTTCTTCCATAGCTGAAATGGCTTGGCAACTGCATTTTCATCTACATTCCCAGGAAGTAGTTTATCATGAAGTTCACTTAATCTCCTCATTAGTTCTCTAATTTTTCTTTCTATATCCTCTTGTAAATCTTGAAATTCTTGTATTGACTTTACCAACAAATGGGTTGGTTGAAGTGTTGGTGGCTTATCAGCATAATATCTAGAAGCTACACACATTGTCTTTAACTAATTCGCCCTATGCACCCATTTAGCAAATAAAGGTGCAGTCACTTCTTTGTCTCTATCAAAACATCTGATACCCTCAAACAATAAAGAATATAAAACATGAATACTTGCCAATTTGCTATCCATCTTTTCATTCAAATGAGTCAAAACTGAACTGACTATCTCTTTTTGCTCCAAGGCAGATTTCTGCTCTTTATCCTCAATTTTTCTCTCCAACTCTCAAAATCATAGAATTTTCAAAAAAGTCTACATATATGTACAACATATGCATTAACAAAGAGTACCAAAAGAAAAGGGCTTTACCCTCACATTTGTAATTCTTCCAACCCCTCATGTATCTTATCTTTGAGGTATTGGGCATAGTCATATATCACTGTGAAATTTGAATGTTGAATTTAGATTGGCATATGCATATATGCCATTGGCATAACTGTACTTGGACGAAAACCTAGAACTTGGAAAAGTGAGAAAAAAGTAGCTATGAGGTGCGGACCAAAAGCATCAACTGGGAAGGTTTCTACTGAACTTGGGCCAGTGTAAGTATTTTTTTATCCTGCTTTGGCCAAATGGGCGAGAAGAAGACTTCCTCTAATAAAAAATTTCATCCTTTTGTAATCTTCTTTCATCTCTTCCAAATTAATAGGATTTGGGAACGATGCAGACTCATATAAACCAAAAACATCTTAAATTTCCTACCTTCTGATTGATAATAGCACTTCTCCTTCATCCCCCTCACGACCCTCAAATTCGGTTGTATATATCAATCACTGCCTAAGCAAGTCAACATCCATGAAAACATTTTGTACTACAAACTTCCCCAAATCATACTGCCGTGCATTGGACGAAGGCGACTAAAGATTCCTCTATCCAACCCACAATCGGAACATATCCAGACTTGTTATTAGCAGAACCACATTTGCAAGCTTTGTCAATCAAATCCTCACCTAGGGTTTTACCTGTTGTGAGATTTTGTCCCTGATATCTATCCTCCATTGATGGCTTCATTTCATATAGAAAATCATCATACAGGTTTCTCTTTTCATATTTTGTTTGTCTAGAATGAGGCCTTTAAGGTGCCATTTCAACAAAGTAGGGCTTTCGATTACAACTTTTAAACAAGAGGAAAAAAGTTTTACGAAATTTTGCAATTACAATATCAATTCAAGCAAATCTCTATTATATCTTATTAATAACCCAATCTCAAAATAAGTTGTAGTCCCTTCCCCACAATTTAGGATCAATTCTTAATTCCACAACATTGAAACAACCAAGGAAAATTAAAGAAATGCACTCATGACTTTTTCACAAAGGAAAATTCTAATTTTGCACTGCAAAAACTTGTTTTTATCTTCTTCGGCTCTAGAATCAAACTTTGCTCTTGCCTGAATGCTTTGGTGAGTAAAAATGGCTAGAAAATCATCTTCTATTTGATCTAGAACAAACAACTTATGTCCCTTCTGCCATTAATGTTCACTTGAGCCAAAAAATAGCTCCATTTTTTTACAGCAACAAATTTCAATACCATATGTTGATCCTCCTCCGCATTTGCTCATCAAAGGGATCTTAGTAGTCAATTTGACATTGACCTACTTGGTAAAAGGGACCATCAAATGACCAGCGAAAGCATTCATCTCATCATCTTTACAATTCAGCTCCTAGCGCTATTGTTGACTTGTTTTGGCTCAACATGGATACATGGCATCACCCTGCGATGCCACAGTGGTTAACATCCTCGCATTTCTTGATCACAAGATCACAAGAACCGTTAGATCTGGTCTCATTTTACTAGTTCACTGCAGCAATGTTAAAGCCTCAACTAATAACCTTCAAGCAACTTTTCGATCAGCTTTAAAACATCTGCATTCATTCACTTCACATGCAAATTCGTGCACTTTACATAGCTCAACCTTTAGCAAAAGGCAGTCGGCAAAATATATTAAAACCCCCTTATGGTTCATTCGGCCAGTAGATATGTGGTCGGTGGCAATCTCCCACGATGCCACAATGAAATAAAATATTCAAGGAATGGGCTTTACGGCATTGCAAGGAATGTTGAAACCTTGACACGTAACACTTTATTAATAAGAAGGGGGCCCGACCTAGGATGAAAGCGACACTCAAGTTATTTTTTAAAGGATAAACGACCCTGGTCACATTAGAGCTACAAAATAAGACTTAGAGGGGGGGGTAGCGGGGGGAATTAATAGGTCGGCTAGAAATGAAATAACCTAAGGACGAAACATGGCACCTGTTAACAATTCAATGACCCTCAATTGTTCTAAGCCAAAAAGTAATGTTGGAATTGAAAAGACCTAGGGTTTAACCAAAAAACAATTACAAATGGAAGAAAACCCAAAAATGTAAGCCTTAAACGCATGATATGTTAGAATCTGAAAAGATTACTAACCCAGAAAACTAGTGCAAAGAGTAAATATCTAAACTATGAATGCAAATGATACAAAATCAAAATAGCATCATAGAGTTAGTCTCCAAGAGAGTAATGCAAATGCTGGAAGCAAAATAGCATTAAGAGGATGCAAAAATAAGAGATACAAATACAAGCCAGGTAGCATGCTTATATAGGCTAGGAAGAGGGAGGAGGTGTCAACACCAACCAATGAGGAGCAACCATCTATAGGACTAAAGATAGCAAAGTATCTTCCCAAGATAGCTAATGGATGCTCACATGTAGGAAGGTGACACCTCACAACCATTCACCTAATAAGACATGCTTTATTAACCTAAGCGAGATTATTAAAAAGTGTAGGAAAAACCTAGCAAAAAAGGAAAAATAAAAAACTACACTAACACCCCCCCATAAGTGAAGCTTAGGTGGATGTAGAAATGGGTCCCGGCAACGAGGCCATGTTAGGTACCCAAGTACAATGCAAGAAGATGCAACCTCTGAAAGTGGGAAAAGAGAGAAAACCACAAGGGAAAAACCCTCCCCCAAAAAGAGGTAAGAACTTAGTGAAGAACTGAAGAAGTCTCCCACTAGGGAAATTGTCCCCTAAAACAGGAACAAGGAGTGATCATGAAGAAGCAGCATCACTGAAGCATGAAGAACCGCAAAACTCTGTCAAAATGCTGATCTGTAGAACCCTCATGGAAATAGAAGGCACGAACCATCAACCAAAGGAACCTCCATGGAAATAGAAGGCACGAACCATCAACCAAAGAAGCATAGAACAACAATATATCCTCCCCTTAAGGTAGGTGAGGTGACAGGCAGCTGAAAAGATGGGCCAAAAAATCTCCTACAACACAGGAGCCAAACTCATCGAGAGTGAGGTACAAACACAAATAAAGGCATGTGTCGTCGACACTGCATGAGGAATTAGAGAAAGAGAGCCTACAAGCGGCAAACAACTATCCCCCCCATGGCACTTTATATAATAGTGCGAGTACAACGAATCACAATGATGAAAAGGATCCCGAATCGCAAGAGTGGCACTTTATCTCAGTGCGTTGCATAAAGATGCTTACAGTGAATATCAACAATGATCAAAAAAAACATAAGGCTAAAACAACAGAAGGTAAAGCCCAAAACGAAGCAACTGAAGCAACAAAATCGATCCCCGGACCTGAAACAAACAGAATATCCACCAGAATGCTAAAATGCAAAAGACTAAATAGGATGTGTCTAGAACAGAATCTGGAACAACAACCAACATCACTGGAAAGAGCACAGAAAGAGCTTTCCAGCGATATAAAGAAGTCCAAAAACGGAGATCGGAAGCTCAAGATACGCCTCCCGGAGTGCAAAATAGAACATCTGACTTTGATTGCCATAATAGGCAACCAAACTGTATCAAAAACTCAAAAAAACCTATACCAGTATCTCTGTCTCAGAACCAGCTTTTCGATGCTTCTTTCGGATTGGAAAAATACCTCCATATGCAAAAGTTATGGCCAAAAAACCACAAGTAGGTCTTGATTTCAATGCATTACAAACCCTCATGAAGAGCATATGTTAAAAGTGAAACTTGGGCACAATAATCAAAGAAACGAATAGCACCACTGCGATCTACTCAAAAAATCATGCACTTTCAAAAAAAGAATCGCCTCGATATGAGGTCGTATGAGAAAGTTATGATCCTCCGAAGTTTCCAAAATAAGAACTGTGCACAGTCACGGCTGAGAATCTGCAATTTCTGAAGAATTCATGCATGAAAATCAAAAAATAACTCCAATAGTGGATAGAGCACAAAAAAATAGCCAAGTTCATAACAAGAATCATCAAAATCGGAGTCTGTATGAGCAAGAACGAGACATTTGAAAACTGCATTCAAATCTGCGACTGCCAACGGAGAGGGGTATGGCTGTAGCTTTGCATGCTCGATTATGAAAAATATACAGCTTGCATGCAAAATCTAAAAGATACCCAGATGGTTTTTCGGGGCTGCGAACAAAACCCAGAAAGCGTTTTTCTTGTTGATGAACAGAAGATGTTGCTATAGTGTAAATCAGACGCCTTTAATAGAAAAAAACGGCTCCAAAAATCAAAAAACGACCCCAGCAACCAAAATTTGACATGCAAATGCTGGATCAGCTTCTCAAGTCCATCAATGGCATGCTGGAACCTGCAAAACTGATTGAAAACTCCAAATATGCAAGTTGGTTGTCAGATTTGAGATTGAAACCCCAGAGAAAAACTGTTTTTGTCAAAACTTTTCTGATTCTCAAGATCATCCAAAGATGCAAGAGAAGAGCATACTTCGTTTTTCAAAAAACTAGAATAAAGTTTATTTACCCCCCCCGAATCTCTCAAATAAGGAAACTAAAATCTACTCTTGCACATAGAAAAGCTCTGATACCATGTTAGAATCTGAAAAGATTAATAACCCAGAAAACTAGTGCAAAGAGTAAATATCTAAACTATGAATGCAAATGATACAAAATCAAAATAGCATCATAGAGTTAGTCTCCAAGAGAGTAATGCAAATGCTGGAAGAAAAATAGCATTAAGAGGATGCAAAAATAAGAGATACAAATACAAGCCAGGTAGCATGCTTATATAGGCTAGGAAGAGGGAGGAGGTGTCAACACCAACCAATGAGGAGCAACCATCTATCGGACTAAAGATAGCAAAGTATCTTCCCAAGATAGCTAATGGATGCTCACATGTAGGAAGGTGACACCTCACAACCATTCACCTAATAAGACATGCTTTATTAACCTAAGCGAGATTATTAAAAAGTGTAGGAAAAACCTAGCAAAAAAGGAAAAATAAAAAACTACACTAACATGATAAAGAGAAATACAAACTGGATAGGATCAAAATCTTTAAGGCACATAAAAACTTGCAAGGCTCGATTTGAAGTACCACTAGTGGTTCTAGTAGGGGACATTCATTCCATTAGAATAAAGCAAGAAATCCAAAATGTTGAGTAAAGCACACCAAAAGACAACCAAACAGAAAAGGAGAACTATAACTATGTACAAAACCTACTCCATTGTTCATGGAAAAAGGACTACTTCAAGAAAAGTAGGGCTTCAAGAATTGTACATGAATTGGCAATTCAAGAATGTTAAAGGAACCTGACCAGATGGCATCAAACTTACCATTCCTCCCTTTATCTTCCAATCCAAAATTCCATATTAAGACTAGATCATTTACTTGAAAACTCCTTGCAATTCTTTTGTCATGAAAATGCTTGACTTGCATTTGCAACTTGTTATTTTTGGCAAAAGTTTCTCTTCTAGTTTCATCTAGCTCCGTCAAATCTTCAATTCTCAACTCCATATTCTTCCACATGATCGCCATAAGTTTGGACAAATTTTTACATCTGCATTAAGTTATTCTAGGGTAGCCTTACATGTATTTCATATAACAAGTCAAAAGGAGCACATCTTATTGCCTTATTTATTGTTAGCCTATTTGCCTGAACTACTAATTTCAACTTTGAGTTCCAAGCCTTTTTATTCTTTTATAGAACTCTCTTGATGTTCTTCATCAAGCTTTTGTTGCTTGATTCCAGTTGCCCACTTCCCTACAGATGGTAGGGTGACAAATATGATGTTTGAATGTCATACTTATAGTAGAATTTTCTGTATTTCTCTGATCTAAAGCACATTGCATTATCTAATATTATTATTTATGGGCATCCAAATCTTGTTAATATGTTATCAATTAGAAAATCAATCACAAGCTTCTTGCTTTCCTAGTTAGAATTATCTCAACCCAATTTGTAAAATAGTCAATGGCCACTAAGATCCAAGAATGACCACCACTTGACTTACATGCTATCTTCCCAATAAAATGAGTACCCCATTACTGAAAAGGAGCTTGTACATCAACTGGCTTCAATGGCAAATTTCTTGATAATTGCAATTTCTCAAAAAACCTTTGGCCTATATCACATTTTTTACTCTCTGGTGTACATCTCTGTATATTGTTGGCCACAAAAACCCAACCCTTAATACCCTGTGTGCAATTGTTTTGGCCATGTAATGTCCCCCACAAACTCCACTATACACCTCTGACAACAACTCCTTAGATTGATTCTGCTCCACACATTTTAGCATGGCACCATCTACATTTCTCCATAGAAGTTTACCATTCACTATGACATATTTGATAGCATGCAACTTTAATGTCCTTTTCTTGTTAACATCATAGTTGCACCACCCTGGGGGACGGTGAAACGAGGGGACAGGTTACTGAGATGGGGGCACAGAGGGGCCTTAATTTGGGAGGGGGCAGGGGTGAAGGGGGGACAGGAGGGTTGTATATATTATACATACGATACTTAGAATGCTAGTTATATAATGATGTAAAAGAGTAAATACTTGAACATTGCATTGAATTGGAACATCGAACATAAATATCAAATCAGCAAATAGTCAACACCAGTACATCACGCCATCCTTGGCGGAGGTGGCAGAATCTAGTAGCATCATAGGGGATGGGGGGGCAGAATCCCCAAGTTCTCAGTGTGTACTTGTCTCTGAGACGTGGGGTAAAAAGGGGAGGACGCGAATATGTGTTACTATGGTTATCATACATGACCTCAAGACATCCCATTTTATGTAAGTAGTATATTATGTTTGCATACACTCACACCCATCCATATCATAAAGATCATCTTTATGTTCCTCTTCTACCAAATTCAAATGATTAGCATCCAAGTTGCTTTGAGCCATTAATTTTGCCAATCCTTGTCTTCTCACCAATTTGGTGATCTAAAAAGTAATCAGATAATTCATGCAAAAACATTCAGATTTAATAAGTAAAATATCAGCAATTAACTATCTCTGAATTTCTGTTTCGTTCCACTTTCACCTGTACATGTAAAAATACTTGCTTCAATATGTTTTCTCAAATGGATGTCACTTTTCCATAAAATAGCATTCAGCTCCAATCATAAAAACAAAAAATAATAATTAGATTGGAGAATAAGAGATAAATGTAAGCACAAGTGAGACACCTAAAATAACGTCTCCAACGAACAATGGGTTCTTGTCCACTATCTTTTGGCTCAAGGGTTTTCATCCACAAAATGGTTGAAGTTGAGCTTCCAATTCTTTAAGAGAAGAAATCTCCATCCAATATCCAAGCATGCTCAAATTAATCAAATCATCTTCTTTTAATGCCCAAGCAATAACTCTTCAACTTCCCCCTTTCTATCTTTTGTCGTCCGCTTTCACCGCCTTTTCTCCTCTTAATATTAAAATGGCTTTTAATAGTTTGCATTCAGGTCTGCTTTCTATGCTGATCTCTAACACTTTGGAAATCTTTCAACTCAACTCAGCTGCCAAAACTCTATTTCCTCCTAGCAAGCTCTACATTCTGCAAAGGAATCAGGGAATGCTTCCTAGCACCCTTCTCAATAGTAAACACATTCTAGACACAATCATGCGTTGCCCTACAATCATACTACCAAGGTCTACAACTAATCATGTCTACAATATCACACAACACTTGATCAACATATTGTCCAATCTGAAAATTAACAAGACACTATTCTCCAACTTCCAAAGCATGTTCATCTTGTAACCAATTGTTCCTATAAGGACAAGGATGTCTCACCCTCTTCAAACCAAATTTCTAAACCATCTCCTCAGCAACTATGTTATCAGTATCACCATCCACAATTACATTCCAGCATTTGCCTCCAGAATTACAACAATTCCTTAACAAATTCCTCCTTTGACAAGGTTCCAATTTCTTCTTACCAAGCAATACTCTCTAAATCAACAAGTTCTCCCCATACTGCTCGAGTTCATTCATCGAATGGTCAGCCTCATTCACCACATCAACTCTTTTATCACCAACTTTCCTTTCAATATTGGGACATTCAAAAGCTCTATGTCCTTCACCACATTTATAGCATGTACCCTTAAATGCAACCTTACCCGTTCTTCTCTTCTACTCAACAGGCTTTGGTTCATCTTCAACAATTTGTTTATCCTTCAGAGAGTGCTCCTTCTTTTCCTTACCTTGAGAATTACCTTGATGTCTTCTCTTCAACTTTTCTTCTGCCCTCAGACCAAACTGATAAACATCTTCAACTAAATCAATATTTAGCATACCAATCTCATCTTGGATATTGAATCCCAAACCATTAATATATCTAGCTACCTTTTCCTTAGACAACTCTCTATGTCCAGACCAAATAGTCAACTTATAGAACTCCTTAATATAATCCTTCACAATCATATCCTTTTGTTTCAAATACTGCAATCTCTTAAACAATTCAAGTTCATAATCAGCAGGAATGAACTTAGCCTTCAATTTTGTAAACAGCAATCTCCATCTAGTGATCTTCATTTCACCTTCTTCTCTATCTCTTTGTAAATCCTTCCACCATAAAGCAACATGTCCTTTCAACTTAGTTTGTGCCAACCTCACTCTAAGCAGATCTTCAATATCCTCTAGCTCAAAGTAGTCTTCCAATTCGCCAATCCAATCAATCGGGTCTTTAGGATTCAAAATACCTATGAAATTAGAAACATCCATCTTCTACTTCAGCTTCAACTGAGATCTAGATCTATCCAACCAACCAACTCTGTCTTCCACAGGTCTTTCCATGCAATCAACTCTGTCTTCTCTACTAGATCCAGCAACTTAAAAGTCTTCAACAACTTCCTCATAACCATCTTCAATACCCACATTCCTAAGTACACCAACAATAGCTATCATGATCTCATTCTTCACCATCTCCATCTCAAATCTGAAATCCGATCTAATCTTCTCTGAAATCCCGATCTCCACAGTATCATAGAGATCATCAATTGCCCTAGGGTCCAATCTTCTCGGAGGCATCTTCCAAGATCTTTGTAAACCCAAAGCAACAAATCTACAAGATCAACCATATCCAACCTTCACTCAATAAGATCGACACACCATCTTCACAACCATCTCTCCATATCAAGATCCATCTGCGAGTCCTCTACAATTACAATTAGAACCACGATCTACCACCTCACAACCAAGATATCTACGACTCCAAAAAGAACAATCCACCACAAGATCAAACTCTGCTCCACAAGATCAATCTCCAACTTTGATAATCTCCAACCAGATCAAACCATTCCTCTGATACCACTTGACGCAATACAAGGCACGAGAATCCCCAAAGGAGATATCCTAGCCCCCAGCAATTAACCACACAGCAAAATAGAAACAATAACACAAAGATTTAGATATAAAATAATATCAACTCTCATATAAGATTTACATCCAGCATGCTCGGTTGTAAGGCCTCATGACCAAATACAAAAGCAATTACAATAAGAGTCTGTAAGATCTCGCAAGATCCAAACCCTACCTAGCCCAGATCCACAATCTGGTAGAAAACTCCAAGCAGAATCTTAACTTGTCACAAGCCACCAAGCAATCTTCTTATTTTTCCAAGCCCACACTTAGCTACTAGCTCTGCTCAACTTCACTCCTCTCAGCTACTCCATCTTCTCCACGCTAAATAATAATGATCCCTCTAGACTCCACAAGACCCTCCACTTATATTAAACCAAGCCCCAAGTCAGCCTAGCATAATAAGCATTAAATACACCCTCAAGCCACAAGTTGGCTTGGCTACAACCACCAAAGACATGAAATAAGTAAATCCTTAGGATAGGCCCCAAGTTTGCAATGCATAAATAACTCACAAGACCACATAAGAATACATGTACTTAGACATAGGTCCACGTGCCATCCAACTATCCAAATCCAAGAGCACACACGCCAACTCCCTCAAATTGAAGCTTGCAAAAACAATCTCCAAAGTCTGTCGGTAAATTAAGAACATGCAACCAGCAATCACCAAAATGGCTCTAACTCCAAGATGATTACTCCATTCATCATGCGCACTAAGGACAAAGTCCCCAAATATGTCTTGAACATATTCCCAACTGCGCGAACCATAACTCCACAAATCTGAGCTAGAAGCCCTTGCATACAGGATTGCTGACTTCCCTAGGATGCTCCTACATCAGTTTCACAGTGGATCAAATCGATTATGGTCTGTCCAATCAACAACTACCAGATCGGGTTTAGAAGAGTTGCATGTGCTCCAACCTTCGAGTGGAATCCAAGTTGTCCACATGTAATGGTTGTTACATGGCTTCCTTGATCGCGATCATCAATGAGTGCTTGTGTCATTGTTGGGACAACCGAGTGGATTGTGGATGTTTGGGCAGCTCCGTAGAGGAATGGGCAAACTTGCAAGGATGCTCCTCTAAATGTCCAAATCTCTCCAAGGATGATGTTGCCAGTGCAGGGAAGACAAATAATATAAGTTGTCGAGTTGGATCGGGTGCTATACACGTGATTTATAAATTTCATTATAATTAGACCAAAATAATCTTTTAGCAATGAGGTTTGAATGGAGATTAAAAGTTGCCCAAATATTCCAGTCAAAACCAATACCATACACATGGGTAGTAGACATACACTAGGAATGATGGACCCACCACTATCGCAAGAGACATAAATATATAAAACATAGGCCAAATAAATCAACATCAAAGATAGGAAAACAGGACAAGTCAAACTCAAATAAGCCAACATACCACGTGGAGAAGATGGTACTGTTAACTAAAGATTTACATACAAATGAGAAAGGACATTTAATATATATTCCTTGTGCCAACAAATACACATTCCACCTTAAAAGAATTACATCAAACATAAGACAGGTCAACAATTGAGCTAACAAGCATCTATAATAATTAAATGTATATATTTGTAAGTTAAGTCACCATTTTATAATTGTAGATGGGATTTATTATAATTATAAATATAGGTAAACAACTTTATTTATATAAGGTAATATAATTTTGATAACATAGATTAAAGTGTATATATATAGAAGATGAAATATATATGCATATATGTTCATATCATATATTTAAATTATCTATCTATATTACATTGGAATGATCTTATATTTGTATGAATTATTTGCCTTGATCTTTTCCAATAATGTTTTTGCAGGAAAAGGAGGATTAATATCACAGATTGAGAGAGAGTTTGACACATTCACCTAAAGGAGCGGATAGAGGATATGTTTCCAACTATCTTTGAAGATCTTGATCATATTAGAATCAGAGGGAGTTTTGACTTCATGTAAACTTTTGGTGTCATACATGTGACTGTATGATGTTAGTGAGCCTACCCCCTGTGTACATCATGAGGAAGTGACGACTTCCAAATGATCATCACTTGTATTTGCAGAAATTATTGAAAGGTGAGGATCTTACAATAACTTAATTTTCTATTATGATGGATATCTTGCGATGTCTTTGCAGAGCATGATAAATTATACTTTGCATGGTGGATGTTTATATGGTACGCATTATGAGAATGTATGTGCACATACCTTACAACATTTTTTAGTACATGGTGAATGTTATGCAAATTGATGTTCAATAGGCCATTACATAGAGTACTTGGTGAATATCATGCGACTTGATGTTCTAGAGGCCATTACTCACAATACTTGGTGAATATCTTGCAACTTGACATTTTGGAGGCCATTACTCAAAGAGTATTTCTTGAATATCATATGTTGATATTCTGGAGGCCAATACTCATGATATCAAATGTTATATCAAAATAAAGGATATCATATGTTGATATTCTGTAGATCATTACCTTATTGAGTACATGGTGAATATCAAGTGTTGATATTCTAGAGACCATTATTCAAAGTATTTGGTGAATATCATATGTTGATATTTTGGAGGCCACTACTCATGATATCAAATGGTGGATATCTTCTGATCAAAAATACCCTTTAAAATTTGTCATCCCCAATATTATCATTAGTGTAATATATTTATCATGTGTTTATCCTCCCTAGCTAAGAGGGAGTATTAATGTCTTGTAGCTTTAGTAGGATAAACATATGAATAATTATATATCAGATATAAGGTTACTATTATATGAGATAGATATATATATATATATATATATATATATAAATTTATTATTATAGTAATTATGTAATTAATGAATAGACATGTGCCCTGAAGGGACATGACTCTTCATAGCCTTATTCCCAATATAAATACAAGGTAGATTGTTTCATTTGAAACACACATGCCAAAGAGGTAATGCAACTACATTTGCAGCGATCCCAAGAATTAACAGATGAGTGCATTGATATACATGCATGTGGTAACAGAGACTAAGCCACAACTGGCAGACATGCACAGAGATTAGTTGATCATGGATCATCTAAGGTGTGTCACTAGATGTGACAAGACACAAGGTCAGTCAGAGTTGATGTGACAAGGATACAGGCTGAAGTAGTGGGACACAAAGACAAAGGCTACACCTAGGCTCACAAATGGACTAGTAGGGATACCGATCTAGACCTTACTAGTAGGTGTCTTGGGATTTCTGTGAGCAACTCGAGTATGAATTTCAAATTTGAAATTGAGTGGGATTTCATTTTGGGTAACTACACCTAGACACTGCAAAGTGTATAAAGGCACTCAAACTTCATTAGTGAAGAAGTTATTGTTGTTGCTACCAAGAGAGTAGGTATTGTTGTTCGTATGAAGAGGTGCAAACTAGTGAAGAACATAGTTGCAAAGTATAGTGTAACAATAGACAAATCATTCAGAACAACAAAGCAAAAGTGAGATTGAAGTGCTCACGAGGAAAGCAGAGAAAAGTAGAAGATTAGTGCATCTTCGAGAATATGCAACAGAGATCTACAAGGGAAGAGAGTGTTATTCATAGATCATTTACTTAGATTGCTTTCTTACCATTACATCTATTTGTAAGCTCTTAACAAAGCAAGCAAGCTTTTGTAAATCCTCTAACAAGGTGTCTCTCAAAAAGAGATTTCTAAATCCTCTAACCAAGTAGCTTTCACAAGCTTTAGTAATCCTAACAAGTTATAAACATTCCTAACAAAATATATTCTTAGAAGGAACAGTTGTGGCCTTTAACCAGGCAACCCTTTACATGCATTATAAGGGCTAGTGGGTATATTACTCCCACTGTGGTTTTCATCCTCTTATTGAGGATTTTCACATACAAAATCATTGTCACTTGATGTATGCATTTGTGTGTGAGTTTGTATGCTTTTACTTAACTATTTTTATTGTTGCATTACTAAGAGAACTAGTGTTAAGAATATACTCTATGATAGCTCAGTTTACCGTTAGAAAAGCTTGTACTGATTCACCCCTCTTTTCAGTACCGGTTGAGACCAACACATAGCAGTATCCTTGAAATCAGAACATGTCATGTTATGAAACTAAAAATAAAGACATAGTTCAGCCATCAATAAGATCCTTGGATCCCAAGTCAACCTGAGAGACACTATTGCATCTTCCTACTACATTACTCTGAACATAATTGCACCAATCCTCAAACAACGAAAAAATTTGTCATAATCCACAAAATACAAAGCACTCGTCGTATTAGCTCATAAATCCCAAATCAGCTTATCAACTTGATCTTGGGAGTAGAAATACATGTCAATCAATCCACCATCCTCCTGAATCAGCCAATTGACCAAGTGGATCACTCCACCAATGCCAAAAACATCTCCAATATACACAAAGTTCAGCTTATAAAACCACCATCTGTTGTTTCTATAAGATATGTTGGCATCAAGAATAGTATTGAGGGTACCATTATTCCAATGTATAGGAAAGAATTCTATCTCATGTGCACTATCTAACACATTCATATCTCTGCAACCATGAATAACTGAAATAGGGATAAAGATAAAGTCACCAATCAATAAATAGATTGTTGTCATATCATTAAATCTTAGTGTTAAATAGCTAGTTGGACTATAGAAGCCCTCAATATGCATTGAGGACAACTTTGAAATTTCTGTATCAAAACAAGTGTTATCAGTCAAATCTTCACCTCCATAAACAAAATCATCACGATCACATGAAATTTCAGAACTAGCATCACTCGGTTCATATGTATCCTCATGACAGTATGAAGCTATATAACTGCTAATATAAAAATCAGAATTATTGTGGTTCACTTCTTGTTGGTCCTTTAGGCCTTGTTTAGCATAGATTGTCTCATTTGGATAGGGAAAAGTCGAAATACCGTGTTCACCATTATTCTCAGCAAGGGTATGGATCCCTTCTACAATTTGTATGATCTCCTTGATTGTGGAATCATGTCTATCTTCCTTATTAGTGGCTTCCATAGAAATTTGATTTTCAACCCGGTATAATGAGTAGTGTTATACTTAATGGAAAAAAAGTTCATCTATTCTCTTCTTTATCATATGTATATTTGATAGCCATATCTCCATCTTTGAGCAACTTCAAGTAATTTGATACATATTTGTCAATGCCTTTTAAAGTGTGTAGATATGCACTATTAAACCCACTCACTATGTCATTTTCCTTTTCTTCAATTTGAACTTCCACAAAGTTTCTTCAAGGCTTTTATGGGTATTATGAAAATGCACCAAGGCTGCAACAACCATTTCATCCAAGACTTTAAACTTATCCTCCAAATTATATGCCCCGAGTTCCTTGATGGCCAAATCTCCATCTTTGAGCAACTTCAAGTAATTTGATACATCTTTGTCAATGCCTTTTTAAGTGTGTGTAGATATGTACTATTAAACCCACATGTCACTTTTCTTTTCTTCAATCTGAACTTCCACAAAGTTTCTTCAAGGCTTTTATGGGTATTATGAAAATGCACCAAGGCTGCAACAACCGTTTCATCCAAGACTTTAAACTCATCCTCCAAATTATCTGCCCTGAATTCCTCATCTAGACATAAAATTTCTAGTTGATCATTCAAATCAGCCCCTTTAGTGTCCTCATGGTCTAGCTCATGCTTACAATTTTGAACAACCCCTTGGTTGGAAGAAATTTCATCATCCATTGCACTATTTTAATATTTATTAGGAGTAGTTTCCTCCTCTAAATGTATGGCGTCATATGCTAATATGTCATGATATTCAAATAGTTCATTCTCATGAAAGGATTCATTTTCTACCTTTAAAATATAATATGTCATGATATTCAAATAGTTCATTCTCATGAAAGGATTCATTTTCTACCTTTAAAATATAATATGTCATGATATTCAAAGAGTTCATTCTCATGAAAGGATTCATTTTCTACCTTTAAAATATCTTGTAAATTAACATCCTCATAAAAAGGTTTGTCAATAACCACTTCCAAGTCACCAAATAAGAAGCTAGTATATTCCTCACCATTACCCATAGTTGATTCCATCTCTTTGCAAGCTTAGGTATCATTATGTTGGAGTTGAATTGTAGGACTCTTTAACTTCCTCAACACTGATCTGAATTTCTTGGGCTGACTCTTCTTCCTTGTTGTCCACACAAACGTCAAGTGACCAAGCATGCTAGCAAATGAAACAAAGCTGCTCTTTCCTCATTTGTTCCTTGCTCATTTTCAGAGATTCTGAAACCTGTATGCCCATTGATATCAGCTCATTGTTCCTCATGTGATCCTTGAACCTACTCAATCAATTCCTTCATGAGCTCATATGATGTGAGTGAGATTTCATATTGCCCTCTCCAAATTGTCAACAAACCTGATTGTAATTGTTTACATATATCATCATCCTCGTCTAATATTAAGGACATGATAGTTTTTATGCAAACTCTCACAATGTTTGGATGATGTTTTCTAAACTCACTTAAGAAACATTGAAACAGCTAAAGAATCATTCGTTTACAACTGAGATCCAACATGATGATAAAAAATGTGGGTTTTGCCATAAGCTCCAAGGTCATAACCTTCTAAACCAAGAGTGGGTCATTAAAATCATGTAATCCACATAAATTGTCCAAAATCAGTTGTAAGAACTTCTTCAATACGCTATCATTATAAGGTGTAATAGAAGTTGCTATTCGGATGATTTCACTAAGATAAGAAGCAACTAGTAGTCTCACATCTTTGCATGAGTGCTCCATTAACTTGTGTTGGACTTGCTGTCCTCCAACAAAATGGAGATAACAGTACAATGAATTTTAACTAAGTTTCGCTTATCTCTGAGATAATTCACTATTTAGTTGTATAAGATTGATGAACCAATCGTTCCCAATTTGCATAGTGCATCCTTTTTATTGAAGGCTTTCATCAAGTTCTTTTCGTTTTTCATTTTGTTAGCATATGCTTGATTTTTTAGGCCTTCATCATCCTTTTATGTGTTTTTGAGTGTTTGTTTAGTTGGGTTTAGTCTTTTTGTTTCCTTCAATCTCTTGCCTTCAATTTTCCCTTTGATTTGGCATATCTTAGGGCTTAATCGGAATTGTTAGTCAAAAGATATAACCATTTAAGTGCCCAAAAAGTGGACTCTCCAAGCTCAAGTGCATATTTAAAAACATTAATGTTATATTTTAATATTGAGTTGCACTTTTTTGAAAAATAGAACTTAAATTCACTTTATGTTATGTTTTAAAGTTACTTTATGACTTAAAATTTATCGCTTAAGTCATCATAGTGCACTTTATGTTATATTTTGATGTTGAATTGATTTTTAATATTTCACTTAAGTCACTTTATTACCTTAGTCTATTTTAATGTTGAGATTTACTTTAAATTTTTATTTTAAAACATTTAAGTGAATTGTTACTTTTTGAACATATTTGTACTTTATATGTAAAATATATAGTGTAAATATGATATTTGACCCCTTTAAGTGATATTTAATCAATAATCGATAATCAATTTGACATGTGCTAAATAGATTACTTAAGTGATGCAACTCAACAACATGTCTTTTCCTCTAACATGTTACATGTAAATACATCTAGAGAGTGAGATTTACCTCTTGCATGCAAACACAAATGCATCTAGAGAGTGAGATATACCTTGGATGCCCAAGTGCATGTTATTTCAAAAAGCATTTTTTAAAACATGCAATCACCCTCCAAGAGTGCAATTTGCATGTAAAGGCAAAAATAAAACATGCAATCACTCTTGGAGAGTGCATATTTGCTCTTTGGGTTGAAATAGTTAACTTGTGCAAACCAAAAGCACATTTTTAAAACACGTAATGGCACTTGGAGAGTGTAATTTGCCTTCCAAGAGTGTGATTTGCACTAAAAACCACAAATACATGCATAATTAAAACATACATTTGCATCTAGAGGGTGCGATTTTGGCTTTGAGAACATGTAAATGATCTCAAAGCCCATGTTTTTCCTCTTGAACTCCAAATACGTGACATGCTATTGCATCTCAAGACCCTGATTTTGCACTAAATGCTTGTTTGTTGACTTTTTAAAACTTGCATTTGCATCTCAAGAGTGTGATTTGGCTTGGTGCAAATGCCTTTGGAGACCCCAATTTTGCTTGCACTGTGACTTACATGCATCCATGTTGCATATTTCAAACATGTATTTGCTTGTGGACCCCAATTTGGCCTTCAACTTCAAAAACACCCATTTGCATGTTTTTCCTTGCATATTTAAAACATGTAAATGCCCTTGGAGAGTCTGATTTTTCTCTTGCACTCTAAAATGTGCATGCAAATGCATCTAGAGAACCTGTTTTTGCTTATAAGGTAAAAACATGACATGTAATGACATGAGGAGAACCCAATTTCGGTTGAAAACAAGACATATGCATTTGCGTTGCATATTTTAAACATGCATTTGTCTTTGGAGAACCGGAC
This sequence comes from Cupressus sempervirens, assembly GCA_028749045.1. Lineage (NCBI taxonomy): Eukaryota > Viridiplantae > Streptophyta > Pinopsida > Cupressales > Cupressaceae > Cupressus > Cupressus sempervirens. Next base: position 441,104,824 of record CM053787.1, on the reverse strand, counting down.
TTGCCGCTCCAATGCCAAAAACGTCCATGTAGAAGGTCATCTAAACCATGTTTTACCAAGAAGCTTGCATGTAAAGAACATTTGCAACAAGTTTCTTTGCCATTTCATGCACATGTAATGCAACTTGGAGAACCTAATTTTACCTTGGAAAGACATTTTCAACACAAAAATCACTTGGAGAAATGCAAGCTGCACTTTGGAAGACATTTGCAAGATCATTTGCATCATCTTGCACATGCATTTGCACCTACAAACCATGATTTAAAGCTAAGATTTGAATCTTTCAAATTCATTTGGTCATTACATGCAAACACAATTGTAGAACCTGATTTTGGAGAGAACAAGTTCATTCCAACTTCTTCTTCTTCCAAATTTTGCTCTTTGCTCTCCAAGTAAGTGCAAGAATCTGGTTTTGTTTGCATTTATTGCTTGTTTTGCTAATTTGTTGCATTTTTTGGCTCTTTATCATCCATTTGTTCAAATGCAACCCTAGATTTTTTTATCTTCATTTTGTGTCAAAGCAAGAGGTTTTGATCTATTTATTTTTGGTTTGTTCATGAAGAAAATGATGGAATTTTTCACCAAAAGAGTGCAAGTCTCCCCCATGCTTTCATCTACCATATTCCATCCATCTTCCAAATGCATCCAAATTCCATATCCCTAAACGTGTAATCACATTCTCTAAACCCGATTACATATTTACACCAAATAAAATGATGGATTTTTATCACATGTAATCCACCATCCTAAACCCGATTTTGGCCATTTTTACCCAAAATACAAGCTGTCTCATTCATTTCCATCCATCAAAAGTGTTCAATAAGTATCTAATCCATACTTCGAACACATATCTTTCATAGACCTAGCATTACAACTCAAATCTCAAAGTTTTCATGGACCTAATCATGTTGGAAGATGCTTCAACTCATTGAAATTTTCATGTTATGGCGAACTCTTCAAGTCAAAAAGGCGTTCTTCAAATCAAAAGGAGTAATTCATTTGGTCTCCATTTTCCCAATGGCTACCTGAGAACCTAAGTTCATGTGGAATGCACCAAGCACTTCGTTTCAAAAAAAAAAAAATTCAATCAAAGATGTTGATGTGGAAATTGCTCTGAGAAGGTTTCTCCAAGTGTCAGAAGTTCCAGAGGGTGTAAATCTGACAAAGGAGAATTCACGACTAGATCACATCGAGTTTTCAAAATACAATTGGCAATTCATCAAAGAAAATGCAGTGAAGCGGCAAACAAGAACTCCCAATTCCTCAACCATTCACGATTGCACCATCAATTACAGGGCCTTCGCTAATAATATATAGGATCGATTCATTCAAAATCAACAGGTTCAACATTTTATTTAAGTGTTTTTCAATTTTGTAGTTGCAGAAGATGAATTGCATGTAATTCGATTACATGTCCTCATGACATGTAATCTAATATATCTTCTCACCTAGTTTGACTAGGTAAATGTGGTTAAGGTCCTCCCACCTTTTTCTCCTTCTTTCTCTCACTTCTTTTTCCTATAGGAGTGCCCCTCTCATTCTAAAAATCATCATTTATTGTATGCAAGAATGCTCTAAAGAATTGTGAAAGCATAACTTTGATTGTGTAGTATTGTTTTGAAGAAAAATGAATACAAAGAAGCAGTTGGAGCTGAAACATTGATTGAGAGCAATTGTGATAGTGCACATTAGAAGCTTTGACTATAATTTGCGTATGTTATTTTTGATTCATGTTGTTACTGTATGTTTAAATAATTGAGCATAACGAGCTAAGAAGCAATCAGAGCTGAAGCTTTGACTGAGAGCAATTGTAGTGATACATAGTCTAGAAGCTTGACTGTAGCTTGTAGTACTATCTCAATTCATAAAAATAGTTAGAATTCCCTGCTTCTGGAAGTCTTTACTTCCTAATGGTAGAGGTTATTCTTATAGAATAGATTAAAACGGGACTTAGAGTGTAATATCCTCCCCTGATTTGAACTTTGACTTGCAGAAATTTAACTTAAGGAATATTGTCAAACACTTTGTATGCAAACTCATAAAGCTGATTTCCTCAATAAATTGCTTTCCAATGAGTAGATTTACGAACAACTATGAAGTGACATTAAAATGCATAATACACATCATAACATTTTCACAAACACTTGGCACACATTCAATAGTATATGAAAAATCTGGAAACTCTTTCAATCTGCTAATAAAGGGTGATTTTTAAATGTAGATGTGCACTTACAGCTGCCTTAAAGGCTGCAACAACTATTCAAACTTGTATTCAACAATTATTATGCAAAATATCAAAATTTGACAGAAGAAACCTGAAATTAGTTGCCGTAGTATTTTGCAGATGTAGTCGGTCAGCCCTCCAAACTTCTAATCAGCCGGAAAAACAAGTAAACTTGATACCAACACTGTTCACGCCGTACTGTAGCAAAATACTGTTCATGCCAACTGTAGCAAAATACTGTTCATGCGGCACTATAGCAATAACTAACTTCAGATCTGCACCTCAAACCCTTGTAAATTTCTTTATGCAAACGCCCCAAATGAAACCCAGTGTGTTTCCTGAAGTGAAAACACCCTTGATCCTCCTGACTGTGTCTTCCAACAGCGAAGAGAATGCTAGTAAAGAGGGATTCCGTCCTCCAAACCCGATAATCAGATATCCAGCAACATAACATTAATCTTCATCCAAGCATACAAAAAAAAAAAAAGCTCTTCCATTTCTTTTATAGTGTTCTCACAAGAGCTCAATCCTTCGTTTTCTCAATGTGGGATAAAACATAACTCCCTTTATGTATCTTATGTCTCCAATGTGTTATAAAAATAAAGGGAACTCTTTTAATTTAAATATTTCCCACAAACTATAGTCTATGCATTAATAAAGTTAAATATTTAAATTTAACTTTATAAAATGGCTTTATCAATGCATAACAAATCTTATCAATGATAAATAAGTCTTCCTGTCGATTTTAAACAATTACCATCGACATACCACTGTGACTGAATGTCCGGCCATGTCCAAGATGACTTACTATAAATAGTAAGTATGCCCAAAGTTGCCTCAGAACCCCTCAGAAAGACCTGCAACTGAAACTGTCTAGGCCAAATGGCCTCTAAGCCCCTTTAATGTCCTAGTTAGCCTACGGGACTGTGGGGAAATAGGCTAACGACAACATCATGCTATGAATGCTAGAAAGGGGACATTACAGTCCGCCCTTCCCAAAATTGCTTGTCCTCAAGTAATTTCAGCTCTGGATGCTGCAATATCTGCTCATTTTCCCAAGTAGCATCTTCGACAGGTAGGTTCCTCCACTTCACTAAATACTCCTTGATAGTCCTCCTGCGAAGCACCCTCTCCCTAGAGTCAAATATGGCCTCAAGAACCAAGATAAGCTTCCCCTCATCATCAAGAGGTGGCAATACTACTGAAGGCACCACATTGTGACCCAATGCCTTCTTAAGGCGTGACACATGGAACACATTATGCACTTTACTGTCTGCAGGCAACTCCAACTCATAAGCTACTTCGCCCACTCTCCTGATTACTTTGAACGGTCCATAGTAGCGTGGTTTCAATTTCTCTGCTCCACTCTTCTTGAGAGAGAATTGTCTATACGGCTGTAACATGAGGTACACCATATCTCCCACCTCAAAAGACCTCTCAACCCTGTGCTGATCAGCATATTGCCTCTGCTGATTTTGTGCCTTTTGCAAATTTTCCTTCAAGGATCGCATAATGTCCTGACACTCCTGCAAAGTATCCTTGGCCTTAGGCACCTTGCTGTCCCCAAATAACAAATCCAAAAAATTAGGAGCATCATACCCGTACAGTGCCATAAAAGGAGACATTTGAATAGACATATGGAAAGAGGTATTATAGCAGTACTCCCCTAGATGTAGCCACTTCACCCAAGCCTTCTGCTCTCTTGCAATGTAGTTTCGAAGGTAGCCCTCAACCCATTTGTTCACTATCTCTGTCTGCCCATCAGTTTGGGGGTGGTAGCTAGTACTTGGAGTGAGCTCTGTTCCACATAACCTGAACAACTCCTGCCAAAAGTGGCTCATAAATCTGCTATCTCTGTCACTGACTATGCTCCGTGGTATCCCATGTAGTCTGAATACCTCTCGAAAAAATAGTTCTGCTGTTTGTGCTACTGAATATGTAGACGAAATTGCAAAGAAATGTGCAAATTTCATCAATCTGTCTATCACAACAAAGATACAATCCCGACCCTGTGCCTTGGGGAGGGCTGTGATAAAATCCATGGAAATGCTATCCCACTTCTTCTCTGGTATGGGTAGGGGCTGTAGTAAACCACCCAGAAAAGAATGTTCCTGTTTGTTCTGCTGACACACAGGGCATTCCCTAACAAACTGAAGCACCTCTGATTTGAGTCCTTTCCAAGTGAAGCGCTCTCTCACTTGCCGATATGTCTTAAAGAATCCGGGATGTCCTGCCATTGGTGAATCATGAAATGCCCTCAAAATCTTCTGCTTCATAGCAGACCCGGGTACTAAATAAATCCTTTCCTTGTAAATGATCAAATCATTTACGACAGTGTATCGACTATCTTGAATAGCTCCCTCAATAATGCTAGATGCCCAACTATCCTTAGCATATTCTGCCAAGATCATCTCTCTCCAATCATCCATGACTATCCCAACAGCAAGCAAATGAGGCCTTCTAGATAAAGCATCTGCAACAATATTTTTCTTCCCTTTGACATAGGCTATGTCAATGTCGAAATCATAGGCCTGTAATTTACTCACCCATTTCTGTTGCCTGTCATTAAGGTCCTTCTGTCCAAGGAAATGTTTCAAGCTATTATGATCTGTTTTTACTGTGAATCGACTTCCCACTAAGTACTGCCTGAACTTAGCTAGCGCGTGCATGATTGCTAGCATCTCTTTGTCGTAGATGTTGTAGGTTCTCTCCACACCTCATAATTTTCTACTCTCATATGCGATGGGATGTTTGTCTTGCATGAGAATAGCTCCTATGCTCTCTCCCGAGGCATCACACTACAACTCAAAAGGCCTGGTGAAATCTGGAATGGCTAAAACAGGACATGTACTCATCAGCTCCTTAAACCTGTCAAAACAATCCTGAGCCCTCTCTAACCACTTGAAACTATCTTTCCGTGTCAAATCTGTAAGTGGTGCTGCTATCTGTGAAAATCCCTTCACAAATCTGCGGTAGAACCCACAAAGCCCAAGAAATCCCTTGAGTTGTGAAGTGTTCCTCGGTGGTGGCCAATCCAGAATGGCCCTGATCTTGTCTAGGTCAACCCGAACACTTCCTGCACTAATAATATGCCCTAGATAGAGCAACTCTGTCATCCCAAACTCACATTTACTCATCTTGGCATATAATGACTCCCTCTCTAGAATACTGAGCACTGTATCAATATGCTTCAAATGTTCCTCCCAAGTACGGCTGTATATCAGTATATCATCAAAAAATATCAACACAAACTTCCTCAACTGATTTCTGAACACTCTATTCATACAGGACTGGAAAGTGGCAAGGGCATTTGTCAACCCAAAGGGCATGACTAAGAACTCAAAATGTCGATAGTGGCATCTAAAAGCTGTCTTCTCCACATCCACCTCTCTAACCCGTATCTGATGGTAGCCGGATCTCAAATCAATCTTGGAGAAGTAGCATGCACCATGCAATTCATCAATAAGCTCATCGATGCGCGGGATAGGGTATCGGTTCTTGATTGTCTTCTTGTTTAGCTCCCTATAATCAATGCACATCCTCATTGTACCATCCTTCTTCTTCACCAATACTACTGACGAAGCGAAAGGACTTTTGCTTGGCCGTATGTGCCCCATGTCAATCAACTCCTTAATTGCCTTTTCTATTTCATCCTTATATCTCTTCGGATGGCGGTAAGGTGTGATGATAACTGGCTTAGCCCCTTCCTCTAATTCAATAACATGATCGATTCCCCTATCCGGGGGTCTCCCTAGAGGTATCTCACCAAACACCTTAGTATGTTTGGTTATTATTTTTTGTACATCAGGTGGATACTCTAGTTTATGCTGCTCTGTCATCTCAGGCATTACTCTAAACTCTACTGCCCACTGCACCTGATCATGTCTAAAGAAACTCTACATCCGCTTGAGTGACAGCACTCGAAGTCTCCCATCTGAAAAACCTTTGAGCACTATCTTCTTACCATTTGCCTCAAACCTCATTTCCATTTTCTCAAGGTTAAATGTAAACTCTACCAGAGACTTCATCCAGTTCATCCCAAGCACCATATCCTAATCACTAATGTTGACCACAAAGAAATCTCCTGTCATGTCATAATCTCCCAAACGAAGCTGCAAGTTGGAGATTTTCTTGGTACATTCAATTTTGAAGCCATCGGCAACCATCACCTTAAATCCCCTATGCTCCTCTGTATGTAGCCCTCTGCGTGTCACAAACTTCTCATCAATGAAGTTATGTGTCGCCCCTATATCAATGAGTGCCACAACTCTCTGTCCATCCAAGGTTCCCCTAACTCTGAAAGTGACGGCCTCCTGTATACTTGACAACTGAGCTATCGTGCTATCACCGCGTGCTTCCTCCTGTGAAGAACTATCATCATCTCCATCTGATTCGGACGACTGCTCTGAATCTCCATCTACTGACTCTTCGGCTGAAAAGTACTCCATCTGCTTAGCTTTTGCTTTCAATGGACACTTATGTGACAAATCCCAAGGCTCCTTGCAATGAAAACAAAGCTTCTTCTTCCTGAGATCATTAAGTGTCTCATTGTCCAACCTCTTACTTTCCTCCTTAGTTGGCTGAACCTCTTTATGAAAAGATTTCCTGTCCTTATCTTTCCTTGAAGGGAAACTCTTTACCTGGAATTTATTTTTTGAAGATGAAGAGGAATCCATGTCACGAGCTTTCTTAATGGCTTCCTGCAAAGTGGGAGGGTTGAGAGCTTTAATCCACCCTCTCAACGGATCAGCTAACCCATCCATAAATAGAACTAGTATCCCCATTCAGATACATCTGTTACTAACACTGCAAGTTTCTGAAACTCTGAAATGTATGTTTCCAATGATCCCCACTGTTTAAGCTAAGCTAACTCCTTGAAATGGAGTTCTGGATCCTTCCTATCAAAACGTTCAATCAGCCTCTCTGTAAACTCCACATATGAGGTAATGTGTGCATGTCCCATAGTGACCATACCATGATGCCACCACTCGTGTGCTAACCCATCCAGATGAATTGCTGCATACTTAATAGCTTCTTCCTCGGGCATAGGGTTCAATTGAAAGTATGTGTCAAGCTTTTGAACCCAAGCTCTTGCTGTAGACTTTCCTGAGCCATCATAATATGGTAACTCAAGTTTTCCTACTTTCTTCCATAGCTCATAGCTCTGGTTCCTGTCATGTCCACGTGGCATATGTTTCATCCGCACATCCATATACTCCCTAAAGGTAATTGCAACAGTAAAATCTGGCCCTCCGGCTTCCCAATCTCTCCTCAACTGGTCCTGTATATCAGTAACCTGGGGCTCTAGTACGAGCTGCTCTGGAGCTCTAGGAGGAAATGTAGGAATCATGGACCTTGAACTCACTGTCCTAGCTCACTGGGGTGCATGACCGAAATTGTTCCCAAATTGTTCATCTCCATTATGTGTCCCATCCTGATCATTTCCATTCTGATTGTTACCATTCTGATTATTTCCTCCACCCATGTTAGCATTCAACCCCATTTGACGAGCCATCATCTGCATCATAAGATCCAATCTCTGATTCTGTTCCTGTGCCCTTTGTTCTGCTACTCGCTGACCCTGTACCAAGGTCTCTAATAACTATAAGAATCTTTCCTCTCCAAGCTCTGGACCGGCATTCCCGCCTCCACCTTATCTTGTATTCCTGTCATCTCGGTCACCCATATTGCTGGCTTGATCAAAGAATACCTCTGTTGTGTCTGTATGACTGGATTCTATACCCCCCTGTACAGATGAACTAGACTGTTTGCTTTGCAGGTCTGAACTCCTACTTTGTCTTGCTCTGGTATTGCGAAAATTATAAGGCCCCTGTCGCATGCTCAAACATAAATGCTCTGCTTTGCAGGTCTGAACTCCTACTTTGTCTTGCTCTGGTATTGCGGAAATTATAAAGCCCCTGTCACATGCTCAAACATAAATGCGGAAATTTTAGTGTTTTGACATTTCATCAAACACTTTCCCCTCTATCCGCCAGTTCCAAATTTCCTATAAGACCTCCACAGGCTGGCAGGACTTATAGCTCTGATACCACTGTAATATTCTCCCCTGATTTGAACTTTGACTTGCAGAAATTTAACTTAAGGAATATTGTCAAACACTTTGTATGCAAACTCATAAAGCTGATTTCCTCAATAAATTGCTTTCCAATGAGTAGATTTATGAATAACTATGAAGTGACATTAAAATGCATAATACACATCATAACATTTTCACAAACACTTGGCACACATTCAAGAGTATATGAAAAATCTGGAAACTCTTTCAATCTGCTAATAAAGGGTGATTTTTAAATGTAGATGTGCACTTACAGCTGCCTTAAAGGCTGCAACAACTATTCAGACTTGTATCAACAATTATTATGCAAAATATCAAAATTTGACAGAAGAAACCTGGAATTAGTTGCCGTAGTATTTTGCAGATGTAGTCGGCCAGCCCTCCAAACTCCTAATCAGCCGGAAAAACAAGTAAACTTGATACCAACACTGTTCACGCCGTACTGTAGCAAAATACTGTTCATGCCGACTGTAGCAAAATACTGTTCATGCGGCACTATAGCAATAACTAACTTCAGATCTGCACCTCAAACCCTTGTAAATTTCTTTATGCAAACGCCCCAAATGAAACCCAGTGTGTTTCCTGAAGTGAAAACACCCTTGATCCTCCTGACTGTGTCTTCCAACAGCGAAGAGAATGCTAGCAAAGAGGGATTCCGTCCTCCAAGCCCGATAATCAGATATCCAGCAACATAGCATTAATCTTCATCCAAGCGTACAAAAAAAAAAAGCTCTTTCATTTCTTTTATAGTGTTCTCACAAGAGCTCAATCCTTCGTTTTCTCAATGTGGGATAAAACATAACTCCCTTTATGTACCTTATGTCTCCAATGTGTTATAAAAATAAAGGGAACTCTTTTAATTTAAATATTTCCCACAAACTATAGTCTATGAATTAATAAAGTTAAATATTTAAATTTAACTTTATAAAATGGCTTTATCAATGCATAACAAATCTTATCAATGATAAATAAGTCTTCCTGTCGATTTTAAACAATTACCATCGACATACCACTGTGACTGAATGTCCGGCCATGTCCAAGATGACTTACTATAAATAGTAAGTATGCCCAAAGTTGCCTCAGAACCCCTCAGAAAGACCTGCAACTGAAACTGTCTAGGCCAAATGGCCTCTAAGCCCCTTTAATGTCCTAGTTAGCCTACGAGACTGTGGGGAAATAGGCTAACGACAACATCATGCTATGAATGCTAGAAAGGGGACATTACATAGAGCCAAATTGATTTGCTTTCAATCAGCCTTTGAGTTGGTGTTGATTTATCAGTATCATCGTTTCCATTTATTAGATAGAAGTGCAGTTAGAGATTTCATCTTTTCCATTACTCACTCCAAACTTCAAAGAGAATTTCAGGATCACTACTCTCCCAACAGCTTGAAAAGGGGTATGTCTCCAAAAATGCCTTCCAAATTTGGGAGTCATCACCAAGTTTTTAAAAATATTTGGGACAAGGAGGGAGTATTTTGTTCCCATCCCTGTATTCCCAAGACTTTCCCAATCAAGGGATTAGTTTATTAGGAATATTGGGTTATACTTCCTTCTATTATTGTTCAAACTCTAAAGTGCTCTTAAGTATATGGGTTCAAGCTTTTAGTAGCTTTCCATGTACTTGATAAGTACTAAATGGATGCATAACTAGCAAATGTTTTGGATTTTACTTAGGTTTTACAAACTTCAAACATCTCCTTTTTAAAAGCTATATGATTTGAAAGGGCCCGCAAGGCCAATTGTGTTAATGTAGAAAATTCTTAGTGGACTATATTTTGCACATGAGCTATTGCTGTGAGGCTTCTTGTTGGATGGTGTGCATTTTGACAGTGTCAACATTATTTTGGACCATTAATGTGATGGAGAATAAGATCAATGATAATAAGAGGAAAAACATCTTAAAAGACAATCTGATAATGTCATTTTAATATTTGTAAAGCCCATTCTAGAGCTATTCTTACAATTGTGAACCATGATGTTAAGATCTCTATTAACAATTTAACTGTCTTACAGGATGTAAGCAATTAGTTGGATACTCCTGATGTGAATGTACGTTGATCTCAACAATCTAACCCCTCAATGGTATTGTGTGGTCCACACTAAAAAACTGCCTGGATTTAGTCCCTTTTTGGGCTGTACCGAGAAGATGAGTTCATGACCAAAACATGGTTGTTTGACCATTTAAACCTCTTTGCCTAGCCTTTTGTTAAGTAGCGCAATGAATATGACATAACTGAGTCTATAAATGAACTGTAACAAAATTTAAAACAAGTTGTTTAAAGCCTCATTTGAATATTGTGAGAAATGACGTTGGGGTTTAGAAAAGTAAAACCATAAAGAAATCAATTAAGGCTGTGATAGCATTTGGAATGTGTTAACAACACTTTTATAACCCTACATTGAGTAAGATAACCTTATTTTGATGGCATTTAATATTGGACTGTGTTTTCAATTGGATTTGGAACAACAATGTTTCTGTTCAGTAAAATAGTCTATCTCCTTAATATGGTGTTACATTTTATTGGGTTAAGCCAATTGTTCAAAGATTTATTTGGAAGTTGAGTTATGATATTGTGTTTTAGAAGACCACGAAGAAATCCCTTGAGGCTGTGATAGCATTTGCCCTGTGTTATCACAAGTTTAATAGCCTTACATTGGTTAAGATAGGTTTTCTTTATTTGCATTAATTATCGGACTGTTTTTTCAAATGTATTTCAATTTTAGAACTATAATGTTCCTATTAACTGCGTTAAGCTAGTCCTCTTATTATTGTGTTACTTTATATTGGGTTGAGATATAACATCAACAACATGTTGTGCTGCATTTATAATGAACTGTGACAGGATGCTAAAAGTCATACATGGGTGTCATGTGTTGTGCTATGAGAACAATATGCATTACCTGTGGTTTTGTACTTCAAATTTTTCCATTCTACTATTAAGGGATTGGCATCTAGTTGCTGTTGTGACTACTCATCCCATTGTCAAGACAGTTCCACCCTGTTAAGTTGGATTTTCCTCCCAACCTCCATGTACTAGTTCTCAACTGTTACCTATACTGATGTGATAAGATAAGTCAATAAATACTAAGCAATTATGGGATTGTTATAATTGTTACCCTTGAGCTCCAAGTTTCATACATACAGTCATATTTGACTCTTTGTCAATCATCTCCCAAATGAAGGAGATCCAGAGTGCCTAGTGAATTGCAATTTCCTTCATTAACAACCAAGTGCGCAGTTTTCTTACCCACCTTATCGTATTTTCAGTATTCCCTATTTCAATACACCAAGTTGATGCTTTTGTTACTAAAATCCTCGAACAGTCATAGTTTCTTGTTTGTCCTTGTTTTATGTGCTATTCAGGACTGGAGCTAGAGCAGGAGAATTGAGTTTGCACACTTATCATAATGAACAGCATAACAATCATCTCTCTATCATCAGAAAACCACAGATGCGGACTCTAAACCATCCCCTGTGCACTCTTTAGTTACCTTGCAGCCTCATTTCTTATGGAAAATAACTAGTCATGCCTCAAGGGAAAATGTGATGACTACAGCTAATTTATAGGTCACCCACTAGGATTCCACTTTCAGTGGAGATACCACCACCACGATCCCTGAATCTTGCTTTCCAATTGTTGACTGGGATTATAAGGACACCCACATTACACCAACTTTAAAAATCTGCAAGAATGTCTCTGGCGATCATCTTTGGGTCTTAGGGACTGGTTGAAGAGATGTTTCCTTAAATTTTAACAGTTTGACTCCTATTGTTCAGATCACTAGACTTTATCATCTCTTGTTTTTCATCTACTGTCATCTATAGTTACCAAAATCATTACAGCAGTCATCCACAAGGACTTCAGTTTGCCCTTGCATGTCTCTTCCCTACAATACTATATTGAATTTCCAAAAATATTCTTTCTGGTTCACTAGTAGACTTCGGACAACAAATTGGTTTCCATTTAGTTTAAATTGGCAGTTCCTTTCTCTCATCATACTATCACATAGCCCTGCAATTCTTAGAAAGAAATCACTCTTTATATGTCCCTAACTGAAGTTGACATAAGGAGCCATCCATATTAATTGTTTTGGCATCATTAATGGTTATAACCCATTATCATGTTTGGGATAAAAATTAAATAACACTTTTTAATTGTATATGCTGGTTATTGTTCATGTTGAATAGTGGATTCACTAACAACATGATCATCATTTGAATTTATCAACATTAAATAAACAATGTAGTGATTGAATTAGGGCTAATGTCATCTTACTCTATTGCATGCTTTAATTTATATCTTATTCCTGAACTCAAACTGATATAGATTGGTGTATATATTTTTGCAAGATTTGAACAACATGCATTCAAACCCCAAATATATCCTTATATTTATCCTTTATGATACAGATTAAATATAATTGCTCTATGGTGGTGCAATCCAGTGCAAAAGTCTTTAATCACTATACAACATTGGAAAACTCTGGATTGTCTACTTACTTTGTAAACACTTGTTATTGTTCATATTGAATATTACATTCTCTACCCCTATCTATCAAACTTGAAATTGGAAAAATGTAAATATTAAATCTTGTGATTGAAAATGGGTAATGTTATGTTGCTGTGTTGCATTTTTTACAGTACAAATATAGCATTGCAATTGAAATAAATTAATGGATATATTGTTGCAAGGTTCAACCCAAAACATTCAAACCCTTGATATGTTATATTTTATGTTTCCAGTTAGATCTTGGAACTCTTGAGTCTTCGCTATATGGGGGCGTACCCCAAAACAACAGTCCTTATTCACTATACAACATATAAAGACTTCAGTTTCTACTTGCTTGATCTAATCCTTAACTTGGAGCAATTTGAAAATTAGCCAAGCTTTTACATGTAAAGACTCTTAATAACCCTCATAATCTTTTAATAAGCTTTTGTGAGCAATGGTGTGTTCAATAGTCCTGCCTGCACTAAATAATGGATCTAAGATTCTAATCCTCTCATCGTGGAGTTTTAGGATTTCAGATAACTCTCACATATCTTAGCCTCCTCACTTGGTTGAACGTATTAACAAATGTCATAAATGTCTCCAATTGTAGGAGAATAGTAATTATCATAGAGAATCCCCTTGGACAATAAATGATACCTTAACTTCAAATTTCCCATCAACCACCATACAGCAACTAAAACTATACTTGATCATTACTAGAGTCATTCACTCTCTTCAATTGAACCAACAAATTTCTCAGAAGCGTCCTTAGAAAATATTAGTTGCATCAGAGGCACCCTCACTAATAAGAGGAGGAGATGCAATAGAGATAGTGCATTCACTCTTTCGGAATGTGTTACAATGCATCCACCACTGGAGTGAGCTCTAAGGACAAAGCAAGAAGTTTGAAATTTATCTTTAAGCTCCAGCAGGGCCATACTCTCGTTGCGTTTGTGATATACTGAGTCACATCCCAAACCATAAAGGGCTGGTAGGTCAAGTGGCAGAGCACTCAAGCATACCGAAGGTATTAGGATTTGCCGGGTCACAAAAAAATAACATATTTCCAAGACATCGTAAAATGTTTTTGGCGAGGGGGACCTTGTTCAATTTTCATCAATTCTATCAAATACAATGAAAACGAACTTTATGCTCAAATCTAAACTCTGCAACAAGGCAGATACAATATAATTGTCAGACAGAGCAAAATTACTACATTTACTTGGCAATATTTACAAAAGACAATCTTTTGCTAGCAAAGAAAACATATAAACTCAATGCAAGGAACAAAAAACTTATCCCTACCTTTAACGTGAAATTAACGAACCAAGCTCGAACACGGCCGTGGAATTCCGTAGTAGTATCAAGTGGCAGCCGTCCTCTATCGAGATCCCTCAACAAGTAAAACACATCATTCAGCACCTCAATTCCATCCAGATCCAGAGTGGCATCCACGTATGACGTGCCCCGGGCAGACAAACTTCCGCTCTGCGAATTAACCACCCCAATTGCCCTTCCCCTGTACCCAATCCCAACCCTCAGATAATCATAATCCAAGCCAAAGTAGTCCCTATTTTTCACCTTGATGGTCATGCCCATGCTTATGTTCATGTACAGGTGCGGTATAATTGAGCCAGATTTATCAGCAGTCTGGAAGGCGATATTCTGGAGATTTAAGCGGACAACTTCCATATGCGGCTGAGATGGCCAAAAGAAATAGATGCCCACGCAGATGATAATGGCAGCGAAGATGAAGAGCGCGCCATAGCCAAGGAAGCGGCGACGGCGTCCTACAGCAGGGTCGTACGGAGCCGGGGGCAGAACCACATAGTATGAAGAGTCTGCAGGGTATCCATAGGCGTAAGCTCCTTCAGCCGGGGCCGTGGCATTGCCGGCCCTTCCTCTCTGAGTATTTGGGCGGGTCATCTTCATTTCCCCTCTTTCTCCCTGGAAGTGAGATTTATACAGCTGATTAGGGAGTCTATTTGAACGTGCTAGTGCTGAAATTCCTACCTACCCTTCAGGTAGCCCGAAAAGCAGCTTCCTCCAAATTGCAGTTGCCCAGGAAAGAGGGGTTTAGCGCGAAAATGACAGGAGATCAGTTTGTTGCCAGGTGGCAGTTGGTGTCTGGTCCGCGTAAAATATTATGTGAAGTTTGGAAAAAATGTTGGACGCCAGTACAGTCATTCAAGTTTGGTAGAAAGGAATCCATGACAAACCCTTGAATATGTACGTAAAAGCGACATTTTTTGTTTGGAAGAGACCTTTAAACTCTTTTGGTAAAAAGAGCAATGACGGGAAACAACCCAAGTTTTCCCTTTTGTTTATGTCTTTTTGTAATGGAGAGTTTTCGGATTTAATTGTGTAGTATTTAGTCAAATTTATTAATTCTATTTTTATTTTTGCATGCAAACTTTTCTTATATGAGATTGAGTGTAAGATTTAGCATTCATTGCATTTAGGCAATGTATAGAATTAAAGTATTAGGTCTTTTAGGAGGTTACCTATCTCAATACCACTCTCACTCAAGCATGAGTTTTGTTCATGATTATGTTCATTTCGTTTGCTAACCCATCTGCAAAATCTTCAACAAGTGGTATATCTTATGAACAATTAATTGCAAAGCCCTTTGAGCTCATCAATTGATAAGTAGAGAGATTTTCCACAACAAGTCAAATTAAGGTATTCTTATCAAGACTCGACAATGTAGATTTTGAGTTCAACTTGTGGTTAAGCACACCCGAGTTCAAGAAATACTGGACTGGGTGACCTTTTGAAGAATTTTCTATCAAATTTTGATTAAATATTCTCCAAGGTAGAATTGTAACAATCCCTTATTGTGTTGGAGTCTTGCTTTCAGCAATATTTGATTTTCGAATAGCTCATTTTGAATCATTCAACATCACTAGCAAGGTCGGGGTCTATAAACCAAAAGTATATCTTAATTGTACATCTTAAATTATTTTTACATTGTGGAAATATTTTATTTTTAATTTAATAATTTAAGATAAATTAATTTCAATGATTGAAAGATTTAGGATATTTTGTTTGAAAATGAACTTAAATTTTAAATAAATGTATATTTTAGTATTAAAGATGAAGAATATTGTGATATAGGTGACTAAAATTCAAATTTTGATATATATATTAAACAAACATAATATGATGTTTGAATTCTCATTATAAGTTGGAATTATTTATCTATGCCTTGATCTTTTTATGCAATTTCAACACCTTTAGGCTTTTATAATTAATTATGACATTAATTCGTGCTAACTATCACTTCAATGGCATTGTAATAATGATATTAACATACATAGGCCTCCATTCTAATAACTATAGAATGGTACTGCACAAGTAATGATAAAAAAATAGCAAAGTGATAGAGTGACAAAGGGTTTAGCAACGTATGGGATT
This sequence comes from Cupressus sempervirens, assembly GCA_028749045.1. Taxonomy (NCBI): domain Eukaryota; kingdom Viridiplantae; phylum Streptophyta; class Pinopsida; order Cupressales; family Cupressaceae; genus Cupressus; species Cupressus sempervirens. The sequence continues at coordinate 441,088,611 of CM053787.1, read as the reverse complement.
TAGTTATGGCAATGGCAATCAATCTCGAAGGCCTTTCAATCAAAGTGTATCATCTTAAAAAGGAAGCACCTATTAAATTGGGGGCTCTTAAGATTTTTAGCTTCTCTTTGGTGATCTTCTAGATTTTGGTTTGCCTCTTTTGATCAAGGTAAGTCATTTCATTTCCTTGTTGTTACATTTCAAATATGATCCATGGAATAGATTTTCTTATCATTTCATTTACATTAATTTGTATACTTGCTTTACATTTTCAAGACATGTCTTTAAAGGCAATCTCAATTCACATTTACATTATTTAATTCCTTATCTCTTAAGGATGGGAGGTAACAAAACCCAAGTAATTTCTTCATCCCAAAAGGGTTTCACATATTGGTACATTCATATGTGCTAGTCAATTTCCACTTTGGTGTGGAGGGATCTTGGTTTTCCTCCCTACACCAATGTAATGGTGGATACCACACCACATAGCAACAATTTTTACCTTTCCATTTTGGTGAACCTTCCTCTTTCATGTTTATATCTTTTGATGTAGTAGTTGCATTCATTGGTTCACCTCATTACATTTTGGTGAACCCAATAACTTACATTCCATTTTATTTTATTTTGTGTTATATTATCTTCCTGGGCTATAAATATTTGTATATTATTGTACACATTTGTACTTATATCTAGATCACTTTCATTACATTTAGATCTTGGTACTATCATTGTATATCTTTGGGTAATTAGATCTCTCTTTATATTGTATGCATTTTTCATAGCATTGTTAGATCTTTTCTTTGCATTGATTTCTTCTTCTATCATGCATTGGGATCTCATTCATCTATTAGTATTTGCATGAGCCTTTTCACTTTGAGTCCTACCTATAATATTATGATTAGAAGAAGTTGTAGACTCACGAGTTCTTTGATCCCGAGTCCTCTTTCTTTCCCAAGAATCTTGATGATGCCAATATGCTTCCTCATGATCCCAATCTTAGCACATTAAAATAACTCTTCTCGTTCTTCCTATGATGAGGATGAAACTTAAGAGTTCCTCCTTCACAACTCGAAAAAATTACCACAAATTTTTTTTAAATGGAAAATTGGTTACTGAGGAGAATCATAATCCTAATTCAAATTTTGTTTTAGTGAGTATAAGAAATCTTATTCATAACATTAAAGATGTCATTAACATATTGAGTGGCACCTCTCATCTTACCTAGTGTGATTACAAACCTCTCTCTCAAGTTTCTCAATATCTAGGTCATATTTCTCCCCCTACAAATGTTGAGCCTTCTTTATAAAATTTCGTTCCTATTTATAGTATTCCTACTCATGTGTTACCTATCATTCCTACTTCCATTCAAATTTCTAACCCTATGGGTTTTTGTAATCCCACTATTCTAACAAGTGTTCCTAGTGTGTATTTTCCATCATCTATGTCTTCTTATCACAATGTTTCATTTTACATACTCTAATCCTCCTCTTGTTACTTTACAATGATCAACACTTCAACCAACATTCCTTATGCTTCATATTAATTTCCTACATCATCTAATGTCTCTTTTCCTATCATATCTTCCATTGATTCAAATATTAATAGTCCATCCCAAACTATTTCTTCCTTGTAATAATAGTTGGCTTCCTTGACTTAATATAAATTTAATGTTCCCACAAGTGACATTGCTAATCTTTTAGATATTATTTGAGTTGTTCTACCTCCTAATATGGAAATTCTTTTCCTTGAGACATATAATGATAAATATGACCATGTTACTCACGTCAATACATTCTAAACCTTGTGTAGTGACTTTGCTTACAACTACAGGTTTATGACAAAGTTATTCACTATAATTTTTAGAGAAAAAACATTGCAGTGGTATTATTTACTCACTTATTTTATTGACTCCTTGTAAAAACTTTCCAATTCTTTCATTCAACAATTTAAAAACAATATTGGTCCCAAAAATTCTTTCACTAATTTAATGCATTGTAAATAAAGTGTTAAAAAAAGAGTTGGTGACTATATTGGTAGATTCAAACATTGTTATTCTCATATTTATTATCCTTTTCATGATTTTTTCAAAAGACAAAGTAGCAAGAGGGTGTTGAGAATATGCATTAACAACAACTAGCACATTGTCAGCAGATGGAAATCAACCACATTCTTGCCTATATCAAAAACATTACTAGAGTAAGAGTACTTAAAAAATTTAGAACTAACTAAATTAATATAATAGTTCAAGTAAAAACCAGTCCTCACAAGACCATTACTGTGCCACATTGGGTTATTACCCATTATCAAAATAATCAATTTTTTAGAGCTTGAGGGTAGGCAACTGTCTTTAAACAAAAAATACACATGCACATTGCAACTAAAAGTTTTCACCTTCATGCATCCTCTTGGAGAGGAGGGTAGTAGTCCATTATTTCTTGAGGAACTAGAAGATATCCTTGTAACCATCATCCTTGTTTAGTTTTTCACTAATAACCCATTCCTGCAGTAAGCAAAGAGTCACCAAGAAAGTGTGCATCACCTTAATGGAAAAGCTTTTGGTGATCTTAATAAATTCCTAATCCTAACAAACTCCTTTCTCAACCCATGGATACTATCATCCATCTCCATTAGATGCTTGTTGAAACTTCCCACCAATCCAACATAGTTTATCTCAGTGGTATCCAAGTCATTTTCCTCCTTGTCATTGACCTACAAGGGGGAGTTTCTCATAGGAGTAAGGGAAGGGTTTTGGGTAGGTATAAATGCAAGCGGTGGGAAAAGGGTCTCAAAGTTGTAGCTTCATTCAGATTGATTCAATCTGATATACAATATTGTTATTGGTAAATCATCATTTTCTATATATACTTATCCATGTTAAATAATATATGTTATTGTATATAATACATACACACACACATATATATTATAGTATATAATATAAATATTATATTATATTATATATACACATATTATTATTTATGTTAATATAATATTATTAAGTGATGATTACACCATAGAGACATGTCTCTTCATGAGACATGTCTTCTCCTCTCATATTTATATGAGGTCCAAATCTACATTTAGAACATATCAATTACAATGGTCAATTTAGTACATTTGCAGAAAAGATACAAGTTACTTAACATGGTATCAGAGCCAACTGCAAATGTAATAAAGAATAGCCATAGAGTAATACAATGTGAGAAAGGAACATACAAAAAAGATGGGATTCATTACCGAAGAAAAATTCATTATTCAATTCAAACACACATATTAAACTTGGCCAAATAAATCCCAAAATTTAAGACAGCCCCTGGATTATCTTTCCGCGGTCATTGTGCAGGTTACTAGAGTTTTGAGTAAATATGGTCATAGGATGTAGAGTGGTGCAGTTTGCTAATTGACACAGCCAAGGATGAATGCGGTCACCAGATGGAGTATTTACAGTCTATGATTGACTGCTACATGCAAAGACTCCAAATTTTGGAAAGTCATTGTAGTATTAATGTGGAATGAATGACCATCAAGGAGAGATGTAATGAGTTAGAGTTGCTACTATCTTGTGCTAAATTAATTAACCACACTCAATTAAACTATCGATAGGAAAATAATTTTCATTTCTAGAAGCATAGCCATTGTATGATCTATGTATGTTGTTGGGTTATGTATTTATCTTATGGATATGGGGGCCAGTGGTTGACACAATCACTAGTGTGATACAAATGTTTGAGCATTACTACCAAGGCTCAAATGTGATATTTAAATTATAATTTTTAGACAACTAAGAACCAATGTGGAGTCTACAAAATTAGAGCCATGTACAATATTATATGATAAATTAATTTGAATGTTATTAATAGAATTGGGGAATTGTCTACTATCATCTATGAATCACAATACATTGTAATCCAGAAGGTTTTCTTTGGCAGTCATATGAGAGTGATAGTACATTGTAATGAAAGGGGATGAAAGTAGATCACAACATTACAGATCTCTATTTCTCGCCCCCTACTTTCTTCATATTGACAAGCATGTGGCCGCTATGTAGACCACATATTGGAATTTTATAGTGAGGGATCCAAGATGTATAAAGGAAAATAAAATAGAAAACTTTGATACCTTTGTGCTATTGTAACTCCCAAAATTCTTCCCCAATGTTTGCATAACAAAGTTGACATATGGTGTACAAATTCTTCAATCTAGAGATGTTCTAGAGGAAAGAATTAGTGTTTTTTGTATATTGTATTATTGACCAATTAGGAGAATTTTTTTTTGGGGTGCACAAATATCTCAATATAAATTGGGTTGTATGTTCCTTGTCCCCAATTTCAAAATGGGGCTCAAGAACTCAAGAACTATAAAAAAACAACCTATTTCCACATCATATCTTGTGCTCGTGTATGTCACATTGTGAAATTAAGGAGGAGCATCTTCATATTTGAAGCTCCAATGTGCCACACAATTACCACACTCATATATTGCCTCTTGGCCGAAATGACTAGATACAACCATGTGCGATTTAATATCAGAAATTGAATGGGTGATGGTTTTCTTCATATGATTTGAACTATTTTCCTTCTTTCTTTCCTAAATGAAATATTTGCAGTCAACTCATGTGTTGTTCAGAGTGGACCACAAACATGTATAAGGAGTGAATGCATTGAAGGTAATAAAATGCCTATTTATGAACAAGAGACTCATTACTAACTTCAGCGATGATACAAGTCACATGTGAGAGGGACCTACCACCAATGAAATGGAGAAATGTTTACCCTCTACACTACACAAGGGTTCAAAGGAATAGTATGTAAGGATCAAGCACCAAGTACATAACCATGATTACTATCAAATGAAATAATAGATTTGAATGAAGAGACTCGTGGAAGAATATATATTAAGATGCAATAGAGAAAAGTAGAGGGCAATTCAATATTGATAAGAGAGAGGGTGATGACATTAATATTTTAACTATATAGGATAAAGGTGACATACTCCTACATAAACAACAATCTCTCTACACTCATTCATATGCCACGATGGAATGTAATTTATTAAATACGATATGCAAAATGGGAGAAAATAATGAGCATGGCACTCACAATGTAAGAAAAGAACATAATATGATAGTATATTGTATCCTCCACAATATAAAACGGAAATGATATGTGACATGACATATCCCTTGGAAAGATGACAAAGTGCAAAACAAATTTATAAGGGATTGACTATACTACATGTTTGAGTTCCCATGCGACATAGAGAAGTTATCAAGGAAAAGGAAGAGAGTAAATAAAGTAAAATGAATTAAGAAACAATTAAGAGTTATCAAAGATAAAATATGCAAGTCAAATTTATTATTGGGTGATATTTTACCTTGAGTCTAACTTATTGCATGATAAGAAAAGAAGAAAAGGGAATCCATGTCAATTTTATAGAAGGAAGATAATCACATTGAACTCAAGATAAGGAGAGAGATAAGTATTTTCAAATCATTATACTTTGCAAACTATTGTATTTATTTTTGTAGTGTCTCTTTTATTCATATTTCTATATGTACTATAACAGTTATTTTCCTTGATCTTTTCATCTGAGAATGTTATTGCAGGAGGAGAGATTGAGAGGGAGACTAACATGTTATTAGAGGCAACCTTGAAAGAGAGGGAGAAGACTGAGGATGTTATTCAATTAACCTTCAGTGATCTTGGTCTTATTGATTGAGAGGGAGTAATTGATAGCATAATTTTAGTAATAAGGAAGGAAGTATGAAATGGGAATGTTAATTCAGTGAATAAGAATATACATTTACTATCAAAATAAGATATTCATATTAACTATGACCTTAAACAAATCAAGACTGAAAACTTTATTTCAATTAATACAAAAGGTGTTAAGCACCATGGCCCACCTTTTGAGAGAAAACTTACTAAGGAGAGGGGTCATCACAATGGTAGCTAAGATAGGAAATATATGATTCAATTGAACAACATTTTGTCAATAGGGTACATATACACTAAGATCACTTATAGAATGCGAGATTACTCCTAAGGCAAATTAGTAGAAATTTTCTGACTCCGTAAAGTTAAATGAGTGGAAATTATACATTGCATGAGGAATAATAATAATCAATGTTTCATTCCCACTTAAACCATCTTTAAAAGGGGAAGATGTCGGGGAAGGGGCATCATCAGAGTTTCAAATCTAAATCATCATTTGATTTGATGCATATGGACTTTCATTAAAGTATCTTGTATCAAGGATGTGTAGATAAGTATTCTTCTCTTTTACATTCATCTACTTATTGTAGTCTCTCTCCTATTTGTATTCTATACATACTAAGAGACTTATTTGCCTTGATCTTTTCTTTCTTTCCTTTTTTCTGAGGACGTTCTTACAGGAAAGAAGGTTGGTACTTTACACATGCTAACAAAACATTGTGTGGACTCAATCTTATGATAGTAGCTTGAAAGAGGCTATGATCTAAAATACAAATTAAGGCTCTTAAAGAGAATATTCTTGATGATGATTAAGAGGGAGTCTAACACTTCTTCAAAGGCAATATAAGAGTTTATAAGGTTGACATTCAAAGGGAGTCTAAAAATACATGGTGTGACTGCATGATTTTAAAATGGGCCTAACCCTATATACATCATGAGGAAGTAACAACTTGTCACCAGAAAGACAAAAGATTAATATCAGATTCAGAGGGAGTTCAACAAACATCCTTAGGCAAAGAGAGCTTTAAGGGAGTAACTAAAGGAACTAACTTCCTAGGATCATTGTCCAAAGGGAGAATTTTGAGGTGCAATCCTTTGTAAATGGTATATTCTCTATAAGGAGAAGTTTGAAGTGAAATTCCTTGTAATGCATTCTTCTCAATGAGAGAGAATTAAGGTGAAAGCCTTTGTACCACCCTCTGACTTGGTTCATGGTAGTTACTATTTTGCATATGATATGTAATGAAAGGTGATGATCTTTCATGTGTGTATGGTTACTATTGTAAGGTGACAACCTTATTAATATTTTCACCTATCTCTTAGATACACTACATTAATTTACACCACCTAAATGTGTTGGATGTCTAGGAGCAAGTTGTTATCATGGTTCTTTAGGCATAATTTTTTGGACACCGTTATAACCAAATCATCATGGTTCTTTGAGCCATATTTTGTCGGACACCAACATAAAAAAACTTATCATGGTTCTTTGGGTCAGATGTTTCCAAACACCATGATATTCAACTTGTTATGGTTCTTTGGGGTGGATCTTGTCGAACACCATGACATAGTTACTATTATAGACCACACTTAAGGTGGTGTTTAAGCTTATATTAAAGTTATGGAAATTGTTTCAATTGTGTTTTATGAAAGGTGAGAAGTTTAGCTTCATAGCGAATTCAATATCATACTAAGATGATATCTCTTCATATACTTGAGAGCATAATGTGTTCTACAAATCCTCCCTAGCTAAGAGGGAGTGTTAAAGTTGTAGCTTCAATCGAACTGATTCGATCTAATATTCATTATTGTTATTGGAAAATCATCATTTCCTATATATGCTTATCCATGTTAAATAATATGTATTATTGTATATAATACATATATTATTGTATATAATACATATATTATAGTATATAATGTACATATACATACATACATATGCGCACGCACGCCCACGCACGCGCGCGTGCGCACACACACACACACATCAACTATTGAGTCAACTTAGCTATCTAGCTCATATACCTACGATGCTACTACTTAAGAAACCAGCTATGGATCCATATCTTTTGTTGGGTGGTCACCTAGTGGGTTTGGGTCATCTGTTGCCCTACTATTCTAAAGGGGGGCTACTAATGCTGGACCGACAACTATATATATAGTTCCTTTGGTGATGTGCTAACTTGTAACTATGATGCTTCTATCTTAGCTACTGGTCCTACTAGCAGTGCTTCAACAACGTGTGGTTCAACAGGATCTAGAACTAGCTCAGATGCTACTAGAAGAGATGTTGGTTCATCAAGATGCTTTTATATATATATATATATATATATATATATATATATATATATATATTTATACATATTAATACATATTATTAATTATGCAAATATAATATTATTAAGTGATGATTACACCATAGAGACATCTCTCTTCATGAGACATGTCTCTTGTCTCCTCTTATATTTATATGATATCCAAATTTGCATTTGGAACATATCAATTACAATGTCCATGTTAATACATTTGCATAAAAGTTTTAGGTTAGTTAACAAGGGGAACGAGGGGGGTCTCTCTAACCACCTATGGGGGAGAAACATCCTTGCTCTTCAAATCTAGTAGAATTGGCTTTTTTAATGGCTTGTTTGCATCTTTCCTTACCCAACCTGTTGGATCTACGAGCACCAGGAGTCTCAACATAGTCATAAGAGTTGATACTAAAAACATGTTTTTTCCCTTTTGGGGAGAACTAGACACAATAGGGAGACTAATAAATCATTTTCTCTTAGTATCCCTTGACTCCAAAAGGGAAGGGGTTTTACCTTTCCAGTTGGTTCTAGGGTATTTTTTCCTATTGGTACCAACTTGGTGATGCAAGAGCATCCTAGGGAAGTCAATAATCATGTATGCATGGGCTCCATGCTTGAGTTTGTGAAGTTATGATTCATGTGGTTGGGGATGTGTTTGAGGCATATTGGGGAACCTTTCCTTAAGTGCACGTGATGTTTGGAGTCATCATCTTGGAGTTAGAGCCATTTTAGTGGTTGGTGGTAATGTGTTCCTATTTACTAGTACACCTTTGGAGATTGTATTTGTGAGTTTTGATGTAAGGGATTTGGTGTGTGCATTCTTGGATTTTTATAGTTGGTTGGCACATGGACCTATGTCTAAGTGTGTGTATTCTTATGTGGTATTATAAGTTAGTTATGCATTCTAAACTTGGGCTATGTCTTAAGTATTTAATTTTATGTCATGTATTTAATATATGTTGCAAGCTGACTTGTGGCTTGAAGGATATATTTAATGTGGGTGTTTTTAATAAATGTAATAGCAATAGGCTAACATGTGGTTGTGGGTGTATTTAAGGAGGGATTGGGTAGTATTGTAGGCATAATTTTGGGGGAATTCAAGTGGAAGAAGAGGAGTAGCTAAGATAGCAAAGTTTGAGTAGAGCTAGTAGCTAAGTGTGGCTTGGGAAACAAGAAAATTTCTTGGTGGCTTGTGAGCACGAGTTGAGATTCTTCTTGGATTTCTCTACTAGGTAATGGATTTGGGCTAGTTATTGGTTTAGATCTTGCGAGATCTTGCTGAACTTTTATTGTAATTGTTGATGCATCTGGTCATAACCTAGAAGGCCTTACAATTGGGCATGTTGGATGAAAATCTTATTACGAGAATTGGCATTGTGTGGATCTAAATCTATGTTATTATTTATATTCTATTTTTTGGATGTTTGTTGGGGGCTAGGACATCTCCTTTGGGGACTCTCCTGCCTTGCACTGTGTTAGGTGGTATCAAAGCGAAGGTTGGATTTAGTTGATTTATTGCTTTGGATTTGTGAAGATCTTGGAAGATGCCTCCAAGGCAATTGGACCCTATGGCGATTAAAAATATTTGTGATGTTGTGGAAGTAAGGATCTTAGAGAAGATTAAAGCAGAATTTAGATCTAAGATAGCGTTGATGAAGAGTGATATGATCGCTGATATTATGTGTTAAAGGTGGTGTACCTCAACATAAGGGTACCAAAGATGGTTATGAGGAAGCTACTAAAGACTTTGAGGTTACTAGATCAAGTGGTGAAGGTAGAATTGATTAAGTTGAGAGCTCTAGATCTTCAATGTCATCTTTTTGATGATATCTTATTTGTGAAAAATGAAGTCAAAATGAGCAAGTTACAACAAAAGAAATATAGGTAGGTCAAAAAAGAGATGGAGGGGCAAAATAAAAAATCACCGGCTTGGGATATGTGCCAAAAATCACCGAGAAGCATGCCCATAGTATTAAAAACACCTCAAGAAGCATGTCATTTTATTACCAAAAACTATTTCAGGAACTATGCAAGTTCCATACCAAAATTGCCTCAGGAAGTGTGTCAATTTTGCACTACAAACCATCTTTATTTTTGTGCCAAAAAAATTGATTTCTATACAAGAAAATCTCAATTTTCTTGTTAAAACATCTTAATTTTGGTACCAAAAAAATATTGATTTTTGTGCTGAAAACCTTGATTTTTTAAACAAAAGATCCTAATTTTTGTGCCAAAAAAAAATCATCACCTTGAAAAACATGTCCAATTTGGGAGTAATTTTTTCTTTAGATTCCAACTGTGTCCAAATTGGACAAATTTTATATGAAAATAGGGATTTTTGGGTGCTCTGCGCTTAATGGTGATATTCGTTTGGGCTCAAAGTGACCCAAAAATCAATGACCCCCCAGATTAAAAAAAAAAAAAAAGTTCGGAAGAACTAAAATCCTCTAAAAAAAAGGACAAAAATAAAATCCAAGCCAAACCTCTGATAAATAGAATAGGGCATGAAGATCTAGAACTCTAATACTATGTTGAAGTTGATGAAAGATCAACCCTATAGCTCCCAAGAATCACCTAAATGCAAACACCTCTCACAGAAAGAGAGAAGCAAAAGTTATGGAGGCTGGAATTCTCAGATCCACAAATGAGACATTCTTGATGAGAAAAATGATAATTTTTTATTATCAAAAGAAAATTAATGTGTTAATTAGAAAGAGAGATCGTCCTTATAAAGGAGATCAAAAATCTAATAGGTAACTAACCTAAGTTGCATGATAATAATTAATAAAAGAATTAATTATTATATGCCCAAAGTTTAGCTTAAGTAAACTAGAGATAATAAGTGACTTAATAATTAAATCAATATGATTTAATTAATAAGAAAATACTTTAAACACATGCCTATGATGAAATTTAGCCTTTGATCAACTTGGAGTTTATTTGTGTGGTTGGTTTAAAAATATCTTTCTATTTCTAGTTATATTTTTCTAATCTACCATTTTGTACTTGGGATCAAGGCCCCTACCCTACTTATTTAATTAAAAATATGTAAAATAACTATGCATAATACTAGGATATATATATATATATATATATATATATATATATATATATATATATATATATATATATATATATATATATATATATATATATATATATATATATATATATATATATATATATATATATATATATATATATATATATATATATATATATATATGATCAACTAGAAACATATTATGTTTACATATACCAAGGCCCTCATGTTCTTTAACTCGATACATAATTCAATCATATAGTTTTGTAAAGGTGTAGAAGAAAGTGCTACAAAATCTTTAAATATATATTGAGAGAAAACATGAAAGGATCTATTAAAAAATGTAATGCTTGTGGACATCAAAAAGTTGTCTATATATTATTATGATACATAGAAAAATTACAAGATCTACTGAGGGCAATTGGAATGTGAAATATAAGGACCACATAATTCTTTTCTATGAGCAATAATATAGTAATAAATGAATGTACATGAAGATAATTTATACGATATATAATAATCATGAGTTAATTCAAACTATCATTTTTCTCTATCAATCAAGGCATCACCAAATGTTTGCATTAAATTGTTGTCATCATTATGTAAGAATAACATGAAGACAAAAATGTTCTCGTAATGTCCCGCTAGGGAACCCAAGAGAAAATAACCTATAATGTCACTAAGTATGCTAAACATTTTATTTTGGAAGATTAAAACAATGAAGAGATAACAAAGCAGAATCAATAGCTCACATACATACATAAGCAATGCAATAGAAGCTACATCTCTCAAGGGTTCTATGACATTGAATCACACACATAAGTTTAACTAAGATAAAATTTGATAAATAAACAAAGTCCATGTCAAAGAATAACTACATGTACAAAGTCACATGAAAGAATATACAAGTACATAAGATGTCACATGGCATAACTAGAATCCATACTCATCATCTACACAAGTCACATGGTATAAAATGCTAAAATAATATACATCATGATAAGATGAAACATCTCATAGGATCTCAAATAACTAAAGTACAAAATGCTAGAATATGGCCATAGAACATAATCACAAGACAAGAAGAATTGAACAACTACACAAGGTACATCTAGTTGTCATATCTCAATGGTATAAGAAACACTGCCACCTAACCTTGTGGAACCTAAATGACCCACTCCCATCGTACTAAGGAGATAATCTCAAGTCCCAAATGGATAACAATCTAAAAGTCATAACAAGAATCTAGGTCAAGGTATCCTAATAGCAATCTATCTCAAAGGTACCATTAATACAAATAACATCTAATCCCAGAGGCAACAAAGACATGTAGGAGACCTAATATGCATGTGGGCAAGTGTCATCACATGAGTCAACTCCAAGGTTACCTTGGCAGTCTCTCAAGACCTTGGCCACCTAGTGACTCTATGTGACATTAGCATCCTTTCTTACAAGACATACTAACAAGGCAAGGTCATAACCAAGCATCCTCTCTACTCCCATCCTAGCCTGCACTAGTACTCAAGGCATGGGTGAGGTAACACATTGACTCTTTTTAATTCATTTTAACCCCATTAATGAAAATTGTATTACTGATTAATACAACTTACAATGGGTTACCCAGGTAGCCCCTTTAGGGCTTTGGCCTCCATTACAAGCCACTTACCAACATACATATAGATATCCTACCCTAAACTCATAAAATTATATCTCATAAAATCATAATAACCACATCATTCCTATACTAGCAACTAGAAAGCATCAATAGATAATCGATAAAACCTCATAGTTTATACTTGTTAGTGTAAATAATTAATTACTATTTATACATTACTTAAGTTTACTTAGGTTAATGTATCATTATATTAGTTGTCATGTAGACACCTAGGAGTATGCGTAGTCATATGAGTTGTCTTGTTGACAATATAGGAGTTTGCATATTCAACTGAGTTGTCATGTAGACAACACAATTGTTTGCACTCTAATTGAGCACATGGTGTCTACACCATCTTTTTACAAGATACACCTATGTAAGCTTATCATCTCATCATCACACAAACTCCTGTGCTCAATGGAGGATAATCTAGTCTTGGTGGACATGAGCTTAGTTATGGGGCTTATCACTTTGCTAACTCCTAGTCATTCTAGCGACCTTTATATATAGGCACTTCTAGTGTGTATTCAATCAATTATTCATTCTCACATTGTTATTATGATCATACATTGTTGGTCCATATTGTGCTAAGTTTTTGAGCTTCTTCATCTTGGTGTCATTTTTCCCTAAGGCAAATTCTTACATGGTATTAGAGCTGAGGGAGCTTCATTTCATAGTCACTGGAGACCATTTTTGCTTTACCTCTTGGAGGATCATGATTCAGATCCAGAGTATCTGCAGCTATTGGGAGCATCTAGAGCCAAAGCGGATCTCACCATTGCATTCAAAGCGTCGATTCGGTGAATTTTGACTATAAATTTTCCTACCCTAGGCCATAGTCAAATTTGAGTCAATTTTTTTTTGGAAAGCAGAACCCGAAGGCCTGATTTGCGAAATTGGTATGATCTTTTCAAATCTGTGCATTTAACTTTCAAATCTATATTTTTTATTTCCATCTCTACATTTTTTAAATCTACAATTTTTTTTCCAAAAAAAATTGGCCATTAGGCCTGTAGGAGGGCATTTATTTTAGATAAACTGGGTGGTCAAATCCTGGCAGCCCGCTACCGGTATATTCTTTGAAATATTCCTCATAACTGGCAGTTACAATCCAACATAACTAGTCATCTTCACATCATAATCTAGCACATCCAATAAACCACGGTGAACACACACCAACTAGCATACTGCACACAAGACACCAGCGACGTTAAGTCATTTTAATAACCGACGACCCTTTTCTTTTAATCACCTTGGCATCCAACACTATGGTGCATGTGGGAATGAGTTCCCACACCACCACCCAACAACTCTACCGATGCTCACACCAAGCTCCACTCTACCCCGCTTGCCGAGCTTTGCTCCACTGGTCTTGCCACAACGAGATACGTCCACTCCACGCAACTACCACATCTGCTCCACACAACACATCCATGAGGTTCCACATGGCACGTCCATGCAGCTCCAATGTCCATGGGGCATATGTCAGCTCCAACTCAGCCTACACATGTCTACAACATGGTGCCCCTTTCAATAGTGACATATCAAATCCCAATCACCAAACACATCAGCACACAGTTGATAGCTTGTACAACGCAGTCATTTGACACGTCACTATCTGTACTACCATGTTAGTCTACCTGGTTAGATTTTTTACTGACATCATCATTTTATGAGCTTAAAATTGGTAGTCATTTGATCATCACCAGTAGGCCATATTACACTACTATGATGGCCATTTGGATTTCAAATTTAACATAGAAGTTTCTTGAGTAGACCCCTCACCATATGTAGTTTTGATTTGACAGTTCAACTTTGGGAGGCCATATCTCAATCATTCAGACTCCAAATTAGGTGCAATTTTTTTTTAAGGCTAGAATTTCCTAAATTTTTTAGTGTTGTTATTTTTTGGTTTTAGTGCACGAATTTGTCAAAAAAATTAGTTTTTGGTGATTGTACCTATCCAATCCTATATTTTACAACTTTAACTACTCTGCACAAGTTCATTTGGACACATAATTAGGTTCTATTTTTTTGAAAGTGCATAATTTTTCATCTACTTTCCAAATATGCAATCAGATTATAGGCTTGTGTGGACATAAATACCACTTTTAAAATAGGTCCTTTTTTGCATTGTATTGCTTCGATCAAACTTCAAAATTGTTGTACATCTGAGCTAAATTGATGAGTATGATATTTGAACTCCAAGAGAAGGTTGTAAATAGAAAAATCAAAAGTCCACTTAGGCCTAAATTGGCAAGTGGCTATTGTAATTGCACTAAGTATAAAGTACCAAAATCATTCATTTGGGGGGGGAGGGGGGGTGTCTCTTGGTGTTGCGTTCCTCTTTTCTTGCTATTATCTTTCTTTTGTTGCATTATGGGAAACCTTAAGATTCCAAAATTAACACCACATAACTATGCCACATGGTCAATTAAAAAATGGTGTAAATTAATGAATGAAGAAGTTTCTTACTATGCAAATGGATCTTTTCCAAAACCAACAGGTGATCAAATATGTCAAAGTGAAATTCATGCTTGGGAAAAAATAGATAGGAAAGCCCTAAGACTCATTAGGTTAGGGGTTGATGATGAGATCCTCTATCAGATCATAAAATATAACACATCCAAGGAAACTTGGAATGCCCTTAAAAATCTATATGGAAAAGTGACTGAGGAGGATGTCTACAAGATTGAAGATGAGCTTATCTCCCTAGATCCTAAGAGCTTTGATTCTATCCATGATTTTATCATTAAGGTGAATGAATTGAGAACAAAACTTAATGATTGTGGTGTTGGTGTTTGAAAATGTTACTCGTTTCCAATTACACTGATGAGAACAAAACACATCTAGGGGCAACTAACTCCCATTTTCAACATGCTCATTCAGACACCAAGCCAACTATAAGGCATGACCCTTCTTCTTCTTTAGGCTTTGCAAAACCTAGGCGGGTGGACCTACAAATTCTTTATATGGTACCAGTTATCAAAGCATACATTGAATCTGGTGTAAAGCAGATGAAAACCCCTAAATCTTCTATACTTAACCAAGAATCACAAGCATGAAATAGCTAAGAACATAACTCATGAAACTGGCAAGCTAAGTGTGGGTTAACATTGAATAGCTTTCAACATAAAAGGGAAAAGTGATTTAATTATGTTCATGATAGCAAGACCCAAGTATGAGCAACATAACTTAATGATCCTTTCTCTGACCAGTGCCTTATCCATTGGGCAATTTCATGAATTATAACCATACATCTTCTGGAAATCTGTGACATAATTCCTACATCAAGATCCCTGATCTATCCTTCACTTTGTGAATAGACATCTGCTACAGAATGAATCTCATACTCAGAACATCCTATCATGAAATCTGCAAACCTTGTGATAAACACCAAGCAATTACATGGTTCTTTGTTCCATCTACAAGACATTTTAACCACATACATTCCAAAACAAAATGCAAACTAATTCATGTTCTTTGATCACAAATTAGAAGAAATAACAGATCCATAATCAAGAGACAAGATTCAGACTGAACTTAAACCTTTGATGTGCTTTATTTGTTTTCTTTGAAACCAAATACATGAAAGATATACAGAAATGACTCATGAAATCATCTAACGGGCAAGAGCTATCTGCATAAAACATAAATGCTGCTCAATACAAAAGAGAAATGCTGGGTGTGTGGCTTTCACAGCCTGAGCAGAGCTCTAGGAACTGAAAAAATGAAAAACCAATCAACAACCTATTTCAGAGAAGAAGAAAGAATATGTACGGAGAGGGAAATTCTCGGATTGAATTTGCAGTTGACAAGTGTACCCTCAGAATTCCTTCCCAAGATAACTAAAAGCTTCTCTCTACCTTCTCTCCATAGCTAAAAATCAAATCCTTTCATTTTGGCTAATAAAATATCTCAAAATGTAATGATGAAAGGATGTAATTGATTCTTAATACTAAAATGAATTCACCGTAAAAGTGAAAATCCAGTTCAATGTAACTACTAGAATGTAAGAAAACTGCTTAAGGATGATTTTCTTCACATTCGGGTTCCAAAAGGTCTTCAAAATTGCCCTGTAACTGATTCAGATGCTCAAAGATTAAATCTGATTGTTATGTTGCCAATACCTCAAATTTCACAAACTGTCCTATAACTTAAACCAGGAAGCACCTGTGTAAAAACAAACTCCAGATTTGGAAAGTTCATGTTTTCCTAGTTCCAACGGTATATTGGAGTGCCCAATTTGATTAAAAATTGCCCCAGA
Source organism: Cupressus sempervirens (assembly GCA_028749045.1). Classification (NCBI taxonomy): domain Eukaryota; kingdom Viridiplantae; phylum Streptophyta; class Pinopsida; order Cupressales; family Cupressaceae; genus Cupressus; species Cupressus sempervirens. The sequence goes on along the minus strand of CM053787.1, from coordinate 441,071,642 downwards.
TATGGCCGTTTCAAAATTAGGCCTCTGTTATGTGGTTTGAACCATATTTTGCAAAAATTAAAACCTTTTATATAGTTTAAACTATATTAAAGTTTCAAACATTATTTAAATGGGAGAAAAAATAAAATATTTAAATTTGAAATTTCTCAAATTCTCCACCATTTTCTATCCGAGTCAAACTTGGTTGACCGACCTTGACACATGGCATATTCTGATTCGCTCCTTCCATGCACAGTTGTTAGACACCTTCGACTGGGTGCCACGTGTCATCACCAGATTCATCCATCTCATGGCCATGTCACTGGTTGCCATGTCATCATTGCCACATCATAGTCGCTATGTCGTTGTAACATGTCAGCATTTGCCACATCATCAGCAACATAGTGACCTCGTGACACGTGTCATCCTCGAACATATCAACACCTTGGGAAGCGTGCCACATCAAGAAGCATTTGCCACATGTCACCTTCTGGTTCACTGCTCCATATCCAAGTGGGACCCATGTGCTCATTTTAACTTTTAGCCGGATTTGAAATTTTTCGGCAAGTCGCCAAGTCGCTAGCCAAATTTTATGAGATTTTCCAGCAAGCGCCATAGCGACTTGCCAAATTTTTGACTTTTTTGGCTGCTTGTAATCTGCTGATGTCATCGACCCTTGGACTGCGTCTCTGTTCAAAATTTATTATTTATCACCAACTGGCTGGCTGGACCCACCTACACATGCACTTGGCTTCAAAAGCCACTATCTTATTAACATTGAACTTATTGAGTGCATTAGTATTTAAACTATAAAATATTTCCTCACCCAACCAATGTGGGATAAATCGTTTTGACTGGTTTCCTCTGTTAATGGCGTCTTCTCTGCTGAAAATGCGGACGCTTCATTGATATTGAATGCGTGGGGACTTTCTTCTGGTTAGTGCAGACCTTTGTCTTTGCAACTGACTCGTCTTTGCCTTTAAACACCTGGAGAGTCAGCGCTGGGTTTGTTTCAACGTGTTTGGTCTTGTATCCTTGCTGTCGGCTTCAACGTGGAGTGTCTACTCTACTTTAGTTGGCGCCTTTCTCTTATTACTGGTTGCCTTCTATTTGAATGCTGACTCCCCTGTTTTAAGATGCAGTTGCCTCATTTTTCACTTAGACTAGTTGTACGTGGAGCCTCTCTTGCTGCAAGACATCACTCACCTGCAACTCCTCTTAGTTCACTGCAGGTTGTTTTTTCCTCAACGTGGATTGCCTTTGTCTTCTTGCGTGGCGTTGACTCTGCCCTTCTCTGTTTAAAATGCACTAATCTCCCTTTATACTTGCATGATGTCTTCTTTGCTAGCATGTAGCATCCATTTCATTGCGTGAGTGCCCTGCTTCTATGGATGCTTGATCTCAAACATGGACCTACCCTTTCCTTTTGCACGACTTCTTTAAACTTGGGTGCTCTGCTGCTGCTTGCCATGAAAAAGTTGTTGCCTCCTCTTATTTCTGTTTTGAAAATAATGTTTTCAATTTTTAACAGCAAAATCTTCATTTTAATTTAGTTTTTTATATTTTTTAATAGCTGCGGCTTCCTCCATTTCCAACATGGAGCATTCTTCTTAATGAGCTATGAAACTTAAAAGCTAATATTTTTCAAACCCATATTTTATAAAGCTCTTGGACTCTCCCAATACATGATCCTTTATTTTATTTTATTCTTTGCACAACTCCTCATTGTGCCTTCCTTAGTAACTTATAACCTTTAATAAAGTTTCCAATTTTTTGCAAATGATACGGCAATTCCTCAATATAGAGCGTAGGGATTTAATTTTTCATACTAGCTTGTAATCTTTTCCAAGCCATTCATTGATGCTCACCTATGAAGAAATGAAGATGATGTCTGAGGATATTAGAGGCTTCAAAAAACTTTCACATGTTCTTTAACATCTCATGTATCTATTTTGATTATTAAATTGAGTATCACTTCTTGCCTGCAAACTGTGAATTTGTATCTGGAGGCCCGCCAACTGGGCTTAAAAACTAACTCAATCAAATAGTCAGGCCACAAAAATTGTCAGGAGTGTTCAATCCTACACACTCTATCATATTGCAAATTTTCAGCCCAAGATGAACTCTCAGTCAAGAGATTTTAATTGCTGAACATCCATACTTCAATTACCCTACAGGCAAACAATGTTAAAAAAAACATAAACTGGGCTCAGGTTTGGCATTATAAACTGAGTTATTGATCACTTGGGGTTCTAAAAACTAGGGTATAAGTTCTTTGCCATGGAGAGAATATAATTCCATGTTTTGGGCTCATGACAAATCACAGGGCACATTTGGCGAATTTCCGAAAATAGGCACTTGGAAATTTTAACTGAGAAATGTGTCAAAAAGTAATTTTTAGCAAATGTACAAACATATGAAAGTATGCAAATGGATTTGTCATGACTTGAGAATCAGCATACTTGAAGGATTTTTAGGAGACAACACAATGATATAATCTATTTAGGCTCACCAATCACAGGATCAAAGTTATAACGTGTCGAACAGGGATGTGAATCAATCTGGATACCTTAGCCATAACAAAACAATGCAAACTGGGTTTTAATCATGTTAGAAAATTGATCAAATGGATTCGTCATGACCTCAAAATTGGAACATATGAAGTGTATGACCCCTGGAACATAATGCAAAAATAATTTTTTCATTTGGGTCAACTGGGTCAAAGATATTATTTGTCGAACAGGGCTTCCTAGAATTGTGAACAACTAGTCAAATGCACAAAATAGTAAATGACCAACTTTGGGGGGTGCAAAACCTAGTCAAAAGGATTCAAAATGACTTGAAAATTGAAACATAAGTTCTTTGATATGCATAATAAACATCCCCAAAGTGGATAGTCATGAAACATTCTTGGGTAAAAGATATTCAGATGCAAACTGGGCCTTTGATCGCTATTTGACACTTTGGCAGAATTGCAAATTTTGACACTAGCTCAAAATGGCATTTCACCGAGTGATTCAGGATGAAAAAATAACATTGTGGATCGCATGCATATGTCAAATGAAAGGTGTTAGAAGCATTAAACACCTCTTAGGCCTCAGACTGACAACCGGGTACAATCTCATCAAAAGGGCATTTATGGGGCTTGATTTTTTCAATGGTTCTCAAAATTGACCATGCAATTTTTAGTCCCAACAGTGGCTCTGTCTGGGGATGCATGTCCCTTGCGGGCATGGCAAGGATTCAAATCTCTGGAGAAGTAGACCACACACTTGAACAACAAAACTTTCTCTAACAACTTTATTGAAAATAGGAAAACTACTCTACTATGTACACACGATGACCCGGGCCACCGAAAAGTTTCAGAACTCCTTACCCCTTTCATAAACCTGATTCTCATTTACATCTCCTTGAGGTAAACTAAAATTATCATTATCATTTGTTTCACCAATCAGATCATCATACTGAAACAAATAACTTGGCAAAACAAAACAACTTCCTTCATTCTCATAGCGCATATAAAATTCAAAGACCATTTCATCTTCATGCTCACTATGAGAAAAAGCATCAGCATGCTCATGACTACAAAAACTGAACTGAGAATCAAAATCCAATGATGATTCATGCATGCTGATTGGAAACACAAAAACTTCAAAATCTACATCATTCACCAAGTTGCAAAGACCAAAAACTTGCAACTCACCTTGTGTCTTCGGCTACAAAGAGTGTTTGGAATCTGATTGTTGTCTACTTGCAATTGTATCATTCACTAAATCATATTCATCCTTCACTGAAACCTCTTCACACCCAAAACATTGATTAGTCACCATACATGAAAATTCATTCTGAAAGTGTTGATCTAAACTATGCTGATCACTATCATTTTCTTCATCAAACTGAATGTCAGAATACACCTTGAACTCATCTTTATAAGACTTATCAGCACATGAAGAAAATCTATAATCTGATTGACAACCTTTACTGTTTTCCTCCTCATCATATGAAAAATCAAAACAATGTTCAACAAGATCAACATGAAAAGAACCTGAAATAGCATTAACCTTCCCTTCATTAACATAATCAGCATTCAACAAATGATCATGTGCAAAGACATTTGAGGTACTGTCATCTACACCTCCAAAGTCTAACAAAGATTGTTCAGATTCTACCTCTTTTTCCACATCAAACTTTGGGGAATTGATTTGACTGAATGAGAAAGTATTATGAGAGAACATATGAAGATCCTTAGAGATACTTACGTGCTTTTCAAACTCACGAGCCAACAATTCTGAGATTTCACTGGAGCTCAAGAAGACTGCCTCACAAATCTTCTCCTGGCTGTGATTGTCATCTGGGTAACATGAAGAACTTGCAACAGGAAGATCATTAGTGTAACAATCTGGAAAATCAAAATTATTACAACATTCTTTCTTATCATGGCAATCATTGGATCTACTATTGTTACAACTTTCTTCAACTTCATATGTACTGTAACTTAATTTATCTTCTCTTTTATATCCATCTTTTTCATGCTGATTGCTATTACCTGATTCATTAACATTTAAATCCACCTCTTCACAATCGGAAGACAGATTATCTTGCTCTACAGACTCATTGTATTCATTACTACCTTGGCTTTCAACACACTCATTATCATTAGGAGATATTTCATGAAATCTGTAATCACCACTGTCCATCTCCTCAATGAATTTTTCAATTTGCAAAATTATTTGTAACCTTATAGGTGCTGGCCAATTGACTGAATCGGGTACTAGAACATCAAGGAAAACACTAGGCAGTGAAGATTCCTCAGGTCTACAATGAAAAGGCATCTTACTGATTACTAACTTAAGCCTTAAATAACATTGTTCGACACTTAGACCTTGAGTACTGCCTACTTCAGTTCTTATAATATTGACAATCCTTATGTAGATTAGTCTATTCAACAAAGCAATGTTATTATTCACAGTTTCTAGACTCTCAAAGTTTGGTAACCTAATCTCAGATCTGAGATCTGACTTCATTAAAAAACAAAATTTCTACCTCTTCTTTCTAGTGCTGAAAATCACTAAATAGAGGCAATTTTTTTAAACACTCCACTTCCATGAAAAGAAGCATGAAAATCAAAATACCTCCAGTGCTGATGCTGAGCTTTGATTTTCTGATTTGGCATAGGTGCAAGACTGGAATTCCTTTACACCACTGATCAAACTTTGTAGAGCCGCCACCTCCTTTCCAGAGGAATAAAATAATCACTATTGTGATCTACTTTTACATTTCAATTTCTTTATAACAACAGATTTCAAATAACACTTTAAAAATTATCAAGTATTTAGAATTCCTTTCCAAGAAACTATCAACAATTTCAGATTTGCCCATACAACTGAAAGTCCTTCAAAATTTTGCAATGAGAATCAAACTAGGAACAACTGGTACAGAGATTTGAGAGTTGCCACTCACACTTTGTGAGAAATAAAACATAATTAGTTACTTGAAAAATTTGAACTAGACCTTCAATGTAGGAAATACTTGCAGATCACTAACACCTTGAAAAGAAAATATACTTTATAAATCAATTCTTGACTCTGGACTTTCTCAACAACACTTGCAAACTGAACTGATTGAAGATAGACCTATAACAGTCATAGCACACAATTTTCATCCAGTTTTACAACATACTGATGTCCATGAATAAAGTTCATCTGGGGTGGATGATATTTGAGTAAGAGACCTGGAAAACACATCAGATAACCTACTACTGCAAATTTTTTATGCACTTCTTCTGCTATATTGAATCTCCTCTTTTAAATTCTCAAGGTTTGTCTTACCTCTAATTCAATACAGTCCCCAGCAGAGTCGCCATTTTGTTGGTGTTTGAAAATGTTACTCGTTTCCAATTACCCTAATGAGAACAAAACACATCTAGGGGCAGCTAACTCCCATTTTCAACATGCCCATTCAGATACCAGGCCAACTATAAGGTATGACCCTTCTTCTTTAGGCTCTGCAAAACCTAGGCGGGTGGACCTACAGATTCTTTATATGGTACCAGTTATCAAAGCATACATTGAATCTGATGTAAAGCAGATAAAAAACCCTAAATCTTCTATACTTAACCAAGAATCACAAGCATGAAATAGCTAAGAACATAACTCATGAAACTGGCAAGCTAAGTGCGGGTTAACATTGAATAGCTTTCAACATAAAAGGGAAAAGTGATTTAATTATGTTGATGACAACAAGACCCAAGTATGAGCAACAGAACTTAATGATCCTTTCTCTGACCAGTGCCTTATCCATTGGGCAATTTCATGAATTATAACCATACATCTTCTGGAAATCTGTGACATAATTCCTACATCAAGATCCCTGATCTATCCTTCACTTTGTGAACAGACATCTGCTACAGAATGAATCTCATACTCAGAACATCCTATCATGAAATCTGCAAACCTTGTGATAAACACCAAGCAATTACATGGTTCTTTGTTCCATCTGCAAGACATTTTAACCACATACATTCCAAAACAAAATGCAACCTAATTCATGCTCTTTGATCACAAATTAGAAGAAATAACAGATCCATAATCAGGAGACAAGATTTAGACTGAACTTAAACCTTTGATGTGCTTTATTTGTTTTCTTTGAAACCAAATACATGAAAGATATACATAAATGACTCATGAAATCATCTAACGGGCAAGAGCTATCTGCATAAAACATAAATGCTGCTCAATACAAAAGAGAAATGCTGGGTGTGTGGCTTTCACAGCCTGAGCAGAGCTCTAGGAACTGAAAAAATGAAAAACCAATCAACAACCTGTTTCAGAGAAGAAGAAAGAATATGTATGGAGAGGGAAATTCTCGGATTGAATTTGCAGTCGACAAGTGTACCCTCATAATTCCTTCCCAAGATAACTAAAAGCTTCTCTCTACCTTCTCTCTGTAACTGAAAATCAAATCCTTTCATTTTGGCTAATAAAATATCTCAAAATGTAATGATGAAAGGATGTAACTGATTCTTGATACTAAAATGAATTCACCGTAAAAGTGAAAATCCAGTTCAATGTAACTACTAGAATGTAAGAAAACTGCTTAAGGATGATTTTATTCACATTCGGGTTCCAAAAGGTCTTCAAAACTGCCTTGTAACTGATTCAGATGCTCAAAGATTAAATCTGATTGTTCTGTTGCCAATACCTCAGATTTCACAAACTGTCCTATAACTTGAACCAGGAAGCACCTGTGGAAAAACAAACTCTAGATTTGGAAATTTCATGTTTTCCTGGTTCCAATGGTATATTGGAGTGCCCAATTCGATTAAAAATTGCCCCAGATATGGCCGTTTGAAAATCAGGCCTCTGCTATGTGGTTTGAACCATATTTTGCAAAAAATAAAACCTTTTATATAGTTTAAACTATATTAAAGTTTCAAACATTATTTAAATGGAAGAAAAAATAAAATATTTAAATTTGAAATTTCTCAAATTCTCCACCATTTTCTATCCGGGTCAAACTTGGTTGACCGACCTTGACACGTGGCATATTTTGTTTCGCTCCTTCCATGCATAGTTGTTAGACACCTCTGACTGGGCACCACGTGTCATCACCAGATTCGTCCATCTCATGGCCATGTCACTGGTTGCCATGTCATCATTGCCACATCATAGTCGATATGTCGTTGTAACATGTCAGCATTTGCCACATCATCAGCGACATAGCAACCTCGCGACACGTGTCACCCTCGAACATATCAGCACCTTAGGAAGCATGCCACATCAAGAAGTGTTTGCCACATGTCACCTTCTGGTTCGCTGCTCCATATCCAAGCAGGACCCACGTGCTCATTTTAACTTTTAGCTAGATTTGAAATTTTTCGGCAAGTCGCCAAGTCGCTAGCCAAATTTTCTGAGATTTTCCAGCAAGCGCCATAGCGACCTGTCGGATTTTTGACTTTTTTGACCGCCTGTAATCTGTTGACATCATCGACCCTTGGACTGCGTCTCTGTTCAAAATTTATTATTTATCACCAACTGGCTGGCTGGACCCACCTACACATGCACTTGGCTTCAAAAGCCACTATCTTATTAACATTAAACTTATTGAGTGCATTAGTATTTAAACTATAAAATATTTCCTCACCCACCCAATGTGGGATAAAGCGTTTTGACTAGTTTCCTCTGTTAATGGCGTCTTCTCTACTGAAAATGCAGATGCTTCATTGATATTGAATGCGTGGGGACTTTCTTCTGGTTAGTGCAGACCTCTGTCTTTGCAACTAACTCGTCTTTGCCTTTAAACACATGGAGAGTCAGTGATGGGTTTGTTTCAACGTGTCTGGTCTTGTATCCTTGCTGCTGGCTTCAACGTGGAGGGTCTACTTTGCTTCAGTTGGCGCCTTTCTCTTATTACTGGTTGCCTTCTATTTGAATGCCAACTCCCCTGTTTTAAGATGCAGTTGCCTCATTTTTCACTTAGACTAGTTGTACGTGGAGCCTCTCTTGCTGCAAGGTGTCACTCACCTGCAACTCCTCTTAGTTCACTGCAGGTTGTTTTTTCCTCAACGTGGATTGCCTTTGTCTTCTTGCGTGGCGTTGACTCTGCCCTTCTCTGTTTAAAATGCACTGATCTCCCTTTATACCTGCATGATGTCTTCTTTGCCAGCATATAGCATCCATTTCATTGTGTGAGTGCCCTGCTTCTATGGATGCTTGATCTCAAACATGGACCTACCCTTTCCTTTTGCACGACTTCTTTAAACTTGGGTGCTCTGCTGCTGCTTCCCATGAAAAAGTTGCTGCCTCCTCTTATTTCTGTTTTGAAAATAATGTTTTCAATTTTTAACAGAAAAATCTTCATTTTAATTTAGTTTTTTATATTTTCAGAGCTGCGGCTTCCTCCATTTCCAACATGGAGCGTTCTTCTTAATGAGCTATGAAACTTAAAAGATAATATTTTTCAAACCCATATTTTATAAAGCTCTTGGACTCTCCCAATACATGATCCTTTATTTTATTTTATTCTTTGCACAACTCCTCATTGTGCCTTCCTTAGTAACTTATAACTTTAATAAAGTTTCCAATTTTTTGCAAATGATATGGCAATTCCTCAATATAGAGCGTAGGGATTTAATTTTTCATACTAGCTTGTAATCTTTTCCAAGCCATTCATTGATGCTCACCTATGAAGAAATAAAGATGATGTTTGAGGATATTAGAGGCTTCAAAAAACTTTCACATGTTCTTTAACATCTCATGTATCTATTTTGATTATTAAATTGAGTGTCACTTCTTGCCTGCAAATTGTGAATTTGTATCTGGAGGCCCGCCAGCTGGGCTTAAAAACTAACTCAATCAAATAGTCAGGCCACAAAAATTGTCATGAGTGTTCAATCCTACACACTCTATCATATTGAAAATTTTCAGCCCAAGATGAACTCTCAGTCAAGAGATTTTAATTGCCGAACATCCATACTTCAATTACCCTGCAGGCAAACAATGTTAAAAAAAAACATAAACTGGGCTCAGGTTCGGCATTATAAACTGAGTTATTGATCACTTGAGGTTCTAAAAACCAGGGTATAAGTTCTTTGCCATGGAGAGAATATAATTCCATGTTTTGGGCTCATGACGAATCACAGGGCACATTTGGCAAATTTTTGAAAACAGGCACTTGGAAATTTTAACTGAGAAATGTGTCAAAAAGTAATTTTTATCAAATGTACAGACATATGAAAGTATGCAAATGGATTTTTCAAGACTTGAGAATCAGCATACTTGAAGGATTTTTAGGAGACAACACAATGATATAATCCATTTAGGCTCACCAATCACAGGATCAAAGTTATAACGTGCCGAACAGGGATGCAAATCAATTTGGATACCTTATCCGTAACAAAACAATGCAAATTGGGTTTTTAATCATGTTAGCAAATTGATCAAATGGAATCGTCATGACCTCAAAATTGAAAAATATGAAGTGTTTGACCCCTGGAACACAATGCAAAAATATTTTTTTCATTTGGGTCAATTGGGTCAAAGATATTAGAACAGGGCTTCCCATAATTGTGAACAACTAGTCAAATGCACAAAACAGTAAATGACCAACTTTGGGGGGTGCAAAACCTAGTCAAACGGATTCAAAATGACTTGAAAATTGAAACATAGGTTCTTTGTTATGCATACTAAACATTCCCAAAGTTTCTAGTCATGAAAAATTCCTGGGTAAAATATATTCATATGCAAACTGGGCCTCTGATCGCTATTTGACACTTTGGCAGAATTGCAAATTTTGACACTAGCTCAAAATGGGACTTCACCGAGTGATTCAGGATGACAAAATAAAATTTTGGATTACATGCATATGTCAAATGAAATGTGTTAGAATCATTAAACACCTCTTAGGCCTCAGACTGACAACTGGGTACAATCTCATCAAAAGGGCATTTATGGGGCTTGATTTTTTCAATGGTTCTCAAAATTGACCATGCAATTTTTAGTCCCAACATGTGGTAGTCCCATTAAGGATAACAAGTTGATTTATCTAATTCACAATAAGCTGCCATCTGAATACTCCACATTTGTCTCTTCTTTCAACACTGCAAAGGCTACCCTAGGGTCTTCTTATCAGAAAATCACTTTTGATGACTATGCTTAGTTGTTAGAGGATGAACAAGCTAAGTTGATAACAATGGGGATTCTCAAGTCTTCAAATTCTAAGGCATTGGTTGCTAACAATTAGAGCTCTAAAAATTCAAATGGTGAAAGTTCAAACAAAGGAAAGGGCAAAAAGAAGAAGTGGAAAGATAACAAACAAGGGGAAATAGAAAAGTCAACACCTAAATCAAATCAACAACAAGGCAAGTCTTCTCCTAATACCAACAAAAAGGGGGACAATAATCAAGAAAAGGAGAAGTGTACCTACTGCAAAAGAATTGGTCATGATGAACATCAGTGTTATCACAAGTAGATTGATGAATTGAAAAACATCATGACGAAGAACAATGTTCCATTGCCTAATGCTTATAAGGAAAAATGATCTTCATCTTCAAATTCTAAGAGGAAATGGCAAGCTTTACTTACAAATACTATTATTCAGGGAGAATGAATTATTGACTCAGGTGCCACACATCACATGGGTGCTTCAAAGAGAGATTTTTCTTCAATGACACCTTCAGAGGCACCTCACATCTTTGTAGGGGATGATACTAAAGATGAAGTTGAAGGAAAAGGTGAACTTGAGCTAGAAAGTGGAGCATTGAAGGATGTTCTCTATGTTCCTAATCTTACCTCCAACCTTATTTCAGTCTACCACATCACTCACTATGGAGATGGAAACAAGGTTGAGTTTCTTTAAGACTCAGTGGTAGTGAAAAGCATCAAAGATGATTCTATGGTTGCAATAGGTGAAGCTAATCATGATTCAAGGCTTTACACATTCTCTTCCTTTGTGCCTAAATCTAATACACAAGCATTGTTAATGCATTGAAATATAGAAAGAAAACCATGGCATGAGAGGTTTGGACATCTCAACTACAGGTATCTTCAATAGCTTAGTAGCAAGAAAATGGTTATTGGTCTACCTCAAGTCCAGTCTTTAGATGGTGTTTGTTCAGTATGCACACTTGGGAAGCATCCAAAAAAAATGTATGACAAGGGGAAGTCTTGGAGATCACAATGTATTCTTGAACTAGTTCATAGTGATGTGGTCAGCCCATTTCTAGTGCCATCATTTGGAAAGTCTTGCTATGCACTCAGCTTCATTGATGACTATTCTCGCTATACTTGGGTATTCTTCATGGCTCATAAGAGTGAAGTGTTTGAACAATTTCTCACCTTCAAGGCTTAAGTAGAAAAGTAGTCAGAGAAAGCCATCAAAGTTCTTTGAGCAGATAATGGAGGGGAGTATGTGAACTCAAGACTTATAGACTTTTGTTCTCAAGAGGGAATTGACCTTTAGCATTCAATACCATAGACGCCACATCAAAATGGTGTTGCTGAATGGAAGAATAGAACCCTCAAGGAGTTGACCACTTGCATGCTACTACATAAGTCTCTTGATCAAGTCTTTTGGGCTGAAGCAATGAACTATGCAAACTGCATCTAGAATAGGAGTCCTCATAAAGCTTTGGATGACATAACTCCTTTTGAAGCTTGGACTGGAAGGAAACCTTCTGTAAAGCACTTTAGAGTCTTTGGTTGTCCAACACGGGCATGTATACCTTCACATAAACACAAGGCATTGGAACCTCAAAGTAAACCTTGCATCTTTGTTGGATTTGTGGACTCAGATAAAACCTACAAATTGATAGATCCAGAGACACATGACATTTTCTATGAGAGGAGTGTACACTTTGAAGAAAGTTGTCCCAACTTTACTTCTTCAACTCCTCCTTCTTCCTCCTTCATTGAAGAGAGTGATAGTGATTACAATGACTTGGAAGATGTTCGTCTATGACCCAAATAGAGGCATGAGGAAAATGAGGTTGAGGATATTCCTTCTACTTCTACATCTTCTTCCACTAGACTTAAAAGGGCTCAACTGACATTGGATGTAGCAGGACCATTGGCAGAGAATCCTTCAGATACTAAGAGGACAAGATCACAACACAACTCACTCCCTCATGCTTATATTGTAGTTGCTTCTGATCCTCAATCATTCAAAGAAGCTTCAAGAATTTTGGAATGGGATAAAGTAATGGAGGAAGAATATAATTCTCTTATGAGAAATTACACATGGGACTTAGTCTCTCTTCCTAAGGGAAGAAAATTGGTTCACTGTAAGTGGATCTATCAGACCAAGTTTGCAGCAAATGGAAGTGTTGATAAGTATAAGGCAAGACTTGTTGCGAGAGGTTTCTCTCAGGTACCAGGTATTGACTACATTGAGACTTTTGCACTAGTTGCAAAAATGAACTCCATTTGTTTGACACTAGTTATAGTTGTAGCTCAAAGATGGGTAATTCATCAGATGGATGTGAAGAGTGCATTCTTGAATGGTGATGTTTATGAGGAGATTTATATGGAGCAACCACAAGGGTTCATTTAGTATTCTATCTTGGTTTGCAAGTTGAAAATTTCTATCTATGGACTAAAACACGCTCCAAGAGCTTGGTATTGCAAGATGGATTCTTTCCTTCTCTCAAAAGGGTTCACCAAATGTCATTTAGATCCAAATGTCTACATTCTTCATTGGGATGATTCTCATTTTCTACTTGTGCTCTATATTGATGACTTGATCATTACAGTGAGTACAACATCCATCATTGATAGTCTCAAGGGTACTTTGCAGGATAGATTTTTGATGATAGACTAGGGTCTACTTCATTATTTCCTTGGTATCAAGATAAATCAGTCTTCATCAGGGATCACATTATCACAACCCAAGTATGCTCTTGATCTACTTTTTTGGTTTCACATGAGTAACTGCAAGGCTGCATCTACTCCATTTCTTTTAGGTGTTAAGTTAGAAGCAACATGTTCCATTGCACTTGTTGATGCTACTTTGTATAGATAGTTGGTTGGAAGTCTCATCTACTTGATCCATTCATACCCTGACATATCCTTTGAAGTTGGCATGGTTTCTCTCTTCATGCAAGAGCCACATGAACTTCACTGGAAGGTAGCCAAATGCATCTTGCACTATATATAGGGTACACATACATATGGGATATGTTGTGTAGCTGATATTGGACTATAATTAGTGGGTTATATAGACTCAGACTATGTAGGTGATCTTGATTCTCACAAATGTACTTCATGATACATATTTCATCTTGATTCTAGCCCCATTTGTTGGTAGAGTAAGAAACAAAATACTAATGCTCTTTCATCTACTGAGGCTGAGTATCAAGGAGCTATTACTATGACTACAAAAGCTATTTGGTTACAACATATTCTGAAGGAGTTTGGTTTTGACATACATAGACCCATACCCATACATTGTGATAATCAGAGTGCTATTGAAATCTCAAAAAATCTCATGCAACATCAGCAGACAAAACACATTGAGGATCATATGCGCTACATTAAAGAGCTGATTCATGAGCAGGTCATTGCATTGTAGTGTTGTCCTACAGAGTAGCTGATTGTAGACATCTTCACCAAGCCCTTCACTGAGGTCAAGTATCTTCATTTGCGAGATCTCTTGGGGGTGCAGGGTATTTCACCAGGGGGGTCGCATGACTCTTCTCTTGTTTATTATACTTATCTCTCTTTTTGAGGGAGGGTTTTTCCCATGAGGTTTTTCCTCTTTCTCTATTTTCATAGAGATTGCATTGCATTGCATCACATTATATGTAGAGCTTTGCATTTGTTCATGGGTACCTAACATGGCCTAGTAGCTGGGACCCATCATGCATTTTCATCATAGATTTTGTGAGCTTAAGTTCATTCCCCTAAGTTGCACTTAAGGGGGGGTGTCAGTGTAAATAATTAATTACCATTTACACTTTACCTAAGTTTACTTAGGTTAATGCATTATTATATTAGTTGTCATGTAGACACCTAGGAGTATGCGTAGTCATATGAGTTGTCTTGTTGACAATATAGGAGTTTGCATATTCAACCGAGTTGTCATGTAGACAACACAGTTGTTTGCACTCTAATTGAGCACATGGTGTCTACAACATCTTTTTATGAGATACACCTATATAAGCTTATCCCTTGATCATCGCATAAACTCTTGTGCTCAATGGAGGATAATCAACTCTTGGTGGACATGTGCTTAGTTATGACGCTTATCACTTTGCTAACTCCTAGTCATTCTAGAGGCCTTTATATACAGACACTTCTAGTGTGTATTCAATCAATTATTCATTCTCATATTGTTATTATGATCATACATTGTTGGTCCATATTGTGCTAAGTTCTTGAGCTTCTTGATCTTGGTGTCATTTTTCCCTAAGGCAAATTCTTACAATACTAAGAAAACACAATACATGAGCTTATAAAAAAAACTAGATCTCATCACAGAAATACATGAATATAACACATTGGTTGGGAATAAAGCAATCATGACAGTAAAACATCACATAACAGATGATAAAACCAATCGCTTCCCAAGCCTCTAGTAAACATTCCTATTTGACCGATACTAGTTTCCTAAACCCAATACAAGATAAACATAACATCTCAATAGATATCTACAACAAAAGTAGTCATGCAATCATTTTAGTCTTTGATAAAAATCTCATAAAGATTGATTTGTGTCAAATTTAAGTTTTCATTTCATAATCATTTCACAGTGGGATACAACTTTTCAAGTTTAGATCAATCAAAATATAAGTTACACCTTCCTAGTTAAACATCCATTTTTTGTAATAACCAGGTTTTTATTTGAGTTTAATAATACGTTCATAGTAATAATTACTTTGTTTATTCATTAGAAAAAAATCTCATATTCAATGATATTTAAATCTATTCTTAGTAATTAATTAAAATTTAAATCACATTTGAAAAATATTAAATTGAGATTATAATTAAGATTATTATATTATAATAAAACTTAATAAACAAATTATAACTAAACTAAAGATAAATAATATATAATAAAAAGTTTTTTTTAAAGAAAAAAATATTTTATTTTTAAAAAAAAATTCAACCCCTAAAGAGGGGATGACAACTGACAGTATACCTAAGGCAGTCGTAGCTACAAAGGTAGCCATTGCGCTACTCAAGGAAACCATAGCATTGCCAATGCAAAAAAATTTGCCCCTACACAACCTCTGCCTATGGGTCGTGAGGTACATGTTGTGGTCCCACATCACATGCCCCATTTTGAGTCACAAAATAGGAACCCCATAGTTTTAAAACTTCTTCAAGGCACCTAGTCAGGTGCCTCAGTCAGTTAGGACCCTCCTTTAGCTCTAGGTCAAACCCTGGTCCTCAACTGAGCAATATCAAGCAGTTGAGAGAGGCAAAAAACCATGTTTTCATACTTCTTAGTGCATAAAGTGTGCATATGCACACATGCACACTTCACCTCTCTCCAAGGATGTGCACCTACGCATGTGTGCACTCTCAAAGGTGTGCATAAGGAGGTTGGGGCTATATAAGTTGCACCCCCCTTCCTCTTCTCACTTTCTCTTCACTCATTCTTTTCAGCTAACCCTCACACCCCTTCAAGGTCTACATCTATGCCAGTCCTCTAGTACTCCCAATCCCCAAGGTATGAAAACTACCCCTCTTGGAGGTGTGCACATACATACTTTCTCATGTGTGCACCCTCAAGAGGTGCACACCTCCACACCTAGGAAAGAAAAGAGACTAAAATCCCCCCTCCTAAGCTAGTTTACACCTCCACAATTAGCGCATGTGTGCACCTTGCACACATTCGCACGTTGTGCCCAAATACATAAACATAGTGTGCACCTACCACACTAGCACATGTACACACATGCACTAGGTGTGTTAGTGTGCATTTGAGGCACTAAAAGGGGATTTTCTCTATTTTAATTAGTTTTTTTTCAGTTTGTTTTTGTTTGACTAGGTACTGATTGAGTCCTTTTCTAACTCACATTACTAATGTTTCCTTATTTTGTGTAGATAAAATGGCATCATCATCATCCTCCATGGCAAAAAAATGGTACCTAAACCTGTAGCATTCAAATACCAAGGAGCTCCAAAGAAGTCCAGATTCTAGGATAAACACACAAAGATCCAAGACACAGAACTGGGACACATTGACTAGAAAAATTTCTTAACACTCGACAACAAACCGAAGGAAAGATCAATGATGGTATCAGCCCTTATTTGGAGTGGGTTAGTGAACATCACTTCACACCCTCCATTAGTTCAATCCTTTGAACAAATTATGACACTGGCTCAACACTACGTGCCAGATGAGAAGGTTGTAAAGTGTGACTAGAGAGATAGTCTTCAACCTTAGGCCAAGAAATATTGAGAAGGTCTTCCACCTCCCCAGGGTAGACCAATACTTCCAAATATCCTATGAAGGGGTAGACAGATGGTATAGGGAAAATGAGAAAGAGGCCAAAGAATTGGTGCAATCCACATTATAGATTGATAGAACACCTTTGGGCTGGAGAGTATGAGCCTACTACATCCAGTTCAAGACATTTACCTATCTCTAGGTAGCTAGTACTCTTTTGTACCCCAAGAAGCTCCCAAGATATCAATTAGACTGGCTCATACTATTAGAGACAGCTCCTCCAACTCACTTCTACATATGATAGAGTGAGGGAAGAACATAAGAAAACATGTGTTTGGCCAATCACTATTGAAGCATTCGAGGTAAAGTAGAAGCAAGATATTGCTACCTTCAACTCAGAATGGGATCAATATCCCTTGGAATATTATCAGGCTCCATACCCATATTTTCATAATATCAGGATAGTGCAACATCTAGTGGGGAAGAAGTTCATACATGAAGAAACCCTTGAGGATTATTGGATGAATGCATTAGATGACTATGATGTCCGCATTAGGGACTATTGTAGGATGAGTCTACATCTGACAGAAAAGGTGCTAAACTTGGTGATACCCCTAAAGGCCTTATATGAGGATGTGCCAAAGATATTGGATCCCTTGTATAATAGGGATAAAATATATGATAGGCCTATTATGAATGTGGAAATAGGGCATGAGGAAATGATGATATTGATCATCAAGGCCAACATGTAGTGGAACTAACAAACAAGTGGTTTAGGAAAATATTTCAAATGGATCTAGTTCCCCAAGTCATACCTCTCTAGGCTACAACCAGGTCTAAGAAAGGAAAAGGAACCAAAGTCACAATACCAACCTACCCTACTAGATCACATGTGAGGTTGGAAATGGTAAATCATCATGAGTGGGAGGTTAAGTAATTTGAGACTGAAAGGGTAAGGGTAAGAGGAAAAGAGAAACCCCTAAGGAAAGAAAGAAAGTGGCCGAGGCCCAATAAGTAGAAGCTTAGAAAGTTGAGTTGGAGCAAGCTTAACCAAAACAAGAACCATAGCAACAATAAGAGCCCATTTTAGAAGCACCAAAAGAGAAAGGGGTCCCAATACCTAGAGCCTTAGAAGATGAAGCCTCCCTGTCGGTGCCAAAGAGAGCCTAAACATAAATAACACTGATGGGTGTAAAAAGGAGGAAATTAAAGGAGAAGACCACTCCCTCGCCATAGGTTCCAAAACCATTCCTAAAGTAGAGGATGAGGAAGAAAGGGAACAAATTTAATTTGTCCCCTTAAATAAAAGAACTGATCTGGCTAAGGTGGCAGAGGAGGAGAGAAGAAGATGCTCAACTCAAACACCTCCATCTATCCCTAGGGAGCCTATCCAAGTTGATACTTTAGAAGATGAACAAAAAAAGTGGATAGTTGAGATGGAGGGTGAAGGAGCCAACATTTTTGACCTGTTGGATTTTGATTTCATGTCGGTAGGCACCAAGATGGTAGGAGAGAAGATAAGGGATACTCCAAAAAATGATCCTTTACGAGAGGATTGGAATTAGTTTCCTCCTCTACCTTAAGGACCTCTCGGCATTCCTCGAACTCCAATATGGGTTACAATGGCAATAATGGATAAAGGGTCAATAGCTCCACCTCCTCTGACAACTCAAGTAGAAATAGAAAGCTAGATTGCAGAAGAAGGATAATATCAATAGTTGCATGTAGATGAAGCATTTGAATAGGGGAAAATAGGAGAAGAAACTCAAAAATTTACCCCAGATATAGAGGCCATGTCCTTAGCCAACATAACATAGAAACTCCCTCCGAAGAACTCCCTCAACATGAGAAGACTCTAGAGAGAAGTGATAAGGGAAAGAAGCTTGCTTCAGAACTAACTTTTTAAGCTAAATACATGTCATTGATGATGACTACACTATCGTGGTTGAAGGAAGAGATTATGTTTCAACAAAAGAAGAAGATGGAACTAACAAAAGAGGAGGGAATGACAGAGTTGATAAAATTGATAAAGAATCCCAAGCCATCTAAAGGTGATGCTAGAATACTTTCCTTTGTCATGAAGAATCAAGATCAAGATCTTCTAGCACATGTTATCATTCCTCTTCATCATGTCAACACCAAAGAACTCACTCCAAAGGATTACCAAATGAAGAAGGTGATATTCAAAAAGCCCATGGTGGATATGACAAAAGTGTTGATCTCTACAGGCCTCAAGCAAGTGTTCAAACATATGGATCAAGACGAGTCAAAGATGATAATGAAGTGGAAGCAGAATGAGCTATTAAGAGGCTACTTGAAAAAAGTATTGGGACCAATAGACCTAGATAATCTTGAGATCACTCTTAGAGCTACACTTGAAAGGAAGTAGGAAGAGCCAAAGTTGGATTCATTTTTGGGTGCATGTCAGCAATGGAGTCACAATTTTGAAGAGAGAGGAGTAGAAATAATACAAGGCAATTTGAACCTATTGCACAACATCCAGTCTAATGTTGAGAAGTTGGTTTCCATCATAAACCAAGATTTTGGGATGATGGATGAATGATGTACCTAGGCTAATGATCTGCAAGCACTCAGATCTATTAAGGGGCAAAGGTATCGAATGCTAATGGAGATATAATCAGAGGAGATGCTAGATAAACTAGATGATTGGATAGAGAAGATATTCTTAGGAAATAAGGTCATGGAAGGAATACATGAAGGAATCCAACAAACAAAATATAAAGCTCAAGAGCAATTTTTTGAAGTGAAAAAGTACTATAATGTTGCCAGCCTTGAGGTTTTAAAGATGAGTCAAAGACCAAGATTTCCTTAGTGCAATCAATAGTTCAACAATTCAGAGACACATTTGAAAATGCTTCATTAAAGATGATGTATGACAAGCATTTGAAATGGAAGAAGCATTGTTGGAACTAGACACCAAGCTTGAGAATTTTGTGAAAACTAGGATAGAAGTAAGCAACTACTGACAAGTAGTAAAGAATAAGTATGATTCATAAGATTTACCAGAGGCTAGAGAGGTAGCATAGATAATAGAGAAATTCAAAAGAAAACATCTAGACTTCATTTTGGTATAAAGGGGAAGAAAACTTAGATGCTAGAAATTTAATTTTGATACTTAGAATATTTTTTGGATTTTTGGAAACCTGTCATCAAGGTGCGCAGGTGTGTTTTTCTCAAAGGTGCATCGACAATTTTGAAGAAGAAGCAATGCATCGACAGTTAACTACCAGTTGCTATTTGAGAGCATTCCATGTATCAAAAATACATTTTGACAGTAGTTCAAAATGCCTAGAGAAGGTCAAGCTTCCATTTTTAGAGCTCCCAAAGAATTCTAGATCAGCTCACAGCTTCTATCTTCTTATTTTCTCAATTTTTTTAAAAAAGTTATGTAAAGGCTCATGCACCCATTAATTGATATAAAAAAGGGTGGAGACCTACTTAACACCATTTAGAGAGTCATCTTGTATGTAATTAGCTTTTTTTTTTATAGTTTTTAGTATGAGTTTGTATTTGAAGAGCTCTCACTCCTAACACAGAGGGAGGAGATGATTTCTTTTAAATACATGGATGAAATTTATACTCTAGGCCTTTATTTGGTGCAATAATTTATGCTATTGGTGCTCTCATTTTGAGTGTAGTTCTTCTTGCTAGAGTGTGATGTTCATTAATAATAATGGAGCTAATTTTATTGCATTGGTATAATTGTGCAAACTTTTAGTTCTAGTGTTTTCCTTGTGTTAACGATTTTCGTTGTTGAGACAAATTGGAGAAAGGGTCATTTTTGTTCTTGCATAGTGTTTTGTCTCATGTGAGCACACTTTTTGTGGCCTTGCAATTTGATGAAACGTGAAACATCTTTCAGTTATTATTGAAATTCCCATAGATGATTGAATTAGTGGAGTTGAGGAAGCACTTCTCCTAATTTCATTGGTTTCCTACCATGTCCTTTTGATAAGTTAATTCACAAACATGTTGTTACTTTGGCTCATGTCTGTTAGGAATTTCCCTTTTAGTTATTTTCTTAAAATCTCTTGTTAATCCATCTTTATTATTTGCTTTTCAAATACTAGGTTAAAATAGGAATTCATATAGTTGCATTGATATATTGCATTCGTCATAAAACATAAAATACAAAAATATATCTCTTTGTGGTTACATTTTAGCAAAAGGTATACAGATTGGTTGGAACTAGCAAAGGCCTCCTTATGAACATACACGTTTATCTCCAATTGAGTTACCCAACAGGTTGAAAAATAGTCATTTGAAACCTTGGAGTTGACCATTGATAATATTTTCAAGAGAGAGATTTGAAAGGATCTCCTTTATTTAGAATTGTGCAAAATGACATCTCAACAAAAGTGGCACTAGAAGGAGGGCCCATAACCATTCTGCCCAAAAACCCAAGTTGTTGTTTGAAAATTCTACAATTTTTGGACATTCAAAAAATTATCCAAATTTATCATTGTCAGAAGGTGCATAGGTGTACGGGTGCACTTTTTGAAGAGGTGCTCTTTTCTAGAGTTAATGCAAACTAGAAGATCCTAATCCACCATCTCCATTTTAGCAATCTTTAAGGTCTTCACTCAGTAGAATGAGTTTGTAGAACTTAGTCATTTTCACAAGCCTTGATGTGATAAATGGATACCAAGAATTCTACCAGTTCCATTCCAAATTTCATCATCTTCTTCAATTCCACCTCTGAACTTAGCCTCACCTATCGTTTCACCTAATCCTCCAATTTACAAGGTCCATTCAATGACATTCTCAAGAACCCTAAGAAATTTTCCCAAGGTTCATCTATGAAGAAACACATAAAACTATCAAGGTTTTCAAAGAAATATGCAATTGAAAAAAAATCAACAAGAAAATGTGGTCCGTCATTTGTTCCCATATACATTGGGAGAAGTTGCATTTAACTAGTATGTGAACATGTCACTGGGATCTATTCAAAACTAGGTATCTTTTGAGAAGTTGTTCTTAGATCAATTCAAAACATTTATCAATCTAGTTGTGATACATCACCAGTTAATATCTATCAAGAGGGATCTAGTAAAGACTATTTCACATTTCAATCATCACTTTCACATGGCATATTGCAAGTTGGAAACACCCTACACTATGCTAGTTGGGGTTGCAATTAAGATCTATTTAAATGCTATGGACAAACTCACTGCTATCTTCCTAAGGAGATTGCCTTCTATGGATATTGATACAATAGACAAGGTCTTCTAAGAAGTTGTCTCTTTCACCAAGCAAACTAACCCAAATGGAGGAGGAATGATGGTTTCAGGTCATGCTAGTATGAAAATGTCAACATATCGTACTAGGGCGCAAGTGATGCCTAGTCAATTCATTCCATTAACTCCAACCCCACTAAAATAGGCATCAGCTATGCCAGCTCTAGATATAACCAACCCAAGATATGAACCTCCAAAATTTTCTTTCTTTGAGTAAAAGGTAGCACCATCCATTGAGGAAGAAAATAATGTCACAACCAAGCTAGATCAATTGAAAAAGACCATGTCTCAGATAACCAATGAGCTAACTCATCTGAGATTGTCACAAGGAAAAAGTAACAACTTCCAAAGAATGAATGCAACCCTTTACAACAACAACTATGGTCAAAATTACATCAAGAATTTCATCAGAAATAAAAATGTAGGGAATAATTTCAACCCTTTAAATTACAACAATGGTTTCCAATGACAGTATCAATAATGGAACCCATCCAAACAATGGAAGTATCCCCATAGACAACAATAATAATGCTCAGTTTGTGGACATCAATCAACTTGATGCTAGTCAATATGTACCCAATGATGGTGGCTCATATTTCAATGGAAATCAAGAAGTAAACCAAAATGCACAATGTATTAATAATGAGCCCCCTATGCAGCTCAATGCTATTTTGTTAGAATCTTATGATTCTCCAAATAATACTAAAATGACAGAACAAGTTAATGAAGAATTTGTCTTTCCATTCAATCAAGAATCAGACCCTAAACTAGCGAAAACACCCACTTTTTAGAATGAAAACCAGAATACTTACAACTTATGAAGTCATAGGGAACCCATGACTGATGGAATTCCTCTTGGATTACAACCAACACCTTATTAGTTAACAGTTTGTCTTCCTTATCTTTTTGGTTTATACCTTGACTCTTAAACTTCACAATGGCTTATAAAGGACAAAGAAGTTAACAAAAAAATGGGTCAGTGTGGTAATCTATCAAAGATCCCTGAATTGAAAGGTATAACTCCCTTTTACATGCTAGATTTGCAATGAATTTTGTTTTTCGGGTTCTGAGGGTATGCTTTTAACCAAAGAGAAGAAGAGGAAAATACTAGATTGCTCAACACTTTAAGCAACCTAGGCAAGTTAAAATGGGGACTAACTCATAATATACAATCTATTATAATCATAATGCAAGTAATGGAAACATGCATAACTAATTACAATAGCAAGAGGGAAAAAAAGATGGCAGAATAAGTAATTCCTAGATTACAAAGTTAATTGATGTTTTGACAATACCTAGATTGTCTATCTCTCAGTCAGTCCATCCACCCAA
Source organism: Cupressus sempervirens (assembly GCA_028749045.1). Taxonomy (NCBI): domain Eukaryota; kingdom Viridiplantae; phylum Streptophyta; class Pinopsida; order Cupressales; family Cupressaceae; genus Cupressus; species Cupressus sempervirens. Next base: position 441,048,183 of record CM053787.1, on the reverse strand, counting down.
TTTTTGGCCTCTTTATATAATGAACTACCCTAAACATAGGAACTATGATGTATAGTAGAAAGAACAAAGGAAAACTTATGTTGAAGAAAGTAAGGCATACAATTTATTGAATGAAGGGAATAAAGCCTAGTTTTTTAGCATTCATTCAATTTTATACAAAAGCCAGTTCATTCCAAATACTACACTAAAACTAAATGAACAAAAAAATTAAAATTGGACTCAGAGTCACACATGGTAGTCCCAACTATTGGGGTTTTCCCAAAAGTAATTTTGTCAATCTTCTTTACTTCTCAAAAAGTTACATATATAGGCCTTCTCAAAATGGTTGGTTACATTGGATGATTTCTTCATAAAGCATCTTTGAACATAATAAACTAAAAATAGGACAAGCTTGAATTATTGTCCATTATGGAGACTGACAAAATGCCAGAATGACTATAAAAAGAAAAAGAAGAGGGGGAATGATAGATGTTGGAAAAGCATCTAAACATCATGCCTTCTTAGGAGTAACTACTTTAGCTCTATAGGATTTCATCATGTTAGTTAATTTGTCTAGTTATTCAACATTTGGAATGATGATGTTGTCATCTCAAACCATCTAGTAGTCATACATCTCAGTCAATTCATCAATTCTAGCGGCCCTCGACTGGAACTTCTCTGATTCTCTCCTTATGATTGAGTTTGTTGTTGAGAGTTCCTAGATCTTTGACATTTGAAAGTTGATTGGATCAACAACTTCATTTACAAATGGCAAGAAATTTGACTTCATCCTCTTAATATCTACAAGCTTACCATTAGCAAACACAAAGGACTTTGTATGCAATATTTTCAAATATTGAAATAATTTCTCAATGACCTTATGCACCAAGTGATGTACATCCTTGAGCTCATTTGCAAACCTCATAGAGATATCTATAACAAACTCCAAGGATTTTTTATAGTGAAACAATGACTCCTTTCCCATCTTGAGGATCCCATGGGTAATGGCAACATTGGTCTTTGTGTTAATAACTTCTTCCAATAGGGCCAACTGCTTTGTCAGTTTGTCTACTGCCTTTTATATGGTGGTTTGATGATTGGAAGTTGCCTCCCTTAGCTTGTGAGTATCTAACACTAGAATTCCCATATTTTCAATTAATAGGGGACCTTGAGCCTTCATATAGTCTACCCATGTTTTGCCAACCTGCCTAAAATGCCTTTCTTGTTGTAGCTTTAGGAGTAGATTTTTGTTCTCCTCTACATTCAAATCAAATTGGCTTGATGAAGTGCTCTCACGTGCAGACCTAATGTACTCCATCAATTCTCTATTCAAGACCTTTAGGGTTTCTTTTTCTACTCTAAACTCTTCCAACTTATCTTCAATTTTCTTGTTGGTGGACTTCCACATGTTCACCATGGAGTCATGAACAGGGATATTGAGATGCACCATTCTGATTTGGAAGTCATCTTTGGAAAACTCATGAAATTTGCCTTCCTTTTGTGGCTCAACAATCTATACCAACATGTGGCCAGTAGTTGAATCATTATCCAATGCAACAATTATCTTTTTCTTCTTCATCTTCTTGGATGGTTGAGAAGAGGTGACTTGTGTGATCAAGTACTTAAATGGAGCCACTTCTTCATATCTCCTCTTCTTCCTATCAATGGTCTCTTCAAGCCATGACTCTGTAGAGAGCACATTGATAGCCGAATACAAGGCAATTGGATTAAATAGCTTCCTCAGTATTAGGTGATTTTCCTTGCTCTAGGAAGCAACAGGGAAGATAGTGGCCTTAGTCACCGAGAGAGCTAAGGTATCCCCTTGCTAAGATGTGTTTTATTCTTGGCCATCCATGGGGTTGGTGTCACCATCAAAATTGATGACTTGGACAAGAGAAGTAGGCTTGGATCCTAATTTTTCTTGTTCTTTCCCTTTGTCCTTGTCTTCCTCCTTCTCCCCAACTTTTTTGATGTTTGAAAGAGAGCCACCTCTATAGGTAGGGGTAATTGGCACATTCTTCTCTAGAGGCTGGTCTCCACCTTGACCAATAGACTATAATGGTTCTATAGAGTTTGAAGTAGTAGTTGTGGTGGTGGTTGCTGCAGTTGACTAGGTAGCTCCGAAAGATACTCCACCCATTGAACCAGTGTTCCCAGTCCTCTTCTTCCTCACTCAAGTCCACTCTATCCACTTATCTATTCTTTTAATTATTCCATGCATGAGAACCTCCATGCTGTCTATGACAGAACTTGCAGGTGAGGTAGACAAAATTGGAGTGCCTTTGATCTTCTCATAGGATGTGGGGTGCATGTAGGATCCATCATCTACAAGGTTAGAAACATCAACAAAATTGTTATATAATTTGATCTCATCAATTGTTAGTCATGACCAAAATTTCTCCCAAGTCTAGTATTTCCTGAGACACTTGGCCCAAAAGTCCTCAATATTCGAAACAAAGTGATCCCTTACAAAGTTGACTGGATCATATTGAGGCTTGAGTACCTCATAGTCCACCAATTTTATTTTTCTCTTAAAACTCTTCACTAGATTCTGAACATCAGATCTAGAAGCATAGGAATAGCGTCCAACCACTATAGGGAAGGGAATCCTAACTATTTTCTTTACATTAGAACACAAGGTGTTCACTTCAAGAATTTGTCAGCATAACTCAACCATAACCACCTTGTCCTTTGGGTACTTGGGCAACCTCTTGGGAAAACCATCAAAGGCACCTATCCATAGATATGAGAAGCTCAGATATTGGATGAATGAGCATCTGATTAGCTAATAGTTGAGATTTCTTTAGGTGAGAATATCTTTTTAGGGCATCCTTGCAATTCTCAACATAGCCTCATTGTGAAGGCATCATTTACAATCACAGAGTCCTCAAAACTTATTTCCAACTATAGATGTGGATAGAACTCATATACCTTTGTGTGCTTGTCATAAAATTGGATGCTAGGGAGGTCAAGCCACAAGTGGTGAGTAGCCAAGGTATAAATTAGATAGGAGGACATGTGAAATTGCTTGAATCCTCTGGTCAAATTCATCCATGAGGCAAAATCATCAGAAATGATATGCACCCAATCAATTTTTATACCTTTAGCAAAAATAGCTTGCACTAGGAGGAAATGGTTCTTGATGAGCTCTAAGATCTCCTCTTTTCTTTTGATTCTAAGTAGCAGAGCAAGAATATCTACCGTCTCTCTCTTCAAATTTGTGTCAAACAGGGTATTGGGCATTTTTCTCTTCTTTGAGTGAGTAGTTTGGAACCATGTCCTCTACATGTCTTCCTATCTAAGGTTCTTCTTCTCATTGAACATAGATGCAAAAGAGCCTAATTCAATATCACAATACTCCTTTTTCACAAGAATGCCAAATGCAAACTGCATTAGGGCCTTGTTGATCGAGATTATAATAGATTAGTCATGAAACAAAATCTGCTTTGTTTCTAGGTTGTATCTGTTAATACATTCCCTCACAAGATTTGGTGTATGTACTTCCATTAGAAAATTGGCTACCTCAACCAATTCACTCTCTTTAAGCTTTTGAGTGATCAGGTGAATAGGTTGAGAATTGAGTCTCCTATTGAGATCACCCAAATCATATAATTTAAATGATTATCTATTAACTCCCTCAAATCACTCTTTAGGCCTATTAACTTATCATAACCAACAACTCTAATTGTCATTTGCTATGATTTCACATGATGTAGTTCTTGATAAATAGCCATTTTAAAATACTTGGGGAAATCAATTTCCAGCAATTCTGATGAAATAGGTATAGGAATTTGAATGTTGGTACCACACAAACAAAATTAAGTTCAGCCAATAATTGTAATGACATGATTTACATTTAATTATGTGATCATTGACTATTTAAACTTTCCATTCATTTGCACATAAAAACATAAATTCCTAGAAGCTCTATTACTTTACTTAGGGTAAAGACATATTACCAAAAATCTCTTTAACAAACAAGTGCTTAAGTTTCACAAGAGTTGCCTCATTTCACTTCAGAATCTGAAATGTAGAAATACTTGATAATATTAGCATATGCAGGGGAGAGAGAGATAAAATTATCTTTTTTGCATGCCTATTTTCCTTCTATTCAGAATCACAGCATGGGAAGTGATCCTTTGATAGCTTGCACACTTGATTTTTGCACTTTTCACCCTAAGCATTTAGCACTTACTTTTTATTAAGTTGGGGTTGCATCTTCACCATTATCCTTTTTGAAAATATCTTTCAAGCATCACTGAAGAATATTTTCACTTTAAAGTCACCTGTGTTTATGTTTTTAAAGCCTTTAGAGAAGTAGCCTTTTTGGTTGCTTGGAGACAGAAAACCCCTCTTTCAACAACATTTCCTAGAATGAAGTAAAGCAAACAACACTCATTCCTTTATCTTAATCTGATGGCTTCAAAGATGGATCTCAGGCAGGCTCCCCACAAAATAGTTCTTTTAACATCACGTTTCTACTATTTGGATGAAGAATGCCTTAGGTTTGGCATGTTTCATAGTAATCTCTGGAAACAAAACAAAACACCTTTGCTTCCATTAGTGCATAGTGGAAAACCCATAGATCCATTCTTCCTTCCTTAAGTAGAATCTACCCCTGCAACATGAATGAGCCTCTTCCTAGCTTCAATTCATAGCCTCATGGGTTTTTCGATCATGACATAATCATATACACAACTTGTTAATCACTGTCATGTTTTCAATCTTCGGATACACAATTAAGTTCACCAAAGATGAAAATTAATTCAACTGCATGGAATCTAGAGGAAAATGAATCATGATGCAATATAGTAGATAGTTAACCACAGACAACCTTCTTATCATCAGGAGGTTGCCCAAACATATCCCAACTCTGCCTAGATCACCTATACCCATCGCGCACTGGAAAAATAGAAAACCCATAAAGAATGATGGGTAAAGGGGATGCAAGGGTACCAGGAAAATATAGAAAGTAAGGTACTTAGGAAAGATGAGAAGTAAGTAACCTAAAGGATACTTAGACATCACACTCGAATACAAACTTACTTAAATACTAATGATTTTAAGTTTACAAGGGCATGACTAAAACTTGGCAACACGCCTCTATATCCAACAAAAACTAATAATTTGGCACCTACAAGAGCGCCCTATGCTGGACAACAATTTTAGAACCAAGGAAAATAACCTACAATATTGAAAAATCCTTCTTGGTCGACTGAAATGTACAGTGCAATTGAAGATTAAAAAATGACGAAGGCAAATACTTCCATGTTTGATATGCTACAAAGTTGCCCTAGTTAAAGAGAAGCACTGTTGAAAACTCTTGATCATATCTAGACAATGCCTGCCATAGGCCATCAAAAGCTAGTATCACAATAAATTAACACCTCTGAGGCTAGCCTACCATGTATAAAGACAAGGCTGAACTAGCTCGTTTCTTGTCCAGTCTTAGAATTTTTGGAAAGAACCTTCACAATTGTCTCATAGATTAAAGAGCTTCTTGTAATGTCATGCCACTTTTGATAGTTCAATATTTGGGAGTCACCCCATAACCCAAAAATTGAATAGTGATTCAACTTGACAAAATAGAAGTGAAGGTTATTGGGGTATTAAAAGATGTTCGTATACAATTGACTATAGACCCTCAAATTAAAGATATCATAGAAATACATGTGATGGAGATTTTGGAAACATATGACTTATTGTTTAGTAGAGAATGGACCCAGTGCCTAAGAGGATGGTTCTCAACTGATTTCACTCAACTATGGTTACCTTGGAAGGGATTGAATAACCAGATCAAGATAGACCCTAAGAAAAAACTAAAGACAGTGATCACATAGTACAATGCTCTAAATGAAGGAGCATTTCTTCAATCAGATTTAGGCTCGTATAAAGTAATGGCTTTTGATATAATTTCAATTGAGAAATCAAACAATCTGAAAGAAGAATCACTAAATCTTACCCCATGGGAAGAGATCATTGCTCAATTCATAGATAATATGGTTACAAATTTGCAATTCTTAGGGGAAGAAGAAAACCCTAACATCTTGCTCCTTCCAAGATTTTGTAAGTTACACAAAGTAAGTCATTCAGAATTTGAGTGCTCACATTGTCAAGAAGAAATTGCTCAGGTATTAACTTAGATAATGCACTTGAAAAATGGTCAAACCCCAAGTGAAATGGCAAGAGTAAATTCAAGTCCTATGTACATGTATAAAGTCATGAATAATGAAGATCTAAATACGTCATATAGTGACACCTCTTCATATGGTGGAGCTTTGTCTTCCCCTCCACTAAGGGTGATTAAAGTTTTAAGAAGAAGATGCTTTGTGAAAGGTCTAGGCTAGACCTTGGTAGTCATTCAACCTAAACCACGGATCAATAAAATCATAGAGTTGATTAGGGAAATTCAAGATGAACAAAAGAAACAAACAATCCCCATATCAAAGGTAAACAATAGTAGCTCACCAAGTCCAACACATGAAAGAATGCAATGGGTCCTGAAGAAATAGTCCTTCAAAGTTCAAGTGAAAGAAAAGCTTTGAACAAATAAACATGAGTTTAAAAAGCTGAAAGAACAACCGATATGGACACTCAGGTTTGACAATTCTAAATGCAAGTTAGGAGCTAGCTTAGGCATTGAACTAATTAATCCCAAAGGCTGGTTTTTTATGTTGCATATTGTTTACAATTTAGGTGTACTAACAATGTTACAAAATATGAAAGCTTGATCCAAAAACTTCTCTTTGCATTAGAAAAGGATGTCAAAGGTCTCATAATTGAAGGAGACTCTTAGTTGGTGATTAGACAAGTTAAATCAATCTACTCTTGTAATAATAAAAGACTGCTTGCTTATTGAAAAAGTGTTTGGGACATAATGGAAGATTTTGAAGCCTTAAACATAAGGTCCATTCCAAGAAGGAGGAATATGGTAGCCAATTCCCTTGCCATTTTAGCCAGTGCATTATAGCCCCTTGAAAGAACGAAACTCAAAAGTTTTTTAGTTGAACTAGTGGCTGCCTCGTCTATTCTAGATAATATTGCCAACTTCCATATCTTCCAAGATGAACAATATATTTTGGAATTCATTATGTGCAACGGTCTATTCAAAGGACAAGAAATTGATGATACACTTAATGAAAAACCTGATGATGATGAACTAGAAGATGAAGATGGGATCATAAATTTGAAAACTAAGACTATTTGTAAGGGGATGGTAGAGTAGGAACAAATCTTTTACCAAGATGAATCAACACATAGTAAGAGAACCAATGAAGAAAAGGGAATAAAAGAATGTGATTCATATAAGCTAGGCACAAAAGATGGCCCTAAGTTGGTGAGAATTGGAAACACATTTAATCTCCAAGAACGAGAAAGTATGCTTTGGTTACTCACATAATACAAAGATGTCATTGTGTGGAGTTATGAAGAACTCAAGGCATATGATCCTGACATCATCACTCATGATATTTCATTGAAGCCTGATGCTAAGCCATTTCATCAAAGATAAAGATCAGTGAACCCCATTATCGAGCCATTAATAATGAAAGAGGTCTAGAAGTTTCTTGATGCCAAGATTATCTTTCCAATTTAACATTATACATAGGTTTCTAACTTGGTACTAGTATGAAAAAGATTGAGGAGATTCGCCTTTTGCATAGACTTTCACAATTTGAACAAAAGCATCCCAGAAAGATAACTGCCCTTTTCCTTCCCTTGATGAAGTATTGCAAAGTGTGAATGAGTCTAAGATGATGTATTTTCTAAACTAATATTTAGGATATAATTAAGTGGTGGTAGACGAGGAAGACAGATTAAAAATTGCATTCACAACCAAATAGGGAACATTTGCATACTAGAGAATGCCCTTTGGATTAATCAATGTAGGACCTACCTTTCAAAGAGAAATTGGTGAAGCATTCAAGAGATTGATAAATAAATGCATAGCTATCTATATGGATGACCTAACTATCTTTTCAAAAGACCAGACTACTCATATTGTTGATCTGAAACAAGTTTTCAACCGATGTCAGAGATACGGTATATCCCTTAACCCTAAGAAATGTTCATTTTGGGTCACAAAAGGAAAGCTTTTGGGTCACATTATTTTTTAAGTTGGGATATCCATTGATCCTAAGAGGATAGAAGTTATTATGAAGTTGTCCCCTCCCCATAGTTGTAAAGGGCTTAAATATTTCTTTGGAAAGATTAATTTTGTATGAAAGTTCATTAGCAGGTTCGTTGAGATAATTTTCCCCCTCAATGACTTACTTAAGAAGGGAGCGAAAACTAAATGGGTTCCTGAAATTAAGAAATATTTCGAAGATATCAAAGTGACTATCTCCACGGCTCTAGTACTTGTAACTCATGATGATGAGTTGACTTTCAAAATCTATTCTTTTGCTTTAGAACACTCATGTGGAGGAATTCTCACGCAAAAGAAAGATAAGTAAGATGAGAGACATATCGCATTAATGAGTTGCTCTCTAAAGAATGTCAAATTGAACTATTCTAATCTTGACAAATAATCATTTGTTATAATATATAGTCCACCAATATAACTGAGAGGGGGGTGAATCAATTATCCAACTATTATCATAATTATCAACCTTAATCAAACTTAACCATGTCAGTAGTATATTTAGAAACCACAACTAGATACACATGCACAATAACACTAGATATGTTAACTAAGGAAACCCTTGATCAAAGGGAAAACCTTGACAAAGATGATACCCAAAAGATGATGTACTAATATAAATATTCCTTGTTAGAGGATGGACCCTATTAAGAGTTTGTGAAATACATTCAATAGATCTCAGTCCCTATTAGGAGACTTTGAATCCCTATAAGGAGATTCCAACCCTATTAGGAGTTGTGGAAGGTAGATGGACCCACTGTCCAAAAAAATTCATGGGTAAGACCAATGAACCCACTGTCCAAATGATCTTTGTGTTATTCTTTGTAGAATAATAGAATTATACTGTACCGCTCCTTCCTCTTTCTTTATCCTATGAACTAGACTTCTACTCCTTTTGATCTTGTAACTAGATCACAAATCTCACATCCAATAATCCCTTGTATCACTTACTCGCATTCACCAAACAATCTGCTCCTTTTCACACTTCGCATTCAATACTTGTTACACACACTTACAAACAAGGAAAACATCTTTCTTTTGTACCCTATCTTCAAAATAATTTATCGAGTTGGTCTTGAGGCTTTCCCAATTAATTATGATAAGATAATTAATTAATTCACAATTACAATAGCACTATCAGCTCATAGTATATACAAAAATTCATGCGTGCAACTTCAAGACTTGCACACTTTCTGATGTCACCTCGAGATAATCCTTGATCACTGGTTGACTGTGCATCATGAGATTATATCTCTTCTAGAAGATATAATAAGATCATCAAAAACTGCTTTCCATGCACTTTGTCTCTACACTGCTATCTATAAATCACTTATAGCTTCCATACATCTTTTAATTAAACTTTGTGCATGTAACCTCATCATCAAGACAAAAATTAAAACATGTCCTTAAACATGCTTCACTTGTACATCAAAACTATGTTCATACAAGTATGATCTTTGTCTGTTATTCTGCTAGTCTTCACAGACTTACTGCTATGTTGACATCAATGAAAAACATAGTCATGAATGCAACATGTCAATACTCTCCAATGCTTAGGATACTCCCCTAAAGGAATACCATCAAAAATCATGCTAACATCATTCTCCTTGATAAAAGAAGTAAAGAAATTTTTCCATTACATACTCAGGAGTAAGGTATATGCTATTATGTTAGATCCCACAGTTAAATCATCACTGATGTAGAGTGAATTAGGTGAAAGATGAGGAAAATGGATGGCTATATTACAATAGTTGATTTGGAAATTCAGCCAATGAAGCTAGCAAGAGGATAGGGACTAACAAAGATGATATATGACAATTAGATCAGAATTGATAATGAAGAACAAATAATAGTGTCTCAAGTAAACACTAATGAAGGAATAATAACAGATGTTTGGTATCAAGATATTGTGTATTATCTCTTGAAAAATCAATACCCTCATTGGATGAATAGTTCCCAATACAAAAGACTCAAGATGAAATATGAATCCTACATGCTTCAAGATAAGAAACTTTGTAAGAAGAATTATGAGGGGATTTATTTGAAATTTCTAGGATGTGAAGAAGCAAGAGAAGTACTAGAACAATATCATGACAAGTATGACATTGGACATGGATCAGTAGAGGCTGCAACCCATCAAATTTTGAGACCAGGTTTCTTTTGGCCTATAATTTTTAAGGACACATTTGAACATGTACGTTCTTGCCACACCTGTCAAACAAGCACCAATAGAGAAAGAAACCCAACTATGTCACTACAACCAGTATTTGAGGTATGCCCCTTTGCAAAGTGGGGGCTAGATTGTATTGGACTAGTAAACCCACCCTCATCGATGAGACATATGTTCATCCTCATAGCTATGGATTATTGCACACATTGGATTGAAGCTAAAACTTTCAGAAATTTTGTAGTAAAAGTAGTTACTGATTTTGTAGAAGAGCACATTGTGACTAGATTCAAAATGTCATTCTTTTTGGTGTGTGATAATGAGTCATCTTTTGCATAATCTTTTCTTACTCAATGGGTATTGGGAAATCAAGTTATAGTCAACTTCTCCTCTAATTACTATCCCCAAGGGAATGATGTGGTCGAGTCCACCAATAAGAACTTGATTACAGTGATAAAATGCTTGCTCACAGAGAATCCAAAAGATTGGCATACCTAATTGAAATACACATTGTGGAAAGATGGATTTGAGAAAAAAAATGCTTTGGGAACATTCCCATACCTACCCATCTATGGACAAGAACCAATATTCCCACTCAATCTTAAGATTCTAGCATTGAAATTCATGAGAGGGTATGTTTAGGATGCTGACAAAGTCTAGAACAGATTGAAGAATCTCTTGGAATTGAATGAGAAGAGGATAGAAGCTTTAGAACACATGTCAAAACATCACGCTGTCATAAAATATTGGTTCGACAAGCAAACCACATGATCAATTTTTAAAAAAATCTCATATGCCATTTTTCTTTGGGACAAGGCAAAAGAAAAACCAGACAATCATACCAAATTTCAACGCTTGTGGATTGGTCCTTATTAGATTGCAAATATTTTGGGAGAAAATACTTTTAGGCTAAATTCTTTACAAGGGGAATTGGTTCCATTACTAGTCAACGACTAGTTTCCTAAACATTACTTCGAAGTGTAAAAATAGAAAATATTTTTTAAAAAATGTGTATTTACTTTATGCATGTGTGTTTACCTTCTGCATGTGTGTTTACTTTTAGTTGTGTGTTTTATTTTAAAGTAGTGTCTATCTTTTCTTATCAATTTGGGAGTTAGGTGCAATCAATATTCCTTCTTAATGCATAATTGAAATCACCCCATTTCGTTTCAACTTTAGGGAAGAGGTATTTAGATGATTTTCTTTCTTGTATCAACTAAAAAATAGGTGTTACTTGTAGTTGTAGAAAACTTCTAGTTTTAAAATCAAAATCACAGATTGGTAGCTCTTGACATGTTGCAAAATTAAAGAATTGATTATCTTGGTTGTTTTTGAATTTAGGTTGAAAGTAGCAAGGGATAATTCAAAACTTACCAGTTTAGATAAAGGGTCTCTTCAAAGAACTGCTAAAATCACAATTTGGCATGAGAGTTTCCCAAAAGTATATTAAAAGAGGAATGCAAGAGTTTAAAATTCAACTTCTAAAAGCCAAGAAAATCTTCTGGAACTGATTTTCTTCATATTTAGACTTTACCAAGCCTTCCAAATTGCTCTGGAACCCACTTTGATGCTTTGTGATGAAATTCTACCTATTGCACTGAGAATACACCAAAAATTGCAAAACTGCTTATAGACTGAACCGGCAAAGACCTGTGCATAATTTGACTCCATAAATGGATAGTTCATTTTATCTCAGTTCCAACGGTATATTGGAGTGCACATTTCTGATAAAAAATGCCCCTGTTAGAGCAATTTGAAAAACAAGCCCCTGGACTGAGAACAGAACATTAAAATGAAAAATTTTAAAAATTATATAGTTTGGACTATATAAAATTTAAAATATTTGAAATTTTTCATTTGATGCGTTGATCCTCTTTGAAAATTCATTTTACTTTCAATATCCCAATCCCCCAATTTGCTATTGCCACATGTCGAACTTTGATTGACTGAGCAAGATTTAAGATATTTTAAATTAATTAATATTTTAATATTAATTAATTTTCCTGAAGCCTTTCTCGTAGCACTGCGAGCACTCAGAATTTGCTTCACGTTCTCACGTAGAACACTTCACTTTTACGTTCTTATGCGTCACCGTAAACCCGAGACCCTTGAAAATTTCATTTACGCCCATACGGGCACCAGCATACCACCGGAAGCCTTTATTTTATGTCTTACGCTCTTACGTGAACTCCATTTTTGTGTCCTTGGAGGCACTTTAAAATTTTCTTACGCTCTTTTGTGCACATGAACTTGTGAAGCGTATGAGCGTAAGTATTTAAATTACTTCTCCCAACCATCCGCAATCGAAGAAACGTAAGCCTTTTCAAACCAACTTTCGCTCATACGCGAGCATAACCTCGTAGAGGCTTTTGCAATCAACTTCTGCCCTCCCAACTGCCTCCCGGAGCTGCCACGTGCCGTCATCTCCTTCAATGTTCAGTTTTGGGCACCAACTGATCATTACCGCAAGTTTGTTTAAAAATTTGCTTTGTCACGCTGACATCAATCTTTACTATTCCTCCGGCCGACCACGGCCCCACACGCAAGCTTTGCCTTGCCCTTTGGAAAAGGCACGTCTTTAAGACATTATACTTCCTGCTTAGAATCATACTTAAACGTTTTAAAATATCCCCTACATGCAATGTGGGATTATTACCTTTACTGGTTTCCTCTTTGACTGCATTGTTTTCTCGTGAGTTGTTTCTTTCTACATGGCGTGGAGTGTTATCTGACTCGGCGGCCTTTTTATTGTTCAAAACTCCTCTACTAATGGCATTCACTGTAGGTTCATGTTGATTTTTAACCTTCTTTCTATGCTTTGAACTCTCCAAACTGCGGCTTCTTCTACTGTTGGCACTAGGTCCTCACGTGGCTTCCCTCTTGATGCGTGGACTGAGAATGAGGTCCCCCTTTTTATCTACAGGCATGGAGTGTTTTTTGTCACAGGCGAGACAATCAACTCTTGCGAATGGTTCATGACAGCTGCTCATGCTCTCCACCAATGTCAAAGTTCTGCAACAACCTTTGAATCTGCACACCCCATAATAAATCCAAAATCTGCTTTGGCGTGGAGTTGTAGATTATGTTTTGCAAAAAAAATGTTCATCCTATACATGTGTAGGATCTCTGTTCTATGGTTGAATCAGCTTCATGCTCCTTCTTAGGCGTGGTCATTGTCTTGTTCTGAATATACATGCCGATTTTAATACTCCGTTTTCTTTGAAAAATGCGTGACCATTATCACTACGGGCTCTACTTTGTGGTTAGCGCTGATGGTTTCCTTTTAAATGCTATTCCCTGTTGGAGTCGTGTTCTCCTCGGCAAAGCAACTCTTTCCTTATTTTACTGGTGACTTTCAGCTTTAAAAATGGCAGATTTTTCCATATTTGTCTCTTTGCTAAAACGTGCATCTCCATCTTGCCTTGCATTCTCTTCCTGAGCCATTCAATGCCGCCCTCTCCTTCATGTTTGCATTCCTTTGAAGATGCCCTTTCAAAATTGCTGACTTTTTATTTTTATTTACAATGTCTTTCAAGGGTGAGTGTACCATTTCTTTTAAAATGGCCAAGCGTCTACCTTCATTAAATGTTGAGTATTTAGATTTGCCAATGTTGCCTTTGAATGATATGTTTTGAATGTCTTATCAACGAATCATCAATGAAGAAGCCTCACCCAAACTATAATCCACATTTTTCTTTCAACCTAAGAAGAATATAACTAAATTTTTTTCATTACAAACATTGCAAATCCCTGAATACAACGTTCCATGCCCAAACATCTTGACAATTCTAACTGGAGTTAGTCGGGCCCCAAAGTGGGTCTGGCTAAAAAAAATTTTGTTTTCGGGCGACTGACATTACAAAGTAACCTATTGATCAATCTGATACTAATTAAACTCAAAATAAAGCATTGATTGATCATTAAAAGTTATTTCACCACTTTTTGCAAATTATCAAATTGGTGCCAGATGGTCCGTTGACTGGCCTTAAAAACTGCCCCAAACCTCTGACCGGGCTCTGAAATCAAACATATTGATTCTTTGTTCTGCACTCTTTTACCTTGTCAGATCTCATCTTATGAAGAATTCCCAATCAAAAGATATTCGCTATCAAAATTGCCTTCTTAGATTTACGTGCAAGAAAACACGTCAGAAAACAACAAACAGGGTTCGGATTTGGCTTGGAAAATTGGGCAAATGAGCACATGGGGAGATGAAAACTGGGGCGTTAAAACTCTATCATGAGCTGAGTATGACTATGCAATTTTGGCTCATGATGAATAACTAGGCGCAAATGGCAGACATTCAAAGTAGGCTACCTGGATTTGCAGGACAAAGGACATTAGTAAAATATCATTTTTTGTGAATGGAATGACCCTGGTAAAGTGTGAAGACGAATTCATCAAGTTCTAAAAATTAGCACATTTGTAGCATTTTTAGTGTACAATTTAGGGGAACAAACCATTTGGTCCTACCAATCCTAGATCAAAAGATGTAGCATCACGAATAGGGCACCTGAACAATCTGCATCTTTGATTACTAGTGAAATGCTATAAATTGCAACCGAAATCGCATTTGAAAACTGATCAAACAGATTCGTCATGACTTCAAATCTAGAGCATAGCTAGTCTCTAACCCCTGGAATATGATGCAATAGGAATTTTCTCATTTGGGTCAACTGGTCAAAAGTTATGATATGTCGAACAGGGCTTCCCAGAATTGTGAACAACCAGTCAAATGCACAAAACAGTAAATGACCAACTTTGGGGGGTCGAAACCTAGTCAAATGGACTCAAAATGACTTGAAATATGAAACATAGGTTCTTTGGTATGGACACTAAATAGTCTCAAAGCAGTGGTTCATGACACTTTCCTAGGTGCAAGATATTCATATGTAAACATGGCCTCCTATCGTTGCTTGGCACTTAGGGCAGAATTGCAAATTTTGACACTAGCTCAAAATGGGACTTCGTAGAATGGTTTGAAATGTCAGTTTAACTTCATAGAACACATAGACACACTAAATGAAAGGTGTTAGAAGCATTAAACAACTCTTATGCATTAACTCAACAGTGGGGTACATAGGCTTCACAAAGCATTCATAGGCCTGATTTTCTCAAAATTTTTGAAATGTGACTAAAAATGAAGCATGCAATTTTTAGTCCCAACGGATGGGAACACTTTTCTGACACTCTACAACAAATCAAAGGAAAGACTAGTGAGGGTATTAGCCCTGATCCAGAGTGGGTTAGTGGATGTTGTTTCACACCCTACATTGGTTCAATCCTCTAAACTAATTATGACACTGGCTCAACACTATGTGCTAGATGAGAAGGTTGTAAAGAGTGTGATTGGAGAGATAGTCATCGACCTTAGGCCAAGAAACATTGAGAAGGTCTACCACCTCCCGAGGGTAGATCAATACCTCCAAATATCCTTTGAAAGGGTGGATAGATGGTATAGGGAAAACGAGAAAGAGGCCAAGAAATTGGTGCAATCCACATTCTTGATTAACAAAACACCTTTGGGCCAAATAGTATGAAAGGTGGATATGACCTAAGGGGACATTAAAGATGATATCAGGTATTCAATCACTCTCCTCAATAGAGCTATGGGCCTTCCTATAGAAGATCACCTAGTGACATGGATGGTGCACTTCATTGAGACTATAAGATTGGGCTGCTATTCTGAGTGATAATCTAGATGAGTAGTTGATCTCGGTCAAGACTGATCTTCATTTTTACATAACATCTTATTTAGTATATCTACTAGTAGCTAGCACCATAAACTACCCAAGGCTATATGGGAAAGGAAGCATGCAAGATATAAATATTTGGACCTATGTGGTATACCCACAACTAGTGAAGAAGAAGCTCTCACTACAAAGTGTGGAATATAGGGTAGTAAATGATGGTTTTATATTCACCATTATCTAGCTTATTAAGGGTGACTATGCAAAAAGGATGTCAGTAGAAGTGGTAACAAGGACAACTGTAGTAGGATCCTACTACATCTAGTTCAAGACATTTACCTATCTCAAGGTAGTTGGTGCTCTTTTGTGCCCCAAGAAGCTCCCAATATATCCATTAGACTAACTCATACTATTAGAGATAACTTGCCAACTCACTTCTGCATATGCCAAAGTGAGAAAACAACATAAGAAAACATGGGTTTGACCAATCACCATTGGATCATTCAAGGTAAAGCAGAAACAAGACATTGCTACCTTTGACTTAGAATGGGATCAATATCCCTTGCAAGATTATCATGCTCCATGCCCATATTTTCATAATATTGAGATGGTGCAACATCTAGTGGGGAAGAAGTTCATACATGAAGAAACCCTTGAGAATAATTGGATGAATGCATTAGATAACTATGATGTCTGTATTAGGGACTATTGTAGGATGAGTCTGCATCTAGCAAAAAAGGTGCTAAACTAGGTGATACCCCTAAAGGCCTTAGAAAAGGATGTATTAGAAATAATGGATTCCTTGTACAATAGGGATAAAATCTACGATAGGCCCATTATGCATGCAGAAATAGGTTGTGAGGAAAATGATGATATTGATCATTGAGGTTGGCATGTAGTGGAACTGACAAGAAAGTGGATCACAAAACTATTTCGATGGATCTAGTTCCTCAGACTATACCTCTCTAGACTACAACCAGGCTCAAGAAAGGAAAAGGAATCAAAATTGCAATACTAAACTACCCTACTAGATCACCCGTGAGGTTAGAAATAGTACATCAGCATGAGCAAGAGGTCAAGTATTTTGAGACTAAAAAGGGGAAGGGTAAGAGGAAAAGGGAAGCCCCTATCATGTCCCCTTTTCAAATAATTAAAAATAATAATCTTTGCTAAGGCAGGCAGGCCCAAAAAGGTGAAGTTTCGGAAAAAGGGGATAATCTTTGGAAGCTAATGGAATAATAAATAAAAATTATGATTAAATTATGTTTTATTAATCCCTCTTAGACATGAGTTAGGGTTATGCCCTCTTTTAAAGAGTTTGGAGGCATTTTGGGCTTATTCGAGAACTTTATTTTTGCTCATTTCTTTGTTGTTCTTCAGAGGCTGCCAAACCTGTGGAGAAAAAGACCCAAGAACGGGAGTTTGCAGGTTTCCAAGAAGGCTAAGGATGGGAGTTTTAAGCCATTCCATGTGCAATCTCATGCAAAGTTTTCCTTTGTGCTGAATAGTGCAGATTTGTGGGTTTTCGGGTGTGTTTTTTGTAAGAGTTTGGTGTTTCCAATTGAGTATTTCATATCAGTTTGGGTTGCTGCTGTATTTCAGACTTTAATATGTTAAAATAGAGATGAATATATGTATTTTTTCATTATTATATTTCTATGATAGATTATCAGTGCTTTTGTGGTGTTTCTGGCTATTTTGTGTTGTTTTCGGGAGCTCGATGAGCATTGTTTTTGTCGTCCATTTGGGAGCTGTTGTGTAAATGTTATAAAGATCTGGAAATTTCATTTTGTAGGCTGTTATGCTGCTGAAATTTCTATAAAAATTTCCACTTTCAGATTTGTTAATAATATGTGAAGCTGTGAAGTTTTTGGCACTATTTTCGGCATACACGATTTGGGGTTTATTGAGAAATTGGTAGATCTTTGAAATATTGGTTGTTTGATCTTAAAGATCTGATTAGAGGTTTGAAATATCATATAAAATTAGAAAATGGACATTTCAGTGGTATCAGAGCTATGATCTTGCCAGCCTGAGGATTTGTAGAAGTTTGCATGTCAGTTTTGACAACTACCCAAATCTTGCATGTCATAATTTATGGTTGCATGTTGCTTCTAATCAGCTTCATGTCAAAATTTATGGTTGCATGCTACTTCTAATCATTTTCATGTTAGTTCTTGGTGAATTTGGTGGTTTCATGTTGCTTCTAATCAGCTGCATGTCAAAATCTATGGTTGCATGCTACTTATAATCATTTGCATGTTAGTTCTTGGTGAATTTGGTGGTTGCATGTTGCTTCTAATCAGCTGCATGTCAAAATTTATGGTTGCATGCTACTTCTAATCATTTGCATTTTAGTTCTTGGTGTTTGAAGAAGTTATAACTTATTGGGGTTACACTCTACTTTATCCAGAATGGACAGGTCTAGTACAGAGTCTCAGAGGACACGATCTTGGACAATTGATATCCAAAGTCAGAATAGTAGAAAGGATGGTTATTTAGACATTCGAGATAAACTTAGGAAAATAAGCCATGACATGTCTGAATAGTTGGTTGAGCACCACCGTATGATGAATGACATGTTGTCTGACCCAGCTAAGGTGGATAAGTTGACCAGATTTCTATTTGGCAAATTTTCTCATAGGGCAGGTGACATAATTACCAAGAACTTGCATGAGGAGTTTGAGAAACTAGCTTATAGCCAGGTAGAGGTCTCAAATTCTACTCCACCACAGGAGGTAGTGAGAAAGGATATTATGCAGATTGATAGTAATGGTCAACTTGATACTCAAATTGAGACAATTGTATACAGGTCATTAAAGGGTGATGTCACAGGTATTCAGGATGGTATAGTTACAACAGGCAGTGACTACAGCGTAGTGGGTTCAGATGATGATTATGAGGATGTTGTTGTGCATGATGGTGAGATACCTGGTAGAGATGAGCAGACATTGAGCATTCATGAATTTGCTGAGAAAGAGTACCAGGCACAGTTAGATGCTTCATCACATGAGGTTAAGGCTGGTAGTACTTCACATGATTTGTCTAGCCAGTTGAAAGTGAACAAAGACAGTATTGTGACTTCATTATCTCATCATGACAGGTATGTGGAGTTAGTTGGTATTGGTCATATTAATCAAGTGAGGATTTTTCTTGAGTTACCGGCTGATTCTAATTTACAAATATGGACTCGAGATTGTTATATTGGCATTTGGGATTCAACTGACTGGAGATCTTTAACACTTTTTGGTAGCAGTGTTTGTTTGGGTGCTATCATGGATTTGTTTAGCAGATTGCATGGTGTTGTCTTTTCTTGTGCTAGTAGCTTGTCCGATGTTGGTATTAGTTTTTATACATCGGTGTTGGGCTTTGTTCATATATCCAGTCGACCATACTTGCTGGAATGTGTTGATGATCTTTCATATTTGGCAGTGTGTACAGATGAGTCCCAGGATCATATTGGCATTGATGACATCTAGGAGGATGCAGTGGGTAGTTTTGAAGACTTAGTTTCCTTGGGTACACAGGAGTTGGACAACAGTGCTATAGTTTTTGATACTCCATTTGTTGATAGGAGCTTTAGAGTTGATTCACAGGATATGGATGGTAATAATCTAGAGACTAGTAACTTTGAGGATACTCCTTTAGACAGTGCATCAAAGGAGGTTTGTAGGAGATAGTCAAGCCAGTGCCATCATGTGTCTAATTAGTTGAGAGTTAGTGAGCGAGACATTGCTATCACTTGCCAACATTTCGATGCTACTCGTCAATTGTTAGCAGTTTATGGATGGGGTTCTCCTACTAGTGATGAGCAGGGAGGTAGTTATCTTTCCTTGATAGAGTTCCACTCTTTATGGGAGACTATCCAGATTCTGAGATAGGATTTTATGCAGTTGGTAGCTGACATAGATTATCTTATGGAGTGGGGCAGTACAACATATGATGCATTGTTGGCCAAGGAAGATGAGGTGAGTGAGCTTACTGAGCAGCTTGAGGTGACTTCTGAGATTCTTGAGATTACACATTTGGCTTTCAAGGAGTCATAGTTTCATTTGGCTAAGGTGACCATGGAGTTAGAGCAACTACATTCTTTACTAGATTCTGTATAGTCACAAGCTATGGTGTCTGATGATCCGAGGATCTCCATGGTCAAGATTGTCAAAGATAGTGGAGATGGGGATGCATCCATCCTTGATACTAACATTGGCATATCAGGTTCATCCCCACTAGAGTCAGGTTCAGTTGAGTTGGGTACTGCAGCAGATTGTTGTGGTATGCCTGACATGGTGGTGACCTCTAGCACTAATGGCACGAAGACTAGAGATGCTGTATCAAAGACCATGTGTGATGTTGGTGAGTTGATAGTTGGCATGGTTCCTGCTAGTAATACTACTCCCTTGGTGATGTCTTTAGAGGTAGTAGTCAGTTCCAACTTGGTTAGTGATCGATTGTAGTTAGTTACATCTGGATTGCAGTCTGAGCCACTGACTGAGATTGGCGCATTCTATCAGCATTACATTGTGAGGTATGCTCATCAATTTACCTTTGATGATCATGTTGATGAGATGATGATACAGAGATGTACTTTGGTTCCTAGTGCTTATCATCAGTTATGGGATAGTTTAATGCCTCAGGATGAGAGTTGTGATGGGCACGACATGGCGATAGGTTCTGTAGTTGACAGCTTGATAATACATGACTTAGAGCAGGAGTTTCGGAGTGATGCTTCAACGGGTGTTGTTATTGATTCTACTCCTTTGGCTATGACATCTCCTAACTTAGCTGGTGATCAGTCATAATGGGTTGTATCACTTGTTCATGGTGAGCTGTTGACTAAGGTTGGTTTTTTTTATCAATATTATATTGCAAGGTATGTACATTAGTTAGCATTTGATCCTTGTGTTGAGGAGTTGATGGCAGACAAACTTGGTTTGGGTTCCATTTCTTGCTGTTTATCTTGTGATGGCTTTTCACCATTAGGGGTGCATGGGAGTTATGGTTATGAGATAGTGGCCGGTGATCTGTAGAGTTGTGTTGACTGTAGGAGTTGTACAGTGTGTGGATTCTCCATACTTGGTATAGTTTCATTCGGGAGCATTCACCATTGTTGTAGAGTTGGATTGTACATTTCATATAGGCCAATAGGATGCGTTGATGGTATTTACTATGTTGGAAATTTGATTTGTCCACTTTACTTGAGTTTTTATTTCTAAGAGTTTGTGTCTCATGGGTTTCTGACTGTGGAAGTTGTGACTTTGGAGTTTGGTTGAGCAGTAATTGTCAGTTTGATTATGGATTCCTCTTGGTTATATTGCAGGAGCCTGTGTTAATTGACAATAGTATAGTTCATGACTACATTTGGGATCCAGGTGGATTGATTGGTCTATTGTTCAACCATTTCTTGAGGACAAGCAATATTTGGAAGGGGAGGACTTGTCATGTCCCCTTTTCAAATAATTAAAAATAATAATCTTTGCTAAGGCAGGCAGGCCCAAAAAGGTGAAGTTTGGGAAAAAGGGGATAATCTTTGGAAGCTAATGGACTAATAAATGAAAATTATTATTAAAATATGTTTTATTAACCCCTCTTAGACGTGAGTTAGGGTTATGCCCTCTTTTAAGGAGTTTGGAGGCATTTTGGGCTGATTCGAGAACTTGATTTTTGCTCATTTCTTTGTTGTTCTTCAGAGGCTGCCAAACCTGTGGAGAAGGAGACCCAAGAATGGAAGTTTGCAGGTTTCCAAGAAGGCTAAGGATGGGAGTTTGAATCCATTCCATGTGCAAGCTCATGCAGAGTTTTCCTTTGTGCTGAACAGTGCAGATTTGTGGGTTTTCAGGTGTGTTTTTTGTAAGAGTTTGGTGTTTCCAGTTGAGTATTTCATATCAGTTTGGGTTGCTTCTGTATTTTAAACTTTAATATGTTAAAATAGAGCTGAATATATTTATTTTTTCATGATTATACTTCTATGATAGATTATCAGTGCTTTTGTGGTGTTTTCGGCTATTTTGTGTTATTTTCGGGAGCTCGATGAGCATTGTTTTTGTCCTCCGTTTGGGAGCTGTTGTGTAAATGTTATACAGATCTGGAAATTTCATTTTGTAGGCTGTTATTCTGCTGAAATTTCTATAAAAATTTCCACTTTCAGATTTGTTAATAATATGTGAAGCTGTGAAGTTTTTGGCACTATTTTCGGCATACCCGATTTGGGGTTTACTGAGAAATTGGTAGATCTTTGAAATATTGGTTGTTTGATCTTAAAGATCTGATTAGAGGTTTGAAATATCATATAAAATCAGAAAAGAGACATTTCATCCCCTAAGGTAGTAAAGCAAGTGGCTGAGGCCTAAGAATCAGAAGCTTGGCAAGCTGAGCCTGAGCAAGCTCAACTGGAGCAACAACCAAAGAAACAACTAGAGCCAGAGCAAGAGTCTATTTTAGAGGCAATAGAAGAGTAAGGGGTCCCACCACTTAGAACCTTAGGATAAGAAGCCTCCTCATCAGTGCCAAAGAGAGCCTGAACAAAAATAAGGGTGGTGGGTGTAAAAAGGAGGAAATTGAAGAAGAAGAGCACTCCCTTGCCATAGGTTCTAGAAACCATCCCTAAAGTAGAGGATGAGGGAGAAGGGGAACACATTGAATTTGTCCCCTTAAATAAAAGAACTCATATAGCTAAGGTGGCAGAGGAGGAGAGAAGAAGAGGCTCAACTCAAACACCTCCATCTGCCCCTAGGGAGCCTATCCAAGTTGAAACTTCAGAAGATGAATAAAAAAAGTGGATAGCTGATACAGAGGATGAAGGAACCATCATTTTTTACCTCTCAAATTTTGATTTCATGCCAGTAGGCATCAAGATGGTAGGAGAGAAGATAAGGGATTCTCCAACAAATGAGCCATTAGGAGAGGATTGGAATCAAATGCCTCCTCTATCTCAAGGACCTCTCAACATTCTTCCACCTCTAACACAAGACACAGTGACAATAATGGATAAATGGTTAGTATCTCCAACTCCTCTAACAACTCAAGCAGAAATAGGAAACCAGAACATGGAGGAAAGATAATATCAACATTTGCATGCCGATAAAGTATTTGAAGAGGGGAAAATAGAAAAAAAAATTCAACAAGTTCTCCCGCATAAAAAGGCCATATCCTTAGCCCAACATAGCACACAAACTCTTTCGACATGAAAAGAATTTGGAGAGGAGTAATAAGGGAAAGGGGTCTACTTCAGAACTAGCTTCTTTAGTTAAACAGATGCCACCAATGGGGACTAAACCATCATGGATGAAGAAAGAGGTTATGTTTCAAAAAGAGAAGCTTATGGAACTAACATAAGAGAAGGGAATGATAGAGTTGATAAAAGTGATAAAGAAGCTTGAGCCACCTAAGGGTAATGCTACAACACTTGCCTTCATCATGAAGAATCAAGATCAAGATCTTCTATCACATATCACCATTCCTCCTCATGTGGATACAAAAGAAATCACTCCAAAGTATTACCAAACGAAGGAGGTGATATTAGGAAAGCCCATAGTGGTTATAGAAAAAGTGTTGATTACTAAAGGCCTCAAGCAAGTATTCAAATATATGGATCAAGATGACTTAGAGCTAATAATGTTGTGGAAGAAGAATGAGATATTAAGAGGCTACTTGAACAAAGTGGTGGGACCTATAGACCTAGATAATCCTGAGATCACTCTTGGAGCTGCATTTGAAAGAAAGTAGGCAGGGCCACAAATGGATTCATTTTCTGGATGCATGTTAGTAATGGCATCACAATTTTGAAGAGAGAGGAATGCAAATAATATAGGGAAATTTGAACCTATTGCAAAAAATCCAGTCAAATGCCAAAAAGTTGGTTTCCATTATAAACTAAGATTTGTGCTAATGGATGAAGTGTGTACCTAGGGTAACGATCTATAAGCACTCAGATCTACTAAGAGGAAAACGTACCAAATGTTGATGGAGATATAATTAGTAGAGGAGCTAGATAAACTAGATGATTAGATAGAGAAGATATCCTTTAAGTCATGTAAAGACTCATGCAACCATTAATTGATATAAACAAGGGTGGAGATATACTTAGAACCATTTAGAGAGTGAGTTTTTATGTAATTAGCTTTATTTTAATAGTTTTTAGCATGAGTTTGGTTTTGAAGAGCTCTCACTCCTAATACAAAGGGAGGAGACAATTTCTTTTAAATACATGGATGCAATCTTATTTTTGTTAATGCATGTTATTCTTGTCAGAGTGTGTTATTTTTGTGAGTGTATGTTTATGAATAATAATGGAGCTAATGGTTTTAATGCATTTTTATAATTGTGTGATATTTTAGTTCTCGTGTTTGCCTTGTGTTAAAGAATTTCACTTTTGTGATAAATTGGAGAAAGGATCATCTTTGTTCTTGCATAGGGTTTTGCCTCGTGTGAGTGCACCTTTTGTGGCCTCCTGATTTGATGAAATGTGAAACATTTTTTAGTTATTATTGTAGTTCCCATCGATGGTTACATCAGTGGAATTGAGGAAGTGTTGCTCCTAATTTCATTGGTTTCCCACCATATCCTTTTGATAATTTAATTCACATACATGTTATTACTTTGGCCTATGTCTGTTAGGAATTTCCCTTTCAGTTATTTTCTTAAAATCTCTTGTTACACTATCTTTGTTATTTTGTTTTCAAACACTTATTTAAAATAGGAATTCATATAGTTGCATTGATAAATTACATTCATCGTAAAACAAAAAATACAAAAATATATCTCTTTGTGGTTACATTTTAGCAACAGGTGTGCAAATTGGTTGGAACCAACAAAGTCCTCCTTGTGAACATACACATTTATCTTCAATTGAGTTACCCAATAGATTGAAAAAAAAACCATCTAGAACTTTGGAGTAGCAAAGATATATTTGATTAGGAAGGATCAAGTACAAGCCAGAACAAAGATCTGTAATCAGTAATTTAGTTGCATTCAAATCAGGTCATCTCATTCTTACTCTCTAACCATTGTAGCAGTGATCTAGATCTCCTAACAAAGTTGGCTTAACAAGTATTTGCAAATCCTCTAACAAGGTGACAATTCCATTGAATTGTTCTCAAGACCTCTAACAAGGTCACTCCTAATAGGGTGATTAAATCCTCTATTAGGGTGACACCTAATAGTGTATTTTGTAACCTTTAACAAGGTTGGCTCCTAACAAAGCTCACTTCAGAAGAGTGAAAAATAGTAACTAGTTGCAATTGGTGGTTTTTCCCAAATTAGGTTTCCATGTTAAATCCTAGTGTCAAATGTGTTCATGCTATTTTATTTTATGTGTTTTCAACTAAGTTAAAGTAATGGTAATCATAGATAACATCTAAAGGTTTAGGCTGATGTTGAAGTAACGTGTGCCTTACTTTATTCTTAACCAGTAGAACATAACATTACATACAGTAGATAGCTCTGCAACTTACTGCCCAACTTTAAATTTGAATTTTGATTTTGAATGATGGAGGGCCCTAAGCCCCCAGATCTGCCACCTTGCCTAGACTTGCAACTCGTGCTTGTGGCGTGCAGGGACTTGGATAACAAGTTGGATGGTTGTGGGTCCATAGGGGTTGATGGGAAGATTGCCAACATAGTTTCTTTGGATAATGGAGGCCCTACTTGTTATCCTTTGGAGAGTGGTTAGATGTGGGCAAATGGAACCTTGATGAGTTGGAAGAATGCGCTTATGGGCTCCTCGATGGTTAATGTTTCCTCGATAGCCAAGATAGTCCGGTGATCTCCCTCCCTGATAGTTTGGTGCACAATGTGACATTTGGTCTCAAACTTTGTGTTGTGGGCAGATTTGTGGCATTTAGACCAACTATTAAGATGGTGCATAAATGGGTGAGTTAGAAATGGAAGGTCAGGGGTAGTGTTGGTGTTTCTTCAATGCCTAGTGGCCTCTTTTGTTTTAAGTTCACCACGGAGGAGGATATTAACCTCATTCTCTTTGGCACTTGGTATTATGGGATGCACTATCTTACCTTAACAAAATGGAATCCAGGCTTTGATGCTAGTGCAAAGTTGAATAAACTTTCCCTAGTCTGGGTTAGATTACCTGGACTGCCCCTTGAATTTTGGGATGATAAGATCCTAAGGTGGGTGGGGAATTCTTTTGGTCATTTTGTCATGGCGGACAAGGTGACTATGCAAAAAACATGGCTAGTTTACACAAGGTTCTGTGTGAATGTCACCTTGAATCGAGCACTCCTAATGGTGGTTACACTAAAGACCAAATGGGGAGAGAAAGTCCATCCTATAGAATATGAGAATGCAGGCCTATTCTGCCAAAAATGTAGTCAATTTGGACACCTTATTGTGGATTGCAAGGCCCAAATGCAGAAGGACAAATATAAGGAGGGTTCTCTAGGGATTGTTATGGAAACATTGGGAGAATCTTCAAAAGCATCTAAAAAGGTGGTGGAGTCTATTTTTATTCATACTATGGAGATTCCCTCAGTGCTTTCCACACTAGACAAAAATAAGGTCTCGAGGGATGGGGAAGCTATGGAGGATAAGACAAAAATGGATAAATACCCCTTTAGAATGGATTTAGAGGAACTACTGAGTCCACCCGAGGGGGGGGGGGCTAAGGATGGTGAGTTGTTGGAGGAAGGTGAAATAGAGGTGTGCCACCCTCTTCTTGGCTCCCTAGCAAATCTGGGTGGTGATAGCTAGCAGGAAATGATGGCCATAGGATGTGATACTTAGGAGAGAGTTTATAGCCCATTAAAGATGGATAAGGCTGAAAAGGAGCTTAGCCCTACCTCACCACAAGATGGGGATAATGGGGAATGGGAGTTTCAAAAAAAGAAGAGGAGTGGGGGGGGGGGGAGACCAGATGTTGGTGCCTATGGGACAGCTGGAAGACTGTCTAGTAGAGTAACCAAGAAAAAAGAAGCAGCAAGGGATGTGGCCAGTGGTAAGAAACTTACACTAGAGATAGTTACTAGAGGTAAGAAATGAAATTCCTTTCTTGGAATTTGAGGGGGTTAAATAATGCCCAGAAGCAATATGCTATGAAGCAATGCATATTTAAGGAAAAACTAGATTGTTTTAATATAATAAACTAAAATGTCTAGTGCTAGTTTTGACAAAATAGTTAGTCATATTTGGCTGGGTGCTGAGTATTTACATATATGGATGCTGATGGTGCCTTGGGGGGTATTTCTACTATGTAGAATCTGAATTCTATGACAAGAGTTGAGGTTTGGAAGGATAGAAATTTTATAATTTCTAATTTCCATTCTAGTATTCATTGTTGGGGGCTGATCAATAGTTATGCTTCTAATAGCAAATCAAGGAGGAAGGAAACATATGATAAACTAGCTAGGATTACTAAAAAAATGAAGGAAAAGAAACTAATGTGTATGGGAGATTTTAATACCCCCCTATACCATTCAGAGAAATTGGTGGTAATAGGGATTGCCTAGAAAGTTTGCAAGACCTTAATGACTTTATGAGAATAATGGAATTTATTGATGTGGAACTAAGAGGGAACCCATATACTTGGACTAACAATAGAAAGGGGAAGGACCTTATCCAGATTAGATTGGATAGGTTATTGGTGACAGGGAATTGGAATAGTCCTGGGAATTCCCATCTAGAAAACCTCACTAGAACTGCTTCAGATCATTCCCCTATTATTTTCCAATGGGAGTATGGTTTCAAAAGTGGGAAGAAACCTTTTAGATATGAAATAATGTGGTAGTCTCACCCAGAACTCAAAGAGAGAGTTCAAGATTGGTGGAATATAGGGATAGATGGTATTGCTATGTATAAGCTGACCCAAAAATTGGATAACATAAGGAGGAATGAAAAGGGTTGGGCTAAGAGTTCATTTGGAGACTTGTTCAAAATCAAAGGTGATGTGGAGAAAAAGCTTAAAAAACTCCAAGGGGAAATTGCTGAAGGGATTAACCTAGATAGTGCAACTCAGGAAGAGGAGGAGTATAGAAAAAAGTGGAAGGGTATTCTCTTGAGGGAGGAATTTTTTTGGAAACAAAGATCAAGAGTTCAATGGCTTAAGGAAGAGGATAAGAACACTACTTTCTTTCATAGGTAAGTCTCTAACCATAAAAGAAGAAACACAATCGATAGGCTAGATGGTGAAGGGGGAAGGATCTTTAAGGATCAAGAGGAGATGGGAAGACATGCAGTGGAATACTTTAGCAAGGCTTATGTCAAGGACAATAAAGCTAGGAATTTGGTGATTAGAAAAAGCTTGATTAATATGATTCCACGAATACTAGCTATGGAGGAAAATAATCACATTCTTGGAAATATTATGGAGGAGGAGGTGAAATGTGCGGTGTTCTCTATGAAAGCTTATAAGGCTCTGGGTTCAGATGGGTTCCCTCCCGTGTTCTTCTAGCATTTATGAGAGGTTATTAAATCTCAATTGATTTGGGATACTAGGGATTTTTTCAGAATTGGGAAGATGCTAAAGAGGATCAATAAGACCTTTATTGCTTTAGTTCCTAAGATCCCCACACCATTGAATCTGCTTGATTTCATACCTATAAGTTTATGTAATACTATTTACAAGACATTTGCTAGAGTCTTGGTGAATAGAATAAAGCCTTTTCTGGGTAGAATAATTGGCAGCCCTTAGAAAGGATTTGTTTCAAGAAGATAGATTCTAGATGCGGCCATAACCACACATGAGGTTATTCACTCAATGGAAAAAAGTGAAAAATTAGCGATGGCATTCAAATTGGATATCTCCAAGGCTTATGATAAGGTTAAGTGGGACTTCCTCTATGAGGTGCTTGAAAGAGTGGGGTTTAATAACAAGGTTATAAATTTGATCAAGATGATGATTGGCTCAGTTCAATATTCTGTTCTCCTAAATGGTTCTCCCTGGGGCAATTTTGGAGCAGAGAAAGACCTAAGACAAGGTGACCCACTTTCTCCCTACCTCTTCATTATGGTTTTTGAAGTCTTAGTGAAGTCTTTCTATAAACTTGTGAATATTGGTTCTGTTAAAGGGGTAAAGCTTGCTACTGTATGCTAAAAGAAGTGACCTGCAGGGAGCATGAATCAACAAGAAAACATTAGTTCAAACCAAAATATGCATCAAGTATTCACCAAATGAAATAACAAACAAACTAATGCTTGCTTGAGTTTTGCAACTCAAAGTAGCCAATCAAGCCAAATCCTCAAGCAACCTCTATAGCTCAACAAAGGCACCCATGAGAGGCCTTGTTGGTGTGTTAAGATTGGAGGAATGTTTGGTGTGCTCTCACAAACACAACAATGTGTTGAATCTCTTGATGATGGATATGCAAGTGTAAGGAATGCAACTATGAGCCTATGCTATATGAATATGAAGAACACCTCAAACAATGGCTATGGAGAAAGCCATGCTTGAAGGCATTCAAAGATGAAGATATGAAATGCAAAAAAGGAATCTAAACTATGATGCAAGCTAAAAAAAGATGCAAATGAAATGGAGATGAGAAATGCAAGCCATAAATCTACTCTAACAATGCAAATGAACTCTAAATCAGCTACCAAAGGTTAGTATGCAACCTAGAAATATCTATGCAAGCTCTAAACTCAAACTACTATGAAAGCTCAAATCTCAAACCAACATGATAACAATGCAATAATGAGAGATGATAATGCTTGAGATAAGGCCTCTATTTATAGGCTTGAGGGAGGGCTTGGTGAGGTGGCATCCATGTAGGTGCCACATAAGGTGACATGCAAGCTATGCAAGTGGTCAAATATTCAAAGTTTTCTCACACATGTGTGAGCAAACTTGAGAAGAGGAGTGGGAGACAAGAGTGTAAGAGGAGTGTGGAAACATGCCTTCTCACACATGTGTGAGCACACACTTAGGCTAATGAGGGGGATTAGCAAGATGATTAAGGGTAATTAAGTGGGATTAAATGGGGAATAGGCTTAAGAGGATGAAAATGATGGGTGTAGGCTAGGTTTTAGGCTAGGCTTAAGATTAAATTAAATAGGATTTAATTTAATCATAGGTTTAGAAGAACTAATGAGATGTGAGGATTTAAATAAATAAGATTTATTTAAAAAGGGGATTATGGAGAATCATGTGTTAAATAAATTTAACACCTTAAGGCTAGAAGTATTTAAATTAAATTTAAATACTTTAGGCAAATGAAGCTACTTAATTAAATAGGCAGAAGAATATGACATATATAATTAATTAATAAATAATTAACTATAATGTCAAGGGAAATATTAAATAAATTAATATAATCTTTTGGGATGATTTTAATCATCTACAGCTACTATTGTTCATACTGAAGTCTTACAACAATTTGTTGATGACACATTCCTATTTGGAGAATCTTCAGTTATAGAGGCTAAAGCTTGGAAGACTATACTACACAATTATGAAGAAATTTCAAGACAAGAAGTTAATTATCATAAGAGTAAGATTTATTTCTTTAATAATGATGTCTCATTACAAAGGAGGATAAGGATTATCCTGGAATGTCAATTTGCTAGCCTCCTGGATACTTTTCTTGGACTACCACTAACCACTAAAGAAGTGACTAATGACTTCTGGAATACGATAGTGGAGAGAATTTAGAGGAAACTTGTAGGATGGAAAGGGAAGACATTAAGCAATGTTGGAAAACTATAATTGCTCTTAGCTGCTCTCCAAGGTATTCCTATTTACTTCCTTTCCCTCTTCAAAATTAACCTAAACATGGTAGAGAGGATCAAGAGAATACAAAGGAATTTCCTCTGGTCAGGAATAGAAGAGAGAAACAAATTGATTTTAGTCAATTGGGAGGAGGTGTATAAACCAAAGGTTAAGGGGGGCTTGGGAGTAAGAAGACTTTGAGACCTTAACAAGGCTCTCCTTATGAAGATTGGCTGGAGGTTGGGAGAAGACAATACCGATTGGGGTAATATTATGAAAGCTAAATATCTGTCAAATTACTCTTTCAATTGGAATCTATTTAATAATGACCTCCTAGGAGGGTCTAAAATCTGGATGAATATTTTCAGGAGTAGAGGATTATTAAGGGAAGGGACAAGGTGGATTGTGGGAAATGGTCATAGTATCAGATTTTGGGAAGACAAGTGGATGGGAGGGAAACTGCTTGTTTTCAACAAATTTAGAAGATTAATGGAGTTGCTTAAAGAAGATGTGGGAAGAAAAGTTGGAGACTATATTGATCAGGGGAGGAAGTGGAAGAAACTTTGTAAGGAAACTTACTCCCAAGAGGATATTTAGCTTCTCAAGGAGTTGGAAGAGCTAATAGGAGAATAAAGACCCCTAGTTCTATTGTAGGAGGACATTATAGCTTGGGACTTAACTCCAAGTGGTAGCTTCACTATAAAATCGGCTTACTTACACATGTTTAGCAAGGACCTTTCTCACCATTGTGGAGTAAGGTTTGGATTAGTAACCTTATTCCTAAAATCAATTTCTTTTGGTGGATGGTTCAACATGACAAAATTTTAACCTTAGACAACCTAAAAAGAAGGGGCATTTATATAACAAACCATTGTTATCTCTGTAAGGAAAAGGAAGAGAGTATTTCTCACCTATTCCTAGAATGCTAGTATGCCTTAGAAATATGGACTAGGTTCTAGGAGAGATTTTGTTTGGATTGGGTTATGAAGGACAATCTAGGTGAATTTGTGGAGAACTGGAGGTATCCCTTTTATCACCCTAGATTGATTTTTCTATGGAAAATTGTTCCACCATATGTTTGCTGGCATGTATGGAAAGAAATAAATAACATAATATTTAGAGAGGAGAATAAATTGGTGGAGGTGGTTTTTGGAATAATGGAGAAATTATTGAATGAAAACTTAAGGGTGGCTAAATGTAAAATGCCAAAGGA
The DNA here is from genome assembly GCA_028749045.1 of Cupressus sempervirens. Classification (NCBI taxonomy): domain Eukaryota; kingdom Viridiplantae; phylum Streptophyta; class Pinopsida; order Cupressales; family Cupressaceae; genus Cupressus; species Cupressus sempervirens. Next base: position 441,016,344 of record CM053787.1, on the reverse strand, counting down.
AGAACTAGGTAGACAAGAAGGACTAATTGCTGAAAAGTGGGGTTGTCATGAGGGTTTTTTCCTTTTTGATAATTCAAAAATACTAAGGAGACAACAAAAAAGATGGAAACCACCTACCCTTACACAATATAATTGATGGTACTACAAGAGGAGGTATAGGAGCGACAGGAGGAGTGCTACAAGATAGGAATGGTGATGCACTATTGGTTTATGCTGGGAAGGTGGGAAATGGAAGCAATAATTTGGTTGAGGCAATGGCATTTTTTTGGGGTCTTTAGCTAATTAGTGAAATGAAAATTAGGGAAATAACAATAGAGGGGGACTCCAAATTAATCATTGATCTGGTTAAGGGAATGTCCCAACCAGGATGGAATATTCAAACTATCATTATGGATATTAGGAAAATTTTGCAAGGGATGGAAAGTGTCCACTTGTAGTACATTTATAGGGAAGGAAATAAGGTGGCTGACGCAGTGGTTGCCATGGGGTTTAAATCAATGACAATCATGTGCTGGAGGGATATGATAGATCTTAACAAAGACATTAAGTCATTAATAACCAAAGAAAGAGGAAGGTATATCATTTAATTATGACTATAAATTTTAAAGTCAGGGCCAATTTTGGAAATTTTGTTTTCATGTTCAGTAAATTAAAAAAAGTCTTTTTGGAAATGATTAGAAGATGTGGCCATACAAATAGAAAAATGAGTGAATACAAATTAAGAGAGATCTCTTTTCACCATTATGGTAACCCATCATAGAATTCAAATTACTTCCCAATTAAAAGTACGAATGATATCTTTTATCAGACTGTCAGAGATTTTCAGGGTGTGAAAATTATGATACTATACGATTACAATTCCCATAATGAAATTGCATGGGATTTTGAAACTTATCAAGCACAAGACTGTAAAATTATTTTGCTTATTATTAAAGGTCTCAGGGTGGAAAGTAGTTGCAGAGATTTCGCAGAGAAGGAAGTTTAGATGCACACCACCGAAGAAGAGGAATGAGATATTGGTGGAATAGGTATGGTGGAGACTTGAATAGGTTGGAGCCCACAAAAATGGAGAAATTTAAGGATGGGATGGCCACCTAGTTTCTACTAAAGGAAGGGGGTTTTCTGCCCTACATGCAGTCAATGGCGGGGTATGATGAGAATTGTGCCCTCTAGTTTGTTAACGGGTGGAATATCTACAAGGTCACCATTAATGGAATTAGCTTCCAAGTGAATGATGAAGTGATTACCATGGTGACTAGCCTTTCAATGAAAGGGAAAAAATGGAGAAAGGTCACTAAAAGTGCTGATGAGGCCAGTATGAACAATTTCTTTGCAGAAGATGAGGAACCGGTTCGATATAGAGGAGGGTTTAAAAGGGACAAGTTGCCAGCCCCATGGGACGATGTGTGCCTGGTTCTCATAAGATATATAATGCTAGAGGGTAGGTTCGATGTTTGTAACTACTGCCATTCCCTTTGTTAAATCATTTTAGGAATAAGGATTTCATTTCTATCCCATTTTTCCTTTTGTATTCTCTTGAGGATATGGTAGCTGATGTTAGGGAAAAGAGGAATAAAGGGCATAACTTTAACATAATCCATCAAGGACTTATTTTCCACCTCTACCAATTCCACCTTTCCCTATGCCCCCCTAGGGTGGTGGTAGTTGACAACCAGTGCCACTGCCAAAATTCACCCCCAAGCACCAGTACTGGCACTAAAATTCATGCCCCCTATCGTCCCCTAGCCGAGAAAACAAGAAAAAGAAAAAACTTGATACGACTATGGAACAAAAGGGCAACAAAAAGATAAAAGTTGAAAAACTCATTGAGGTGGAAAAGGAGGATTCAGAGGAGGAGGCTAGGAGTAAGACTAGGAGGAGATCTGGAAGACTCGCTCAATCCTAGGCAAGGCGAAAATAGAAATCCAACATATTCAGAGTTGAGGAGGTTGAGGAGGAAAGCTTAGAAAATATAAAGAAGAAAGGGAGGAGGAAGACAACTTGAATTCTAAAAGAGAAGAAGGAAAGGAGGAGGTGGAAAAAAGTGTTAACTCGAAGGATAATTCTGTTGAAAATGCTCAGACTCAGGTTTCAGTTGACAATGTTGCTACCATAGAGATCACCCATGTTTCTGCTAGCTTCACCCTCTAGCCCATAACCTTCTATGAAGAGAGAAACAAAGTGGACACCTCCCCCATAACTATATCATCCCTAGCTAAGGAAAAATCTAAGATTTTTACTAATCCAAGGGTTTTGTAGGATGATATCTAGGTATGGAAAGCAAAGGAGGAAGCAAAAAAGGTGGATATGGACATTAAGGAAGAGATCAAGGAGTAGGTGGAGGTGTATGCCAATTTGGATAAGAGGGTTAAAATTTTAGAGGAAGGGTTCTTTACCTTCTCTAAATTTTCCCTCAAAGTCACCCACATAGTGGCCACCACCCTCCAACTACTGGCATAGGAAAAGGAAGATACTAGGATGGACATGGAGGACCATAAGCTCCTCTTCAAATTCCTTTTTGATGACTAGTCCCAATTTTTTCTGGCTATGAAGGGGGAGGAGAAAAAAGAAAATCAAGTTTTTTAGTTTAATGGGATCCTCAGATCCAAAATTTTTATGTTATTCTGTTGTTTCTGGTTTTGTTGGTATCCAACTGTAACTAAGACATGGGTTTGCTTGATACACCAACAATTATTTTGTTGAACTTATATAGTTGTTAAATCTTCTAGACTTTTATTTTAGTTTAGTTGTTATTAAGTTTTTTTTGGTTAGTTACATTCTTTAGGTTCTATGGTTTTTTGTAGCTTTAGTTAGTTTTTTGTTTGCTCTTGGTCACTGCTGGTAATGCATTGGTCACAAGCTTTTGGTTTGTAAGGGCTAACCCCCTTGTTTTTGGTCACTTTTTTTTATTTCAAAAACATCTAAAGGTTTATGTGTAGTTAATTAACCAAGCTAATCCAGTTATTACCGAGTTACAACATTCTATGTAATTTACTAAGCTTCAATAGTATTCAGTTATCTATTTTCTTTTTGTACTGACATCTAAGGGATCTGGGATTTATTTTTGTAGTAATTGATTCACCCCTCCCCTCTTACTTACTCCTCTTATATTTCCAACAATTGGTATTAGAGCATTTGGTGCTTGCAAAGAAGGTTTTAAGGACCTAAGCTAAAGATCAAGATGTCTTACAAAAGAGAGATTTCCAAGCTGAACAAAGACAATTTTGTAGCATGGCAAGGACTAATGAGGTTACATTTGGCTACCATTAATGGTTCAGGTTGCAATTATCTTGATGCTAAATACAAGACTCCCACTAGAACTTTATTAGTTGAAGATATTGCTCAAAAGAAAAATCATAATATCACGATGATTGACATTGCATCTGCTCTCAGTTATGCTAAATTTTATGAGGTAAAGGATTCCAAAACTACTTTTGAAATGTGGAAAAAACTAAAAGATATCTATGGAGGAGATGATAATTTAAGAAGAGCCAAAGTAGAAATCTTTAGAGGAAAATTTGATCAAATGAGAATGAGAGAAGATGAAAACATTGCAAAATATGTGGAAAGAATCAAGGCCAATGTAAGTGCAATCAAAGCATCCAGAGGAGACATTAAGGAGGAAACTATTGTAAGTAAAGTGTTCAGAACTCTTCTTCCTATTTATGCAATTAGAGTGTCTGCTATTCAAGAAAAGAGATGTGATCCAAATACCAAAATAGGCTTGGATGCTCTAGTTGGAAGATTGACAACTTTTGAATTAGATAACTATGATAACTATGTTCCTGCTTCAAAGAATATTGAATTTTCATTTAAAGCTAAGCTCAAACTCAAAGAAAAGGGCAAAAAGTCAAAATCTAGTAATCAGGAAGTGAAGAAGTGTTGATCTCAGATTGGTTTTGATAATTGAATGTCAACACACTTAAGATATTTACTAAGTTCATGCCAAGGTAGTAATAAATGCCGAGTATAATATGTATAAATGCTGAGTTGAAATGAGTGCTAAGTCACTTATGTACCAAGTCACTCAAGTGTTGAGTAGATAGACCATGCCAAGTGATTCAAGTGCCAAGTAAGTAGTTGACGCTGAAAAATTTAGGTGCCAAGCCAGAAATAGAACTACAATATGTGTTGAGCATCAATATTATCAAGTGTTGAGTAACACAGATTAGTTATAGTTGTTTATGATGGCACAAACAACAATTTAAACCATTTTTATGCTGACTTATGGATAAATATTGATGCTTTAAAGATAAGGATGAATCTATTTGGATTTCCTATGTAATCAACATGCAACCAATTAGAAAATTGGAAGGGATTAAGTGACAATATGAATGAATCTAAGCCGTCGATTCATACCTAACCCTAAGCCACCAAAAAGTCTTTATAAGGAAGATGAAGCCCCATAATTCTAGTATGTATGTATGAAGGTATGCACACAAGTGAAGAGCAAAAGGAAGAGAAGGGTTGAATTGATTAGAAAGCATTCAAGCTAACTTAGTAGAGTGAAAGAATTGCAGAATCAATTTAGAGAATAGAGGATCGAAGACTCAGCATTGGCAAATCAGATCCAAAAGGATCAAGATGGATAGAATGGTGATTTGAAACCAACAAGTTAAAGTTGTAAGTCATCAAATCAAACATTCTATTGTTACTTTCTAACAACTGTATTAGCAGAGTGAAATCCTTTAGACTAAGGTTGACTTAACAGTCATTGTAAAATCCTTTAACAAGGTGACATTCCAAGTGAATGTTCTAAAACCCTTTAACCAGACACACTTCTAACAAGGTGTTAAAATCCTTTAACAAGGTGAGATTTAATAGTCTCTTGTAAGCCTTTAACAAGGCAGGCCGTTCACAGGGCAAATCATGTTTTATGGTCAATTTATTGTAACCTTAATAGGTGACACTTTATTGCTGTAGTAGTGAAGAATTGTGGGTGTCATCCCCACCCCAGTTTTACCTTCTAATTTGGAGGGTTTTTGGGTAATTATATCAGGTGTCAATTTTGTGTATGCTTATATGTCTTGATGCATTTGCTTTACATTTCATTTTAGTTTATTACATGCATCTAATAAATGGTATAAGATTTTTAAGTCCTTAAGTTTGAACTTCTAATCCACCTCCCACACCACCCCCACCCCCCCCCAAGAGGTGTATGTTTCCCATTTGTAATTCCAACAATTGGTATCAAGGCTGAGTTCTCTGGAGGAGAAGCTTTATAGCTTGGAGAAAAGATCTTGAAATGGAAGTTTACAAGTTGAGAAAGACCATTGAAAATCAGGAGATTGAGATACATCTCATACTACAACAACTAAATGAAGCTAGAGATGCTTTGAAGAGTTCCCTGAAGAGAAGGAAAGAGATTGCTATAGCAGAAAATGACACACAATACAAAGAGATTGACACCAAAAAGTTACTTATAGATGGTAACTCCAATGAATTTGATGCAACAATTGCAAATCTGATGGAAAAGAATAGAGCACAAGCTGAAGAGATCAAAAATCTCAAATTGGAACAAGAATCACAAGCTATACTGCTAGGTGAGGTGAATGAACAAAAGAATAAAGCTATAGAAGAAAAGGCCATGATTGAAGAAGAGAAAAGAATTTTGGAAAATATATTGGAGGAAAAGTCAACAGAGCTATCCAGGATCTCAAACATGTAATTGGATACCTTAAGCCAAATGATGAATGTTCATCACGAGTTGAATGTCAAGGACATTGAAATTACCACACTGAAGTTGCAGAATGAAAAATTGCAGAATGACTTGAAAAGAGAAAAGGAATTTGCTGAAAGTTTCAACAAGCCAAATAAAGCCATCAAGTACTTTGAGAAACTATAAAATCTCCTAGATCTAGTAGAGATACATCAGGATTGGGCTACATAAGCACTGAAGAAGGAGAATCATCCAAAGTTGCCAAGGAAAGGAACAATAAAAGTAAGAACTCTAAACCTACTTGTCATCATTGTGGTAAGAAAGGACATGCAAATAATGTTTACAGGAGTAAGAATCCAAGTTAGAATGCTAAGCCAAAGAACATGACTCATTGTCACAAGTGCAACAACAAGGTCATTAGGCACATGAATGCAAAATGAGAACCATGAATGCACCAAAATTTGAAGGATACCACTACAATTGTCAAAAGTATGGACATAGAGCCTTTGAATGAAGATCCAATCCCACATGGTCATCAAGAAAACCAACAAAGGTAAGAAGCTATGAAAACTCCTACAACTAGGATTACAATACAAGATATAATTGTCACTATTGTCAGAATATGGACATATACCTGAGAATTGCATTAGAACACACTTTAGTGGTAACTACAAGAGATGGTTGAGTCAAAACACATGTTTTAGCTATCACAAGGCTAGTCACATCAGCAAGCATTGTCCAACTAGGTCCAAGGCACCAAGTTCTAAATTTGACAAAGGTAAAGGCAAGATAGATGTTGAGTACATCAAGAATGAAATGAACAAGACATGGAAGAAGAAAGACACTGGGAGTACATCAGATGGAGAAGGGATCACTTCACCCAATGGGTCAAGTGGTCACACTTCATCAAACTAAGCAAAAGGAGGTATGTGGGACTGATATTTAAAATGTTTTATCATACATCAGTTCCAAGAAATATTAGTACTAAAAAAGATAGATCAACATGAATAAAGATGCAAGATAATGAGGAAAGTTCAAGGCCAAATCTTCAAATTCTCACATTTCTGCCAAGTATGAAAGGTCCACTTCAGATGCTGAGTAAATACTAGTGTGTGCCAAGCTATTAGTCAAAGTTAGTTGAATCCGAGTCAGCAGTAGCTACTAAGTGGAGGTAAAATCAATAGATGCTAAGTGAAACAAAAATCACATTAAAGATGAGTTTTATAGTTGTACACAACTAAACATTAATTGCAGAGTTTTGAAGGGTATATGGTTGATCTTCACCTATCTTTTGTCATTATGAATTCAAATCAAGAAGTGAGCAGAGTGAAGAAGAAATCTAGAAACTAGTTCAAAGCATTTGCATCGATTATAGCAAAGATCAAGCACTAGTTCATCAATTTTAAAGGTATTCTTCATTTGCCGAGCTACATAGGTTTATATTTGTTAAATCCTAGTTTTATGGAATGGCTTCTAGTTCCAGAACTATGAAAGAGAGAGGTGTTTGATGTTCAACTAGTCAACAATGAGGTTAAACAACCAAATTCTAAGGCTATTCTAGAAGTTGCCTATAAAAATGACCCAGCTGGAGCATTATCCATGATCCCACCTAAGGTTATAATGGTTCAAGATGTGAGGAAATACTATTATAGAAAAGTGGGAGTCATAGGAGACATGGAAATAAGACAAGCATATGAAAAATTGTGTGAAAACGAAGTCCTAAAGGAGGACTTCAAGATTGTTGAGAGAAAGGGTTTGACTCGTGCACTAGATTTTCCCACAATTTTTAAAACAGAGTGGATTAAAATAGTTTTGAGCAGATTACACGATGGATGTTCATGGTCAGAGGGTGGACCCATTAAAATTTCAAAGAGAATTGTCCATAGGATTATTGGTTATCCAACCCTAGATCAGCCCAAGACATTAAGAAGCGATTCCAAAGAGGCCATAGAGAAAAATATAGTTGCAAAGTGGAACAAGCGTGGTATGACCATTGACACCATTATAGACCCTTTGCTTGATTTTTTTGTTAGAGTCATATCCCACAAATTCTATGAATCAAGTAGGTTAAATAGTGTGCCTTGCATAGTAGTGGATGTTGGATACAAGATTGTTAAGAAAGATCACACCTATGATCTTGCAGAACTTCAACTTCAACAGATAAGTGAGAATCTTGGAGCTATTAGGAGGTCAAATAGTGCTCAACAAAAGTTTGGATCAATACTTGTATGTATGTTTTCTATGTGCAAATTGAGTTTCCATCTTTTGGGAAGATAGGATGAAAGAAGAATAGGTTAGTTGCTGTTCAAATTGATGAATATATTGAGCAAATGGGAGACAATTTTGAGTCAATCATGACAAGCTATTTTGAAGATTTTAAGAAATCTATAAAGCAGAGGTTAATGATTCCTATTTCCTTAGTTGAGCAATATTATGATGACATTTTTTTTCTTGTTGATATTGATTACACATATATTCAGGCTGCAATATCTAGGGTTAGATGGCTAAGGCCCCTAGGCTATAAAATAAATGTTGATGAAGCCTCAGCCACCATCACTGCACTCCTTGCTGAAGAAATTGACAAAAGTGCTAAAATATTTCAAAATTATGATGTTGTGAGGTAAGTTGAAATGGAACTAAAGACAACCTCTACTTTGAAAAAGAAGGACAAAATGGTAAAGAAAATGAAGGCCAAGTTTGGAGAAGGTGCCAGTGATGATGAAGAAGAAGATGATGAAGAAGATGAAGAGGAAGAAGAGGTGAAAGGTAAAGAACCTTTAGCTTTAAGCCAAGGCATGGGTGAAGACCAAGAAGAAGAAGGTGCATAGGAAGAAGAAGCTGAGGAAGCACTAGTCAAGCTAGAACCTAAAAAGGGAAACGCTAAAGCTTAGCCTGTAGCCAAACCAAAGGCAAAGAAGGCTACCAAGCCAAGCACAACAAAGACAACTACCCCAACAACAAGAGCTAGCACAAGGGCCACTACTCAAAAGGCCAAAGAGTAGGCAAAGGAGAAAAAAAAAGAAAATGAACAAAAGGGCCCAGTGTAGAAGAAACAAAGGAGAAAGTATATTGTACAACCTGAAAGAGATGATGAAAAGACAGAATCAAAAGATACAAGTTAGTTTAGGGTGGTAATTCATACACCTAAATCTGATCTTGAGAATATTTGTAATAATATTAGAGATAATGCATATATGACATTATTAAAGAACATTGATTTTGGTAAACTTGCTAGAGAAGAGAAAAATGAGGTAGAAGAGTTAGTGTATGCCATGATGTCTAAGTTCAAGAATACTCCACTTGTAGTAGACAACACAATAGACAAGGAGCTATACACCCTATAGAGAGTAACTGGCATTATTTTTTAAATCTTGAAAATAAAATAAGGGAGTCAACCTTAGCCCAAGTGATGCCTGACCTAACAAAGGGACAAATTATCAAGGCAAATAAGAAGTATGGTAGTAGATTTGCACCCAAATATAGGGCATTCAACATTCTCTAGAACAACATTGAAGATGTTGTAAAGAAATCCACTCAAATGTGGAAATTGATATATGGGTTGACCACTATCAAAGTAGAAGAAGAGGATCCCTTTGAGGAGAGAAATAATGGAGAAGGAGAGGAAGAAAAGGAAGAGGAAAAATACACAATCAATGTATAATCCCTTTGACATAAGTGTCAAAAGGGGGAGATAAAGAGTAAAGGGGGAGATAAATATGCAAGGGGAAGATAAAAAAAATAGGGAGATAATCCAAAGGGGAAGAGCATAAAACAAAAAATGGGAGCAAACAACAAAAGAGTAGAAAATGAGTTTATATTAGATAAAGAGTATCAGTCAATATTTTTGAAGCCAAAGAGTATCAAAAAAAGAAAAATGTATGGAGAAACAAATTTTGGATAAAGAATAGGCACATTAACTCAGGGGGAGTTACAAAATTTTGAGGTATATAAGTCTATTACAAAGTTTTGAATTTTTTTGAAGTTTTATGTATATGTCGAGCTGTGAATGTATTATACTCGAGGACATTAGATCTGTTATATATAGTTAAGTGTTTTTGACACTCATGTCAAAGGGGGAGATTGTTGATCTCAGATTGGTTTTGACAATTGAGTGTCAACACACTTAAGATATTTACTAAGTTCATGTCGAGCTAGTAATACATGCCAAGTATAATATGTATAGATGTCGAGTTAAAATGAGTGCCGAGTCACTCAAGAGCCAAGCAGATAGACCATGTCGAGTGATTGAAGTGTCAAGTAAGTAGTTGATGTCGAGAAATTCAAGCACTGAGCCATAAATAAAATACAATATGTGTCGAGCATTAGTATTATCAAGTGCCCAGTAACACAAATTAGATCTAGTTTTTTGTGATTTCACAAAAAACTATGTAAACCATTTTTATGCCGACCTATGGATAAATCTCAAAGCTTTGAAGATAAGGAGAAATCTATTTGGATTTCCTATGTAATCAACATGCAACCAATCTGAAAATTGGAAGGGATTAAGCAAAAAAATGAATGAATCTAAGCCATAGATTTATAACTAACCCTAAGCCATCAAAAAGTCTTATAAGGAAGATGAAGCCCCATAATTCAGTATGTATGTATGAAGGTATGCATGTGAGTGAAGATAAAAAGGAAGAGAAGGGGTGAATTGATCAGAAAGCATTCAAGGTGACTTAGCAGTGTGAAATAATTGCAGAAGCAGTATATAGAATAGAGGATCAAAGACTCAACATTGAAAAATTAGATAAAAAAGGAAAAAGATGGATAGAATGGTGATCTAAAACTAGCAAGTTAAAGTTGTAAGTCATCAGATCAAACATTCTACTATTAAATTCTAACAACTATATCAGTAGAGTGAAGTCCTTTAGACTAAGGTTGACTTGATTGTCGTTGTAAAATCCTTTACCAGAGTGACATTCCAAGTGAATGTTCTAAAGTCCTTTAACCAGACACACTTCTAACAAGGTGTTAAAATCTTTTAATAGGGTGAGATTTAATAGTCTTTTGTAAGCCTTTAATAGGGCAGGCCTTTCACAGGGTAGATAATGTTTTATGGTCAACTTATTGTAACCTTAATAGGTGACACTTTATTGCTGCGGTAGTGAAGAACTGTGGGTGTCATCCCCACCCTAGTTTTACCTTCTCATTTGGAGGGTTTTTGGGTAATCATATCAGGTGTCAAGTGTGTGTATGCTTATATGTCTTGATGCATTTGCTTTACATTTCATTTCAGTTTATTACATGCATCTAATGAATGATATAAGAGTTTTAAGTGCTGAAGTTTGAACTTCTGATTCACCCCCCCAAGAAGTATATGTTTCCCATTTGTAATTCCAACAAGAAGATGAAACATTAGAAGAAAGTTTAGATAGTGATCTTGAAGTTGTTGAATCCTTGCTTGCAAGTAAGTATTCCAAAGGCAAAGGAAAGTACAAAGGTAAAGTTCCTCTGATCTACTTTTCCTGTGAAGAAGTTGGTCAAATTTGTTGCTAGGTGTCCAAACAAGGAAATTAAGGATGAGAAGAAAAGTAACAAGCATAAAGGCAAGAAGGACTCCAAGAACTACAAGAACTTCAAAGACAAAGGTAAGGAATCTTATTTTATAGCCAAAGATTATGATAACAGTGAAGATGAATGGTATATATTGTTGTGAAAGATGAATCTGATGATGAAGGAGATAAGATGACACTTATCCCTCATGTTAGCAAAATGATATATGGATTATTGATAGTGGCTGCTCACATCATATGATTGGTGACAAAACAAATTTGAGTATATGGAATATTATGATGGAGGTAGTGTAAGATTTGGAAACAATGAACCTTGTAACATAAAAGGCAAAGGATGTATCTTGTTGACTAAAGAACTTGTATGTGATAATGATTATTGGGTTGAAGGACTAAAGCATAATTTATTGAGTGTGGCATAGTTGAACAACATTGGATTCAAGGTAGAATTCATGAATAGATAGGCCAAACTGATGGATGGGAAATGAAATTTGGTTGGATCTGGCACGCAAACAAAAGGTAATCTATTTTATCTTGATCTCAGTGATTGTTCATGTTTTATTGCTCAAGTAGAGAAAAGTTGATTATGGCACAAAAGGCTATGTCATGTGAACTTTGATAAACTAGTTAAGATAAGCAAACATAGAAGAGTAAGAGGTATTCCTAGCTTGAAGAAACCTGACATGGGTCTATGTGTGAATTGCCAAATTGGTAAAATGGGAAAGACAAGCTTCAAGTGGAAATTGTTCATATAGATTTATGTGGACCTATTGGAATAGAAAGCTATAGTGGAGAAAAGTTTTTCATTCTTTTTTTTTTATGACTATTCTAGAATGATGATAGTAATGTACCTAAAAGATAAATTATAAGCCTTTCAAAAATTCAAGTGGTATTTAGCAAGAGTAGAAAAGGAAACTAAAAAAAGGTTGAAATGCCTAAGATCATATAGAGGTGGTGAATTCATCTCCCATGAATTCAATAATTTCTGTGTTGAAAGAGGAATCAAAAGACAAGAACCAACCCCTGGTACACCACAATAGAATGGGATAGTTCAAAGAAGAAATAGATCTATCATGGATTGTGCAAGAACCCTGATGATTGAAAAGAATGTTGCTCTCAAATACTGGAAGGAAGCTATCAACACTATAGTTCATACCTTGAATAGAGTTTAGTTGAAGAAATATTCAAACAAAACACCTTATTAGCTATGGTATGGCTACAAACCTAATGTAAGTTACTGGAAAGTATTTGGCAGCAAAAGTTATACATTGAAAGAATCTAGAAAAGAAAAAATTGATGTAAAAGGTGATGAAGGTATATTTCTAGGATACTCTTGCAGAAGTAAAGCATACATATGTTTGAATTTTTCTACTCACAAAATTATAGAAAGTGTACATGTTAGAATTGATGAATTTGTAGAAAATAGTGAAGAAGAAAGCAACAACGATTAGAGGAGATTTCTTTAATATGAACCTAATACTCTACCAAATCTATCTAAGAGAAAAGAAGCTTCATCTCTCGAGTCCTCGAAAACTTCAATAGTTACTGAGTTGCAGACAGTGCAACCTAAGCTACAAGGACCCAAGACACAATCAAAGGCTACCGAGCTAGTCCAAAACAACTTGATGGACCTGAGTTACAGACAAAAGAACCTGAGCTTGAAATTGAAATTCAAGAAGAAGATGGTGGAACTCATTCAAAGACCAAGGAGCCCATGTTAGCAAGATATGTCAAAAGGAATCATGCACTTGATTAGATCATTGGAGACAAATCAGATGGAATAATGACAAAAAGAAAATTAAAGGTACATGTTTACTTGCTGAGTTTGAACCTAGAAGTGTTAAAGATGCTCTGGAAAATGAAAGTTGGATTGAAGCAATGAATGAAGAAATAGAACAAATAGAAAAGAACAAAACTTGAACTCTTGTTCCTAGACCCAAGGATAAAAATGTAATTGGTACAAAGTGGGTATTTAGAAATAAGTTGAATGAAGATGGAAAAGTATCATGAAACAAAGCAAGATTAGTGTGAAAATGTTATTCTCAAGAAGAAGGTATTGACTATGGTGATGCTTTTGCTCCTGTGGCAAGACTAGAAGGTGTTAGAACTTTACTAGCATATGCATCACATAAAGGATTTAAAGTATATCAAATAGATGTAAAATCTGTATTCTTGAATGGAATTATTGATGAGGAAGTCTACATTGAACAACCAAAAGGTTTTGTGGATCCTAGGAAAAGAGACATGGTTTCCAAACTACACAAAGCATTATATGGTCTCAGGCAAGCTCCTAGAGCTTGGTATGAAAGACTACACAATTACTTGGTACATATTGGTTTTCAAAGGACAAATGACAAAAATAGTCTATATATCAAAGAAGGACCAGATAAGAAGATTGTTTTGGCAAAAATATTTGTTGATGATACTCTATTTATAGGAAATGATGACTTATGCAAAGCATTCTCAGAAAAAATGAGTAAAGAATTTGAGATGTCCATGTTTGATGAAATAAAATTCTTTGTTGGATTGCAAATACAACAGAACAAGGATGGTATCTACATCGCTCAATCCAAATATATCAAGGAGATACTGAAGAAATTTGGAATGGAAGATTCAAAACCTATTGGAACACCTATGTCTACTAGACATAAGCTCTCCAAAAATGATGAATCCAAAGAAGTAGATAAGACCACATGCAGATCAATGATTGAAAAATTGCAGTATGTAGTGCATACAAGGCCTGATATTGCTCTAGTAGTTGGAATAGTGGCAAGATTCTCAAAAAATCCCAAGGAAAATCACATGATGGAAATCAAGAGAATCATGAGGTATCTAGAAGGTATTGAAGACTATGGTTTATGGTACAAACTTGGAGGCAATTTGGACTTGAAAGTATTTACTGATGTTGATTGGGCAGGAAGTGTTGATGACAGAAAAGAACTAGTGTGGAGCATTCTTTCTTGGTAAAGGACTAGTATCTTGGACAAGAAAGAAGCAAAATTATACATCTCAATCCACAACAGAGGCAGAATATGTTGCAACAATAGTCAATTGTTCTAATATTATTTGGTTCAAACAACTATTGGAAGGAATGAAGGTAGAAATCAAAGATCTAGTTGTAATATATTGTGATAACACCAATGCAATCAACATATCAAAGAATCCAGTAATGCATTCCAAAACAAAGCATATTTCTATAAAATATCACTTCTTAAGAGAGCTAGTGCAAGATAAAGAAGTTAGATTAGAATATGTGAATACAAAAGAATACATTGCAGACATATTCACCAAGCCATTACCTAAGGATGCATTTCTGTATCTAAGAGGCAAGCTAGGGGTCATTCCCCTATCTAAAATTCACTAACTAAAGTTTAGTGAATGGATCAACTAGAACCTGTTGAAGATCAATCAGTTGGTGTAGAATTAGCAAGAGCATATTGTAGATGAATCAATACTTAAGGTACCTTGGTATTTACAAAATTATTATCTTTGGCATGTGTTGTCAAAGAGGGAACAGTTTACTGTCATATCTCTAAGAAATTTTTGGAACCAAAATAAAATAAGGAACTAGAGAGGGAGAAGTAGAATAAAGTAAGGAACCAGAGAGGTAGAAGTTTTTCAAAAAAATGAAGTTTGGTGAAAGAGGGAGAATTTTCTTAATGAACTGGGTAACAACTATTGTACACAAAATTTAGTGAAAGGAAGAGCTCATACTGACAAAGGGAGTTCTCAAGGCCAAATTCAAATTTTCATTGTGCTATGACATGTTGTGTTGCCATCAATGCCAAAGAGGGAGATTTTTGTATACAATTGGCTAATTATGTGTTGTCTTTGATGTTACACAAATGTCATATCATTATCAATTAGTATATGCCAAGCTCACTTGGGCAGTGAAGATAGTTCTTAGTGTCTACTGAGTGTTCCTATGTTTGCCTAGTTCAAAAGGTAGTGTCTACCTAGTTCACTCGGGTGTTGAAGAAAAAGTTGCAGAAAGTGAGTGTTAATTGAGCTCACTCGGGTAACAAAGGAAAGTTGGATGGAACCAATGCTAGTTGAGCTCACTTAGTTGCTAAAGGATTTTTGCAAGTTTTTAGTGTTAACTGATCTTTTGTTGGTTAACAAAGGAAATCATTTTTGAGTTAGTTTCTATTAAGCCGGGTCAGCTAACAAAGGATTTTCTTATTTTGGCATACTAAGCTTAATAGATTTATCTATTGATTCCAGCTGACTAAGGTAATAAATATTGATTATTCTAAGTTATATTTGAGCCGACTTGATAAAGTGGAAGATATAAGTATATGGTCAAGTTGTGATTTCAAAGTGTGAGAAAGTGCAAGTGATATGATGTGATTGAAGATTTAATGATGAGAAGAGGAAGCAAATTTGAAGGATAAGTAGAATATCATTATGGAGCAGCAAAGATATATTCGATCAGGAAGGATCAAGTACAAGGTAGAACAAATATCTGTAATCAACAATTCAGTTGCATTCAAATCAGGTCATCTCATTGTTACTCTCTAACCATTGTAGCAGTGATCTAAATCTCCTAACAGAGTTGACTTAACAGTTATTTGCAAATCCTTAAACAAGGTGGCAATTCCATTGAATTGTTCTCAAAAAATCTAACAAGGCCACTCCTAACGGGGTGATTAAATCCTCTAACAGGGTCACACCTAACAATGTGTTTTGTAACCTTTAATAGGGTTGGCTCCTAACAGGGCTCACTTCAGAAGAGTGAAAAATAGTAACTAGTTGCAATTGGTAGTTTTTTTGAAATTGAGTTTCTACATTAAATCCTAGTGTCAAATGTGTTCATGCTATTTTATTTTATGTTTTTGCAACTAAGTTAAAGTAATGGTAATCATAGATAACATCTAAAGGTTTATGTGTTAATCATTTATCGAGCTAATCTAGTTATTACCGAGTTACAACATTCTATGTGTCTTATCAAGCTTCAACAGTATTCAGTTATTTGTTTTCTTTTTGTACTGACATCTAAGGGATTTGAGATTTATTTTTGTAGTAACTGATTCACCCCTCCCCTCTCAGTTACTCCTCTTATATTTCCAACAAATCACAACATGCCCATAAACTCAATAAGATAAAACTTGACTACAATGACAAAGTGAGAAATCAAACTCAAAGGTCGGGATCTCGAATTCACGTCACTTTGACAAATTTGGAAAGGTAAAGAAATTAGATACTTGTCTTTCATCTTAAGACAATTAGGCTCACTTAAAGGATGTAGACTTGAGATTTATCTCCCCTCTTTAACCACTGAGATACTGTGATAGGGCACACTCATCCTGACAATTCATGGAAGTTGATGCTCGGTAAGTACAATCTGCATAAAAGACGAACATGTACATATGCATATATATCTAAAATAAATAGGCAATACTGAGAAGTGGTACATCATGTAGATCCTAACTAGCAAGTGACAATGACTCCCTCCCTCAACCACATCAGATGCGTCAAGCATACAATAAACATCCATGTAAACCATACACATGGAAGTATGGGGTAAGTAACCATAAAATCACATATAAATCATCCATATAACTCTCATCATGAAAACCACTTAAATCACTATATGAAGTATAAAAAGCATCACCATCAAATGAATCACCATGAACCGAGTCTAAAGTAGCTCATCATACATACATACATACATACATACATACATACATACATACATACATACATACATACATACATACATACATACATACATACATACATACATACATACATACATACATACATACATACATACATATATATATATATATATATATATATATATATATATATCCAAACATGTAAATAGTATCAACCAAATTAGGAAAATTCTATGTGTTTTATCAAGCTCGAACAGTATTCAGTTATCTATTTTCTTTTTGTACTGACATCTAAGGGATCTGGGATTTATTTTTGTAGCGATTGATTCACCCCTCCCGTCTCAGTTACTCCTCTTATATTTCAAACAAATCACAACATGCCCATAAACTCAATAAGATAAAACTTGACTACAATGACAAAGTGAGAAATCAAACTCAAAGGTCAGGGTCTCAAATTCACATCACTTTGACGAATTTGGAAAGGTAAAGAAATTAGATACTCATCTTTAGATACTTTTCTTTCATCTTAAGACAATTAGGCTCAGGTTAAGGATTTAGACTTGAGATTTATCTCCCCTCTTTAACCATTGAGATACTATGATAGGGCACACTCATCTTAACAATTCATGGAAGTCGATGCTTGGTACCTACAATCTACATAAAAGACAAACATGTACATATGCATATATATCTAAACTAAATAGGCAATGGTGGGGAGTGGTACATTGTGTAGATCCTGACTAGCAAGTGACAATGAATCCCTTCCTCAACCACATCAAATGCGTCAAGCATACAATAAACATCCATGTACACCATACACATGGAAGTATGGGGTAAGTAACCATAAAATCACATATAAATCATCCATATAACTGTCATCATGAAAACCACTTAAATCACTATATGAAGTATACAAAGAATTGCCATCAAATGAATCACCATGAACTATGCATAAAGTAGCTCATCATATATATAATCCAAACATGTAAATAGTATCAACCAAATCAGGTAACCAAGTACCACTAAATTTTGTGTGTTTTATTGAGATTCAATAGTATTTAGTTATCTATTTGCTTTTTGTATTGACATCTAAGGGATGTAGGATTTATTTTTGTACTAACTAATTCACCCCTCCTCTCTCAGTTACTCCTCTTATATTTCCAACAAATCATAACATGCCCATAAACTTAATAAGCTAAAACTCAACTACAATGACAAAGTGAGAAATCAAACACAAAGGTTGGGATCTCGAATTCATCTCACTTTGACAAATTTTGAAAGGCAAAGAAATTAGATACTTGTCTTTCATCTTAAGACAATTAGGCTCAAGTTAAGGATTTAGACTTGAGATTTATCTCCCCTCTTTAACCATTGAGATACTATGATAGGGCACGCTCATCCTAACAATTCATGGAAGTCAATGCTCGGTACCTAAAATTTGCATAAAAGATGAACATGTACATATGCATATATATCTAAACTAAATAGGCAATGTTGGGGAGTGGTACATCGTGTAGATCTTGACTAGCAAGTGACTATGACTCCCTCCCTCAACCACATCAGATGTGTCAAGCATACAATAAACATCCATGTAGACCATACACATGGAAGTATGGGGTAAGTAACCATAAAACCACATATAAATCATCCATATAACTGTCATCATGAAAACCACTTAAATCACTATATAAAGTATACAAAGCATCACCATCAAATGAATCACCATGAACTGAGTATAAAGTAGCTCATCATATATATATAAAATCCAAACATGTAAATAGTATCAACAAAATTAGGTAACCAAGTACCACTAAATTCTGTTTGTTTTATCGAGCTTCAACAGTATTTAGTTATTTGTTTACTTTTTGTACTGACATCTAAAGGATCTGGGATTTATTTTTGTAGTAACTGATTCAACCCTCCCCTCTCAGTTGCTCCTCTTATATTTCCAAAAAATGCCCATAAAGTTAAGAAGATAAAACTTGACTACAATGAAAAAGTGAGAAATCAAACTCAAAGGTTGGGATCTCGAATTCATGTCACTTTGACAAATTTGGAAAGGTAAAGAAAGTAGATACTTGTCTTTCATCTTAAGACAATTAGGCTTAGGTTAAGGGTTTAGACTTGAGATTTATCTCCCCTCTTTAACCATTGAGATACTGTGATAGGGCACACTGATCCTAACAATTCATGGAAGTCGATGCTTGGTACCTACAATTTTCATAAGAGATGAACATGTACATGTGCATATATATCTAAACTAAATAGGCAATGGTGGGGAGTGGTACATCGTGTAGATCTTGACTAGCAAGTGACTATGACTCCCTCCCTCAACCACATCAAATGTGTCAAGCATACAATAAACATCCATGTACACCATACACATGGAAGTATGGGGTAACCATAAAACCACATATAAATCATCCATATAACTATCATCATGAAAACCACTTAAATGACTATATGAAGTATACAAAGCATCGCCATCAAATAAATCACCATGAACTGTGTATAAAGTAGCTCATCGTATATATAATCCAAACATATATATAGTATCAACCAAATCAGGTAACCAAGTACCACTAAATTCTGTGTGTTTTATCGAGCTTCAAAAATATTCAGTTATCTATTTGCTTTTTGTACTAACATCTAAGGGATTTGGGATTTATTTTTGTAGTAACTAATTCATCCCTCCCCTCTAAGTTACTCCTCTTATATTTCCAACAAATCACAACATGCCCATAAACTCAATAAGATAAAACTTGACTACAATGACAAAGTGAGAAATCAAACTCAAAGGTCGGGATGTCAAATTCACATCACTTTGATAAATTTGGAAAGGTAAGGAAAATTGATACTTGTCTTTCATCTTAAGACAATTAGGCTCAGGTTAAGGATTTAGACTTGAGATTTATCTCCTCTCTTTAACCATTGAGATACTGTGATAGGGCATGCTTGTCCTGACAATTCATGGAAGTCAATGCTCGATACCTACAATCTACATAAAAGATGAACATGTACGTATGCATATATATCTAAACTAAATAGGCAATGGTGGGGAGTGGTACATTGTGTAGATCTTGACTAACAAGTGACTATGACTCCCTCCCTCAACCATATCAGATGTGTCAAGCATAAAATAAACATCCATGTAGACCATAAACATGGAAGTATGGGGTAAGTAACCATAAAACTACATATAAATCATCCATATGGCTGTCATCATGAAAACCACTTAAATCACTATATGAAGTATACAAAGCATCACCATCAAATGAATCACCATGAACCGAGTATAAAGTAGCTTATCATATATATATATATATATATATATATATATATATATATATATATATATATATATATATATATAATCCAAACATGTAAATAGTATCAAGAAAATCAGGTAACCAAGTACCACTAAATAATGTGTGTTTTATCGAGCTTCAATAGTATTCAATTATTTATTTTCTTTTTGTACTAACATCTAAAGGATTTGCGATTTTATTTTGTAGTAACTGATTCACCCCTCCCTTCTTAGTTACTCCTCTTATATTTCCAACAAATCACAACATGCCCATAAACTCAATAAGATAAAACTCGACTACAATGACAAAGTGAGAAATCAAACTCAAAGGTCGAGATCTCGAATTCACGTCACTTTGACGAATTTGGAAAGGTAAAGAAATTAGATACTTGTCTTTCATCTTAAGACAATTAGGCTCAAGTTAAGGATTTAGACTTGAGATTTATCTCCCCTCTTTAACCATTGAGATACTATGATAGGGCATGCTCATTCTAACAATTCATGGAAGTCGATGCTCAATACCTACAATCTGCATAAAAGAAGAACATGTACATATGCATAGATATCTAAACTAAATAGGCAATGGTGGGGAGTGGTACATCATGTAGATCCTGACTAGCAAGTGACTATGACTCCCTCCCTCAACCACATCAGATGCATCAAGCATACAATAAACATCCATGTACACCATACACATGGAAGTATGGGGTAAGTAACCATAAAACCACATATAAGTCATCCATATAACTGTCATCATGAAAACCACTTAAATCACT
Source organism: Cupressus sempervirens (assembly GCA_028749045.1). Lineage (NCBI taxonomy): Eukaryota > Viridiplantae > Streptophyta > Pinopsida > Cupressales > Cupressaceae > Cupressus > Cupressus sempervirens. The sequence continues at coordinate 440,995,468 of CM053787.1, read as the reverse complement.
ATATGAAGTATACAAAACATCGCCATCAAATGAATCACCATGAATTGTGTATAATGTAGCTCATCATATATATAATCCAAATATGTAAATGGTATCAACCAAATCAGGTAACCAAGTACCACTAAATTTTGTGTGTTTTATCGAGCTTCAACAATATTCAGTTATTTGTTTTCTTTTTGTACTGACATCTAAGGGATCTGGGATTTATTTTTGTAGTAACTAATTCACCCTTCCCTTCTCAATTACTCCTCTTATATTTCCAAAAAATCAAAACATGCCCATAAACTCAATAAGATAAAACTCGACTACAATGACAAAGTGAGAAATCAAACTCATAGGTCAAGATCTTGAATTCACACCACTTTGATGAATTTGGAAAGGTAAAGAAATTTGATACTTGTGTTTCATCTTAAGAAAGTTAGGCTCAGGTTAAGGATTTAGACTTGAGATTTATCTCCCCTCTTTAACCATTGAGATACTATGATAGGACATGCTCATCCTGAAAATTCATGGAAGTCGATGCTTGGTACCTACAATTTGCATAAAAGATGAACATGTGCATATGCATATATATCTAAACTAAATAAGCAACAGTGGGGAGTGGTACACCATGTAGATCTTGACTAGCAAGTGACTATTACTCCCTCCCTCAACCACATCAGATGCATCAAGCATACAATAAACATCCATGTACACCATACACATGGAAGTATGGGTTAAGTAACCATAAAACCACATATAAATCATCCATACAACTGTCGTCATGAAAAACACTTAAATGACTATATGAAGTATACAAAGCATCACCATCAAATGAATCACCATGAACTAAGTGTAAAGTAGCTCATTACACACACACACACACACATATATCTATATATATATATATATACATGTATATATATATATACATATATATATACATATACATATATATATATATATGTATGTATATGTATATATGTATATGTATATATATATATGTATATGTATATATATATATATATATATATATATATATATATATATATATATATATATACACACATACATATACATATACATATACATATACATACACACACACACACACATACATATATATACAAATACACACACACACACACACACATATATAAAACCACATCAGATGTGTCAAGCATACAATAAACATCCATGTACACCATATACATGGAAGTATGGGGTAAGTAACCATAAAACCACATATAAATCATTCATATAACTGTCATCATGAAAGCCACTTAAATCACTATATGAAGTATACAAAGCATCGTCATCAAATCAATCACCATGAACCAAGTATAAAGTAGCTCATCATATATATATATATATATATATATATATATATATATATATATATATATATATATATATATATATATATATATATATATATATATATATATATATATATATATATATATATATATATAATCCAAACATGAAAATAGTATCAACCAAATCAGGTAACCAAGTACCACTAAATTCTGTGTGTTTTATCGAGCTTCAATAGTACTTAGTTATATGTTTTCTTTTTGTACTGACATCTAAGGTATTTGGGATTTATTTTTGTAGTAACTGATTCACCCCTCCCTCTCAGTTACTCTTATATTTCCAACAAATCACAATATGCCCATAAACTCAATAAGATAAAACTCGACCACAATGAAAAAGTGAGAAATCAAACTCAAAGGTCAAGATCTTGAATTCACATCACTTTGATGAATTTGGAAAGGTAAAGAAATTAGATACTTGTCTTTCATCTTAATATAATTAGGCTCAGGTTAAGGATTTAGACTTGAGATTTATCTCCCCTCTTTAACCATTGAGATACTGTGATAGGACACACTCATCTTGAGAATTCATGGAAGTCAATGCTCGGTACCTACAATCTACATAAAAGATGAACATGTACATATGCATATATATCTAAACTAAATAGGCAATAGTGGGAAGTGGTACATCATGTAGATCCTGACTAGCAAGTGACTATGACTCCCTCCCTCAACCACATCAAATGCGTCAAGCATACAATAAACATCCATGTAGACCATACACATGGAAGTATGGGGTAAGTAACCATAAAACCACATATAAATCATCCATATAACTGTCATCATGAAAACCACTTAAATCACTATATGAAGTATACACAACATCACCATCAAATGAATCACCATGAACTGAGTGTAAAGTAGCTCATCATATATATAATCCAAACATGTAAATAGTATCAAGAAAATCAAGGAACCAAGTACCACTAAATTTGGTGTGTTTTATCGAGCTTCAACAATATTCAGTTATTTGTTTTCTTTTTGTACTGACATCTAAGGGATCTGGGATATATATATATATAATCCAAACATGTAAATAGTATCAACCAAATTAGGTAACCAAGTACCACTAAATCAAATCACTTAACCATGAAAGTTGGCCTAAAAGAATTCAGCAATACAACATAAAAGAAAACTAGGGGTAGGCACTACAATTTTGACACATAATCTTAGATCTAAAATGTCACATGAATATCTTTAGTTCTCTAAAATGATGTGCATCATAAAATAATCCATCATGAATTTGGGAGTCATTGACCATGATCATATCATGAGAAGATAATTAATTAGCAATAATCTTCCCACTATATACATTACATCAATAGATCATGAGCTAAGAGATATAGGATTGACATGAGATGCATGAAGAGTACCAACATCATGTGAAGCATAACATAAACAACACATATCACATGAAGGCACTTCACTAATAAAAAAAAAACTTGATCATCATATAAATTATCACTATGATAGTCATTATAGATAGGTACTCCTAAATGTTTTATATTTAGAATAGGTTCATGAAGTATAATCATTAACAAACATGTTAGGTATGGTAGAAAATTTGTCATTGTCAAATACACAATTAAAGGTAAAATAATTGTATCAATCAAGTACACAACAAAATGTTCCTCAAGGAAGATATCAAGTAAAGAGAGGAACACAAAGAAGAGATGCCATGAGATATATAAAGAGTATTTTATCTAATTATAAAAAATCACACAAATCAAAATGCCCCTAGATTTATTAGGTGAATATAGGGTGATATAATAAAACATAAAGGTATAGAAAGTAAATGTGAGAAGAGTGGTGGAAAGTGTATCTCTAATGAAAGATATAATGATGAAATATAATAAAGGGTGGGCAAATAAGAGTCAAATAAATATCAATAGTGGCAAAGTCCCAATAAATAGTGGATAGAAGGACTAAAAAATCTACAACAAAAGTTATTCAAACAAAACAATCAAATCTAAAGCCATAATGGGAAGGAATAAAATATTGGAATAAACAAACCTTAAGTGTGAAAGCATTGTAGGTCACCATATATATGTGTGTTTACTAGACATTTTACATACTAAAAACTATAAGTTTTTGGGTTGGGACTATTAAATCATTTTTCAATATTGTTTGCTTACTTACTCAAACACATATGATCTCTAAGAGTTGAATGATAATATTTTGAAACATTTTTTAATATCGTGTTAGGTAAAAGGACCCCCCTTGGTTGAACCCTTATGAATTGCATCTCAATGAACAAATATTGAGGAAATCCAATAGCTATGAAGAATGTCTAGTTTGAACATCTAAGAAAGTATTGTAATTATGATGTTCATTGATACTAGAGGCTTGAATGTTCCTGAATAGTCCTAGTTTTTTCAAGCAAAATAAAGTTAGTCTTTAAATTCACCATCCTAACATACAATTTGAAACAATTCATTTTTATATAAGTTCCTAATAACTAATGAAAAAAAAGAAGAAGTTTCAATTTAAGAAATGCAAATTTAATAATTTAATATTTAGACCCAAATATTCATTTTTATTTTTATTTTATCAATAATGGGTCAAAGCCTAGATTAATTATTATTATTTATTGAATTAATTATTATTATGTGTTAAGTTCAACTAGACCTGAACCCAAGACCTCCACATGAGAAACTTACAAATTACCATAGTGTTGTAGACCTCTTGCCTAACCCAAATATTCAAAATTGTCTTAGCCTATTCTACATCTATAATCTAAACTCTAATAACTCGTAATAAAGACAAACAAGAATAAAATTGTGTTATAACCTTGCCAACTTACACTTATCCATACATACGGACAACCTTGTTCAATGAGCTTAAAACAAAAAAAGAAAATCAGCAAAAGCTTGTTGTTTTTGCCATTAGACTATTATAAATAAATAAGGTTAAGCTTTGCACATCACAACCAATGTCAGGATGGCCGAGTGGTCTAAGGCGCCAGACTCAAGTTCTGGTCATCTAACGAGGGCGTGGGTTCAAATCCCACTTCTGACATTTGAACGTTACATTTTTTCAAGTGCGTAAATATCAACTACAGATTGATATTGAAACAAATAAATATCAACTACAGATTGATAATGACATTTGTTTCAGCACTATTTTACATTCCTTATTTCTTTTTCTTTCAATGCTATTTCATATGCCTGCATTTTTTAGCCCATTTATTCTACTTTTTCACAGAAGATTTTAACTACTGTGAAGATATATATTTGCTTAACAAACTGCTCAAATAACAGATCTTGAATCTATTTTGATTGATTCGTCCATAAGTTGTGACATGTAAAAGAAATTATGAAAATTATTTTAGAAAAAAAAATCACCAGAACTTTTAAAGATTAGTCTTTAAATGAATTTATATAGAAAATCGATTGTCAAAAATAACAAATTCATTTAAAAAAAAAATCAAATTTCAAAATTAAACTAATTGAAAAGGAGCATATTATATATATATATATGATTAACCTAACATTATTATATGATTTATTCCATATTACATTTAAATAACTTTATCATATTTAATGTTAAATCTACTTTTTTATTATTAAAAGTTTATATTTAAAATTGAAAAAACATATTTTATATTTCATATATATTTACTTATGTAACAAATTCATTCTAAGGAAAATAATTTTTTTGAAATAAAATTGCATTCAGATCAAAATTTTAATTATATGGTGTATACTTTATTACATTTAAATAACTCTATCATATTATATGTTAAATCTAATTTTAATATTAAACTTTTATATTTAAAGTTACTCAAAAAATAATATTGATAAGATAGAAATTTTTTACATATTTTACATTTCATATATATTTATTTGTTATGATGAAAATTCCTTTTTAGTAGAGTTTCTATTTTACAATGTTTTTAGAAAAATCTACATCATCTATTTGAAATTTAAGAAAGTTTTTAAAATGAGATAAATTACAATGCTAAAAGGAAAGTATCATAAAAAAACAATTCTTTTTTAGAAATATTTAAGAATGGGTTTTAAACTCATGTCAAAAATCAATGGAAAAATTAAAAAATCGACACAAAACTAAAATTTGGGAGCAAAGCTCCCAAATAAGTCTATCGGCTTAATAAAATTAAGTTTTTGTATTTCATACTATGAAAATTTCATTATTGTGATATGTAAAATTGAGAGAAAAGTTTAAGACATCTTCTTTAATAAGTCTTTGAGGGATGATTATGATTGAGTAGATAAGAAATAAAAGTCCAAGTTTTTTTAAAGATTAAATTATGTAAAAATAAGAAGCATGATTATATGCATTTTAAGATTATATGAGGTGAAAATAGTAGATTGAATGTAATGCTAATTTATAAAAAATTACTTTAAAGGAAACAATTAAAACTCTTCAAACTAATAATTAAAAGAAATCAATTTTAAAAAGTGAACAAGTGAACCATTGTTGAGACGTGTGAGGGCAAGTTATTGCTGCTTTGTCGTTATGTACCGTTGAAGACTTTCTCTATAATATTCATTGTTTTTTAAAATAGAAATACTATGTAAAAGGCTATCACTACATTTAGATATTGATAATGTTTTTTTGATATAAATTGGGCATTGCATCTTTCGGACTAATATTTTGTGAATCATTCTTGAGCATTTGGACAAGGCAAGTATACGCCAATTTTTTTATTATTTTTTTTCGATACAAGTGGTTCAAAATGGACATGGAGAGGATTTTCATCATGAAACAAGATAGAGTATGTAGTGTGATCCATTCTGTTTTGCATCTCTTGCTCTCTTTCATCCTGATGATGGATCACGTAGTGTGATTCGAAACTTTGATGGTAAAAATCTTAACACAATTGAATCCATAAAAAAATCAATGTAAGAGTATGCAGTGGTTTGTAAATGTTTATTGAAATGTAAGTACTTTCTTTTCCTAGTCCAACACCAAATATATATTTCATTTTTTAGCCATTTGATACAGAATATGTCTCCCCAAAGGCCAGAGTCATTATTCTTTGTTCTCGAAGCTAAAGAGACTGTCATATGTCATAGATACGTATCAACATCACTAAATCCATGCAATCCATATAAAGTGTCAGGATGTAGTTCACATATATGAAAAAACAAGGCTTTAGGATCATTTATGTTGAGAGATTCTATGAAATGGTTAATGGTCCCCTTGCATGATTGCAAAGAAATGTACCACATATGTAACAATAGTTGGAGAGAATAAAAAAGATAATCTCCTATAGTGTACCCAAATTGGCTTATTATGAATAAGTTATTATTTTCTTGTATAATGTCGATTATCCCTTGTACATTTCTAGAGACTAGTTCGTAGTTCTCGACATCTATCATTGTATGTAATCATTTTCTTGGATGACTTTTTTCTTCCATTTTCTTGACAAATAATGAGGAGTGAACCAATGTAACTGTACATGTCCAATTTTAGTCCATTTGTAAAGTTTTGTAGAACTAAATCACAAATAAATTGTAAGGAAAATAAATCAAATTCCATAAACTAAGGTAGGAAATACCTGAGGTATTCCTAATATAGAATGTTGTGCACTTGAAACTGATGAAAACTACTGCCAACTCCTCTGCAAATGTATTCCCAATTCCCACACACATGTCAAAGTGTGGTACCAATCAATCAAAAGAGGCAAAATTTTGTACAATATGTAGCACAGTATTGATTTTACACCTCATTCAAGCAAAATAGTGATAAGTAGTGACCCTTGTTAACTATTGCAATGAAACATGATGTCTAAAATTAATATGCAACACACTTCATTTTTTAACTAGATTCAAATGTATGAAATCTTGTACAAGATAGGTACACAATTTCATGCCAAACTTTCACAATACATAATGATGTCATTGATTTTGCTTTTGAACTTGGTTGGTATATTTGGTTGCGGGGGAATACAAGGCTTCTATTCTACATTTATCAAAATACAACACTAATACAAAACAAACAAAGGCATTAACAATAAGTTTATGCCCAACTCCATTGGGATCTATAGATGGTTGTTGCATCACAACTACTGAAGCACTTGGATCTATAAACTCTAATTAAGCTTGTTGAAAAGGAAAGTCAACCCATTTTCCTAGAGAGACTTCCCACAATTCATATTTCTGGGTAAGGTTTGAATTAGTCTCAAGTATTTAGGTTTCCATTTGTTTTACATAGTGTATTGATCCTCTTTTTTGTCAATCATCTTGGTGTCTACATTTAGACTAACTATTCTATATGATATGTCACATATTGTTGAGTTTCTCGTGCAAAACTAATATTTGAGTAGTTTATTCAACTAATACTACATGAGAAGCTCAAAGATTTCTAAACACCACATTTATAACAAAGGTTTTATTCTATCAATGCTAGAATCTTTACCTTCAAACTAGAACTGTGCATTTATAGAAACTCTTAATTCTGGCTTTACCACGCAAGGTACACATTCAATTTCTATTTATACAAGAGCGGGGACTTATCTTCATGAAATAATTTCTTTTCTTTTCTCTTGTTACACTATTTTTAAAATGAAAATTCAAGCTATTCTAAAGAAAATCTTTCCCTTTTTGTTCTTTATATTGCTCTCATAAGCCTGACTAGTCATGGTTTGACATTTATATAGTGTTTGCTTGCATGAGAATTTTGATAACATTTGCAAGTATCATGTTGTCACTTGACTATTAATAAATTTTAATGACAAACCAATAGGTCATACATATGGAATGCTAAGTAGTATTTTCATTTTGCCATAAATTGATGGTTGTGTGAGCTATTCATGATAGTTAAACCATAACATGTTTGAGACAATATGTTTGAAAAAATATTTCTTTAACATGATTCATTTAAAAACCAAACAATAATCATTGGTTAAATTTATTTCAGTCCATAGAAGTGATTGTGACTAGTTGTAGAGAAGTTGACTATGGTAGTTTAACTGTATAGTCTTTGTCCACCAAATTGAAGCAAAGGAGTTGCCATGAAGGCTACGAGGAGGATATGAAAGGATGTGTGCAAGTCATCGGTCTACAGTGGGATAAGTAAGACATGTTGAAGGGTATTGAGTATAAGCAATCATAAAATAGAGGATGTCAATAAGAGTTGGGTGGTTGTTGACATGTGGAGAATAGTGGATCCTACATGGAGGATGACCATCAATAGGTATTAGCATGTGAAGAGTTGATTGGTTGGGTCTAGAAGTGATCCTTTTGATGAGATTGCTAAGGTGTTGTTACAAAATAAATTAGGAAAATATAAGTTTCCTACTAAGATGGGTTGGGACCTCTACCTATCTGCATCAATAAGTCTTCGACAACATTTAAGGGCAGCTATATTCAACTTAGTATTAATTTATCATGTTCTATTTTTCCTTAGTTTCTTTGGGAGGTTCCAATAAAATGTTTTTTTTTGGTGCCAATTAGCTAGATGTTGACCAAGAGAATTTAATTTTTTCTTATGAGCTCCTACCATAGGGGGTAGCTCCCTATATCAATCATAAAGAAAAAAGGGTCATTGCATAGTTATCTCCTGATAGAGCATTGCATATAGGATCCTACGAAGAATTTTTCTTAGTGTTCCTACTTAATTATTAATAAATCCAATCATCCTACTGCAAGGTTCCTAGTAAGGCTTAACTTTTCCAATTAGTATCCTCCCACCTAGACAAAGGGTTTATAGAGAGAAGTTGATGCATCAACTTTTGGGAGTCATAACTTTTGACTCAAACTTGGGTTTTCTCTCAAATTTTTACAGTGGTTTCATAAGGGGGAGTTTGATGGCTTGACAATTCAGTGCTACTCCATTTTGTCTAGAAGAATTTATTTTTCAGGTCCTAGAAATTTTATTTAGACCCCCAAAACTTAGTTGCCATATTCTTTGTCTATTTTTTAGAGTTTTCTTTTTGTAATAACTTCGAATGGACATTTCCAAATTCGAAGATTAGTTGGCAGGTCAAGTTGTTGTAGATCAAGGAAAGTCCAATTTTATTTTCAGCATTTTTGGAGTTAATTTCAAAGGTTACCAAGAATAGATAAATTGAAGATTTGCTAAAATCTACCAAAAAAGGTAATTTTGTATTTTTCCAAATTTAGAGAGTTTTTAGTTATTTAAGAAGAAAAAAATGATGTAGAAGGAGGTTGATTAATGGAAGATATTTGAATTTCAAAATATGATTATTGTATCTATATTTCTATCTATTTTTTCCTTCTATAGAATGCATTATTATGAATAGGCACTTGGGTACTACATCAGAAGCAAATAGTTCACCATCATGGGCAAGTTCCTAATTTTGGACCCAAACATTTTGCCTAAGCACCTTGATAATGTTGGAAGCATGAATGTTGATGATATTCTTATGCAGGAATATTGTAGAAACATGATTAGATCATTATCATGATGATATGTTACATTCATGACTGTGTTTGTCATTGATGTCACCATAGCAATTTTTTGTGGTATTTGATAGAAGAACATCGGTAAAGATCAAGTTGGTACGGATAGATTGTTGAGTACTTTTAGTAGCGAGGTTAAAGGGGGATTATACTATGTGTCTAGTATATGTAGCTAACCTTGGAAGCATAAGATATTAATTCTAAAAGAACTTATGCAAGTTTTAGTGAAGACTGTTTTGAGATAGAGTTTATAGATGCATGTTCTGGTAAACTTGTTATATCTCTTAGTAGATTTGTTATTCTGAGAAGCTGAAATTAAAGATGTGAAGAATTCATGTTGGTGATGACATGGCTAAGCTCACTCATCATAATGCTATGTGTACATAAAGTTATTCAAGTTGCAAGGCGAAAGATTAATGTTATCACTAAGTGTAACGTGTTCTTAATGTGGTCCTATAATAGTTAATTGAGAAGGTGTAATAGCTGACTCAGGGAATTGTTTTATGGATTTGGTATAAAGGAAGGACATTTTCCTTTATTATGTATGGAGGAATGCAAATGATTGTGAGCAACACAAAGTAAGGAATGCAAAGATAAGCAGAGCATAGAAAAAGCGAAGGAAACTTCATTGCCAACATTTTATTGTGTGATCTGAAGTTTGGTACTTGGATCCAAAGTTCGCGACCTTGTTTACAAGGTCTGATAGTGATTGTTCTGGTTGATAGAATAGAGGAAAGAAGTTAAAGTTCAATATGTACAATTATTTTGCAAGAAATAGTTGAGAGATCATTTGGATACTAAGTTCAGTGGTCTTGCTCTAGAAGCTGTTTGGACAGTGGGTCCTTCTGTCTTCTACAACTCCTCACAGGTTGGTACAACTCCTAACAGGGTTGTAATCTTCTAAAAAGGACTCAAAGTCTCCTAATAGGGACTCATATGTACTAAATGTTGTAATAGACTCCTAACAGGTTCCATCCTCTAACAAGGAATATTTATATTAGTACATCATCTTGTGGGCATCATTCCCATTGGGGTTTTCCCTCTAATTAAGGGTTTCCCTAGTTAACATATCTAGTGAAATTGTCTATGTGCATCTTTTTATGGTTGATGTTTACTTTGGTTGAATAGATAAGATTGTTTAAGGTTGATAAATTTTTTAATTATTGGATAACCGATTCACTCCCCCACCTTAGTTATCTTGGTAGACTATTGTTTCTAAAAATTGGTATCAGAGCATTAGGTAGTTGAAGATAAAGTTTAAAAACTTTGGGAGATCCATGTCAAACATGTTCAAGAAAGATAGTCAGAAGTTTGATGAAACAAATTATGATAGCTGGAAGGAAAAGATGAAGACACATCTGTTGTGTATGGGTCTAGAATATTGGATTTTGACAAAATCAAAAAAGATAGTCATTGCTAAAAGTGATTTGGAAACTTGTACTAAGGAAGAGAGAGATATTTTCATGTGTGACATGAGAGCTAGAGAAGCACTATGGTTTGCACTTCCTGAAATTGAATACAACCAAGTAAAGTCACTTGTTACTTGACATTTGATTTGGAAAGCTTTGGAAAATAGTTTTGAAGGTGATGAAAATTCTAAGAAATTGAGGCTACAAAGTTGCATTTGTACATTTCAAGATGCTAAAATGATAGAAGATGAATCTATAACAACATATGGAGGAAGAATATTAGAAATTACTATAGGAATTAGATCTCAAGGAGGAACCAAAGAAGACGATGAGGTTATATGGAAGATATTAAAGAGCTTAACACCATCGTTTAAGTCTGCAGTTCAAATGATACAGTTGTTGATATCTTGTACCAAAGAATTCAAAAAGGAGACATTGCTTAAGAGACTTGAAGTAGTTGAGAATGCGTTTACACAGTCCGAAGAATTGACTAGAATAGAAACAACTTTCAGTGACTTGACTATTCAACCTAGTTTATCAAGAAGCACAAGTTCTAGAGGAGACTTTGCTAGTAGTAGCAAATTTGATGAGGACATAGATATTGAAGGAGTAGCCCTTTTGGTAAGAAGAGAAAAGGATGGTAAGAAAATATTTAAATGTTGGACTTGCAATGAATTTGGTAATTATGCATCTAAGGGTCCTAAAATCTATAACTCTTGATGGTAAAACTAACACTAGGGATGTATATTTTGTTGATGTTTTGAAGCACAATCTTTTGAGTGTTGGACAACTAGTGGAAAAAGGTTATCAGTTGCAGTTCACAAAAAAGACATGCATGATCAGAAACAAAGAGGGAAAGGTAATTGGAATAGGAACTAGATCTAGAGGTAATGTATTTCAGTTGAATCCTACTGAAATGACATGTTTGGTTGCAAAGGTTGATGATAGTTGGTTATTGCATAAGATATTTTGTCATATAAACTTTGAAAACATTGTGAATACTAGTAGTATGTTTCAGTTAGAGATTTTCCTAAGATTATAAAGCTTACTAACATAATTTACAAGGAGTGTGTTTTGGCAAATCATAACAAAACTTCTTTTCCTAGCAAGAAGTTTACTACTACAACAAAATTGGAGATTGTACATATAGATCTCATCAGTCCTACAAAGACTAAAGGATTCTATGGTGAAAGGTATTTCATGATTTTAGTTGATGACTTTTCCAAAATTATGTGGGTTACATTTCTTAAAGAAAAATATGAGGCATTTGATAAGTTCAAGATAGCTATCAGCTCCGAGAACCCCTAAACAAAATGGTATAGTAGAGAGAAGAAACAGGTCAGTAATAGAAGTAGCAAGAGCTATGTTAGCTAACAATGATATTTCAAGGATGATTTGGAGAGAATTTGTGAATACAATAGTCTACACTATGAATAAAGTGCAAGTTATGAAAGACACAAACAAGACCCCTTATGAACTATGGTTTGGTCAGTCACCTACAGTTAAGTATTTCAAATTTTTTGGTAGTAAATGTTAGATCAAAAGAGATGATGATATTGGTAGGTTTGATGTTAGAAGTTATGAAGATATATTTCTTGGTTATTCATTGAAAAGAAAGATTTATAGATGTTATAATTTGAGAACTAAGACTATTATAGAAAGTGAAAATGTAAGAGTTGATGAGAAATTTAGGGTACAAGAAAGAGTAGTTAATTACAATTTAGATCATGATGTTGTTACTAAACCAAGGAATGATGAAGTATTCTTTGAGACTAACAATTATTTACAGAATGAAGGAGAGCTAAGATAGGAACAAAGCTTAGAACCTTCAATAGAACTAAGATTTGAGATAACAACTCCTACTTTAGGTAAGAATATGACAATGAATCATCCACTCGAGTAGATCATTAGAAGCAGAGATAAAGGTTTGATGACAAGAAGAGAAATTAATGAAGAACTATGTTTGATATCTCAAGTTGAACCTAAGAATGTAGATGAAGCATGTAAAGATGACTATTGGAAGCAAGCTATGAAAGAGGAATTGGATCAGATAGAAAAGAATGAGACATGGGAATTGGTCCCCAGAATGACATACAAGAATGTGATAGGAACTAAATGGGTAATCAGAAACAAGATGAATGAACAAGGTGAAGTGGTAAGGAACAAAGAAAGGCTAGTATGTAAAGGTTACTCATAGCAAGAAGGAATGGAGTATGATGAAACCTATGCTCCTGTGGAAAGAATAGAAGCAATAAGGTTATTCTTAGCATATGCAGCATATAAGAAATTCAAAGTATATCAGATGGATGTCAAGTCAATATTTCTAAATGGAGAACTTGAAGAAGAGGTATACATAGAACAACCTAAAGGTTGTCCTTTAATAGATGACAAAGACATAGTATGTAGATTGAAGAAAGCATTGTATGGCTTGAATCAAGCACCCAAAACTTGGTATGCAAGGTTGGACAAGAATTTGACAAAGCTTGGATATAACAAAGGTATGGCAGATAGTAATCTCTATTGGAAAGAAATTGATGATGGATTAATGATTTTGGTAATATTTGTTGATGATATCATATTTGGAGGAAATGATGATGAAAGTGACAAGTTTGCAGAAGAAATGAAGAAGGAATTTGAAATGATCATGATAGGAGAAATGAAATATTTTCTAGGATTACATATTATGCAGGACAAAGAAGGAATCTTTATTTATTAGACTAAGTATTTGAAAGATTTATTGAAAAGGTTTGGTTTGGATACATGTAAACCCTTTGTAACACCTATGGTAATTAGACACAAGTTATCTACAAAGGATGAGACACCTACTATTGAGCAAAAGAAGTATGAATCTATGATTGGAGGATTACAATATCTGACTCACACAAGGCTGGATATGGCAAATGCAGTTGGAATTGTTGCAAGATTCCAAGCTAATCGTAGAGAAGTACATTATGTAGCAATCAAAAGGATATTTAGATACATGAAAGGAACACTAGAGTTCAGATAGTGGTATGATATATCTAATGATTTTACTCTATATGCTTATACTGATGTTGATTGGGCAGGCAGTATGGATGACAGAAAGAGCACCAGTGGTGGAGCCTTCTTTCTTGGAGGAAGAGTGGTTTCTTGGCTAAGAAAAAAGTAAGACTATACCTCACAAAGTATAGTAGAAGAAAAATGTATTGCAACAACAAACAATTGTAATCAAGTTGTTTGGATGAAGCAGATGCTGAAGGATATAAGGATAGAATCCAATGAAACTATTGTCATACATTGTGACAACACAAGCATAGTAAATATGTCTAAGAATCTAGTGTTGCATTCTAAGACCAAGCATATTTCTATTAAGTATCACATATTGAGAGAGAAAGTTGTAGAAAAGGAAATTAGATTGGAGTATGTAAACACCAAAAAGAAGATTGCAAATATTTTCACAAAGCTTCTTCCCAAAGAAACTTTTGAGTATTTGCGAGGTATGCTAGGGGTTATGCACCTTCCTACATTAGAGTAGATGATTCAAGAATGCATCAGTCCAGTGTAATAGAGCACTATTATTTGTTTGGACTACATGTTGATGCTTCTTATATGGGAGAGTATTTGTGATGGAAAGAGTCATCTAGGACTTTTGTTGGATGTTGTTTTTTGAATAGTGTCTTTGGACACTTAAGCTAGTTAGAAATAGTTGTTGCAGAGTTTGATGGTTGCTGAAACCTTTGTCATTGATGTCAATGGGAGAGAAGTATAGCATGAAAAAAAGAGCATGAAATAGAAGTATGGCATGGAAAAATAGTTTGATGTAAAGCACATTAAGGTATATCAATGGGGGAGAATGATTGATGAAGAGGATTTGAAAAGAAAGGTTAACCGTCTTTTGTAGTTGGTATTCTTTGAACTAGATGTTTTTCATTTATGTTTCCATCAATGCCAAAGGGGGAGGTTGTTGCAAGCATGAATGCTAATGATATTCCTATGGAGGAATATTGTAGAAACATGATTAGATCATTATCATAATGGTATGTTACATTCATGACTGTGTTTGTCATTGATGTCAACATAGTAGTTTTCTGTGGTATTTGATAGAAGAACAATGGTAAAGATCAAGTTGGTATGGATAGATCGTTGATTACTTTTAGTATCGAGGTTAAATGGAGATTATACTATGTGTCCAGTATACATAGCTAACCTCAGAAGCATAAGATATTAAGTCTGGAAGAAGTTATGAAATTTTTGGTGAAGATTATTTTGAGATAGAGTTTATAGAGGCATGTTTTGGAAAACTTGTTATATCTCTTAGTAGATTCGTTATTTTGAGAAGCTGAAGTTAAAGATGTAAAGAAGAAATGTTGGTGATGATGTGGCTAAGCTTTCTCATCATAATTTTATGCTTATGAAAAGTTATTCAAGTTGCAAGGGGAAAGATTAATGTTATCACTAAGTGTAACATGTTCTTAATGTGGTCCTATAATAATTAATTGAGGTGTAAAAATTGACTCAGTGAATTATTTTATGGATTCGGTATAAAGGAAGGAAATTTTCCTTTATCATGTATGGAGGAATGCAAATGCTTATGAGCAACACAAAGAGAAGAATGTGAAGATAAGAAAAGTAGAGCAGAAGTGAAGGAAATGCCATTGTCGAGGTTTTATTGTCTGATCCAAAGTTTGGTACTTGGATTCGAGGTTTGTGACCTTGTCTACAAGGTCTAATAGTGATTGGTCCAATTGAAAGGATAGAGGAAAGAATTTAAATTTTAGTACATAAATTATTCTATGAGGAATAGTTGAGAGATTAGTTGGATAGTGAGTTTAGTGATCTTGTTCCAGAAGCTGTTTGGACAGTGGATCCTTCTATCTTCTACAATTCCTAACAAGGTTGGAATAACTCCTAATAGGGTTGGAATCTTCTAACAAGGATGCAAAATCTCCTAAAAGGGACTCATATGTACTAAATGTTGTAATAGACTCCTAATAGGGTCCATCCTCTAACAAGAAATATTTATATTAGTACATCATCTTGTGGGCATCATTCCCATAGGGGGTTTCCCTCTGATCAAGGTTTCCCTAGTTAACATATCTAGTGTAATTGTCTATGTGCATCTTGTTATGGTTGCTTCTTACTTTGGTTGAATGGATAAGATTGTTTAAGGTTGATAAATGTTTTAATTATTGGATAATTGATTCATTCCCCCCCCCCCCCCAAGTTATCTTGGTGGACTATTATTTCTACTACATAATAGGTTTTTTGGCATTATGTGTAATGTCCACATTTCAATGAAGATTATAAATTATGTCAATCGAGATAATAGATTTTGTGGAGATATTGTATTTTCCACTAAAGACACATAAGGATATCATGATTTTAGTTTATGCTTATATCACAAAGGATCCTATGATTGTTGTTCATACATGTATCATAGAGGATATTGAAGTCACTATCAATTGAAAGTATATCTATTAAGATTGTACTAACCATTTATATTTGTAGAAGATTAATAAATATTATCAATATATATTAATCTTAACAAATTGTAATCAGACCTTGAAGCGATCCTTTTGATGAAGTATTAGAAACAAAGTGTCCAAGTTAGTGGTCTAGAGTGGGATAGGTAAGACATGTTGAAGGGTATTGGGTACAAGAAATTAGAAAATAGAGGATATTGATCAAAGTTGAAAGATTTTTGACATGTGGAGAATACTGGATCCTATATGGAGGATGACCAACAATAGGTCTTAACATGTAAAGAGTTGATTGGCTGGGTCTAGAAGTGATCCTTTTGATGAAATTGCTAAGGTCTTGTTACAAAATAAATTAGGAAAATAGAAGTTTCCTACTAAGATGGGTTGGGACCTCTACCTCTTTACATCAAAATTCATTGACAACATTTGAGGGTAGATATATTAAACTATTAATATTAATTTATTACTCTCTTTTTTTCCTTAGTTTCTTTTGGAGCTTCCAACAAAATGATTTTTTGGTTGCACCAATTAGCTAGATGTTGACCAAGAGAATTTACTTCTTTTTTTATGAATTGCTACCACAGGGGGTAGCTCCCTATATCAATCATAAAGATAAAAAGGGTCATTTCATAGTTGTCTCTTGGTAGAGCATTTTAGATAGGATCCCACAAAGAATTTTCTTGAGTGTTCCTACTTAATACATCCAATCATCCTATTGCAAGGTTCCTAGTAAGGCTTAAATTTTCCAAGTAGTGTCCTCCCACTGGGTAAAGGTTTATAGAGAGAAGCAAATAGTTCACCATCATGCACAAGTTCTTGGTTCTGGACACAAGCATTTTGCCTAAGCACATTGATAATACATTCTTTGGCATTATGTGTAATGTCCCCATATCAATATAGACAATAAATAATGTCAATGTAGACTATAGATTTTGTAGAGATATTATGTTTTTCATTGAAGACATGTAAGGATATTGATCATATTTATGCTTATACTGTAGAGGATCCTATGATTTTTGTTCATACATATATTACAAAGGGTATTATGATTGTAGTTCATACATGTATCATAGAGGATGTTGAAGTCATTGTGTATTGAAAAGTATATCTATTGAGATTGCATTGATTATTTATATTTGTAGAAGACCAGTTAATATTATTAATATATATTGATTTTAACAAATTGTAATTAAACATTGAAGTAATCCTTTTGATGAAGTATAGGAAAAAAAGTATCTAAGTCAACGATCTAGAGTGAGATAGGTAATACATGTTGAAGGGTATTGAGTACAAGAAATCATAAAATAAAGGATGTTGATTAGAGTTGGAAGATTGTTGGCATGTGAAGAATAGTGGATCCTAGATGGAGGATGACCATAAATAGCTCTTAGCATGTGAAGAGTTGATTGGTTGGGTCTAGAAGTGATCTTCTTGATGAAATTGCTAAGGTGTTGTTACAAAAAAATTAGAGAAATAGAAGTTTCCAACTGAGATGGGTTGGGACCTCTACCTCTCTGCATCAATAAGTCATCAACAACATTTGAGGAAAATAATATTCAACTCTTAGTATTAATCTATTATGCTCTATTTTTCCTTAGTTTCTTTGGGAGCTTCCAACAAAATGATATTTTTTGTTGCACTAATCAGCTAGATGTTGACCAAGATATTTTACCTTTTTTTGACAAGATACTACCATAGTGGTGGCTCCCAATATCAATCATAGAGAAAAAAAGGTCATTACATAGTTGTCTCCTAATAGAGTATTATATATAGGCTCCCAAATAAAATTTTCCTCAGTGCTCCTACTTAATGCATTTAATCATCCTATTGCAAGGTTCCTGGTAAGGCTTAAATTTTCCAAGTAGTGTCCTCCCAACTACACAAAGGATTTATAGAGACAAGTGAATAGTTCACCATTATGCACAACTTCCTGGTTCTAGACCCAAGCATTTTGCCTAAGCACCTTGATAATAGAATAATTTCATTATGTGTAATGCCTCCAAGGCAATGTAGACTATAAATTATGTCAATCTAGAGTATAGATTTTGTGGAGATATTGTATTTTTCACCTATGAAACGTAAGGATATCATGATCAAAGTTTATGCTTATACCACAAAGGATCCTATGATTAGTGTTCATACATATATAGTAGAGGGCATTATGATTGTAGTTCATACGTGTATCATTGAGGATAATGAATTCACTATCTATTGAAAATTATATCTATTGAGATTGGAGCGGTTATTTATATAATATAGAAGATCAATTCATATTATCGATATATATCGATCTTAACAAATTGTAGTCACACATTGAACACTTTAATAATATTTAGAATATAAATTATGTTAAGATTGTTTGACTAGGTAAATATTCTATTAGGGAAGGGATGGATAAAATTCTCCATGGAAAAAGGGGAAGGAAGTGAAACTTGTACATTCCAGTTTATGGTTTTATCTACTTAGGTTATGGGATCATATAATTCGGGTTGTTTGTTGTTTCTATACATATTTATATATGGATTCACCATATAATAATGAGAAGAAGAGTTTTTAAAATATTATTGGGGGAAGCAACAATAAAAACAACTTTTCCATAGATTATGATGTGCTATGAAAAGAGGGAAGACTGATGGACGCTCTGCAAATTTTGCATGGCATGAACAACTACTTAAACCCTTCAACATATGCATCTCTATTGCATCTCTCCATTGGAAAAAAATCCTTTCCAACTGGGAAATTAGTCCACAATCATATGGATGGGATGATATTCAAATTTTCCATCTTTAGCAAAATACTATCATCAAATTGTATACAAAGTATGGGCTTTTGGAGGATGCTTGTACAAAGTATTTGACATAATGTCCGAACTAGATGTTTTCTCATGGACTACAATGGTGGTAACTTACTATAAACATAGGCATGGACAAGAGACATTTGAAATGTTCCCCCAAATGCAAACAATAGGTATGTATGCTAAATGTGGTAGAATAGAGCCTTCATACTATTAGTTTGATAAAATGCCTGAAAAAGATGTCTACTCATGGACTGCTATGGCTTTTCTTATCTCAAGCATTGTGTGAAGCCTCACCCCTGACCCATCATAGCATAGTGATACATTACTCTTATTTTGTTATCCGCGACTCGAGATGTCGAGACATTATCTGATGCTTAGAACATATTTTATTATTTCATGTTGTGTGATGTTATTTCCAGATATATTTGATGATTGTCATTTAATGCTCATGTATATGTATGTTGATGAAATCAGTAAAATGTGGGATTAACACATTGAGTTGGAATCTTTATGATTAAGGATATAAGTAGGATGCAAGAAAACCCTATTTTATGTATGTTTCAAATTATGTAAATTTTTGATACGTATATATGTACATGTGATTTTCGGGACTACTGATGTGTGCAATGAGTGTGCAGATATTTAGCCAAGAAACCCTATGGAGGAACAAAACTGATCTCCATGTGCTAAAATTTGGAAACCCTATTGTTCGTAATTATGTTCTTTCAGTGTCGCTTGACACTCGTAAAATGTTATGTGCTTTGGTATGCTAGTTAGGGTTAATTGTTTAACCTTTGGTTTCAAGTTAGTGTCAATTTTCTATTAGATTCTTAATGAGGGTTAGTCATCCCTAATTCGATTTAGTGCTAGATTGCAAGTTAGAGTTGTTAGATAGCCTATTTTATCTCTAGATTTTTATTTGACTCTAACCTCTTCCCTAAGGCTTTAAAACATGTTTTTATTCTAACCTAAGGGTATGGGTATGGGTTAGGGGTCTTTTCCAACCCCTAAGACCCTAGCTTTGACTTTTGAGGGCACTCAAAAAGTCCCTTTTTGCCTTTGTGCGAAAATTGCAAGTGGTTGTCATGAGTTGTCTTACCCCACCTCCTTTTAGGGTTTAACCAAGGTGTAGGTTGAGTTAGGAGTTTCTAGTGTGGCTAGTGGGTGGAAATAGTTATTGCTCCTTTTGGGTGGTGGAGTTGGAGGCTTATTTAGAGGCCTTCCTTGGTCTAGTGGTTGGGGGGTTACCCAATCTCTACATTTAGAGAAGATTTCTTGAAGCTTGAAGGAAGGAGGGATACTCTACTCAAATTTGTTCATTGCCATTACCTCCTTGAGAAGGTAGGAAACTCCCATCTCCCTTATTCAGTTTTTGTGTTTTGTTTCATGTTATTGTTACCTTGTTGTTGTTTTATTGTTGTATGGTTGTGGGTATGTTGGGAAGATTTGTAAACCTTGTTTCTTTTGGTTGTTTTCCTTTCTTGTTTATGTTTGCAATTTTGAGTTCCTTGCATGGGTGTTTTGGTATTACTCACCCTAGGAGAGGGCAGAAGTGACCAATTTTGGGAGAGGTTTGTTTAGTTGGACTCCAACCTGTGTAGAGTCTCTTCTCAGGATGAGAAGAGGGATAAAGGGTAGGGTGTTATGGGCCCCTACCCGTCAACACAAACCTGGTATGAGTATGGCAAGTTTAAATGGAAGAACGGAAGTTCTTGGTGATTGGCCCCGATTGGGCATTTGAATTGGTGTTGTGCTTGACTTCTCCAGTTGGAAGAATCCACCTCTCCCTAGTCTTGATTCACTGTGAATCTTATTGTGTAAACCATGTATGACTATGCATGCTTGATGTTCTTTTGGTTCTGCTTGGTTGTCACCTGATCAGTTATTGGTTTCCTCCATGGTTCTTGAAATGAGATTTAGAAGACATTACAAACTCCTTGATTTGGATCATGAAGAAAATTTGATAAAATTATTGAAAATTGGGATTGAGATCCTATTGTAAATTGTATTGTTTAAACCTTATTATATATGGCAACGAAGCCGAGTTTTCTTCCTGATTCTTTCCCGGCTGAGCCTTGAATCAGGTTGATAATAAAATAAGTAATTGAGTAAATTTACTTCTCTTAAAATTTTTCGTATTCTATGTTGTCATATGAATGTATATCAAAGATAAGATGCAACAATGATGTTCAATTATACATGATTCAATTTGTGATGTATGGTGATGCCTCATTTCATATGGGCGGTAGAGAGAGATGTTACTAATCCATGTAAATGTATGATGTCTTTATCAAGTGTGAAATGATTTAGTTAATGGTTGATTTTGTTGAAAATAAATTTGCAAGAGCATGTAGGAAGAATTATGTCAAGATATCCAAGCTACAATTGAAAACATGATAGAGAAATAACTTTGTGTATTTTGATACTCCTTTCAAAAGGAATGGAGCATTATCATTTTGATCTCTCTTATTGTCTCAAATGCCTTATGACTAGTTTAGTCATTATGTTGATCCATCAGTTTTATTAGATAGTTAAATGAACACGTAGATGGTTATTTCATGTAATGTGGTTTCATTGAAATGCATGGCCATTTGAGGTTCATGGAAATAATGAATTAGAAATTCATAAGAAAATGCATACACCTATTGTGGTAATATAATTGCAAAAAAAAAATATACATTGAGTTTCAAGAGAGAGTAGACAAATTATCAAATAATCCACCTACAGGATGCTGGAGTTTGTATGAGAGAATGTGATAATCTTTGGTTTGCAACAGAGAATATTCTAAGAATCTATTAGTGTTTTAAATTAGAAGTAAAACAATATATATATATTAAGGATATCTAATACAATGCATAAGTTAATTAACCTTTATAACTTTAATATTCTTAATACCCTTTCTTACCATAAAAAATTTATGTCATCAATGCCCAACTTTTCCTCCTTGGGCGTCAGCCTTAGAAATGTATATTTTAAAGGGTTTCTTTGAAAAAAAGTGGATTGCAAGTATTGGGTCATCATATGGGATGACATCATTCTAACCCTTGTCCCATCCCTCCCCCTCATCATTTGGTAATGGACGCAGGTGTTTGGGAAAAGCATTTAAATTTCATTTGGTTTAGCGCTAGCAAGTAGACCCTTGCTTATGTCCCACCTCGAGCCTTGAGTTGCGCTGACCTCCCACTTGGGCCAGACTCAAGCCTGGGACAGTACGTGTCGAGTCAGACTCGGGCAGCGCGCAGCCTGGAGATGTGAGGGCCCTGTGGGGTGAGGCAGGCCTAGGAGTAGGGTGGGCTTAGGGGGTTGGTAGAATTAGTAGGTGTGTAGGGAGGGGGCTTAGAATAGGGGGCTAGTTGTAGGTAGTTCTCATTTAAGTTTTATTTTAGTGTGTAAATAGTATGTGTAGTTAGTTTATTAATTTTGTTAAGTTGTGTTTTATTTAAATGCTATTAAATATGTTAGAGTGTTAAGAGTTGTAGTTTAGTTGTAGTTAGATTAGGAGATAGTGTTAGGTTAGTCTTAAACTTTAAGTTTAGTCTTAGATTAGTTAGTTATTTAATTTTTGATCTTAGTTTCTTTATTATATTATTACTTTATATATATATATATATATATATATATATATATATATATATATATATATATATATATATATATATATATATATATATATATATATATATATATATATATAGTTAGTTTAAAATGAATTTAAAATTGTTAAAGAATAATTAGTTAAATAAATAAAGTTTAAGGTTATCTTATTTTTGATTAAGGACGTTGATTGTAATTGTTAATATTTCTTTTGTACTCAGTTATGCTTAAATACTAATTAGCTAGCTTTAAAGTAAATGTACTCCAATTGTTTAACCATTAAGTAGATTAAAATTATTGATTAATTGGCAATTTAAATAAGTTTTAATGAAGGTTTGATTGATTTGATATTGCAAGTAATTTGAAATCCCGAATTCATATACATTGTTATTTAAATAAGTTTTATTGAATATCATTATAAGTTAATGAATTATCATAACGTTACCGATATTAATCTAATAATGCAAGCTTCAACATTTTAATGATGTTATCACCCTCATGTTTAAAACCTAGGATTGTAATGTAAAGAACCTGTACTAAAGCTTCTATCTCAATCATAGCAAACTTAGAGCATGTTGAGTTTTAAATAAATTATTTTTAACAAAAAAAAAAAAAAAAAATTGTTCTTGCCCTCATAGTTTGGGCATGACACATTGTCCTACCCAAGAAGTTATGACTCTATTTTCTAAAATGCAGCAATCAAATCCACAAAGAAAACTAGGAGCTACAACAAAATGACACCTTCTAACTATGACATCAAACCTTGACACCAAACCTTTGGAAGTGAATAGGGAAGAAAAAGAGCACAATACCTTATAATACAAACCCAAAGATTTTCAGAAGATTGTTAAACAAACCTTGCATAAATCAATAATGTATCTTGTGGTTAATTTCTCTCTCTCTAAATGGCTTAGTATATTTTAGCCATTTCCATTGCACATATAGATGGCTAATTGAATTCTAATTTGTGTTGAAGTTTTATAACAGAAATGAAGGTAAACCAAAAACAAAAATAAATGAGCAATAAGAAAAAATATATACAACACAAGACACAACAAGTTATCCTATGAAAATCCTCCAACTTGAGGGAGAGCTGAAACCCAACCACAAATATGTCAACTGTATATTAATGAAAGAAAGTAAGACAAAATATAGAAAGCTTAAAACCCATCTCCATCTATAAAGAGCACAAAGGTACTCAATTCAATGATACATACTCATATGTGTGATTTTTCTATTTGGTCGGTAATCTCTCTTGTGTGTTGTAAAACCTACAAAAACACATGAACCAACATACATTCTATCAATATTTCTTTTAGCCAAAAAAAAATTATAATAAAAATATCAAACAAATAATGGATTAGTACTGCCAAGAGTACAAAAAAGAAAACTAAGGAAAACATGGTAGAAAGATAAACCTTGAGCTTGGAAAGTAGTGTGCATGGATGTACAATGTTTTGGTGAAAGCGAATAATTTTAAAGCAAAAAAACCTACATAGAGATAAGCTAAAATATTTTTGTGCAGAATGAGAAGGACCCGATGGCTAAAATATCAAAGGAGTAGAATGCACAAATATTTACTAGCAAAATGAACATGATGGTAATCAAGGAGTCTTGGCGAGAGAGAATCTTATTTACCCTATTTCCCCAATTCCCCTAGTTTTAAATACAAACCCAATATTTTTATTTAGCTTAACAACCTAGTGTTGAAAACACTTGATTAATTGTGTATTATCTTTGATGTTACACAAAATATCATATCATTTCTAGTCAGTGTATGCTGAGTTCACTCAAGCATTGAAGACAGTTTCCAATGTCTGCCAAGTATTCCAAAGTTTGCCTAGTTCAGAAGATAGTGTCTACCGAGTTCACTCGGGCGATAAAAGAAAGTTTGCAGAAGTTGAGTGTTAACCGAGCTCACTCAGTTAATGAAGGAAACATTGGATGGAGCCAATATTAATTGAACTTACTCAATTACCAAAGGAACTTTGTAAATATGTAGTGTTAACCGAGTTCACTTGATAAACATAGGAAAATCATTGCTATGTTAGTATATACTGAGTAGGGTCGACTTACAAAGGATTTTCTTGTTTTGGCATATTGAGTTCAATTAAATTTCTTTTTGGTTTTAGCCAACTGAGGAGATGAATATTAATTATTCTAAGTTGTATTCAAGCTGAGTTGACAATGTGTAATATATATATAAGGTGGCATTTCTAATTGAAATGTCTAAAGACCTCTAACAAGGCCACTCCTAGTAGGGTGATTAAATCATCTAATAGGGCCACACTTAATAGTGTATTTTGTAACCTTTAATAGGGTTGGCTCCTAATAGGGCTCACTTTAGAAGAGTGAAAATTAGTAACTAGTTATAAATGGTGATTTTTCCCAAATTGGGTTTCTACATTAAATCTTGGTGTCAATTGTGTTCATGCTATTTCCTTTATGTGTATGCAACTAAGTTAAGTAAGATTAATCACAAATTATATCTTAAAGATTTTCATGTTAAGCAATTATCGAGTGCATGTGTGTTTGTCGAGTTACAACTGAATACAGTTTAAATAGAGTTTTGATTTGTATTGACATCTAAGGGATCTAGAATTTATTTTAGTGGTAACTAATTCACCCCTCCCCTCTCAATTACTCCTCTTATATTTCCAATAATTGGTATCTGAGCTCTTTTAATGCTTGTAGAAAAGGTTTCAAGGACCAAAGCTAAAGATCAGGATGTCTTACAGAAGGGAGATCCCAAAACTAAATAGAGATAACTTCAAGGCATAGAAAGAACTAATGAGGCTACACTTGGAAACCATTGGAAATTTAGGGCTGAAGTATCTAGATGCCAAATATAGGGCTCCTACTGGAACTATGACTATTGAAGGAATTACAGAGAAAAAGAGTCATAATATCATGATGATTGATATTGCTTCATCTCTTAAATATGTCAAATTTGATGAGGTCAAATATTGTGGAACTGTTACAAACAATAGTCCACCAAGATAACTGGGGCAGGGGGGGAATGAATCAGTTATCCAATAATTAAAAGATTTATCTTCCTTAAGCAAACTTAACCATTCAACCAAAGAAAAAAAAAACCATAATAAAATGCACATAGACAAATACACAAGATATGTTTACTAGGGAAACCCTTGATCAGAGGGAAAATCCTGGTGGGCGTGATGCCCACGAGATGATGTACTAATATAAATATTCCTTGCTAGAGGATGGACCCTATTATGAGTCTATTAAAAAATTTAGTACAATGAGTCCTTATCAAGAGACTTTGAATCCCTGTTAGGATATTCCAACCCTATTAGGAGTTGTGGTATAATGTATGTAAGATGAGCCCACTGCCCAAAAATGCAATTTATACTACAAGAAGAGCTCACTACTCAAACAAGTAATTTACTATTATCTTTCTCCTTCCTTTGTCCTCTTAACTAAACCAATCATTGTCAAAACTTGTAGACTAGGTCACAAACCTTGGATCCAAATACCAAACCTCATATCCAAATATCAAACCTTGGTAATGAAGATTCCTTCTCTTTCGCACTGCTCATCTCAACTTCACATTCCACACTCTTTGTTGCTTATCATCAATCATCATAAACATATCATCTATACCATGATAAAGGAAAATTTCATTTCTTTATACCAAGTCCTAAAAAAAATTCTCTGAGTTGGTTGTTAGTCCTTCTCAATTAATTATTATAGGATCACATTAAGAACACATTACACTTAGTGATAACATTAATCTTCTACCTTGCAACTTGAATAACTTTCTGTACATGCAATATTATGATGAGTGAGCTTAACCATGTCATCACCAACATGTCTTATTCATGTCCTCAACCTTGATTCTTAGAGTAATAACTTTGCTAATAGATATAACAATTTTACCAGAACATGCCTCTGTAAACTTTATCTCAGAACAAACATCTCCTAAACTCTCACAACTTCTTCTAGACTTATCCTTTCTTCTTCCAATGTTAACTTCATATCCCAGATACTTAGAGGTATCTCCCATAACCTTGGATGGTTATAATACTCAACTAGCCATCTGTACCAACTTTATCTTTCTGCTATTCTTCTGTCAGATATCACAGAAAACTGCTATGTTAACATCAATGACAAACTCAGTCTTGAATCTAACATATCATTATAGTAGCATATCTACAATACCCCCCCCATAGGAATATCATCAACATTCAGTCTTGCAACAATCTCCCCTTTTGGAATTGATGGCAACATAGATGAGAAACATCTAGTTCCAAGAATACCAACTGCAAAAGACTGTTAACATTCCTTTTCAAATCCTCTTCATCAATCATTCTCCCCAAATGTTTTCTTCTCCCAAACATGTTGTACTTGTTCTTGCTTATTTTTTATACTTCCATGATGCTTTTTTCCACATGATATTTTTCATGTCGTACTTCTCCCCAATTGACATCAATGTCAAAGGTTTCAACAATCATCGAACTCTACAACAACTAATTCTTACTAGCTCAAGTGTCCAAAGACACTATTCAAAACAAAATCCAACAAGAATCTTAGATGACTTTGTCCATCATAGATACTCCCCCATACATGAAGCATCAACATCTAGTCCAGAAAAATAATGATGCTCTATTGAACTAGACTGATGCACTATTGCATCATCTACTTTGATGTAGGAAGGTTCATAACCCTAGCATACCTTGCAAATACTCAAAAGTCTCTTTGGGAAGAGGCTTAGTGAATATATCTGCAATCTACTCTTTAGTGCTCACATACTCCAATCTAATTTCCCTTTTTGTAACTTTCTCTCTCAACACGTGATACTTGATAAAAATGTGTTTGGTCTTTGAATGAAATAGTGGATTCTTAGACATATTTACTATGCTTGTGTTATCACAATGTATGACAACAGGTTCACTGAATTCTATCCTTATATCCTTTAGCATCTGCTTCATCCAAACAACTTGATTGTAATTGTTTGTTACTACAACATATTTTGATTCATCTATACTTTGTGAGGTGCAATCCTACTTCTTGCTTATCCAAGAAACTAATCTTCCAACAACAAAGAAGGCTCCACTGCTAGTGCTCTTTCTATCATCCATATTGCCTGCTCAATCAACATTATTATAGGCACTTAGAGTAAAATCATTAGATCTATCATACCAAAATCTAAACTCTACTGTTCCTTTTAGATATCTAAATATCCTTTTGATTTCTACATAATGTGCTTCTCTAAGATTTGACACAAGGAAGGATGGGGAAAACTAGGGCCAATGACACACCCAACTCTCTGAACCACCCTGTAAGAGTTAACACAATAGAAGCAAACACAAAAAACAACAACCGAAGAGAAAGAAGAGTGAACTAATTTTATTGATTCATCAAAATATATTCATACATGCCTATTTGTAAGGCCTTCTGGGTTAGGGCCAAATACAAATACATTCACATTCAAAGATCCAACAACCAATTCACACTTTCCAGTTTTGCTCTACAATCCTTTTCAAAACTGCCTAAAAATTACTTAGCTCTAAGCCTAAAAACTCTATTTATACTAGCCAAAATGGCTCATTAATAATTCTAAAACATGGAAAAGCCACAAGCTCTCAACAAATATTAACTAAAAATAAACCAAAATTAAATACACAAGTTAGCCTGCATCAACAATTAATTGTCCTGAAATCGATGTCTGAGAAAAATTGCAATATATCCTAGTTTTGATTGAGTTAGAACTTTTGTTTTAAAGTGTATCTATATATCTAGGTCCTATAAAACTCCTTAAGTGTGCAAGGTATGATTCATTAAGGAAAAGTGTGCATGCATTCCAAAATTTGAGCATAGAAAACTATCGCGCAAAACTTCCAGAAATTGATGTTTCAAGAGAATTGCCATATCTCCCAAACTATAAAGAGTTAGGAATTGTGATGTAGAAAATAGATAGTACTCTAGGACCTATTTGATACATGAAGTGCATATCTCTTCATTAATTTTTTAAAATTAGTTACATGGTCTGCAATATGCACCCAAAAATTAGAAAATATAGTTTCAACATAACCTAGTTTCAGTAGCAAAATAAAAACTAAAAGCATGTAGGATAGCAATGCAACCCAGGATGGTCCTACATCAGAAAACTAGGGTTGGAAGAAATGATTCTCCTAAATCATTGAGATGTCACAACCTGAGTTGAATCTAACTCAGATTGAGAAATCCATGAAGCATCTTCCATAGGTCTATTCTTCCACTTCACCAAATATTCATAATAATCTTTTCCTTTTGTGCTCTTACTAATTATTTGATCCAATTCCTATTCAAATTATTCAATTTTCTTCTTAGAATAGTCCTCTGATACAAAAACTTCATCATTTGACTCATGATACTTGTATAAATTAGCGACATTGAATATAGGAGATATATCCATGCCATTAGGTAACTCAACTTCATAAGCATTTCCACTGTCAAATTTCTTCAAGATTTTACAAGGTCCAAACTTCTTCATCTTCAACTTACTGTATGTTCCAACTAGAAATCTTCCTTTCTTCAAATGAACTATTACCTCATCACCAACTTGAAAATTATGATGTCTTCTAGACTGATCAACATTCTCCTTATACTTCTGATTACTTTGTTCTATCCTCAACTTCACTTCCTTATGCAAAGACTCCATATAATCAACAAATTCTTCTTTTGTAGCACTTCTCTTTTCTTCACCAATAAAATCTCTCAAATTTGATACTCCTCTAAGCTTTATTCTAGTAACAATCTCAAAAGGTGTCTTCCCTGTACTCCTATTGACAAAATTATTATATGCAAATTTAGCTTGTGCCAATACCATCTCCCAATTACTTGGCTTATTACCAACTAAATATCTCAGCAAATTACCCAAGCTTCTATTTACAACCTCTATTTGTCCATCTGTTTATGGATGAAATGTAGAACTAAGCTTCAACTCAGTACCCATCTTCTTCCACAAAGTCTTCCAAAAATAACCAACAAACTTACTATCTCTGTTAGAAATAATACTTTTTGGTAATCCATGCAATCTCACAATCTCTTTAAAGAAAAGTTCAACAACATGCTCAACATCTAAAGTCTTCTTACATCATATGAAATGAGCCATCTTGGAAAATCTATCCACAACAAAAAATATGGAATCATACCCCTTCACTATCTTAGGAAATCCAAGAACAAAATCTATACTAATGTCACTCCAAGGTTTCTCAGGAATAGTAATAGGTGTATACAAACTAGTATTTTGACTCACTCCTTTTGCAACTTGACAAACTCCACAACTCTTTACAAATTTCTGAACATCCTTATACATTTGTGGCCAATAATACTTCTCTTTTAACAAACTCAATGTCTTATCAATTCCAAAATGTCTAGCCAATCCACCACTATGCTTTTCCTTAATAAGATTAAACCTCATAGAACTTCTACAAATACACAATTGAATATCTTTGAACAACATACCTTCTTGAATGAAATACTCATCATACTTACTTACATGATTTGTCAGATTTGGTGCTCTGCACTCTCTCCATGCCTAAGAAAAATCAAGATCAACATCATACAACTCTTTCATTTCATCAAAATTAAGAACTTCAACCTTTATTTCAGTCAGAAAAGAACTTCTTCTACTCAATGCATCAACAACTCTATTAGTGACTCTACTCTTATGCTTGATTACAAATGTAAAACTTTGCAAATACTCAACCCACTTCATATGTCTCTAATTCAATTTATGCTGACTTTCCAAGTACTATAAAGCTTTATGATCAGTATATAACACAAACTCCTTAGGAATCAAATAATGTCTCCACTTCTTCAATGCTTGAACAATAGCATAAAACTCTTGATCATACACAGAATACTTCCTTTTAGCATCATTCAAATTTTCACTAAAGAAAGCAATAGGCTTACCTTCTTGACTTAATATAGCTTCTATTACATTACCACTTGCATCACATTCAACTTGAAATAATTTATTGAAATCAAGCAAAGCCAATATAGGTAATTTAGCAACCTTTTGTTTCAAAGTCTCAAAACTATTATTAGCTCCATGTGTCCACTTGAATTCCTTTTTATCTCCCCTCATTGTCTTAGTCATACCATTACAAACAACATTGAAATTCTTTATAAATTTTTTGTAAAAACTAGCCAAACCATGAAATGATCTTACCTCACCCACATTCTCAAGTGTAGGTTACTCCAAAATTGCTTTAACATTCTTTGGATCTATCCTCAAACCATCAGCTGAAATCACAAATCCCAAATACACAATCTCCTCTTGCATAAAAGAATTTTTTTTCAAATTAATCAAAAACTTTTCCTCTTTCAACCTCTGCAATACTTGTCTAATATGCTCAATATGTTCTACCTTAGTCTTATTGAATATCAGAATATCATCCAAATAAACAATTACAAACTTACCCAGGAATCTTTTCAGAACTTCATTCATCAACCACATGAAAGTACTAGGTGCATTAGTCAAACCAAAAGGCATAACCAACCATTTATACAAACCATGTTTTGTCTTGAAAGTAGTCTTCCATTCATCACCTTCTTTAATTCTAATATGATGATAGCCACTCTTTGAATCAATCTTGGTAAAATACTTTTCTCCACTCAAACAATCCATTATGTCATCCATCCTCGGTATAGGAAACCTATATTTCACTGTGATCTTGTTAATAGCTTTGGGATCAATATAAATTCTCTATTCTCCATTCTTTTTAGGTGCTAATACAACAGGTACAACACACAGACTCAAACTTTCTCTGATCAAGCATTTCTACATCAACTCAAGCACTTGTCTATTAAGTTCTTCATTCTCTTTAGGTGTCAATCTATATGGTGCTTTGTTTGGCAAACTAGCTCCAGGAATCAAATCCATACAATGACTTATATTTCCTATTGTAGGTAAACCATCAAGAATATAATCAACAACAATATCTTTATACTCATTTAGCAATTTCATAATTTTTGATGTCATTTTGTCATTAACAACTTCTATTACTTGGTCATTACTACCAACACTTGGTCCTCTAGGAACTATAGAAAAATAAACTTGATTCTTCTTTACTTCCTTTTCAAATTGCTTTTCATTAACCATGCAAACTTTTATTGCAGTACAACTGACCTCATCTGGACTTTTAATCAAGGAAACAATGTTTGTTTGTTCCAATTTACCCAAAGAGTATATTGATTCAATCTTTCATCATGCACAACATATCTATCATATTGCCAAGGTCTACCTAAAAAATTATGACAAAAATCCATGGGCATAATATCAAATAAATCTTCATCAAAGTAATGTCCAATCTTGAACTTCACAACACATTATTCACTTACCAATATCTTATTGTCATCTTTGATCCATGAAACATGATAGGGTTTGGTATGTTCCAGCTTCTGCAGCTACAACTTTGTAACTAGCTCTTCTGATGCCAAATTTGTAGAACTTCCACTATCAATGATCACCTTGCAACATTTTCTAGCCATTTTACATCTGGTCTTGAAAAGACTTCTTCTAAGGACAGGTTCCTCATCACTTCCCTTATTACATAAGGTTCTTCTCACCATCAAATTTTCTCTAGCCTCAAGTCCACTTGGTGAACTCTCAATGTCTTCTTGAATCACAACATTTATGTTTTTCTGCCCACTTTTAGAAGATCTACATTCAAAGGATCTATGCCCTTCTTTACCACATCTAAAACAATTACCATGGAAACCAACTCTAGGATAAGAATTACCTCTTCCTCAGTAAGATCCAGTACCTCCTCGGTATGAGCTACCACCTTTCCACTCCGTCTTGTCTTTGTCATCATTCTTCCATTCATATTTTCCTTTATCCTGTACAAAATTTTCAAATCTGCCACCTTCACCATAAGATCTACCTTTACCTCTCTGGAATCTACCACCTCTACCTCTTTGTCTTTGTTCATGCTTCTTTGTCAAGATCTCTTTAGCTTTCAAGGCATATTGATATGCTTCTTCTACACTTTCCAATTTCATAAAACTTATCTCATCTTGAATTCTAGATCTCAATCCATTTATGTACCTTGCAATTTTCTCAACATCATCATCCATATGTCCAGATTTGATGTCTAATCCATAGAATTCCTTAGTATATTCTTTCACAATCATGTCCTTTTATTTCAAATTTTGCATCATTCTCAACAAGCTAACTTGGTAATCAACAGGAAGGAATTTTTTCTTTACCTTGTTCACTATCTTTGGCCAAGTTCTAATATTCTTCTTTCCTCTCCTTTGTTTATCAGTTTGCAAGTGCTCCCACCATAGCGAAGCATGACATTTCAGCCTAGTAATTGCAATCTTCATTTTTTTATTATCAGGAGTGTTTTCATACTCAAATAACTTCTCCATATCTAAGATCCAATCTAACACAACATTGGTATCCAATTTTTCATCATAAAGAAAAAATTCTACAAAAGGCTTTGAATTTTCCCTAGACAACACTTGCAACAATCTCTCCTCATCTTGATCTTCTTAAAGTTTTGGATTATGGTTTGGTGCTATTGCTTCATCATCACTTACATCATCAAGATGTGATCCTCTCCTCTAGGCTATCTCCACAACATCTAATCTGGCTGCAATTTGTCTCAACTAATCCAATATAGCATTATCAACATTTCCTCTACCATGAACCATCTTTACAAATCAGGTTCTTGCAAGATCATATCCATCTACAAGTTATAGGTCAAATCCATAGATCTGCAACCCTACAACCAAATCCAAATCAGGGTTCTACATGATCCAATCTTCACAAGGATGAACCTCAGGCTCTAATACCACTTGATGCAAGGAAGGATAGGGAAAACTAGGGCCAATGGCACACCTAGCTCTCCGAACCACCCTGTAAGAGTTAACACAACGAAAGCAAACACAAAGAACAACAACCAAGGAGGATGAAGAGTGAAATAATTTTATTGATTCATCAAAATATCTTCATACATGCCTAGCTATAAGGCCTTTTGGGTTATGACCAAATACAAATACATTCACATTCAAAGATCCAACAACCAATTCACACTTTCCAATTCTACTCTGCAATCCTTTTCAAAACTACCTAAAAACTACTTAGCTCTAAGCCTAAAGACTCTATTTATACTAACCAAAATGACTTATATATCATTATAGAACATGGAGAATCCACAAGTCAGCTATTAGCAAATATTAACTGAAAATAAACCAAAATTTTATACACAAGTCAACCTACATCAGCAATTAATTGTCTTGAAATTGATGTTTGAAAAATTCACAATATCTCCTAGCTCTGATTAAGTTAGAACTCATGCTTCAAACTATGGGTAGATATCTAGGTCCTCTACAACCCTGTAAGTGTACAAGGTTTGATTCATTAAGGAAAAGTGTGCATCCATTTTGAAAGTTGAGCACAGAAAACTATCATGTAGAACTGCTAGAAATTGATATTTTGGTAGAATTGCCATATCTCCCAAACTATAAAGAGTTAGGACTTGTTCTTTAGAAAATAGGTAGTAATCTAGGCCCTCTTCAATCCCTAAAGTTTTCATATCTTCATTCATTTTGGAAATTAGTTACAGGGTCTACAACATGCACCCAAAATCTAGAAAATGCAGTTTTAGCATAACTCTGTTTCAGCAGCAAAATAAAAATTGAAAACATGTAGGACAGCAGTGCAACCTAGGATGCTCCTACATCAGGATCAGCTTTGAATATTACAAAAATTTCAATTGAATTTTCTATATCCAGACTTGTGTGAGTCAGATATTACAAACTTCTAATCATAGATTTGTACTTCTTCTAATCATAGATCGCAAGCAATGGCCACAACTTTAGCCCAAAACTTTTATTCAAGACCAGCTCTACTAAGCATACTCCTAGCCTTCTCCATCAGTGTCCTATTTATTCTTTCTATGACTCTATTTTTCTATGGGGTATAAGGAATTATCTTATGCCTCTTGATATATCATTCTTTATAAAACTATTCAAACTCTGCTGAGCAAAACTCACCACCATTGTCAGTTCTCACACACTTAATCTTCTTAGTATTTTGATTCTCTACAAGGGCTTTAAATTCCTTGAATCGACTAAAGAATTGTGTCTTAATTTTTAGGAAATAAATCCATGTCCTTCTACTATAATCATCTATGAAAGATACAAAAAAATATAGACTTGGAGATTGAAGGAACTTTTATAGGACTAAAAACATCATAATGAATATGATCCAAAACATTAGAAGATTTGTGAGAACTAAAGTAAAATTGAACACAATTTTTTTTACCGTAGACACAATGTTCATAGAATTCAAACTTGAGATTATAATCATTTAACCCCTCAATGAGGTTCTTGTTCTTCAGGGTTCTGAGACCCTTCTCATCAATGTCACAACATTGTCTTTTCTATAGGAATCTTTCTTTCCAATGTGTTCGGACCCTTAGGTATACATGTTGCACTGCCATTAGAACCAATAACCACAATATTCTATATTTCTTATTTAGATAGTGGGGATGAATTGATAGCTACTCTCTTCTTTGAAACAAAAGAACTATTGCACTGAGAAATGCATGCATCAAGCTGAAATAGAGTACCTCTCCTAGTACCGTTAGCAAGCACCATAGCTCCTCTCATCATCTTACATCCATCTTTAGAAAAAATAACTTGCACACCTACATCATTCAACATACTTATAGATAATATGTTTCATGCCAAACTAGGGTGTGCATTACCCCATTGATCCCCTTTACTCGTCCATCAGGGAATCTAATAGTGACCCATCCTTGTCTAACTATCTTTAGGTGAGAATCATCACCCAAGTACACCTTTCAACCATCAAAAACTTCATACTTTGAGAACCAAATTCAATGAGAGGTCATGTGAAAGAAGCACCCAAGTCTATTAACCACACATCATCAGATGCATGCGCTACCAAGGCTATAATGAAAGCATCACCATCTTCTTGAGATTTTTTTGAACCTAAATCTAAGGCCTTCTTCTTCTTCTTTGGCTCTTTACAATATTTACGGAAGTGCCCAGTCTTATCACAGTTCCAAAATTTTGCCTTGGACTTTCTAGGAGTCTTTTATTTTCCATGGGATTTGGATCTACCCTTTCCATACTTGTCATTTTGCTTGCCTCTATCATTGGATCTACCATGAACAACAAGAGCTTCCTTAGCCAAATATGATGACTTTCTCCTCATCTCCTTAGATAATAGTAAAGACACCACATCATCCATTCTAAAAGTGACTAAATTAATTCCAAAAGCCATCACAAGATGGTTCCATGAATCTGGCAAGGAACATAACAGGGTCATACATTGATCCTCCTCCTCTATCTTGACACCTGATAATGTCAACTGTGCAATCAGTAAATTAAAAGCGTTTAGATGATCTATAACAGATCCTCCTTCCTTAATTATTAGAGAATAAAATTTCTTCCTTAGGAACAACTTGTTCACCAGAGATTTGGCCTGATACACAGACCCAAGCCATGTCCACAAACTATTTGTAGTCTTCTCATCAAGAACATTCAGGAGAACTGAATCAGCTATATAGAGTCTAATAAGACCCTTAGCTTTTTGATCCTTGAGATCCCAATTTTCTTGAGATATTGTTGCAGGTCTCACATCAAGTGAAGTCACCTCCTAGATCACAATCTTCAAGCAAGTCTTCCATCTTGAGTTTCCACAACTCAAAATTACTTCCATTAAGTTTCTCCACCTCCATTTTTTTGTATGATGAACTAGCCATCTCAATCTACAAATAATATTCAGAATGCTTTGCAAAAAATTCCCACTCAACTTGAGTTTAGCTCAAAAAACCCTAGCCAACAACTAGGATCAAAAGTTGATCAAGCTTTGATACCACTTGTAAGGAAGCTCAGGTGCGGAAACAACTTCCTACACTAATCTCTTAAGGAAAGTATCATGAAAATTCTTTTTAAATCCTTACAATTTTAGATTCACTTTCAGTAAAACAAAAATATTTTAATCAACCATGAATATAGAAAATAGATAGAGAAATAATAACCCAAAAACACAAAGATATGCTGGTGGGGAAAAACCTTTAGGTAAAACAAACCCATCCCTCCTAAACCTGCACAATGTATTATCTTCAACTCCAAGGTTACAACACACTTATAGTGCAAGCTCTTTTAGGACACAAAAGACTTATTGAGTAGCAACCAACAATATACTACTGACACCCACTCCTCAACTATCTACAACCCTAAAAGTGCTTATAAAATGCACTTAGGGCATCTTCCAAAGATAGCTCTTACATGTCATAGGAATCCATCATAACCATTTTGGTTATGATTTCCTTACACACAAATAAATCTTCCAAAGATAGCTCTTACGCATCAGAGGAATCTATCATAACCATTTTAGTCATGATTTTCTTACACACAATTAAATATTCCAAAGATAGCTCATATGCGTCATAGGAATCTGTCATAGGAACCCATCATAGGAACCTATCATAATTCAAGATGTTGACACATACAAGTGGAGTGACACATCAACATGCCAACTAGACATGTACACTCACACTTAATTAAATTATTTGCAAAAAGTACATTTACAAAACAAGTAGTAATAATAGGAACTATCCAAGGTTGAGACACCTTATTCCTAACAAATAGTAGGTGTCTCACACTTTGTATATAACTTGTGTCTAGTTACCATAGGTGTTCCAATGGGTTTACATGTTTTCAAACCAAAGCTTTTTAGTAAATCCTTCATATACTTAGTCTGAGAGATAAAGATTCCTTCTTTATCCTATATAATCTATAATCCTAGAAAATATTTCATTTCTCCTATCATATTCTTGTCTGTTGGTTTGGGACCAATTTCCATGTCTCATTCTTTACTATTTGATCCAATTCCTCTTTTATATCTTGCTTCTAATAGCCATCTTTACATGCTTCATCTACATTTTTATGTTCAACTTGAGATATCAAACACAGTTCTTCATTGACTCTGCTTATTTTCATCACACATTTATCTTTGCTTCCAATGATCTTCTTGGGTGGATGATTCTTTGTCATATTCTTACCCAAAGTAGGAGTTGCTATCTCAACTCCTAGCTCTGTTGAAGGTTATAAGCATTGTTCCTTCCTTGGCTCTCCTTCATTTTGCAAATAATTGTTAGTCTCAAGGAATACAACATTATTCCTTGGTTTAGTAACAACATCATCATCTGAATTGTAATCAATCATTCTCTCTTTTATCCTAAAATTCTCATTAATTCTTACATTTGCACTTTCCAAAGTTGTCTCTTCTACTAGATCATCTTCATTAATCAATCTAGGCTCATTATCACAATCATTCAAGAATCTTTCCATACTTGTTTTAAATTATTTAACTTGATTAGAAAGTAGACTCTTTCTAGTTTACCTTAATCTCTTAGGACATCTGGATGAAAAATGACTGAATTCCTTACATGTCCAACAAACAAAAAATTTCATACCTTCTGGTTCTCTTTTTGTAAGTAGATCAATACATTCCCCTATCTTTATGTCTTCTTTAGATCTAGATCTATCTTTACTTGAGCAAAAAAATTACGTATCTATGATTGGAGGATTGCAATATCTAACTCACACAAGGCCAGATATAGAAAATGTAGTTGGAATTATTGCAAGATTCCAAAATGATCCTAGAGAAGCACATTATGCAGCAGTTAAAAGGATATTTAGATATCTGAAAGGAGCACCAGATTTTAGATTGTGGTATGAAAAATCTAATGATTTTACTCTTTGTGCTTCTACTAATGTTGATTACGTAGGCAGTATGGATGCCAGAAAGAGCACCAGTGGTGGAGCCTCCTTTCTTGGAGGAAGATTGGTTTATTGGATAAGTAAGAACCATGATTGTACCTCACATAGTAAAGTGGAAGCAGAATATGTTGTAGCAACAAAAAATTACAATCAAGTTATTTGGATGAAGCATATGCTAAAGGATATAAGGATAGAATTTAGTGAACCTATTGTCATATATTGTGACAACACAACCATGGTAAATATGTCTAAGAATCTAGTGTTGCATTCTAAGACCAAACTCATTTCTATCAAGTATCTTATGTTGAGAGAGAAAGTTGTAGAAAAGGAAATTGGATTGGAGTATGTGAGTACTAAAGAGAAAAATTGTAGATATATTCACTAAGCCTCTTCCCAAAGAGACTTTTGAGTATTTTTGAGGTATGCTAGGGGTTATGCCCCTTCCTATATGAGAGTAGATGATGCAAGAGTGCATCAATCTAGTGTAAAAGAGCACCATTGTTTGTCTGGACTAAATGTTGGGGGAGTATTTGTGATGGACAGAGTCATTTAGGACTCTTGTTGGGTGTTTTTTATGAATAGTGTCTTTGGACACTTGAGCTAGTAAGAATCAGTTGATGCAAAGTTTGATGGTTATTGAAACCTTTGACATTGATGTCAATGGGGGAGAAGTACAACATGAAAACCATCTTGGGGGAAAAGCAAAAACATCATGAGGAAAAAACATCATAGGAGAAGAAAAAACAAGCAAGAACAAGTACAACATGTTTGGGAGAAGAAAATAGTTGGGGAGAATTATTGATGAAGAGGATTTGAAAGGAAAGATTTGCAGTCTTTTGTTGGTATTCTTTGAACTAGATTTTTTTCATCTATGTTTCCATCAATGCCAAAGGAGGAGTTTGTTGGAAGCATGAATGCTGATGATATTCCTATGGGGGAGTATTGTAGATATGTTACTATAATGATATGTTACATTCATGACTAAGTTTTCCATTGATGTCAACATATTAGTTTTCTGTGGTATCTGAAAGAAGAACATTGGAAAGATCAAGTTAGTACAAATGGCTAGTTGAGTATTCTCACTATCCAAGGTTATGGGAGATACTTCTAAATATCTACTATACATAGTTAACTTTAGATGAAGAAATGTTAAGTCTAGAAGAAGTTATGTAAGTTTTGGTGATGTCCTTTCTGGGATAGAGTTTACAAAGGCATGTTTTGGAAAAAACTTGTTATATCTCTTAGGGGAATTGTTATTCTAAGAATTGAGGTTGAGGATGTGTTGAAGACATGTTGGTGATGATGTAGCTAAGCTTGCTAATCATAATTTTATGTGTATAGAAAGTTATTCAAGTTGCAAGGTGGAAGATTAATGTTATCACTAAGTTTAACATGTTCTTAATGTGGTCCTATAATAATTAATTGAGAAGGTCTAACAACTGACTTAGGAATTGTTTTATGGATTCGGTATAAAGGAAGGACATTTTCCTCTATCATGGATGACATGGGGAAGTGATTGTAAGAAACAAAGAGAGCGGAATGCAAAGTTGAGAAGAGCATAGTGGAAGTTTATTTGGACAATATCATCAAGATTCATTCTTGCAACCAATCTTCTAACAATCCTAGTGTACATGGATATACAATTAATTGTAGTTATTGCCAAGTTATGAAAATAGAAGTTTTCTACTAAGATGGGTTGGGACCTCTACCTCTTTGCATCAAAAGTCATCGACAACATTTGAGGGTAGATACATTCAAGTATTAGTATTAATTTATTATTCTTTTTCTTTCCTTAGTTTCTTTTGGAGCTTCCAAAAAAATGTTTTTTGGTTGCATGAATTAGCTAGATGTTGACCAAGAGAATTTACTTCTTTTCTAATGAATTTCTACCATAGGGAGTAGCTCCCTATATCAATCATAAAGAAAAAAAGGGTCATTTCATAGTTGTCTCTTGGTACAGTGTTTCAAATAGGATCCCACAAAGAATTTTCTTGAGTGTTCCTACTTAATGCATCTAATCATCCTATTGCAAGGTTCCTAGTAAGGCTTAAATTTCCAAGTAGTTTCCTCCCATCTACGTAAAGGGTTTATAGAGAGAAGCAAATAGTTCACCATCATGCACAAGTTCTTGGTTATGGACCCAAGCATTTCACCTAAGCACATTGATAATATATTCTTTGGCATTATGTGTAATGTCCCCATATCAATGTAGACAATAAATAATGTCAATGTAGACTATATATTTTGTAGAGAAATTTTGTTTTTCCCTAAAGACATGTAAGGATATCAATCATATTTATGCTTATACTACAGAGTATCCTATGATTTTTGTTCATACATATATTACAAAGGGCATTATGATTGTAGTTCATACATGTATCACAAAGGATGCTAAAGTCATTGTGTATTGAAAAGTATATCTATTGAGATTGCATTGATTATTTATATTTGTAGAAGACCAGTTAATATTATTAATATAAATTAATCTTAAAAAATTGTAATCAAACATTGAAGTAATCCTTTTGATGAAGTATATAAAAGGAAGTATCTAAGTCAATGATCTAGAGTGAGATAGGTAATACATGTTTAAGGGTATTGAGTCCAAGAAATCATAAAATAAAGGATGTTGATTAGAGTTGGGAGATTGTTGGCATGTGAAGAATAGTGGATCCTAGATGGAGAATGACCATAAATAGGTCTTAGCAATTGAAGAGTTGATTGGTTGGGTCTAGAAGTGATCTTCTTGATGCAATTGCTAAGGAGTTGTTACAAAAAAAAAAAAGGAAATAGAAGTTTCCAACTGAGATGGGTTGGGATCTCTACCACTCTGCATCAATAAGTCATCGACAACATTTGAGGAAAATAATATTCAACTCTTAGAATTAGTCTATTATTCTCTATTTTTCCTTAGTTTCTTTGGGAGCTTCCAACAAAATGATATTTTTTGTTGCACTGATTAGCTATATGTTGACCAAGATATTTTACCTTGTTTTAACAAGATACTACCATAGGGGTAGCTCCCAATATCAATCGTAGAGAAAAAAGGGTCATTACATAGCTGTCTCCTAATAGATTATTATATATAGGCTCCCAAATAAAAATTTCCTCAGTGCTCCTACTTAATGCATCCAATCATCCTACTACAAGGTTCTTGGTAAGGCTTAAATTTTCCAAGTAGTGTCCTCCCAATTGAACAAAGGATTTATAGAGACAAGTGAATAGTTCACCATTATGCACAACTTCATGTTTCTAGATCCAAGCATTTAGCCTAAGTGCCTTGATAATAGATTAATTTCATTATATGTAATACCCCCAAGTCAATGAAGACTATAAATTATGTCAATATAGAGTATTTATTTTGTGGAGATATTGTATTTTCACCTAAGACACGTAAGTATATCATGATCAAAGTTTATGCTTATACCACAAAGTATCCTATGATTAGTGTTCATACATATATAGCAGAGGGCATTATGATTGTAGTTCATACATGTATCAATGAGGATAATGAACTCACTATCTATTGAAAATTATATCTATTGAGATTGGAGTGGTTATTTATATAATATAGAAGATCAATTCATATTATCGATATATATCGATCTTAACAAATTGTAGTCACACCCAGAAAATTGAGACTCTGAAGGATAGGTCCAACCAGACCAACAATAGGGGGGATTCCAAGGATCATGAGGCCAGAGGTAGTAAAGACCAGGTGGGCAGCTAGGAAAAAGACAGAAGCTAGGACCCCAGAGACAATCAGGAGGACAGAATCACCTGGCTCAAGCAGAAGGTCCAAAGGCTGGATTCCGTCCACCAGGTTGTGACTAAACATATTGTGGATACCCTCCATACCTTGAATGAAAAAATTGTTAATCTAGGGGACTATCTGACCAAGGCCGGCCTTGTGGGGAACGTGGAGCAGAGTACAGAGCACGGAACCAGACAGGAAGATCCTCAGAAAGAGATTGGAATCCAAGAAAGTCAAGGGGACCAGATGCATTTCCTCCCCACGATCCAGGAGGAAGAGGCCAACCAGAAGGAAAGTGACGCTGCAGAAACCCTATAAGAAATGGAAAAGAAGGGAAACTAGTCTGCCCGCCAGGCTTTGTTCCTGGCCTTTGTTTCTCAGGCTTCGGGCCTTTTTGTTTCTAGCCTTTTGAGGCAGCTTTTGTTTTTTCTGTCTTTTCTACTGTAAGTTGTTTTATTCTGTAAAACTTTGGGTTTCAGGATCCCTGTAAAACTTGTTTTCCTAATCAAAAACAAATTGTAGTCACACCTTGAACACTTTAATAATATTTATAATATAAATTATGTTAAGATTTTTCAACTAGGTAAATATTCTATTAGGGAAGCAATGGATAAAATTCTCCATGGAAAAAGGGGAAGGAATTAAAACTTGTACATTCCTATCTATGGTTCTATCTACTTAGGTTGTGGGATCATGTAATTTGGGTTGTGTGTTGTTTCTATACATATTTATATATGGATTCACCCTATAATAATGAGAAGAAGAGTTTTTAAAATATCATTTGGGGAAACAAAAATATTAACAACTTTTCCATAGATTATGACGTGCTATGAAAAGAGGGAAGACTAATGGATGCTCTACAAATTTTGCATGGCATGAATAGGTACTTAAACCCTTCAAAATATGCATCTCTATTGCATCCCTTCACTAGAAAAAAAGTCCTTTCCAAATGGGAAATTAGTCAACAATCATATGGATGGGATGATATTCAAACTTGCCATCTTTTAACAAAATACTATCATCAAAATGTATATGAAGTATGGGCTTTTGGAGGATTCTTGTACAAAGTATTTGAAATAATGTCCAAACTAGATGTTTGCTCATGGACTACAATGGTGGTAAATTATTATAAACATAGGCATGGACAAGAGACATTTGAAATTTTCCCCAAATTCAAATAATAGGTATGTATGCTAAATGTGGTAGAATAGAGCCTTCACACTATTAGTTTGATAAAATTCCTGAGCAAGATGTCTTTATCTCAAGCATGGTCCTACCCAAGAAGTTATGACTCTATTTTCTAAAATTCAGCAATAAAATCCACAAAGAAAACTAGGAGCTACAACAAAATGACACCTTCTAACTATGACATCAAACCTTTGGAAGTGAA
Organism: Cupressus sempervirens; assembly: GCA_028749045.1. NCBI lineage: Eukaryota > Viridiplantae > Streptophyta > Pinopsida > Cupressales > Cupressaceae > Cupressus > Cupressus sempervirens. The sequence goes on along the minus strand of CM053787.1, from coordinate 440,951,543 downwards.
TAGGGAAGAAAAAGAGCACAATACCTTATAATGCAAACCCAAAGATTTTTGGAAGATTGTTAAACAAACCTTGCATAAATCAGTAATGTATCTTGCGGTTAATTTCTCTCTAAATGGCTTAGTATATTTTAGCTATTTCCATTGCACATATAGATGGCTAATTGAATTCTAATTTGTGTTGAAGTTTTATAACAGAAATGAAGGTAAACCAAAAACAAAAAGAAATGAGCAATAAGACAAAATATACACAACACAAGACACAACAAGTTATCCTGCGAAAACTATCCAACTTGAGGGAGAGAAACCCAACCACAGATATGTCAATTGTATATTAATGAAAAAATGTAAGACAAAATATAGAAAGCTTGAAACCTATCTCCATCTGTAAGAGCACAAAGGTACTCAGTTCAATGATACATACTCATATGTGTGATTTTTCTATTTGGTCGATAATCTCTCTTGTGTGTTGTAAAACCTGCAAAAACACAGGAACCAACATATAGTCTACCAAGATTTCTTTCAACCAAAAAAATTTTATAATAAAAGTATTAAACAAATAATGGATTAGTACTACCAAGAGTACAAAAAAGAAAACAAATGAAAACATGATAGAAATATAAACCTCGAACTTGGAAAGTAGTGTGCATGGATGTACAATGTTTTGGTGAAAGCGAATAATTTTAAAGCAGAAAAACCTACATAGATATAAACTAAAATAATTTTGTGTAGAATGGGAAGGACTCGGTGGCTAAAATATCAAAGGAGTAGAATGAACATGTATTTACCAGCAAAATGAACATGATGGCAATCAAGGAGTCTTGGCAAGAGAGAATCTTATTTATCCTCTTTCCCCGATTCACCTAGTTTTAATTACAAACCCAATATTTTTATTTAGCTTAACAACCTAGTGTTGGAAACAATTGATTAATTGTGTATTATCTTTGATGTTACACAAAATGTCATATCATTGCTAGTAAGTGTATGCTGAGCTCACTCAGGCATTGAAGATAGTTTCCTATGTCTACCAAGCATTCCAAAGTTTGCCTAGTTTAGAAGATAGCATCTATTGAGCTCGCTTGACTGACAAAGCAAAGTTGGCAAAAGTTGAGTGTTAACCAAGCTCACTCAATTAATGAAGGAAATGTTGGATGGAGGCAGTATTAATTGAGCTCACTCGGTTACCAAAGGAACTTTGTAAATATGCAGTGTTAACCGAGTTCACTTGATTAACATAGGAAAATGATTGCTATGCTAGTATCTACCAAGTAGGGTGGGCGAACAAAGGATTTTCTTGTTTTGGCATATTGAGTTCAATTAAATTATTTATTGGTTCTAGCCAACTAAGGAGATGAATATTAATTATTCTAAGTTGTATTCAAGTCGACTTGATAATGTGTAAGATATATATATATATATATATATATATACATATATATATACATATACGTATATATATACATATACATATATATACATATACATATATATACATATACATATATACATATACATATACATGTATACATATACATATATATATACATATACATATATATATATATATATACATATACATATACATATATATATATATGTATATATATATATATATGTATATGTATACATGTATATGTATATGTATATATGTATATGTATATATATGTATATGTATATATATGTATATGTATATATATGTATATATATGTGTGTGTGTATATATATGTGTGTGTATATATATATGTATGCATATATATATGTGTATATATATATGTGTGTATATATATGTGTGTATATATATTTATGTGTGTGTGTGTGTGTGTGTGTGTGTGTGTGTGTATAAGGTCAAGTTGAGGATTAAAGGTGTGGTACAGAATTGAAGATTTGATGATGCTTACAGGAAGTGAATTAGAAGGATAAGTAGAATATCCTTGTTGAGCTACAAAGATGCATGCGATCAAGAAGGATCAAGTATACAAGTCAGAACTGAGATATGTAATTAGCAATTTAGTTGCATCATAAATCATGTCATCTCATTTTTTCTTTCTAACCATTGTAGCAGTGATCTAAATCTCTTAATAGAGTTGGCTCAATAGCTATTTGTAAATCCTCTAACAAGGTGACATTTCTAATTGAAATGTCTAAAGACCTCTAACAAGGCCACTTCTAGTAGGGTGATTAAATCCTCTAATAGGGTCACACTTAATAGTGTGTTTTGTAACCTTTAATAGGGTTGGCTCCTAATAGGTCTCGCTTCCGAAGAGTGAAATTAAGTAACTGGTTACAAATGGTGGTTTTTCTCAAATTGGGTTTTCACATTAAATCTTGGTGTCATTTGTGTTTATGCTATTTCCTTTATGTGTATGCAACTAAGTTAATTAAGATTAATCACAAATTATATCTTAAATATTTTCATGTTAAGAAGTTACCGAGTGCATGTGTGTTTGCCAAGTTACAAAAGAATACAATTTAAATAGAGTTTTGATTTGTATTGACATCTAAGGGATCTGGGATTTATTTTAGTGGTAACTAATTCACCCCTCCCCTCTCAATTACTCTTCTTATATTTCCAACAAAAGGTTTCAAGGACCTAAGCTAAAGATCAAGATGTCTTACAGAAGGGAGATCCCAAAGCTAAATAGAGATAACTTCAAGGCATAGAAAGAACTAATGAGGCTACACTTGCAACAATTGGAAATTTAGGGCTGAAGTATCTAGACGCCAAATACAAGGCTTGTACTGGAACTATGATTGTTGAAGAAATTGCAAAGAAAAAGAGTCATAATATCATGATGATTGATATTGCTTCATCTCTTAACTATGTCAAATTTGATGAGGTCAAAGATTGTGGAACTATTAGAAACAATAGTCCACCAAAATAACTTGGTGGGGGGGGGGGGGGGGGGGGGGGTGAATCGGTTATCCAACAATTAAAACATTTATCTTCTTTAAGAAAACTTAACCATTCAACCAAAGTAAACAAAAACCATAATGAAATGCACATAGACAAATACACTAGATATGTTGACTAGGGAAATCCTTGATTATAGGGAAAACCCCAGTGGGAGTGATGCCCACAAGATGATGTACTCATATAAATATTCCTTGTTAGAGGATGGACCCTCTTAGGAGTCTTTTACAACATTTATTACAATGAGTCCTTATTAGAAGACTTTGAATCCCTATTAGGAGATTCCAACCCTATTAGGAGTTGTTGTATAATGTATGCAAGATGAGCCCACTACCCAAACATGCAATTTCAACTACAAGAAGAGCTCACTGCTCAAACAAGTAATTTACTATTGTTCTTTCTCCATCTTTTGTGCTATCAACTAAACCAATCATTGTCAGACCTTGTAGACTAGGTCATGAACCTCGAATCCAAATACCAAACCTCAAATCCAAATATCAAACCTTGGCAATGAAGTTTCCTTCACTTTTGCACTACTCTTCTCAACTTCACATTCCACCCTCTTTGCTACTTATCATCAATCATCATAAACATATCATCCATACCATGATAAAAGAAAATTTCCTTTCTTTATACCAAGTCCTCAAAACAATTCCTTGAGTTGGCTGTTAGTCCTTCTCAATTAATTATTATAGGACCACATTAAGAACACATTACACTTAATGATAATATTAATCTTCCACCTTGCAACTTGAATAACTTTTTGTACATGCAATATTATGACAAATGAGCTTAGCTACATCATCACCAACATGTCTTCTTCATGTCCTCATTGTCAATTCTTAGAGTAATAACTTTGCTAAGAAATATAACAAGTTTACCAGAATATGCCTTTGTAAACTTTATCTCTATACAACCATCACCAAAACTCTCACAAGTTCTTCTACACTTATCCTTTCTTCTTTAGATGTTTAGTGCATATACTAGATACTCAGAGGTATCTCCCATAACCTTGGATAGTTATAATACTCAATTAGTTGTCTATACCAACTTGATCTTTCCATTGTTCTTCTATCAGCTACCATAGAAAATTGCTATGTTGACATGAATGACAAACTCAACCATGAATCTAACATATCATCATAGTAGCATATCTACAATACTCCCCCATAGAAATATCATTAGCATTCATGCTTTCAAAAATCTTCCAACAATCTTCCCCTTTGGCATTGATCACAACATAGATGAAAAAAATCTAGTTCCAAGAATACCAACAAAAGATTGTTCATCTTTCTTTTCAAATCCTCTTCATCAATCATTGTCCCCCATTGATATACCTCAATGTGTTTTCCATGAAACTATCATTCCATGTTATATGTCTTCCTCGTGATCTTCTCTCAAACATGCTATTTCTCCTCATTATTTTTTTCATGCCAAACTTCTCCCCCATTGACATCAACGTCAAAGGTTTTAGCAACCAATGTCTCTACATCAAACTCCTGCAAAAACTAATTCATACTAGCCCAAGTGTCCAAATTCACTATTCATAAACAACATTTCATAACTCGGCAATAACTATTCATAGGAATATCATCAACATTCATGCTTGCAATCAATCTTCTAACAATCTCCCAAATCTTACAATGGGAACTACTCATGAAATATGGATCAAATTGAAATCCATCTATGGAGGAGATGAAAATGTAAGGAGAGCCAAAGTTGAAAGTCTTAGGTGATAGTTTGATCAGATGAAAATGAGAGAGGATGAGAATATCACAAAATATATTGATAGAATCAAAGCTAGTGGTAGTGCTATCAAACCCTCTGGAGGAACAATTAAAGATGTGATAGTGGTAAGCAAGGTACATAGAACCCTTCTTCCTATCTAGGCAATTAGAGTATCTGCTATTCAAGAGATGAGATGTGATCCAAATAGTGAGATAACTTTGGATGCACTGGTTGGAAGATTGACAACATTTGAACTAGAAAACTATGATAAAGTTATATTTCTAGTTCTTGCAATCTTGAGTCTACATTTGAAGCCAAGGCATCACTCAAGAAGAAAGCCAAAAGGTCTAAAAGAAAATAATATGAAAGTGAAGAGGAAGACACTTCTAATAGTATCTTAAAGCCATTGAAGCATTTCTTTCAAGAAGGTATCCCAAAGGCAAAGGAAATTATAAAGGTAAAATTCCTTTAATCTATTTCTCTTGTGAAGAAGTTGGACATATTGCTACAAGATGTCCAAATAGAGAAGACAAAGATGAAAAGAATCACAACAAGTTCAAAGTCAAGAAGTATTTCAAGTACTTCAAGAATTACAAGGACTACAAGGACAAAGGTAGTAAATCTTTTTTTATAGCTAAAGATTTAGATAGTAGTGAAGATGATGAAATGGTATATATTGTTGTAATAGATTAATCTGATGATGAAGGAGATAAAATGGCACTTATCTCTTATGTGAGGAAAAATGATACATGGATTATTGATAGTGGCTTCTCACATCATGTGACTAGTGATAAAACAAAGTTTGAACACATGGAACATTATGATGGTGGTGGTGTGAGATTTGGAAATAATGAACCTTGTTGCATAAAGGAAAAAGGTTGTATCTCACTAACCAATGAACTTAGATGTGATAATGATTATCAGGTTGAAGGACTAAATCATAATCTATAGAGTGTGGCATAGTTGAATAAAATTGGATTCAAGGTAGAACTCATGAATGGGAAGGCCAAATTGCTAGACGAAAAAAGAAATCTGTTTGGGTTTAGAAAATAAACAAAAGGTAATCTATTCTACCTAGATCTGAGTGAAAGTTCATGTTTTATTGCTCAAGTAGAAGAAAGTTGGTTATGGTACAAAATATTATGTCATGAACACTTTGATAATCTAATCAAGATAAGAAAATGAAAAGAGTATGAGGTATCCCTAGCCCGAGGAAACCTAATATGGGTCTATGCAAAAATTGTCAAATTGGTAAGATGGGAAAGATAAGTTTTAGAAGCAAGGACTATCATTCAAAAGAAGTCTTGGAGCTAGTTCATACAAACATATGTGGATCTATTGGAATAGAGAGTTATAGTGGAGATAAATACTTTATTCTTCTTGTTGATGATTATTCTAGATTGATGACTATAATGTATCTAGAAGAGAATTTGAAGCATTTTAAAAATTTAAGTGGTATCTAGCGAGAATAGAGAAGGAAACTGGAAAGAAGCTAAAATGTTTGAGATCAGATAGAGGTGGTGAATTCATTTCCAATGAATTCAATGAATTCTACATTGAAAAAGGAATTAAGAGATAAGTATCAACTCTTGGTACACCTCAACAAAATGGTATAGAAGAAAGAAGGAATAGATCCATCATGGATTGTGCAAGAACCTTGATGATAGAAAAGAATGTTGCAATCAAATATAGGAAGGAAGTAATCAGTACTACAGTGCATACCTTGAATAGAGTACAATTGAAGAAAGAATCAATAGAGTACAGTTGAAGAAAGAATTGAATCAAACTCCTTATGAACTATGGTATGGCTACAAACCCAATGTAAGTTACTTGAAAGTATTTGGTAGCAAATGCTATATCTTGAAAGAATCTAGGAAAGGTAAATTTTATGTCAAAGCTGATGAAGGCATATTACTAGGATACTCTTGCACAATCCTTTTTGTAATCCTAATTGGTATATTCTCCAACCAAATTTGATTGTCACGTATACGACTCAACACAATTTTGATCCATTTAGTTTTAAAACCTTGAGGAAAGTCTAGGGCACACATCAACCCTTTTCACTCAACAATATTATATTCCTCCTTTAAAACTCCATTTTCACATAACTTTTGGTAAGTTTCTCTAATTTCCATGTCTCCTACTTCTCCAATCTTTCCATTGTAGCAACATCTCACATCTTGAACCATTAAAAGCTTTGGTGGTATTATGGATAACACACCAGATGGATCTCCTTTGTATGCAATCTAAAGAATAGCTCAGAATGGGGTTTTTTTTACATCATTACTAATTAACTAAACATTGAAAACTTCTTTCCTCTCTTTCCTAATTGTTGCAGAAGAGCTAGCTGCCATTTAGACTTCCCGGGGTTTGCAAAAAACAAAACAACATAACTCAGCATAAGCTAAATACCACCCAAATATGATGAATGATGTCAAGTAGTGGTTAAATCTGATTTGCAAACACTTGAAACTCCTTTTTCAATTTGTCTTCATGCTCTTCATGCACTTCAAACCTTGGTAGATGAAAATGAGTTAAAAATTGTCTATATAACCCTTCAAATTTGACATTAATTGCTTAGTCCTTACACAATTGTAAGCTCAGCTATCATAGGATTTTCAACATGCTTAGCTAACATAGTGAGCTCGGCTCACACTATCATATCTACAGTACTCGACAATAACTAGAATTCATTTCATGCTCAGTAACAACATAGAAAACAACAAAATGATATATTTTGTCTTGGTCTCAATCTCTTGATTGCATCTCAGTTCATGCTAATATGATCTTTTCAAATCTTAGATATTTGGAACTGATGCATAATTCAACTTTTTATATGTTAGTTTCACACATACCTTTTATTACCTAGTTGGGGGTGATGTGATCACCTGATCCATTGGATGAAGTGACCTCATTTTCATTTGATGTGCTATAATCTTCATTCTTTTTCCATGTCTTGTTCATCTATATCTTCACATTTTCAGCATTAACCTTTCCCTTTCCTTTGTTGCCTTCATTACTCGGTGTAGGTGACTGAGTTGGATAGTTCCTACTAACATAACCAATCTTAAGACAACTAAAGAATATAATCTCATTCAACCATCTATTGTAGTTACCTCTAAAATGTGTTATGAAATTTTTAGGAATGTGACCATATTCTTAGTAATAGTGACAATTGTACCTTGTCTTGTAATCCCGATCATAAGAGTTTCCATTTTTGTGTACCTTTGTCTTTTTTTTTTATGCCCACTTAGATTTGGATCTGCATTTATATGCCTTGTGTCCATACTTCTAATAGTTGTAACAATAGCCTTCAAATCTTTGAGTGTTTGTGGTCTTGGTCCTGCATTCATGTACTTGATGTCCTTGCTTCTTGTAGTTGTGACAGTGTCCCTTGAATTTCTTCTTAAGATTCTAATTTTCAATGTTACTTCTACAAACATTTTTTGTATGACCCAATTTTCCATAGTGATGACAAGTGGGATTTATGTTCTTTCCCTTATTGTTCCTTTATTCACCACTCTTAGATGATTCTCCTTGTTTAGTAGTAGAATATCCCAAACCATTAGTGTCATTCTTTGGCCTTGGTGCTTCCATCAATTTTTTAAAATACTTGATGGCTTCACTAGGCTTGTTAAGATTTTCCTTCTCAGCCTTGAATTCATTTTGTAGTAGGGTATTCTATATTTCCAAAGTTGTAATCTCAATGTCTTTCCTATTCAGTTCTTGATTTGCAATCATCAGTTGATTCACTATATCCAATTGCATGTTTATAAGATTTTGAACATTTGATGTCCTCTCTTCAAGTTTTTTATTGAGTAGTCTTTTGTCTTCTTCAATCATGGCTTTGTTTTCTTTATCTTTCTTCTTTAGTTTAGTTGTCTCACACAACAATGCTGATTGAACTTCTTGTTTTATTTTTAGGTTCCTAAGTTCTTCACCTAGGGCATTTTTCCTTTCCATCAGATCTTTAATTGCTAAATCAAACTCTTCTAAGTTTCCATCTTTAAATAATCCATTAGTATCTAATTCTTGATATTGAGTGCCATCTTGTTGAATAGCTATCTCTCTCCTTCTCTTTAATTAATTTTGCAGTTCATCTCTTGCCTCCTTGAGTTAATGTGGGGAAAGTTGTATTTTAATCTTCTGGTTCTCAATAGCATTTCCCAACTTTTAGACTTCCATCTTCAAGATCTTACCTCCAAAGTTGTAAAACATTCCTTTCTAGAGAACTCAGCTCTGATACCAATTGTTGGAAATAACAATGGGAGAGTAAATTCTAGGGTAGGGGGGGGGGGGGGGGTGGAAATCAACACTTAAAATTTTTGCCTCTAAAACATATCACCAACATCCTTCTCATAACTTAACATATAAACTAAAATAACTTAACATGCATCACATCCATAGCATAAAATAAATAACACATAACATAATAAATTTGTTACCCAAAATCCCTCCAAGGAGAAGGTAAAACTGGGGTGGGGATGACACCCACAAATCTTCACTACTACACTTGTAAAGTGTGGCCAATTATGGCTACAAAGTATTTGATCTTAAGCTATGATCCACCTTTTGAGGGGTCTTCCTTATTAAAGGCTTACAAAGACTATTAGGTCTCACCTTCCTGAAGGATTTCAACTTACAATTAAGTAATCACTTGGTCAAGAGATTTACAATAGCCAGTTAGGACTACTCAGCTAATAGATTTACTCAGCATCACATGTTAGAATGATTCAACACCTGATCTTTGGTTAGCACCTTTATGCTTGATTTTAGATCTCCTCTTTACTGATTGAATCTTGATCCTTCTAATTAGATCTATCCTTTATAATCCTCTCACTACTTGTCTCTATTCCTCTAGACTAATTGTTCTTTGCATAACTCTTTCATAGCCACCATAGCCACCATGAATTCTCTCTTAATTTTTAGCATTCATCTCCTCTCGCAATGATAAACTTCTTAGGGTTTTTCTTTCTTAAATAAAAATAGATGGAGATGGGTTATGTTAGAATCAACGATTGTGGTTGATCCTTATTGTCACCTAATGTTTCCTTCATATGATTGGTTGCATGTATTACATAGGGATTCCAAATATGACTCCATACTTATCTCTTATAATCTCAAATTCATGATTATGTCAGCCAAATAAGGTTTACATAGAATTTTGTGCCATAACAAGTAACTATGCCAAACATTGTTCACTTAGCTTCCAAAGGATTTGATGCTTAAACTCGACATCCATAGAACTTAGCACTAATTGTTACTTGGCACTTGAATCACTCAACATGTATAAACTACTCAACACTTGAGTGACTAAGCACATACTAGTCATATAACTTGGTTGTACTATCTAGAAACTTATGCTCAACATTCTTTGATCACTTGGCTCGTACTGATTGTTCAACTTACTTTGATCACTTGACATGCACTATGCACTATAATTCTGCTAGATACTGACTAAGTGTTTTTTCATTTCTTTTTTAAAACCAAAATGAGATCAACAATCCCCCCCTTTGACATCAGTTGCAAAAACACTTTGTCATGGCATATACATAGTTATTTTATGGATAAGTCAAACAATGTATATACACTTCTCAACTTCTATACAAAAATTTCAAAACTTCAAAATTTTCAAAAATTTGTATTTGTTTAAAAAAGTCTATCTTTTATACCTTATTACTCCCCCTGAGTAGCTACTTTGTTTTTGTGTTTGCTTCACTTACTCCAGTTGAGTAGAAATTTTCCTTGACAAACATTTTAATCAAAAAATTTATAATCCCCCTTTTTGACACTTATGTTAATTGGTTTGTACACTAACAATGTGTTTATCCAAAAATGGTTTGTGTAGCTTCATTATTATCTTCAATTTTGCATCCCAATTTCCAATGGTTGCATCTAGGGATTGATATTTAATGTCTAGTTGTACAACAAGGTCAACTAAGCCTTCATGTGTAGAAAGATGGGAATCTTTCTTTAATAGTGTCTCTGCATAGGCTAATTCCTTATGTAATACTTCCATGTGAGGTGTCATCATGGACTGGATACTGATTAGAGTAGATCAAATATTTTCATCTTGGGCTTGCAACTCAACAATCCTACTCTGAGATGCCAATGACCTATAAAAATGTAACTGACTATTACTTGGAGATTGTTGCAGTGTGGTACCTATGAATTGCAAATCTCCTTGCAGTTGATCAATATCTCATTGGGTCTCCTTAGTAAATATTTTAACATTACATAGGTTTGTGTATAGAGAGAAAATGTTCTCTAACACCTTCCTTACATTTTACATTTTGGTTGCTAGATCAACCTGTCTAAGTGCAATATCACTAGATATCTTTTCCAAAACCTTGGTATGAAACTTCCTTTCATACCATTCTAATAATTTGACATTTTTGTCTAGGTCTTCATCCTTAATCTTGTTCACAATGTTGAAAAGTTTCTCTATAATATGCTCATCCTCAGTTATTTCTGGGAGGTTAAAAGTGTCAATGAATATGTCTTTAATTTCATGCAAAACTTTCTTTCGCTTATGCTCCCTCCTTAAGATTTCTTGCCTCTTCTTCCTTTGTAGAGTGTCTTGAAGAATGCTCATTTCTTCAATTGTGATTGTATTCAAATCAAACTTTGGTAGCACAATCACCTCATCTAAGATTACATCCTCAAATGATGTAACTTCAACACTCTTTGGTGTGCTAGAACTCAGCCTTGATATTTACGGTGGAATATCATGTGTACTCGGTCTCTAAAGAGCTTGCTACTTATAGGAGATGTTGAGACTGGTAAAGTAACTAGTGTCTATATGAAAATTTTCTCCTTAGATGTAGTAGTCAACTTATCCTCTCTAGTCTTTTCTCCTTCTTGTTGAACTTCACCTTGTGATAGTGGAATAGGTACATGACTTGCTTCCTTACCCTTGTTCTCTTTTGTTCCATCCTTGTAAACAATCATTATGGTTGGTAAAATTGAACTTTGTAGGCTCAAAAATGATGTAGCTACTAGTTGTGTCTTTGCCTCTTTCATTTGAATGACAATTGTTGGCATTACAGATGGTGTCTTTGGTGTAACATCTTCCTATGAAGATCATGTGATTCCTTTTCCTTTACCTTTGTAGTTCGTGGGGGCATATTTGATGTGTCTTTTGGTCCCTCCCTTACAAATATAACTCCTACCTTCTGTATCCCATCCACTCTCACCAATATTGGATTATTACATAAAAGTACTACATTGGTAGAGTCTTGCAGAATTTTCTTCAAATCATCTTCAATCAAGGGCTTGGCATTCTGTGATGTAGTATCAGGAACATCCTTGATGCTCATTGAGTCCTATTGACTCTCTTGGTCATCATGTGGGGGACTGGAACTCGACACCTATACATCTTGTACATCCTATTGCTAAATGTACATTTATTATATCATGTTTGTAAAGATAGTACATAATCTTGAAGATTTATATCCTTTCTATTATTGAAATGCTTCCTAAATTTCACCTTTCATTTACACATGGTGGTTATCAATTTTCCTGCTTTTTCATGCCTCTAAGATTGAAAGAAAAAAAACTCCGAAGCTACAAAACTTTGATCCTACATTTTTCTTTCAATTAAGATCCTTGTTATTACTTCTTTCCAAAAAAAATTAAGATAAAAATTCCCATTTTTTAGCTTATTAACAATGACTATGTGTCTCTTTACAATATTTAAGATATTGATCCTCTTCCTACAATTTTCAATAGAATTAACCACTTCTTTAAACTAGTAATCACAAAGAAATTTTGATCTTTAATCCTAATTATAGAGATTATCAATTATCTATCCAGATTTGCATTGGTTAATTAAAATGACCTAAAATGATAATATACGTATTCTAATAAAATGTATTTAGTTTTATGATAACAAACACTAGCTTTGCTACCTTTATTTGGATTTTAATGCAAGTACTTCACCACATAGGTGAGAATTATTCTACTTTGTGTTCATTAAGCATTAAGATTTATACATTTGAAGATTGGAGCAAAGTTTAAAGTTCTAGTTCATTTTTTTTTTCATTTTTTCTTGGGAACAAATGTTATAAATTTTATTTCTTAAATAATCTAATTTTAGTTATAGTTTTAAATCTTATAATGGAATTTAAATTACTTTTTAATATCAATATTTTAACAAATTTTCCTAAGATTTATATAAAGAGATTAGATAATGATATCAAGATGAAAGAAATGTATATATAAAATATATTAACAAGCTTTCCCTTCTCAGTCTATTATCCTTAATAGTGCACACCAGATGTTCGAATAGTTTGTTGTTAATAAAATTCATTGAGGAAAAATTTAGTTGTGTTCCAATTGAATTGTGTATGAATCTTATAATCATTATTTGTGTCAAGTTATGGGTTGAATCTTTTGTTACCTCTTGATGTTGGATCAGGGCATTAATGAATTTTGATTATCAGCCATGTGAGTTATTAGCTTGAATACAAAGATTGTTAGGAGACGATTCATATCACCATATCAAAGTTAATCAGGAAGTAAGTGAAGCAATAAATCATAAATTTGTATCAAAAAGGTTTTCCAAGTTCCTTAATAAGAGACTTAGGTTAGGGGGGTAATTTAATTTACTCTGGAAATTGAAATGGTTAGGAAATAAAACTATGAAAAGAAGACTAAAAGACCATACCTAAAAGATCTATGTGTTCTTGTCAGAGAGACTTGGAATGAGAAAGATGTAAACCTTTCCATCTAGGACCAGAGGTATTTCTATATTCTAGACTTAATATATATCTAGAAGGTAGCTTTGATAAATTACTAACATTTAAATTCAAAGTTAGAAAGAGATTCAAATGTTTGTCATTTATAGTATGAATTTCCTGAGATTAATATTTTTTATACCTTGAATATTGAATCATTTCTTGTTTGAGGTGGTTATATATACCTATTTTAATAAAATCTTTGATCAAACGTAAAGAACACAAATAGAGGACTAATGATATCAAATGAATAGAATGTATGTGACTAAAATAGAGGGCTTATATTCTTAATGAGGATAAATCATATAGAACATAAAAGAGGACTTACGACATCTATGATTTATATCGAGAGTCTCATTCAATTTGATTCTTGAATATTAAAGATTATCGAATCATTACCTTCTACAATTGTTTGAGATCTAACATTAAGTAATTCTTTTACCTTATGCTTAATAGAGAACATATGACTACAGTATTATACTACAATTCAAATAAAAATTTATTAAGTTTACCTTGATATTTACATTGGATACTTTGTAGCATATTGATCTAGGTATTCTCAAATTCTTCAATCATTTACCTAGTTTAGATAAAATTTAGAGGGAACACACCATTTCTACAATTAGTTCGAAAATAGAGAATAGATTAAGTTGAAGAGAGAAACTATATGTACCTTAAAGACCTTACATAATTTGAATATATTGTTTCTATCTCTGCCTATTGTTTTCTATTAGTGTCAAACACTTAGTCATTTACAAGGTAGAATTAGATGGTCATCACTACGATTGAGCTACTCTATATAGGCCGATTCATGTACATAAGTAAGTATGTACTGAGCTCTATAGGAGCCAAGTAAGTTTATGGTTAATGAGTATTTTCTATACAAGCTAAGCTCAACATCGACTGAGATGTTTCAAGCATACAAGTGTTGAGTTACATAGTATGTACCAAACACAATATAGACCGAGCAACAACAATTTCAAGTATCAAAAAATAGTAAAGGTCAAGAAATGTAGAGTTTACATGAAAGTAAGAAATGATGTATATTTTGACATAAATCATTTTCAAGCCAACATGGAAGGAACATTTAATATATGTAGAGGTTGTTACAAAGAGTTTTACGTGTTTATGACATGGATCACAGATCCCTATGTTTTGTGATCAATGATTCATACAAAGAGGCTAATTATGGAAGAATCTAGAAAAATATTTATGAAACTCTTTAAATAGAGAAGATCTCAACCTAGATCATCATGGAATGGAGATGAGAAGAGAAGAGTATGCATGTGAATAAGGAGAAATATGTGAATAGTGAAGTGAAATATTGAGATCAGATTAGAAGTTAGTGAAAGTGTTCTATTATCTCTTAACATAGAAAGTGACATAATAAAAGAAGTGAAGGGGAAGAAAAGCATTATGAGATTGAAGGAAAGGATTGGTTAGCAAGGAGAAGACTAAAAATTAGCTTACAGAGTATATCGAGAGTTAGGTACTAAATCAGTTCTTACCAACTTGAATCAGGGTAAATCTCTTAACAAAGTGGTCTTAACAGATCTTTTTAAATCTCCTAACAGAGTCCTTACTTCATTGTGAGTGTAAAATCCTTTAAAAAGGTGAGAGCTAATAGTCTCTTAAGCTTTTAACAAGGTAGACCCTTCATAGGGTAGGTCATATATTATGATCAAACATTGTAACCCTAATAGGCTAACTTTATTACAATTGTACTGAAGATTTGTGTGTGTCATCCCCACCCCAGTTTTACCTTCACCTTGGAGGGTTTTTGGGTAATAAATATTGTGTGTTGTGTTTTTTTTCATGTGTGTGATAGGTCACATTTACATGTTACAACAAGTTTATTATTACAAGTTTTACATGCACAAGTTAACTGGTGAATGTGCAAATGAGTTGGTTAAAAGTAAAAGTGATTAAGACTCTGATTTACCCTCCCCCTCTCTCTTAGTATCTTGTTATACTTTTTATATTTACATTAATCAATAATTGGTATCAAAACATTGGTTCTCTAAGAGAAGCTTAATCACTTGGAGAATAGATATTGGAGATGGAGGCTTTTAAACTAGACAGGTTATTGAAATTCATGGTGATTGACATCCAACTCATACTACATAAACTTGAGAAAACAAGACAAGATCTAAACAAATCCCTCAAAAGAAGAAAGGAATTGGCTATCCTAGATAAACAATTTTCCTACGAAGAAGTTGAGACTAAAGGACTGGTTGAATCAATCAATCCAAATGACAAAGCATCCATAGATCTACTTAAAAAGAACAAACTCTTGAATGAAGAAATAAAAGGACTAAAAAGAGAACATGAAATCAAATCAATAAGATTATGTGAAGTGATCGAACAAATGAAGAAATTTGAAAAATACATGACTATGGCTAAGGAAGACAAATGAATAATGGCTATCAGACTTGAAGAAATGATATCAGGTGTGTAGAAGCTCACTAACACACAACTAGACATGATGAATCAATTAATGCTTGCGAATCAAGAATTGAATCACAAGGATGTAGAAATCTCAAATCTCAAATCACAGATGGACATATTGAAGAATGAATTGAAACTAAGAAAAAATATATGGAGAGATTCAAAAAACCAAAAGAAAGTGATGAAATTCTTTGAAGAACTTATAAAGTCATCTAGTAGTACAAATGGGTTAGGACATTCATACACTAAGCAAGGATAATCATCTAGGAATGGAGAGCTGAGGAATGCAAAATCAAAGGAAAAACCAACATGCTATCATTATGGAAAACTTTGTCATACTGCAAACATTTGTTGAAAAAAACATGGTATGCAAAATCCTAAACCTAAGTTTACTAGTTACTATTTTTAGTACAAGAAACAAGGACATCAAATACATGAGTGTTGGTCAAGAATGAGGAATGCATATACTACACCTAGATTTGAAGGATATTGCTATAATTGTTAGAAGTATGGGCCCAGATCATATGAATGCAGATCTCAGACATAACCTTATTGGAAAAATCAAAGGTATAATCATGCACCTAATAATGCATGTTCCAAAAATCACAAGGTGGGACATATAAACAAGAATTTTAGGACTCAAGTACCATCAACAAATCAAACAATAGACAAAGGTAAAGGAAAAGTAGACATTGACCAAATTAAGAAGGAAATGAATAAAAAATTGAAAAAGAAAGTAGAAGATGGAAATAGTGGAGAAAATGGAGATGACATCACCCAATCCAATGGAGAAGCTGATCATGTCTTCTCAAACTAAGAAAGAGAGGTATGTATGGAACTACATATTTAATTAATATATCATACATTAGTTCCTTACATGAAATGTGCCAAAGTTCATATTTTCGTATATAAAGATGCATAAGAAATTTTTCATGGAAGGTTATCGAACATTAGTAAAATTGGCAATGTTGATTGAGCATTATAACATAGACTAAGCACTTTAGAAGTTAAACAATAGAGACCACTTAGTGATATGTAAGAGATTGAGATGTAAAGAAAATACCTAATTCAAAGGCACCAATGTCGACTAAGATAGTTGGCTTCCACCTACTTGAGTTTATAGCATTAATGGGGACCCTAAACCAATCAAAAAAAGGTATATATCAAATTTTAAAGACATTATCTCATACCTTGTTCACGTATTTCAAGAGAAAAAAGTAATTTGGTGATTTTAGTGACTAGAAAAAGATTGTAAGAGTGATTTGGATGAGAAGCTTGAACAAGTGAAGATCTAAACTATCTCAAGTAATTCAGAAGAGAAAGAAAAGGCTGCAAACCCTATCAGATAGTATGGAAGCTTCATCTACTACTGGAATGAGCCAAGAGGTTAGTAAAATTCAAATGGTTAAGAGTGACACTTCTCCTCCATCAAAGTTTCATTCTATTCCAAAAATTACAATGAAAGGAGATTCAATGGGTGTGTTATCCTCGATACCCCCCAACATTATTATGATTCATGATGTCAGGAATTGTTATATGTTTAAGATTGAAGAAGTGGGAGACTATGAGATCAGAGAAGCATATGAGAAGTTATGTAATGGAGGAATCTTGAAGGATGAATTTAAAGTTGTAGAAAGGAAAGGGTTAACTCATTCCCTAGAATTTCCAAAGAATTTCAAGATTGGATGGATTAAAATTATTTTGAGTAGAATACATGATATGAAGTATTGGTTATAGAATGGACCTGTAGAGATCATGAAGAAAATAATTCACAGAGTTACATGCTATCAAACCCTAGAAAAGAAGAAAACCATGTAATGCCTGAGTTGAGAGGAAGTTGAGGCAAACACAAGTGTTGAGTGAAATGGATAAGGTTTGTATATTACAAACATTTCTAATCCTCTAATCAAATTTTCTATAAGGGTTATAACTCACAAATTTTACCATTGAAGAAGATTGAACAATGTGTCATGTATGGTAGTGGATCAGTATGGAAGATAGTGATGAAAGATCATGAATATGATCTTGCCAAGCTACAAAGACTATAATTAGCATGCAAAGAATTTGTCATCTATCAAAAAAGAAAAGAATTCAGTGTGTAAGTTTGGATCCCTCATGGTATGTATTTTCTTTTACATACAAAATTATTTTCGTGGTGTTGGTGATGTTGTTTGGGAACATTAAAAACTAGTGATTAGATAGATAAATGAATACATTACTCAATTAGGAGAAAATTTTGAGACTGTCATGGATGTTTATTTTGAGGAATTCAAGCAAAGAATAAAGATTAGGATGAGGATACCTAAGGAATTGGTGCATGCAGTAAAGCCAAGGAAGACATGGTTGCAAAGTTTTGATTATGAAATCAATAGTGATTTAGTGAGTACAAACATTGTTGCACTATTGAAAGAAGAAATAGACACTAAGGCTGAATCTTTTGGAAGATATGAGGAAGCTAAGGCTATAATAACTATAAATATCAAGATAGATTCTAAGGAGAAGAGAAGGAAAATAATGATTGAAGACCTAGAAGAAAAATTGGGCACCCTAGGAAAGGGAAAGGAACTATTGGTGATAACACAAGGTCTTGGAGAAGACAAAGAAAAAGATAGTGGCGATGAGGAAGAGGAAGAAGAAGAAGGAGATAAGGGTAAAGCCCTAGTTATTGTCACTTGACCAAGTAAGAAGGCTCAAGGAACTAAGAAGAAGCCAGTAGTGACACCCTTCTCTCCTCCACAACCAAATAAGCCAAGAACTAGGGTAGCTGCTAGTGCCAAGTAGATTACAAAATAGAGAGTGATAGAGACTACTAAGGCCAATACACCTAAACCTAAGAGAAGAAGATTGGTTAGAGGACCACCTTGTTGACATATTAGTCAAGTTTTTTATTAGTGACACACACTTATTTAGATTGTATATAGCTATCGAGATCATTGTATAGTTCACAGTGTTTGCCATGTATTTCAGTTGTCACTAAGTCCTACAGTTGCTATCGAGTCCTTTGGACAAATCTCAGTGGTTACTAAGTAGTCACAACTACAGTGAAGATCAACAGTGTAAACCATGCATCTCAGTGTATGCCAAGTTTACCAGTGCAAGCTGAGCTATGTACTGTTCACTGAGTTTGTAGTGTATGTGATGTGAGTCCAGTGT
This sequence comes from Cupressus sempervirens, assembly GCA_028749045.1. Classification (NCBI taxonomy): domain Eukaryota; kingdom Viridiplantae; phylum Streptophyta; class Pinopsida; order Cupressales; family Cupressaceae; genus Cupressus; species Cupressus sempervirens. The sequence continues at coordinate 440,932,568 of CM053787.1, read as the reverse complement.
TAACCAAGTGACTCAATTTATACCGAGCTTGAGGTGATAGTGTTTGCTGAGTCATGTCATGGTAAACAAGTGATTCCATTTATATGACAAGTTTCATAGTATCTACCAAGTCATCAGTGCAGACCAAGTTCAGGACTACTTGGAAGTGATTAGTATGGACTGAGTTTCTATGTCTACCAAGTGCATGATGATGTCGAGTATCAGAACCTCACCGTGTCAACCTTTAGAACCTGAATGTCTTCATGTGGGATGACTTTGTAATATTTGTGGTAACTTTTATTGTGGTCACCTTTTTCATTTGTATAATTGGATTGATATATATGTAATGCATTGTTTCATATCCAAGTATGAGTGTGTGAGAAAGTGTATGCAGGAAATTAATCAGAGAAGATTAGAAAGAGTGAATTACAAAGGCTACAACAATATAAGGAGCAAAAAATTCATATCTATCATAGCAAGGTGATTAGTACTTAAAGAAATCTCATTTAGCAAATCAAGTTGCAGATCAAAGATCATCTACTATTTCATCCTAACAGGTGGAATAGTCAAATCCTTTCACAAGGTAGACCTAATAGTCTTTTGTAAATCTCTTTACTGAGTGCATACTTAATTGTATGTTTGTAAATCCTTTCACAAGGTGGACCTAACAGTCCTTATTGCTCCTAATAGAGCAGATCATCAGAAGTGATCAATGTAAGCTTTAACAGGCTAACTTTATACTGCAGTACTAAAGTTGTGGGTATCATCCCCAACCCAGTTTTACTTTTTATTTGGAAGGTTTTTGGGTCACAATGTTATGAATTGTTTCATATTTTTAGTTTCTTATGCATGCAATTAGATCAAAGTATATGGGATGGATTAAATTCTAATTGGATTAAGAGTTGAAATTGTTGATGTTTTAGAAGTTACTAATTTACCCCTCCCCTCTTAGTAACTTAGCTTAGTCTTGAATATTTCCAAAAATTGGTATTAGAGCATTATGGTTCTTAGGAGAAAGCTTAATAACTTGAGAAAAGATCAAGGCTATGGAGATATTCAAACTTGACAAAGCTATTGATAATGAGAAGCTAGAATTAGAAATGGCCATTGCCCAATTCAAGAAAGCAAAGAAGCAACTGTCTCAATCCTTGAGAAGAAGAAAAGAACTTGCAATTCAAATGAATGATCATCTCTACATTGAAAAAAGAATTGAAGACCTTTATTTGAGCAATTCAGATGAAGCCAATGAAGCAATCAAAGAACTCCTAGAAAAGAATGGTTTCGTACAAGAAGAAGTAAGAAAACTAAGAAGAGAACAAGAAATTTAGTTAGTAAGGTTATGTGAAGTCATGGAATAGAGAAACAAGATAAAAGAAGAGATAGATGGAAGGAACAATGAAATTTAGAACCAATCCCTTTAGCAAGCATACCTTATTGATCAACTCTCCAATGAAAATGAGGAAATCATGAGCCTAAGATTTGAAAATGAAAGAATGAGAAATGATCTAAATTCTAAAAGGTAAATCAATGAAAGAATGAGAAATGATCTAAAATCTGAAAGATTAAGGAATGATCTAAACTCTGAGAAGAAAATCAATGAATGAATGATGAAATCTCAAGAAGACATGAATCAATTGAATGAGAAAAACCTCTATAGGCAAAAAGGAAAAGTAGGAATTGGAAATACAGAAGAAGGAGAATCATCAAGGCAAGGAGCTAAAAAGAACCAAAGACCTACTTACAATCACTGTGGTAAGATAGGTCATACATCAAACAAATGTTGGAGCAATGGAAAAGAAAAATTCAATGGAAAATGCAACGATTGCAATCAGCATGGTCATAGGGATAATGAATGCAAAGAGAAACCAAGATTTGAAGGCAACTGTCATAAATGCAAGAAACATGGACACAAGTCATCAGAATGCAAAACCAATGTATTGAATCCAACAGAGAAAATTATGAAAGCAATATTTGATTGGGACTACAACACCTAGTGTAGATGTTATTATTGTGGAGAATTTGGACACATTGGAATAAATTGTGTAAAGCATCATTTGAGGAAAAGAGACACCACTAAAAGATGCTTCATTTATATAGAACTTGGTCATCTTGCCAAGAACTACATGAATACTAGTAGAATTGAAGATGAGAAAAAGAAAAAAGATATAACATCCTAAAATAGATGAGACAACAATGGGTTCCTAAGTTTACTGAGGATAAAAGTCCAAGTAATGATCAAGTCACTCAAGAATTGGGTGACTCTATCATTTCTACTTAAGTTCTCAAAGGAGAAACTAGAACCATGCTATCAAAGAAGACATCCAAAATAGTTCCAAATTGAAAGAGCAAAATGATCCAAATTGGTATCTAAGATACAAAGGGAATACCAAGTACAAGTGTCTACCAATTTATCTTCTCTACCGAGTGAGGTTGGGTCACGGACTCTACCGAGCAAGGTTGGGAGTGATAAAGATGTTTATGGTTACCAAGTCACGAAGACTTCACTAAGTATTCAATGCAAGCATAGTGGATGATAGTCTCTCAATATGATGTTAGTTGATCTACCTTCGTACTGAGCATTTATGGAATTTTTTTAACAAAAAGCATGAAATCAAAATCATTTCTTATTGTGAAATTTTGAGCGCTATTGCAAAAGTGTAAACTTTAGAGCTTCTAAGGGATTTGAGAAAATTTCCAATGAAGGTTTTTGAATTCCCTCAAACCCTACTGAGTGAAGATGGCATCTAGCAGCAACAAGGTCAAGTGATGATCTGACATGTTGGTTCATGGAGTCAAATGGAAAGCACCTAATTTTAAGTTCACTCCTACGATCGCCAAAACCCATATTTGAGTGGAGCTCAATCTCAAATCCCTCCATAGGTACTTTTGATTAATGATATTTGAACTCATTTCAAATGTGTTATTCAAGAAATTGGTACATTGGAAATGGATGATGCCCTAGGTCAACTATGTGTAAATGGAGTTTTGAAACCCAAGCACCAACACTTGGAAACCAAAGGGTTAACTCATATCCCTCACATGCCCCATGAATTTCAAGTTAAATGGATTAGGTTTATCCTCAGACGGGTGCATAATGGTTAGTTGTGGTTGGAGAAACCAATGTTGATCACAAAGAAGATGATTCATCGGATCACTAGCCTTCCAATGCTAGCCAAGACTAAAATGACAAAAACCCTAGGTTAGGCAAACTTGGAAAAGAAAAATCTAGTAGAATGAGATGGCAAAGGAATGAAAATTAGCAATGTTTCTGATATAGAATTGAGGTTTGGTATTCATGTCATTGTACATAAAATTTATAGCTCTAGTAGGTTAAATAATGTGTCATGTGAAGCTATGGACTTGGCATACAAGGTGGTAAAGAATAATTTGTCATTTTACCTTGTTGAGCTATTGCTAAGATAGTTCAACAAGAACATGGAAAGCATAAGGACTTCAAAGAATAACCCGTGTAAGTTTAGTTCCTTGTTGACAGGTCTATTCTTTTATGTTCAAAAATTCTTTCCTTCTAAAGGCACTATTATATGGAGAAAACATGTGCATGTGCTTTATCAGATAAATGAGTATATTGCAGAAATGGGTGAAAATTACAATAGTATTATGGATAATTATTTTGATGTATGCAAAGAGAAAATGAACAATAGGTTTTGAATCCCCAAGAAACAAGTTGAAGATTATAAGGATGATGTATGTTTCATGGTGGATTGTGACAAAGTTTACATTCAGGTAGTTATGCCTAGAATTGCACAAGTAAAACCTCTTGGTTATGAGGTCAATATTGATGAAACTAAAGATATCATTGAAGCTCTTGTCAATAAACTAGTTGATCCCAAGGTTACATATTTTGGAACATATGATGAAGCAAAAGCTAGGATTGAACTTGAAATAAAGCTTCTTTAGGCGGTAAACAAAGGGAAGAAGAGAATTGTAAAATTTAAATCTAGTTTAACCCTTTTGTTAACCAAGGGAAAAGGTGAAGATGAGGAAGTAGAGGATATGGAAGTAGAGGAGGAGGCAAAATCTAAGGAAGAAGAGCCATTAAAGAAGAAAGGCAAGGTAGTTATTTCCAAGCCAGCCAAGCCACCACTGTAGTTTTCACATGGAGATCTTCAAGGAAGGAGGAGACATTGTATTTAGAAAACCTCCACCCACCTTCCAAGATAGATTAAAAGATCTAGAAGTAGGGGTAGGAATTAAAAAATTCAAATCATTAAAATATGAGATTAGGACAGTAGAGGAGCAGAAGTAGATTGAAGACCTGATGATGAACAAGATGGGAAAATGGAAATACTCACCAGACCAGCTTGCCTCTCAAATTCCTAATGATTTGTTGGAAAAGATAAAGCCAAGATGGGATTTTTCCATGAAAACTATCAAAGACATATATGGACAAACCTTGAGGCAGCTATTACTGAGCATATCAAATGCTAAGGTAAAAGAGTCATTTAAGAAAAATGAGGAAAAAATGACTCTGAAGTTTAATACTTATCTAGTTTTGATAAAGGACATTGAATATTTTGTTAGGAATGCAAAAAACACTTGGAAGAATATTTATCTATTACATAAACCAAGTGATTTTCTAGTCAATGTCAAAGATGATGATGATGAAGAAGATATTGAGAAAGATGAAGAAGAGAATGTTGAAGAAGCAACTCATTTTGACAATGAAGAAGATGAAGAGGATCAAGGACAAGAGGCTACTGAGGAAGCAAAGCCAGATGATGAGGAGATTGGTATAGTTAAGATAGTTTCAATAGTCATTGCCTCACTTCCTCACTCTCCAAGCAAACTAGTAACCACATCAAGTGCGGAGACAACCCTAGCAAGTTTGACTATGGCCACCAATGCCAATCCAATTGTCCAATCACTCTTTACTCCTACTCAGATCAACACATCATTGACAGAAGTAACCTCCACTTCATCTACTGAGCTACAGAATCTTCCTTCATCTATCAAGTTGAGTACTTTAGTTTTGAGCACTTCACTTTTGAGCACACCAATTTTGGATTCTTCAAGTATTTCTGTAAATATTCCTTCAATAAGCATAGTATCAGTTTTTACAGCTAGTACTAGCATGTCTACCATTATTTCTATTCTAGGTACAAAAGCAATAACTGTAAGATAGTTGAGCCCAAGGTTCAACCGAGCACAAAAATTTTGAGTAAAGGAAAAGAGCTAGAGGGAGAAATTGATTTAGATGAGGAAATTATCATCCCAAATTGGGACATTTCCAAATTTACCTTAGACCAAATGCAGTTATTTGGTGAACTCCTCCAGAAGAAGGCTAAACAGTATAAACTAAGAGAGGAGAGAGATAAGGAATTTAAAATAATTAAAGATGCAAAGAACATTTTGGCAGAGGCCATAGGTATTGAGGTTGACTCTTCTTAGCCAATTTTGTGTCAGCTAGCAGAGGCAGTACAAAAATTCAATGAAGATGCTAAGGGACAAGAAAATTTAGTGCAAAAAGTAGAGAAGTTTGATAATAAAGTGTTGGAGTACATTGCTCAACAGATAGCCATTCATCAAGTTAAACTTTCTACAATTTTGGGCAATTTAGAAGCATCCTGTAACAATGTGTCATCACTTTTTGGAAAGCTTTGTGATGTCTTTGAGTTTAGAAAAGAAATAAAGGACAAATTGTCCAAAATAGATGAAGATTTGGAAGCTAGTGCTTAGAAACTGCAACTTGACCCCAGTTCAAGCTCTACACATTTTCAAAGGATAAGATTTTTGTCAGATATGCAAGCAAAACTGCTTAGAGAAAAAGCAAGAATTAGATCCACATTGATAGATATACAAAATATGATTCTTCCCATCATGGATGCATTGTAGAAACATATGTACACTCAAAAACTCTCATCCATGATAATAAGTTCTCCATTGCAGATCATATGATAAAATTATCAATAGAAGTCTAAATTACACTTCACACATGCAAGATTCTGCAAGACAATTGGGATAACACATTAGCGATCATTCTAAAGGTACATTTAGATTTTCTATCTCATTTTGGTGTTACTATGTAAGTAAATAGAAGGTGAGTAAATAGAATACATCTTTGGCATTAATGTCAAAAAGGGGGAGATAAAAGATACATGTATTGGAGAAAGCCATATGTAATGGGGGAGATCATGCAATAAGTTGAAAAATCAATGGGGGAGTGAGATATGTATAGAGAGATATATTGTATATAGCAACAAGATGTATAGTATATGATATGAAGGAGCCTTACCATGTACAAATATATCCCTTACAAAATCAATTTTAAAAAATCTTAAAAATAGTATACTTTACCAAGCTAGTATCACATGGTGATGAACAAAGGTATGTAGGAAAATTTTTGAATTCAATTGTGGCTAATAAGTGTTTTTGTCACTAATTCCAAATGGGGGGATTGTTGATATATCAATCAAGTTTGTTATTACTAATACACACTTATTCAAATTATATATAGCTACCAAGCTCATTGTACAGTTCACAGTGTTTGCCATGTATTTGAATTGTCATCGAGTCCTACAGTTGCTACCGAGTCCTTTGGACAAATCTCAGTGGTTACTGAGTAGTCACAGCTATAGTGAAGATTAGTAGTGTAAACTATGCATCTTAGTGTATGCTGAGTTTACAAGTGCAAGTTGAGCTGTGCAATATTCATCGAGTTTACAGCGTATGTGATGCAAGTCTAGTGTTAACCAAGCTTCCCAATGTTAACCAAGTGACTCAATTTATACTGAGCTCGAGGTGATAGTGTTTGCTGAGTCATGTTATGGTAAACAAGTGATTCAATTTATATGACGAGTTTCATAGTATCTATCGAGTCACCAATGTAGACTAAGTTTAGGACTACTTGGAAGTGATCAGTATGAATCAAGCTTCTACGTCTACAAAGTGCATGATGATGTCGAGCATTGATAGTGGATGTCAAGTATTAAACCTCACTGAGTCAGTCTTATGAACCTAAATGTCTTCATGTGGGCCAACTTTTTAATATTTTTGGTAACTTGTATTGTGGCCAACTTTGTAATTTGTATAATTGGATTGATATATATGTAATGTATTGTTTCATATCCAAGTATGAGTGTGTGAGAAAGAGTATGCGAGGAATTAATTAGAGAAGATCAGAAAGAGTGAATTACAAAGGCTACAACAGTATAAGGAGCAAAAAAGTCATCTCTATCATAGCAAGGTGATTAGTACTTAAAGGAATCTCATTTAGCAAACCAAGTTGCAGATTAGAGATCATCTACTATTTCATCCTAATAGGTGGATCAGTCAAATCCTTTCACAAGGTAGACCTAACAGTCTTTTGTAAATCTTTTTATTGAGTGCATACTTAATTGTATATTTGTAAATCCTTTCACAAGGTGGACCTAGCAGTCCTTATTGCTCCTAACAACGTAGAACATTATAAGTGATCAATGTAAGCTTTAACAAGATAACTTTATACTATAGTACTAAAGTTGTGGATATCATCCCCACCCTAGTTTTACTTTCTATTTGGAAGGTTTTTGGGTCACCAAATTTTTGTGTCACAGTGTTATGAATGCTTTCATATTTTCAGTTTCTTATGTATGCAATTAGATCAGAGTATATGTGATGGATTAAATTCTTATTGGATTAAGATTTGAAATTGTTGAAGTTTTAGATGTTACTAATTCACCCCTCCCCTCTCAGTAAATTAGCTTAGTCTTGAATATTTCCAACACACCCAATGTGCAATCCAAGTTTTTGAAGAGGCATAAAAATATCTAAGGAGATCTTTAGAATTATCCAAAATTAGATTTGTAAAATATGATACACGAGATAATATTGATAGAACAAAAATTGAGGAGGCTATGGTAGCTATGATTGCTAATCATGAGTTAGCTCCTAGTGAAATTGAGAAGAAGATACCCAAATATTTATATGAGATATTAGAAAGAATATGGTAGTAGGCAGAAGAAGAAGAGAAAAAGATAAGAATTGACACTTTAGTCAAAGTCATGCCTGATCTATCCCAAGATCAATAGGAAACATTTTTAGTAAAGTACAGGAGTAGATTTTTTCCTAAGTATAGAATGTTTTTAATTTTACTAAATAAAATGGAAGTTGTCACACATCAGGATGACTTTCTTTGGAAAAAAATTTTTTGGGCTATCAACTAAGGGAGCAAAGATAGAGAAAGAAATTAAAACTATGACCATAAAGAATTATCACAATAGTGGAAACAATTTAGGTGTGTCGAGTCTACAAGGCACTATATCACTAGTATATGCTAACACCCCTAATACTCTAGATACTGAGCAGTCAAGGCTTATAGGTACAAAGGCATAAATTGAGGTAAACAATACAAGTGTAGATAGTCAGACTAATTTAGCACCTCACATTGAGGAAAATAAAGAGATAAGTAGACCTAAACTAAGTGCAACCTTTGTTGTCTTGAGCACCAATGCACTAGCACTACCAAGTGGTGAAACTCCCTCATCCACTCCCAAAGTAGTGTCAAGTAGTAGCACTCCTTCATCGAGTAGAAGAGGAAAATAAATAAATTAGGAGATTTCACCAGATGTTGAAGTTAGCCTAGATGAAATAATTAAGATGCCACAATTAGACTTGGCAAATCTCACCTTGGAACAAACAATTTTGTTACAAGAGATTTTGGTGAAAAAGAAATGAAAAGAAATGTAAAGGAGATAGCATAAACAAAAGAAAATACTTTATGATGTGAAAAAAAAATTTGCTGATGCTTTTGATAATAAAATTTTTGATGAAGAAGCCCCAATAATTACCAAACTTGTAAATGTTGTTGAACAAGTAAATGCTGGTAATATAGAAGCAAATGAGAAATTGATGGATTGGTCTACAAGAAGATTTGAGAATGAGATTGTGGATAAAGTTTCCATAACCATTTTTGAGAGGGAAGTAAAATTGCAAGAGCGTGTACAAGCTATGACAGGACTTATATAGAAAGTACACTATTTTTACAATATTTTTTTAGATGTATCAAGATTCACAAATAATATTTAGGCACAAATACACTAGATTCAAGTTGAGATGAAGAGATCCAACAATATTCTTTCACAATCAGCATGATCTAGTATTGATCATTACAATAATTAACTAGATGCTCAAGGCACATTGGTCAAGCTACAAACAGTTGACAAAAACATGAGATCTAAAAGTATCTCTATTCAATAAATGTTGATATGTCATTTAGAGGTAATGAAAAGGGAGATTCAATTAGCCTAGGATCTTATCACAAAAGAGCACAATCTTTTAGTGGTTGACAACTTAATTGATTTAGCTGCAAGATTACAGTTGTAGAATCACATTTTGGAAGAAACAAGAACCACATGGGATCATACGTTCATAAGACATTCATTGATAAATATGGTTTTCTTCCACCCATTTAATCCTATCAGTCATGACATAAGTGTTCAAAAATGAGGGAGAAATGGATTTTTCAAAGAGGAAAATGAATTTTTTGTCATATTCATTTTACATTAATTATTAATTATTCATTTTTGGCATAAGTCATAAGATGTAGGGAGCGAGCTCAATATCATATGTATTTGTAATGATGTAAATATTAAAAAGTGTTTTTTCCACTAATGTCAAAGGGGGAGATTGTTGGTATCTCTACCTATTGTTTTCTATTAGTGTCAAACACTTAGTTATACAAGGTAGAGTTAGATGGTCATTGTTACAACTAAGCTACTCTATATAGGCTAAGTAAGTGTATGGTCACTGAGTATTTTCTATACAAGCTGAGCTCAACATCAACTAAGCATTTTCAAGGATACAAGTGTTGAGTTACATAATATGTGTTAAGTAGAATACAGACCGAGAAACAACAATGTCAAGTATTAGAAAATAGCAAAAGTCGAGCAATGTAGAGTTTACATGAAAGTTAGGAATGATATAGATTTTGAGGTAAATCATTTTCCAGATGACATGGAAGGAACATTTAATATATGTAGAGATTATTACAAAGAGTTTTACGTATTTATGACATGGATCACAAATTCCTATGTTTTGTGATTGACGATTTAGATGAGGAGGCTAATTATAGAAGCATCAAGAAAACCCTTTATAGAACTCTTTAAATAGAGAAGATCTTAACTTAGATCATCATGGCATGTAGATGAGAAGAAAAGAATATTTATGCAAATAAGGAGAAATAGGTGAATAGTGAAGTGAAGGATCAAGATCATATTAGAAGTCAGTGAAAGTGTTTTGTTATCTATTAACAGAGAAAGTGACCTAATAATAGTAGTGAAGTAGAAGAAAAGTATTATCATACCAAAGGAGAAGATCAGTTAGCAAGGAGAAGACTCAAATCAACTTACAAAGCATAGTGAGAGTTAGGTACTAAATTAGTTCTAACCAACTTGAATCAAGGTAAATCTCTTAATAGAGTGGTCTTAACAGATTTTTGTAAATCTCCTAATAGAATCCTTACTTTATTAACAAGGTGAGACCTAATAATCTCTTAAGATTTTAACAGGACAGACTCCTCACAAGGTAGATCATTTATTAGGGTCAAATATTGTAACCCTAATAGGTTAAGTTTATTACTGTAGTAGTGAAGATTTATGGGTGTCATCCCTGCCCCAGGTTTACTTTCACCTTGGAGGGTTTTTGGGTAACAAATATTGTATTATATGTTTATTTTCATGTATGTGATAGATCATATTTACATATTATAGCAAGTTTATTATTATAAGTTTTACATGCACAAGTTAATTGGTGAATGTGTAAATGAATTGGTGAAAAGTAAAAGTGCTTAAGATTCATATTCACACACACACCCCTCGCCCCTTATCTTGTTATCCTTTTTATACTTCCATCAATCAATAGATATATAGAACAAACTAGTACCTTCACATTATCTAAATATCAAATATACCTCATACTACAATATGTACATTGCCAAAACAAGAATCATTGTCAAAATTTTATGTGAGAAAGGGGTGCTCTGGCCACCTGACTAAAATGATATATTCTTTAGAATCCACCTCAACATCATTGTTAGCTTGCCCTAGTAAATGAACATTTGATCTTTTCCTTTTGTTGGACTTGTTTAAAATAGGAAGAAAAAATGGAAGTTTGTCCATACCTCTATAATCCACATATAATGAAGGCTGGTAGCCGAAAACCATGAGATAATTGAAAAATCATTTTTGCTAAGTCCTTAACAATACCCCCCAATTGGAGAAAGAATTGGATACTACATTCCATTTCCATCCAAGAAAGGTCAAAATGCACTTGGTCCCTAAAATTAATATGGGTCTATAATAAAATTTAGAAAAGAGTGAGTTTTCAAGGGGATAATCCATGTATATTTGAGGTGAAGGTAATTCTAAAGACAACATGATACAAACTGTCAAACCAAGTATCCTCAAATAAGTTGGAGCAAAGAATAGGTGGCATGCACTTTGGCCATACAAGAAATTAGAGAACATATTACAAATCTATTGGTTCTCCAAGTACAATCATAATTAAAGTGCTTCTCCCATGGAGCCCAAAAATTGCTAACATAGTCATATCGTCTACATCTTTTAGCATGTGATTCCATCTTTCTAGCTTGATGGATCCCCTAAAAGCCATGGTTCTATCCTCATAAGCATGAAACAAAACAACAATATACTCCATACTAGTAGGTAATAGGGTCTATAATCCAAAGTGTGGGCAATATTTATAGATGCATTCCAACTATATATAAATTAAAACAAATCCTCTAGAACATACTCAAAGCTTCAAGAGGCTTATGTGAAACATGGATAGGAACAAACTCTACAAAATAAAACATAAATTAATGTAACAAAGCACTACTATCAATGGATTAAAATGAAGCAAAAGTCAATGACCTTGAGGTGTACGAGATCATGATACTTGAAACATAAGTGAAAATAGATGCCAAGAAACTGATAAGACATAAGGAAATCATAAAATAATAAGCATGGGGTAGAGCTGAGAGGAACTATCCTAGAAATATACCAAAGTAATATATCTTAGTATAAGATAATAAAGCATAGACTAATTGAAGAACCATTGAGAAGACAACTAGAAGCTAAAAATTAAAAAAACATCAAAATATAAAACAAAAGGGGAAGACATAAAAGCTTGAACAAAAACTACGAGAAAAAAAGAGAGGCAAACATCTAGACTCTGAACCGAAAGAGGAGATACCTCATATAGGGGAAAAAAAGGGAGAATGGAAAGAAACAAGGGGATAGAAAAAAGCCTACAAAGAGATAGGCTCAAAGTAAAGGGAGAAATATAACCTACAAGGAAAAGGAAATAGGGCTAATGCCACATAAAATAAAAGGCATGTGAACAAAGAAACCAAATTAGATTGACCATCTAATAAAATAAAACAAAGAGGGAAATGAAAAGAAGGGACATAAGCATAAAATAGAAGAGGGGAGATCTGAAAGAGGAGATACCTCATCTAGGAGAAAAAAAGGGAGAATGGAAAGAAACAAGGGGACAGAAAAAAGCCTACAAAGAGATAGGCTCAAAGTAAAGGGAGAAATATAACCTACAAGGAAAAGGAAGTAGGGCTAATGCCACATAAAATAAAAGGCATGTGAAAAAAGAACCCAAATTAGATTGACCATCTAATAAAATAAAACAAAGAGGGAAATGAAAAGAAGGGACATAAGCATAAAATAGAAGAGGGGAGATCCAAATATTGGGGAAAGACAAAAACAAGTATCTAGAATAACAGGGGCTAGAAGAAAGCTAAGAGACCTAAACTTGATGACATAGATGTTTGTAAAGCTAATGTAACTTTAGATAAAATCTGCTAAGATATTCATATTCCATGCTAATGGATCACAAAAAAAACTAAGTGGGGGTAGGGGGGTTTAAAATTATATAAATAATGTTATCCATAGTTTTGTGTTTTTTGTACAAGTTGATTTCTCTTTAGTATAGGTTTTGGAATAGATATCCCTAATTGTTACTTAAAAGGACATGTTCACCATCAACCCCTTGATTAGCTATTATGTCTAATCCTTTATTCCATGTTTGATATATGTGTTTTATTCTTGTTTCTTCAAACTTGTCCACTAACTTTAGTGTATATTCCATCTTAGAGTTAAGTATCCAGTTAGGGTTACTTCTTTTCCTTAAGGAATTAAATATATACATGAATCCCCTCTGATAATAAGCTTGGTAATTCCTAATTCTAAGCTTAAATTAAGACCTTAAATCAAAGCATATATTTATACTATATTTTTTGAAGTCTCCCCTAAGGGATTCACTCATTTAATAGTCAATGATCCCTTATCCAAATGAATGATACATCCTAATCCTACAACTATTGGGTTACCTCTAGAGGCTCCATCAAAATTCAGTTTTTCCCATCCTATTGGTGGAGGTTCCCATTCACATTCAGCCCTTTCTTGTTTATTTTCTTTTGTATGTAATTGGAGGGTTTATTAGTTTAAACCAATTTTTATGCATATCCACATCCTAATTGGTGAAGGACCCTTCTTCTTTAAATGAACTCCTAAGATTATTGTTTTATACTTCTATAATACTAGCTTCCACTTTACTAAGGATTATCTGAATAAAGAATTTAGATTAAAATACCTAGTGTAAAGGTCTGTGATATTGTGATTTAATTGAAAATAATTAAAATGCAATAATATATTTTTGCAAGCCAAAAGTGACCCATTCCATTCAAAAATAAAGTTTATACAAGTTTAATGGATCCCAAGGGTCACCACTATCCCTTGGAAATAAAAATGAAATGTCCACAAGCTAATTAATTATAAAATAAACTATAAAAATATAAAAACTACAAAAATCTATATTAAAATTTATGTCTTTTTGTAGAAGTCATAACTTTCTAGTCGTAGCTTGAAATCATGAACCGTAAAAAATTCTAGAAATATCTTTAAAAGTTCTACAATCGGTGTTTCAAGGTATTAATGTAGCATTATTGAAGCCCAAAAATTCTCTAGAGGCCTTCAAAAATGTGAAATACTAGAACATAGAAAATACCCAAAAGAATAGATTTTGGTATTTTTCCCATTTTTGCATGTGCCAACATCCTCTGCATCTTCCTACATTGTGTTTTGATCAAAGGAAGGAGATGATATCCATTCTTTTAGTAGAAAAGATCCTTTTGTTTCTTCCTTCTATATTTCCCTTAGGATAATGAAGGGAGAAAGTTTTCATAAGTTACTATAGACCTATCTATGTTTAGGCCAACTTTTTAGGAGATTCCATTGGCTATTAGGGAATGCATATTGCCAATTAAGTTTATAGCATTGCCATTGCCATTAATTATTAGTGAAGGGGCATAGAAACAAAACTTTCTCAGCCATCTTAGATTCATTTTCACATAACGAGCATCTCGACGACCCCTTGAATCCCATCTTAGTGAAATAGTCCATTGTGAGGATTCTCTTCTACAATGTTGCCCACAAGTAGATGTCTTTTTTGGGCATACACATTGAGTCCAACAACATATTAAGGGGGGTGTATACCTTTTCTTACTAATGTGAGTTTATTACCATTTCATATCTCTTTATAACACTTTATATCCTACTCTTTGAAGTGGCCCAAATTAGTCTATCCTTCCTCTCTTTATGGTTGACTAGTTTTTATTTAAGAAATTATTTTTCTTGATTTGGAAAATTTGTCTCTTCTAACAATTTCCACTTTCATCCTTTGTATTGATCTTTGGTAATTATATAATTACTCATTTATTGTCCCCATATTAGTTAATATATTTTTATTATTAGTTGGCATGTTAAAGCTATTTGGGGAAGGAAGCTCATCCCATGAATCTTTCCAAAATAAGGCCTCCTTACCTTGACCAATGTCCCATGTAAGATTTTAGATATCAGGGGGTGACAATGCATTGATAAAGTTCCAGGTTCTAGAACTTTTTGGCAGATTTCTAGTACAAAATAATGATAGAGGATCTGAGCTATTTAGATATTTTTGGTATAGCATCTTAGCCCACTTACTACCATGTTCTTTGTACATTCTCCATATGAAATTAGCTCTTAATGCTTCATTTTTCTAGCTCCAATTTTTTATTCCTAGCCCACCATATTCTTTGGGTCTACATATTTTATCTCATTTAATCATTGTTTATTTCTTCTTTTCTATTGCACCTTGCCCAAAGAAGTTCCTCAACTTCCTATCTAGTTTTATTTTAACCCCTCTAAGAAGTGGTAAACATGACATCTGATACATTGGAATTGTGCATAATACTACTTTAATCATAGTTTTTTCTAATAGCCTTGGTCAACCATTTTCCTTTCCAACTTTCTGTTTTTAAATCTAATTTTTTGGGATATAGATTCCATGTTTTTCTTTCTTTAACACCTTTCTCCAACTTTATCCTAATATATTTGCAAGGAAATCTTCCTTTTATGTATCCCATTATGTTGCAGATGCTTCTTTCCATATCAAGGTTCATGTTTAGAAGGAATACCTTTCATTTTTCAACATTTACTTTTTTTCTAGATGCTTCCATATAGGATTTTATAAATTTTTCAAATTTTTGAGCCTCTACTAGCATGCTTTCGCCCAGGAGAATAATATTGTTAGTAGACTGTTGATGTGTTATTTTAGGTACTTCTCCTATAACTATGATCCCTATGATCTTTCCCACTGATTGGGCCTTTTTAATGTCTTTGCCAAATGTTTCAACCATAATGATAAACATGAAAGGGGAAATTGGATATCCTTGCCTAATTCCTTTCAAAATGATAAAGAATCCCCCAGGCATTCTATTAATAAGAAGAGAAATTTTGGGACTAAAAATGTAATTATATATTAAGTTTATCATTGGCACGAAAAGCCAAAGGCTTTCATGCTTTTACATAAAAATCTTGAGTCTACTTTGTTGTAAGCTTTTTATATGTCTAATCTCATTAACATACAAGGTTCCTTATTGTTTTGTGAGGAATGTATAAGTTCTTGAATGATGATTATTCTGTCAAAAATAGATCTACTTGGTACAAAACCAGTTTGTTCTTCTAAAATGATTTTGTGTAGAACTATTTTGATTCTACTTGCTAATGCTTTAGAGAATATTTTGTAAATAGCATTACACAGTGTTATAGGTAAAAAACTCCCATCTTCCTCATGATTTGTTTTCTTTTGGATTAGTGCTAGAAAAGTATTATTAGTCTTTGTTAAGAGTGATCCCAAGTTTCTAGTTGCCTTGATAGCATCCCATTAGTCATGTTCTAAGATATCCAAAAATTTTGAAAAAAGAAGGCTTCAAAGGTGTTTGGGCATGGAAATTTATCTAGGTTGAGGTGGAAAAGAGCTTCTTTAATTACTTCCAATGTAAATTTCTTGTTTAGATATGTGTTATCTTCTCCTATTAGTACTTTGGGACTAGTACTTTTCATTTTGTTTTGGGTTGAAAGATTAGAATGTTCAAAATTATTTAGTACATTAATATAATATTTCACAAATACTTATGTCATTTGGTTTGGGTTTTTCATGTATTCCCCTCATTATCCTTTATTCTTGTTATTCTATTAATATTTCTTTTACTAAGAGTGTTGTTATGATTTTTTTGGTGTGTTTCTATCACCTTTTTTTAACCATGTCTCTCATGATTTCTATTTCTAGTATATTTCTTTTTTAGCTAATAAGTTTTCTTCTTTTGCAAGTAATTTCTTTTCTCTAATGTATTTATAATTATCCATTCTATTCTTAATTACTTCTTTGTTAAGCTTTTTTAGATCTTCTGCATTGTCTAGTTTTTCTTCTAAAATATTATTAATGTGTTCTTTATTCCATTTTAATATTTTTTATTTTAGCAATTTCAGCTTGGCTTCAAAACAAAACATTTTAGACCCTTCAAATTTTCCTTCTTTTCACCATTTTTTTATATTTTCCTAGAAATTATCATCTAGGAACCATATTTTCTCGCATTTGAAGGGGTTCTTTGATGACTTTTGTTGTTCTTCTATCTCTAACCTAATAGGGAAGTGATCCAATCCAACATTGGGTAGTATTATAGTTTTAAAAGAGTAATTAAATGTACTTAGATCTCCTTTATATATGAATATGTCCAGTCTTTTTTCTATATGAAAAAACTCTACTCTTCTATTATTCCATGTGAATACCCCATTGATTGAAGGAATGTCTATTAAAGTTCTCCTTGTGAACCATTCTCTAAAGTTTGACATTACTTGTGTTACTATTTGAGAACCTCTATTTCTTCCAAATTTAAGAGGGCATTAAAATCTCACCTAGCAAGATTTTTTTTTGTTGAATTGGCCTCCATGAAATTATTGATTTCATTCCATACAATTTTCTTATCTCCTATAGGAATCGAGCCATAAGCATTTATGAGTTAAATTGGATATCACTTCTAAAACTTCTTATCCCCCCTCCCCCCACCCCCATCCAAATGTTACTAGAGAATTTTAATTTAGAATTTATCTTCCTTGGTTGCCAAATTATCATAATGCCTCCTAAAGCCCTTGTAGAGTCTACCATTTCAGTTTTTCGGTGACCCAATTTTCTACTTAATTTCTCTCCCTCTACTTTGTTTAATTTTGTTTCTTGTATAAGGATGATTTCTGATTCAAATAAAGTTGAATTACAATTGAGCAAACATTATTTTTAGGGGCATTTAGGCCCCTAATATTGCAAGTTGTGAGCCTCATAGTTCTGTGGGAAGGAACTTCCCCTTCCCTACTTTGAGAAGTTATTTGATCTCTCTTTTTTCTAGCTCTTCCCATGGCTATTATAAGTTCTAAAAGAGAATTCCTTCCTCGTTTCTTACTTTTTTTGCCACATTTTGGTAGTTCTATACTTCCATGTTGGTTGGAATACCCAGATTCTCTAGTTTTCTATATGCATTTTTTACACTATTTTCTATTGATTTTTCTTCAATTTTTTCCTCATTTTCTTTTAGTTTTTGTAATATCCTATCACTAATACCAGAATTCAAATTTATCTTTTCCCTTTTATTAGCTATGGGGTCCATATGCTTATTTTGATTTACATTCCTCGTATCAATGTTATCTTTGTGAATTAAAGTTGATAGCATTTAGACTCCAAACTCCACCCACTTTTGTTTGGATTCCATCTTATTCCCCTTTGTTTTTTCAATAAATATGTTACTAAGAAAATCTTCCTAACTAGTTATCCTTTTAAAAAAAAAAAAATTTCTCTACCTCTATATGAATGAGGTTGCAACATTGCTCTTTTATCCCTTCCATTTCTCTGTTATTATTTGGTGGGATGTTATCTACAAAGGGATCTCTTCCCCTAGTGGCGCCTGCTAAAATTTATAGGATTTTTATTTGACCTCTTTTTCTCTTTTCCTTTTTCATGGATATTTTGATTTCCACTTGATTTCTTATTCTTTTTATTTGAGGGATACTTTCCACCTCTACATTATTTTTTATTGCTCCTTGATTCTCATCTATGTTCATGACATCATTACTTTTGTTGAAGTGAGACTTTACATTGATGTCTACCTCTTGTAGTTTATGTTTCTTCATGTTTTTGTATTTCTTCTTGATACTAAAATCTTTGTTTATTAGTCCATCTAATCTAGCCATTTTCTATTTTCTATTTTAAAATTAGATTATTATTATTATTATTAATTTCTACTAGTAATTTATATAAAATTTTATTAATGTTCAAAGATATGTTTCTATTTTATTTTTTATTTAAAATTTTTTGTTTTAAACTTTTAAAAAAAAATCTTTAATATTTTTTTTACAATAATTTATGATAATATAAAAATTATTATCACTATCATTAAATATATATTGTTAGAATAATTAGAATAACTAAGGGGTGGGGGTGGGGGGGGGAGGGGGGCGAGGGGTGGGCTGAATCAACTATCCTCAAGTCTAGATGTATAAAATCAACTTTTAACAACTCCAACAAACTTAATCAAACTCATGAGTAACATATCAAATAAAATTGTTCATCACCATTCAGCTTAATCATTCCATTTTATCTATCTGTGCAGTAAGTGTCAACTAGCAAAATAATATCACAATTAACACTAAACTTAAAACTTAAAACTATAAGTAGCATAAATACATAACAAATATCTATACACATGTTTGACACCAATATTTGATGTGGAAACCTAATTTAAGAAAAATCACCAAGTAACATGCTACCGCTTTGCACTCTTTTGGAGTGAGCTCTGTTAGGAGCCAACCGTGTTAAAGGTTACAAAACAAACTATTAGGTGTGACCCTATTAAAGAATTTAAATAAATCTATTAGGAGCGGCCTTGTTAGAGGACTTTAGAAAATTCCCTTAGAATGTCACCTTGTTAAAGGATTTACAAATGATTAGTAGGTCAACATTAATCAAAAGAATTTTACTACTACCACAATGATTAGAAAGTAATGACTCAATTTGATCTGATAACATACAACATAGTTTGCAAATTTAGATCTCCATTTAACTCAATACGAGTTCATTGATTGGACTCCATCTCTCTCAACAACTCATATTTTTTTGGCAACTCTTCAAGCAATCTCACACATAAAAAAACTTTGCACTTCTCCTTTGCAAGTCTGTTCTCCACTTGTCTTGACAAATTCTAGCCCAAAAACCCTAATAAACATCTCATATGCCTCCTTAAATAGGTAGCATTGATATTTTTCTAGTTAAACATAACCTTAGATCTTAGGGTTATGACTAGATTCAAAAAATTCAATGAATCTATCCATCTTTTCTTCTTCTTCTTCCTTCTTGAAAGTTCTAGAAACATCTCTTCAAATCTTATCCTTTGATCACTCAACTAATCATTTTCATGCATTAAATAATCCATCTCATCAATCCTTATTATCAACACATTTTGATTAATTTGAGAATTCAACTATGTCGACTACAAATATTGATTGTTTCTCAAAGTGTTAGCTTGTTGACACTCAGTCATAACTATATTTTGGTGCTCAATCATCACTAAACTATCTTTCTCAATTCATATTGTGCAACTTGGTTGCTACCGTCACTCAGATAATACTAATACTTGACCAACACAATTATACTTAGCAATGCTTAAGTTCCTTAATCTTCCATTTTAGATACTTGGTTGCTTCACAACTCTTTTGTTTCACAACTAATATTTCTTCCTTACTTATTGGAATGAATAAACAACACATTATCTTGTCAACTACTAATTTATTAAGTGCCTATTTTAATCACATTTCATGTCTCAATTTCAACCTTTCACTAGGTCATCTCATGATCTCTTCTTTTCAAATCCTCTTCATCAATCAAATGATATGGCACTCTACATTGTTAGTAAATGTCTTGCCAGTAAGGTTTGACATCAATGACAACATAACAATTGTTCCACATTTGTAGTTCCAACAATCTCCCTTTTTGGCATTGATGGCAACATCTTCCAAGTTACCATACAATCTAAAAATTAACCATGACCTCAAGTGTAGCTCCCTTTGTGTTTATGTTCTCTTTTTCTTAGTTTCATTATGATTCTCATCCAATGATATCTTAGTATGCTCCCTCTATCAGTTCAACACATACTTTGGTTATGTCATATCTCTAGATGACAACACCTTAACATATCAATAAATGTATAACTTCTCTCCCTTTTACTGATAGGAATGGTAACTACCATAAATCTCCCTCTTTATGTATAGCTTTCTCTCTATTAGATTTATATCCCTTAGCTTTCTCTCCCTCTTTGATAATAATGCCAAAGACATTTCACTCACCATATCAGGTTCACTATCATACATCTATGTTTTCATGCAAATATCATTTGTTTTAGATCTATAGTATTTCTTCCTTTTTCATTGGGAAATAACTTTTGTTTTAGCTCTACTTAGTACTTCACATCACTCCACACTTTTAGGAAGATCCTAAAGTTTGATCTCATACATCAATATGTAAGATATTCTAATAATAACATTTGATGCAATGCTACATATCTTTGTAGTTTGTTTCATATAGGGCAACGACCACTAACTTGCCTCTTAAGTACTCATGTACTACTTCTTCAGGTAGTGCCTTAGAGAATATGTTAGTTATCTTCTCCTTTGTGTTCACACAGTCAAGCCTCACTTCTTTATCTTGCACTAACTCTCTTAAGTAATGATACTTGATTTCATTATGACTTGTTGTTGTATGCATCATATGATTCTTTGAAATGTTTATTCCACTTGTATTGTCACAATAGATCACTTTTGGTAAAAAAAAAATTTCTTTTTGATTTGATTCTTGAATACTTGAAGTTCTGAACAATATTTGGTTACAACAGCTAAAAATCCATTTGTAGATGAATGGGCTTTTCTTTGAATTAATAGGTACAACTCCCTATGATAGATTTTTAGTGAATTATGTTTATTCTTATCATCTAATTGGGGGTGTGTTCTTAACCTGAGAATAGTAGAGTTATAACAAAGCTAGACTTAGACAAGATCTAACTTAGGCGAACAAAAGTTTTTAATAATCTATTTGGTTTTATGCATCCACACATCTTATGAATTCACAAAAATTTCCCACAAGCTAAACTATAAGAACTAAATCTATACTTTAACTGCTAAATTGATAACACTTAAAATTCCTCTCAGAATGAACAATAACAATACTTATCATGTTCATTCATTGTATTACAAATAGGGGAAGTAAAACTCTGTTTCTTCCTCATTCCAATCCAAACCATAGGAAAAAGATACAAACTTAAACTAACACCAACTGGAATAGGAAATAATCAATATAAAATACTCTCGATTGTCTCTACAACAAGAACTATTTCACACTAGAAATTTTTCTGACCCTCTATTCATCATTCAACTTCATACATATAGGGTTTAAGAGATGACCGTTACAATAGAAACTTAATCAGTTCATCTTCTAAGAAGGACAAATGGCAAGATGCTAGTTTGTCACATTACAAAATTTACAAAATTGACATAAATTGCAAAAGTAAAGTGAAAAGGAGGCATCATTTGAATCACTTGGACTTCTTCCCCTTTTCAGCTTTCACCTTATATGCCTTGGCAGCAACTATAACTAGAACTAGTTCCTCATGACTAGGCACATGTACATTAGTGAATCTCAAGAGCCACTTTGAATGCTCTTGAGCCAATTCTTTCATAGCATTTAACTAATTTGGAAATTCTTCCATAGCCACATGTACACATCCACCAAGTGTTTACAACTCTACCACTCTATTTTGTCTGCTTGAAGTCATTCCAGATAGATTACTCAAGTATGTAGAGAATTTGTTCTTCATAACTTCTACTCCAATAAGAGCTTTCTGTAAGAATTTGGCTTTGTCCAGAATTCACCCAAGAACAAAAGAACTCAACACAAGCACACAGTAGACCAAAATAGATAGAGTATGATTAGAATGACGATATTCATTCAATAACTGGATTGAGAGTACACTAGGAGTGCCTGAATATAAAGGCCTCAAGAGAGCTTCTAGAATGCATAGAAGTCAATATCATGATATGTCATACAACTAGGCACATGTCCACCAGATATGGGTTATCCTCCATTAAGCATGAGATTAAGTGTGATGATGTGAGGATAAGCCTACAATGGTGTAGCACACAAATCAGTGGTGTAGACAACATGTGCTAAATGAGGAGTGCTGATAACTGTGTTGTCATCATGATAACTCAGTGAATGATGCACACTACTATGTTGTAGACACCATGTGCATAATTAGAGTTGTGTAACTCAATAAGAGTTCACAAACTCCTAAGTGTCTCACTAAAATAATAATAAAATAATGCAAAATAATTAAATAATGCATTAACCTAAGTAAAACTTAAGTAAGTGTAATAAGTAAATACTTATTTACACCAACACCCCCCCTTAAGTGCAACTTAGGGAAATGCCCTTAAGCTTATGAAATCTAGGATGATATGCAAGATGGGTCCCGGCTACTAGGCCATGATAGGTACCCATGTACATAATGATATGCAATCTCCCATAAAGTGGGGAAAGAGGGAAAACCTCGTAGGAAAAATCCTCCCCCAAAAAGAGAGATAAATAGGGATGCATGGATGGATGGAGTAATTAAGACCCCCCCATTACGAAATACATCTAGTAAATACATAAGAGAATAATGAGAAGAGGAAGAGAGATAGGATAGGCTCCCCCCCCCCCCAAAGAAGAATGTCAAACAGTGACTGCTCCAATGAAGAAGCTGATCCAAGACTGCAGAATGGTGTTCCTCCCCTTAGGAAGAAACAATGCCAAGGGTACAAATGAGACGCTTCCATTATGTGTGGAAAGAATCCCATGGATAAGTAATGTCTCTGAAACTTGCTCAAGTGGTTGAAGAACCTGTCCCAAAGAACTGTCTATCTCTGCAACTAATGAAGAACCCTGCTGCAACTGCTGATCATAAGTATCCACGATCACTTCAACTTGTGACGATTGATCATGTGAGAATGAACAAAAGAGTTTGGAACCCTCATGACAATTGAAGAAGGTAATTATGCATCAAGAAGAAGAGGCAGATCATGAATACTGTCTCCCAAATCTATCACTATACCTGTATTTGGAAGACAGAATGTACCCTGCTATTCTGGACCTATCACTGTGGCGATGTATGCATGCAGACTGAACTGATGAAGTGACCTCACACTGTAACTATCGATAGAACCTCACGTGTCTGAAGATATTGAAGCACTATCGCTAGAATCACTGTCAGTATCCATACTGTATGATGTGCGAAGAGGAGTAGAGGACAAGCTGGGTGAACTTTCCTCAAAATGTACATCCTTCTCCACAAAAATTTGATGTGTCTCAAGATCTAGAAGTCTATATGCCTTCACACTATCTTCATAACCAATGAAGGTACAAGGCCAAGGTGACTGTGCCTTGCATCCCTTGGAAGATCTCTTTGCCCATGTAGGATAACTGAAGACTCTAAAGTGAGTCACAATAGGTTTTCTACTGCACCATGCCTCAAAAGGAGTTTTTCCATCTAAGGCTAGATGAGGAGAATGATTAAGAATGTGAGTGGCACTTGATATTGCTTCAACTTCTAATGATGGATCTAGAGACTTGGCATGAATCATGCAACTTGCCATAAACTTAAGAGTGTGTATCCTCAAAGCTGCAACATCTGTCTTATGCAAACTAAATGCTGAAGGAGTCTAAAGATCAATGCCCTCATGTCTACAAAAGTCCTTAAGTCTTATGTTCACATCCATGCTTCCATTATCCATGTAGAGTACTTTGATGGCCTTTCTGGATTTCCGTTCTACATGAGCCTTGAAGTCTAGAAACTTGTCCAACACTTCATTCTTACTATGAAGAAAATAGACCCAAGTGAACCTTGAAAAGTCATCAACAAAGGTAAGTATGTAGCAACCCTGGTTGAATGCAAAAGGACCTGCTAATACCATGTGAACCATCTGTAGAACACTCGTTGCTCTAGAAGACTTCCCTCTTTGTAACTTCCCCTCTGGATGCATATCCACTAAATCTATTGAACACTCACCCTTGGAAAAGTTGATTTGAGGTAGACCTTTGACCATATGGTAGGTGCAAGGTTGCTAAAGATAGCAGTAGTCAAGATGACCATACCGCTCATGCTATAATTGCATGTTTGAATTGGATTGAGATAACAAGGCCTTTGAAGAAGACTTGGGTACAAAATGTGAGAAATAGTACAACCTCTTGTGATCATTCACTTTCCCCACTACAACCAAGGAATCATCTTTAAGACTGTGCACCTTTACTGAGTCTGGAAGGAACTCAATTCTATGTCCATCTCTGAGGTGAGTGATTTGGTAGATTGAGAGGAGATTTGAACTTAGATTTGGAACATAGAGAACATTTTGAAACTCTCCATTTCCCATCTCAACATTTCCTTCTCCTTCAACTTCCATTTTTCTATAATTCCACATGAAGATGTGCGGTACTTTTGAGTGATTCAATGAAGAAAAATTCTCCTTTGAAGAACCCATGTGATATGAGGCACCTAAGTCAAATATCCATTCCTTTGAAGAGTTTGCATTTGTCATGAATGCTTGCCCTTTGCCCTTTGAATATGAAGATGACCCTTTCTCCTTGTAAGCATTAGGCAATGGAACATTATTTTTCTTCATGATGTTGGTTAATTCATCAATCTTTTTGAGATAACACTCATGCTCTTCATGACCCAATTTCTTGCAATAAGCACACTTCTTTTTCTCCTTATTATTGTCCCATTTCTTGTTGGAATTCAAGGACTTGCCTTGTTGATTGGATTGTGGTGTTGTCTTTTCTGCATCCTCAGATTTATCTTTCTTCCACTTCTTCTTACCCTTTCCTTTACTTGAAGATTAAATGTTCAGAACCCTCATTATTGGCCACCAATGCTTTGGACTGAGGTGGTTTGAGAATCCCCATTGATTTCAACTTCTTTTCTTCATCATCCAACAGCTTAGCATATTCATCAAAAGTGACTTTCTTGTAGGCAAACCCTAAGGTAGTCTTTGAGGTGTTAAAAGAAGATACAAATGTGGAGTATTTCGATGGCAGCTTGTTATGGATGAGATAGATCAGTCTGTCATCTTTTATAGAAGTCCACAATTAGTAAGCTTTGTCCTCAGTTCATTCACCTTGATGATGAAATCCTACATTGAGTCATATGATTTAGGATCTAAGGATACAAGCTCATCTTCAATTTTGAACACATCCTCTTTAGACACTTTACCATATAGGCTTTCAAGGGTATCCCAAGCTTCCTTGAATGTAGTACATTTCTTAATTTGATTCATGATTTTATCATCTACCCCCAAACATATATCACCTAGGGCTTTCCTATCCATTGCTACCCAATTTGAAATATCACTTGCAAAAACATTATCACCTGTTGGTTTAGGAAGAGTACCATCTACATATTGTGAAACTCCATTATGCATTAAGTGATACAACATTTTGATTGACCACAAAGCATAGTTATGAAGAGTTAATTCAGGAAACTTAAAGTTGCCCATAATGCAGAAAATGAAAGAAATGTGTAGAAAAGAGAGAACACAACACCAAGAACACCCCCCCTTTTCACTAAATCAAGAAACCCCCCCAAAATAGATGCTTTGGGCACTTTATTAGTAGTGCGATTACAATGGGCCACTTGCCAATTTTGGCCTTTGTGGACTTTTGATTTTTCTTGTTACAACCTCTTAATAGAGTAGAAATCTGGAACTTTACAATGCGCTACAATTCTGAAGCATTACAAAGGAAAGAAAGGCCCTATTGCTGAAAGTGATGATTGTGTCCATAAAACACTACAATTTTATGCCAGATCTGGAAAGTAGACAAAAAAATACACACTTTCAAAAAAAATGGAACCTATTTTTGACTCCAGATGTGCCCGTACGGAGCTTTTGAAGTTGCAAAATGTAGGATTATTTAGGTACAGTCACCAAAAAATGCAATTTTTGAACAATTCGTGCACCAAAACCAGAAAAAAACTGCACCACTAAAAAATTTAGAAAATTTTACCCAATTTCAAAAAAAATTACACCTAATTTGGAGTCCAGATGTGTGAGTTATGGCCTCTTGAAGTCAGATTGCAAAAACCAAAATGAATCTGGAGAGGGGTTGGTTCAGTGAAACATGAGGTTAAATTTGATAGTCATACAACCATCTTAGTAGTTCAAAATTGATCTGGAATGACGTCTAGATGGGCATCCAATTTAATGCATTGAATTGATGATGTCAACAATATGCAGGCCTTAGATGATGTCAGTTCTAATGTGGTGAGTTGTACCATACAAAATTGTACAAAAATTATAGACATGTATGGGCCATGTGTGTACGAGCTATCTTATGTTTGCACTGACTAGGATGACAGTTGGCAATACAGTCGATGCTGATTGTACTGATGTGTACTGTCGAGTCGGATATGACTGGGACAGAATTGTTCGATCAAGAGAGGCCACATGTCTGGAGAGTGGTGGTGTCTATAGCGGTGCAGAACCTACAGCATGTCCAAGCATCTGGGTGTACAAGATGAGCCAAAAAATTTCACGCGTTCACCAAAATTTATATAGCGTGCGTTGGAAAGAGTTTAGTTGTTGGCGAAACAAACTGCAAGCCAGATTTTGATAAACCTACCCAAATTTCTGAATGGCGTTGTCGACAAAAACAAAAATGTTCATCGAGTTTTGGTTGAAATGTCCCACATGCATGGGATAAGCGCTGTGTGTTTTTTCTAAAAAGAACTTGTCACAGATGTAAAATAAATGGGACGTGCGCCGGTTAAGGGCTATGTGATTGGAATTGTGATGCCATGTGTGTTTGTTCAATGCGGATTTAGTTGCATGAGCTCGCAGGTTGATACCCTACGAAATAAAATAATTCCACCACAAAAAATGCAGATTTAGGATTTGATAGCTTGAGTCTGTAAAAAAATTTCTCTGATCGGGAAATATAATTTTGAAAATGATAATTCGAAAATACCCAAAAAATTGCAGAGAAGAAAATTAATTCAGATCTAAACAACAATTTAATTAGATCCAAAAATGATCATACCTGGTTTGTAAATCGAGGCCTTCGAGTTTCGATTTGTAAATTTTTTTTGCCGCACGATCAACTTCACCAAATAGAGGAAAATTAATAGTTGATCTTCACTGAATCGATGCTCTAGACGCAACGGTGAGGTCAAATCTGGCTCTAGACACTCCCAATTTCTATAGATCCTCTAGATTCATGTTGAGGTGTTGAAGCATGAACGGTCTCGAATGACTACGTGATGAGAATCTTCCTTGGCTCTGATACCATGTAAGAATTTGGCTTAGACCATAATTCACCCAAGAACTAAAGAACTCAACACAAGCACACAGTAGACCAAAATAGACAGAGTATGATCAGAATGATGATATTCATTCAATAACTGGATTGAGAGTACACTAGGAGTGCCTGAATATAAAGGCCTCAGGAGATCTTCTAGAATGCATAGAAGTCAGCATCATGATATGTCATACAACTAGGCACATGTCCACCAGATATGGGTTATCCTCCATTAAGCATGGGATTAAGTGTGATGATTTGAGGATAAGCCTACAATGGTGTAGCACGCAAATCAGTGGTGTAGGCAACATGTGCTAAATGAGGAGTGCTAATAACTGTGTTGTCATCATGATAACTCAGTGAATGATGCATACTCCTATGTTGTAGACACCATACACATAATTAGAGTTGTGTAACTCAATGAGAGTTCACAAACTCCTAAGTGTCTCACTAAAATAATAATAAAATAATGCAAAATAATTAAATAATGCATTAACCTAAGTAAAACTTAAGTAAGTGTAATAAGTAAATACTTATTTACACCAACACTTTCCCTTACCCACTAGTTTGTGAATCAGTTTGTAATCCTTGCATGAGTTTGAATGCTCTATCTTGGATCTTTTTCGCTTTTTCCCCTATTTCTTCGAGTCCTTCTTTAGCTTCTTGAATCATCTCCCACTTAAATTGCATATTTTGAAGCCATTCGAACAATGGATCAGTCCCTTTCTTCAAAATCTTTTCTTCAACCACCTCTTTTGCCTTCATTTGGATGATCATTTTTAGGAGGGAAATGCATTCATCACATCTTTCCTTCTCTATGGCCAAAGTTTTGCAATTAGATATGATATTATCTTTCTCAGTTTCCAATCAAAGGATAACATTTCCAATTTGATCAATCAGAGCAATTCCATCTGAATTGAGTTTCTCAATCCATTCCTTTCCAATCTAGCCAAAATGCCTATCTTTTTGGAGTTGCGAGATAAAAGTCTATACTTTTGTTGCAGTAGGATTCTAAGTAGCAGGTACACTAGTGATGGTTGTTAATGGAACAACCAGTTGCCTAATAAACCTATTCAATTCTTCTATCTCAGCCTTCATCTTAATTTTTGACACTTTTAGGCTTTCCAATTGTTCTTCTATCACCTCATTACTTGATCTCCACAAGCCCACTTTTGTATCGTGTCTAGCTTCTCCAAGATCAATTAAGTGTAGAGTGAAGTCATCAGGTGACATATCTTCAATTCTTCCCGCTTTATTTGAGTTCACTATTTCCATGGTCAAGTGCCTTGTCCAAGTATCAATAGGGTCTTCTGCTTCTTAGCTTTCACCATTGCAGTCCTAGAGCAAACCACTTGAGACACAATGTCCTTCGCAGGTACACTCTCACCTTTTCTTATCTTCTTCCTTTCTAAGGTGTCTTCTAACCAAGACTCTATACCAATCACCTTAGAAGCTGTCCTAAGTGACTCTATGCTAAACATCTTCTTCTTTACTAGAGTCACTGCTACTATAGTTGTAGAGAAAGGATTCTTTAGATCTTGGAAAAGAAGCCTAGATGAACTTGAGGCTTTCTCTTCCTCTTGAGTTTTCTTCACAGCTTCATCAAATTCAGTGAACTTGATGCTACTACTCTTTTGATCCCCAATCTCTACTATCTAAATGGGGGAACTCGTTGACTTCAAAAGAGGAGCACTTGTAGATGGAATAGGGCTATGATGAGGAGATGGAATTAGAGTAACATGAGGAGATGAGACTGGGGTAGTAACACCATCCTTTGACTCTTCTGTCTTCTTTTCTTTGGTACTAGCTTGGGCTCCAATAACTAGTAGAGAACTGCACTGGCAAGTTGGAGTTATTGAAATGTTCTTCTTCATGGGTTGATCACCTGATCCTATAGATTGAGTAGGTCCTTGAGTAGTTGTAGTTGTAACACTGGGTGTGGCACTCTAAGAAGAAGTAGGAGTAGCAACAACTAGAGAAGCTTGAGTAGTTTTAACCTTACTCCAACCCTTTTTTGCTGTCCACTCAACCCATTTCCTAGTCCTCTTGATGATCTGAGCCATCATAACATCAAAATCTTCCTCTATATCCACATAAGGTTTAGAACTGATAGGAGTATTCCTTAGTTTAGTCAAATATGTATTACTATACATATTTTTCCCATCATCTTCTAGCCCTTCCACATCCAAGTCAATGCCATATGTATTTACTTGATCCATTGTAAATCTGGCAAAAGCTTGATCTTGACTCTCGAACTCATCTTTACAATCTACCCAATAATCCTCCACAGTAGTAATATGCTTGATTATGCTTCCATTTTGAAACACATCTCTAGCATACCCATTTGGGTCAAACATAGGCCTCACCACTTCATACTCCTCTAACTTTACTTGTTCTCAAATGCCTTAAGCATGTTTTTAGCATCTGATCGAGACTCACAACTATAGGCTCCAACTTTCATGGGGAATTCATATCCCTTCTTCCTCAAACTGGTGCTTATCATGTTCACCTAAATTTCTTGTCTCACGATCTCAATGAGTATGATCATGTCATTTGGGTATCTAGGCAGCTTCAGGGGAAATCCATCGAAAGCTGCAAGATATAATATAAAAAGGATGAGAATTGAATGAAATAGCTACCAAACTAACTAATGGCTGCCATCACTTTTGGGTTGAAACTCCTCTCTAGGAATCCTTGGAGTTCCTTGCAAATCCTCATTGTAAATGAATCATTAACTCTGATATACTACGCATAACTATTCTGTAGCTACAAGCATGGGTAAAACTCATAACTCTTTACATCATCTAGAAAGTTCTCTATTCTAGGAAGGTACAAACATAATTGTAGAGAAGCTAACATATATATTAAGAAGGAAGACATGTAAAATGAATTATAGAACTTTGATGCACTAAGGGCTCTAGATAGATGCTTGCTTACCTCATACACCCAGTCAATATACTGTGTATCTAAGCAAATTATTTGCACGAAAAAGAAATAATGTTCTACAAAATTAAGTGCTTCTACCTCACCTTTCAATTGATGCAAAAGGACCAAAATGTCCATGATCTTGGGTTTGAGATCAGTGCTGAAAAGGGTTTTAGGAACCTTACTCTTAGCTCCCCTTGGTTGCTGAAACCAAGACCTCATAATCTCTTTTTGTTGTACCATTTTCTT
Source organism: Cupressus sempervirens (assembly GCA_028749045.1). Taxonomy (NCBI): domain Eukaryota; kingdom Viridiplantae; phylum Streptophyta; class Pinopsida; order Cupressales; family Cupressaceae; genus Cupressus; species Cupressus sempervirens. The sequence goes on along the minus strand of CM053787.1, from coordinate 440,901,671 downwards.
CAGAGAGAATTCTGACATAGCTCCTCCTACTATCAATTTAGAGAATTCTTCTTTCTCTGGAATCCAAAGAAAATTGACTACTGCTTATCTATCAATTGAGATTAACATTGTTTGATTAGGCAGTAAGATTTGCTTAGTATTCAAGTTGTAGTGATTGATACATTCAACGATTAGCTCCAGGGCTTGTACTACTACTAGAAATCTGGTTGTTTATACCAGTCCACTTCCTCAAAGTTTCTTCTTTATGGGATGGATTAGTTCCATCCTCAACCTTCTTTGGAAATCTTCCATGTCAAAGAAATGAAGTGAAGTGTCTGTGATATTCTGCCATATAGACTTGATTCCACCCAGTCCATCAAAACTGGTAAATCTTGTTGCCATTTTGTCTGATATAGAGGTAAACTAAAATTCAACAATTACAAATAGTGCAAGGAGTGAACCTTGTAACTTTGAATTTTTTTGAAAACACTATTCAATACAACAACATAACAGTTCAAAAGAGAAAGCAGTAATTTAAAAATCTGCTATCTTCATCTTTATATAAGAACCCTCAATCTGTCCATTAATTTTCATGATTCGTGCCACATGAGAAAATTTAAGGATAAATTTTTTGAATTAGTAAATGTGAGGGTTCTAATGGATTTTTCCCTATCTTTTCACTATTTTCATTGACCCAATAGTAACTTTGTTTAATTACAGACTTACTTTCCCCTTTTTATCCAGTTTTGGGGAAATAGAAATAGAGTACTCCTTGGAAGAAAACCTGCCTAGCTGAATTCTGTTTAAAATACTTTCACATATGTAACAAATTTGCTTCCATTACTTTCCCAAAACATCTCATGATCAATTTTCCAAATAACCATGCTTGCAGGAGTAATTTTCCATTAGATGCAAAAAATTGCTCTCGAGGGTAGAAACCCCGCAGAGGAGAAGGCAATTTCCACTTTTTCGCATTTGTCTTTGCTTTGCTTCCTATGCCCAAATCACTTGACTTCAAGCATTTGGAAAATATTAAAGAGACTTTGAAAGTGAAAAATGGTACCCATTGACTTACTTTACCTTTCTGTAAATGCCTTTTCGGAAAACTAACTTCTTGGTTCGAAGTCCACTAAGGAGAAGTTGTTTCAGAGTTTTCTGTCGGATCTTATTCTGATCATCTTAGTGAATTTTGAATGATTCCCATAGTAAATATATGGCAATACTTGAATGATCAATCCATAATATAATCCTACTCTCCTTCTTCAAGCTCACAAATTGTACTTATAAATCTCCACAGAGTTTCAGCTTCAGGGTGCGAAAACCCACCAAGGAGAAGATGAAACTAGATTTTTTGCAAGTTCAATTTTCCTTATGCCTGGATCAAAATGAGTTGTGAGTAAGTTCATTTGAGATAACATAATCCAAGAATCTCCATTGACCAAGGTTCTAAGCTACCCACAAGACTCATGATGATAAGGAAACCCACCTAGTTATGGAATGCGGGAGAAGGGAGAAGATGGAAACCCAATGGAGATACTTATCACTTAAGGAGGAAAGGACCAACTAACTCGACCAGACTAAACATGATACAAGTTAAATTTCCACTTTTTCAAAATAGGTATAGGATGAAAAGTGGGGCAACAATCACTACAACTTTAGTAATCTCTTGCTTCATACCTTTCAATAATTGTTTAATCCATACAATGTTTGAACAATTCACTGTTGCAACAACATACTCAGCTTCTATTGTAGACTATGAAATACAGCTTTTCTTCTTACTTTTCCATGAAATTAACCTCTTTCCTAGAAAGAAATCACCTCTAGTAATGCTTTTTCTTTCATCAACCTTTCTAGCCCAATCAACGTCTTTATATACCCTCAGCTCAAACTTGTCATTCTTCTTGTACCATAAGTCATAGTCTTCTATCCCTTTCAGATATATCATTATTCTTTTTCACATCCATCATGTGATTCTACTTGGGATTAGCAGAAACTATTGCAACTATTCCAGCTGTTAATGCAGTGTTAGGTTTGCTATGAACAACATATTACAATTTTCCAATCAATTATATGTATAATGTTTGATTTACCTCTACAGAATCATCATTCTTTAAGATTTTATGTCTAGTGGCCATAGGTGTTCCATTGGTCTTGAATCTTCCATACCAAAGGTTTTCAGTATCTCTGTGATATATTTTGATTGAGTAATGTATTCCACCTTTCTTTTGATAAACTTATAAACCAACAGAGAATTTAATCTTTCCAAAAATTGTCATCTCAAACTCTTTCTTCATTTCATTTGCAAATATTTTTATGCAATGAATCTTGTCCTCCAAATATGATATAATCAACAAATTTTTTAGCTAACAATACTTTGTTCTCTTATTCACTTTTTAGGTACAAATTTCCATTATCATTAGTTCTTGCAAAACCAATCTTTGTCAAATAATTATGTATCCTTTCATACCAAGATCTAGGGGCTTGCTTCAAACCATACAAATATTTGTGTAACTTACATACCATGTTTCTCTTTCTAGGCTCAAAAAAACCTTTAGATGGTTCAATGTAGATTTCTTCTTCTAGTATGTCATTCAGAAATGTAGACTTCACATCCACTTGACATACTTTAAAACATTTGTAAGTAGCATATGCAAGCAAAGTTCTTACTCCTTCCAACCTTGCACCTAGAGAAAAAGTCTTTCCATAGTCAATACCTTATTCTTTTGCATATCCCTTGCAAAATAGTCTTGCCTTATTCCTTGTGACTTCACCTTTCTCATTCATCTTGTTCCTGGATAACCATTGTGTTCCAATCACATTCTTATTCTTTGGTTTAGGTTCTACTAGTGTCCATGTCTTTTTATTTTCAATTTGATCAATTTCCTCATTCATAGCTCTTATCCAATCTTAATTCTCAAGTGCATCCTTAATTTTTATGGGTTCAAAATCACACAATAAACATGTATCATTCTTCAATTTGTTTCTTGTCATAACTCTTGAATCTTTATCTCCAATGATTTGATCTGGTGTATGATGTCTTCTTACATACTTTTCTAGCTTAGGTTCCTACCTTCTTAATTCTTATGGTAGTTTATTTGGTTCAACATGTTAAATCTCCTCATGTCCCTCTTGTTGTATCTCTAGTTGTATCATAGGTTCATCTAACTAATGGTTGGTCACAGTCATTGCCTATTGCTCAACATCAATAGTCTGACACTCAACAGGTTATTATTGCTCAACAACACTCCTCTACTAAGACTCAGCAATGTCCTCAATCTATATTTCTTTAGCTAGTCTCATAGGTTTAAGCATGGTATTAGGTTCTCCTTCATGGGTAAGTGCACCAAGATGGTGTGCAAATAAGGGGTATAAGTGAACATCTTTCTTCTAAAATTATGTAAACTTGATCTTGAAAGACCCATTTGAGGCTCATGCACTCAAAATGAGAAAATGTGTGAAAAACAAAAATTGTAGTAATGTGTATCTATTTCTAAACTACTAAGATTTTTTTTTTAAGGATATGATTAAGAGGGTAAAATCCCACGCGCATAAAAAATTTCTCATGTTTTTTGTCGAAAAACATAACATAGTTATTTCTGTGCACTCAAAAAAACATCTAGTTATATTTAGTATTTTGAACAACCCTTTTGGTAGGATGATAGGTAAGAGTGAGATCTCAAAGTTGTGTATTTTTTCATAAATTTCTGATAGGAAATTGTTTTTCTATAATTTTTTGAAGTAACTCCATCCTGAACTATTGGTACATGTTCATGAGTTGGGCATAACTTGCATCAAAACTTCTTTTTTTAAAAGTGTATAGAATCAAGTGTAGAACAATAATATTTAGTTTATTTTTTGTTTGGTTAAGTAGATCAAAAGTTAGTTAAAAAATGGTAGACATATGTTTGAGAGGATTATCAAGAAAATGATATAGAAAAACCAACTTCACAATGATAATCTTATCCAAAAATTAAAAAATTAATATGGTTAGAAAGGTAATAAAATGTGTGAGTTTATGTTGGTAATTTGAGAGATACCCATTTCACCATTTGCAAACCTAATGAATTCAAAGACGAGAATTAATCTTAGAAGTTGAAAAATGTCTAAACCAACAAAAAATGGAGGGAAAACATCAACCCAATCCTCTGGGTAGTTAAACAAGCCTATTACCAAGCCTAAACACTATCGTGCATTTTTGTTAAAAAACATGATCGTGTTATTCTTTATATGACTAAATTATCATACTAGACATAACCTGATCATGATATGTCTAGTATGACTTTACTAGACATAACGTGATTGCATTATGTCTATGTAAAAGTATAGTCAATTGTTTAGAGGCCTAACAGGCCTAATTAGGCTCAATTAATGAAGAAATTTCCTAAAATGGATTTATTTCATCAAGTAAGTGATTGGAGAAATGATGCACAATGGGTTTTATAAAAATAAAGAGTGTGGTGAAGGGATGATGCATAGTGGGTTTTATACAAAGATTCAAATGCCAATTCTATCAAGGAAAGTTTAGCTTCTGGAACTCAGACTTTGGGTCTTAGAATCAATGAATTTTTTCTTAATCAAAATGGTGACCTCTACAAGGTAGACTTAATTGCAATGCAACAATACAATGTAAAGTCGAGATATAGGAGAGAGATTCTTGTGGTTGAACCAAGAGATAAATCATCTTTTGAAGAAATGACAGAGACTTCTTGTGAAGGTTCAAAGGTACATCGATTCATTTTACTAAACTTTCTCTTTGATTTTTATCATGTAGGATAATTTAGTGATAGGTTTTTGTGTGTATGTCGATAATAGGAAGAAGAAGGGTTTGAAATTAAGCCAAGGGTGCATCACCATGAAAAAAAAGGAAACCTACAAAAATATTCTTCTCAAATGACTAGACAATTTATTGGAGCTCTTTCCAAGATGAAATAAAAATTGATGCTCGACATTGATAGCCAATTTAGTGTAGATCTTGAAATAGTGAAATATATTGATAAGCACTTTGGTGAATGTAGGTTTCATCTTCATCACAATTTTTCCATGAAATAATAGTAGTTGGAGGTGTCATCTTCATCACAAGTTTTCCATGACAATCCATTAGTTGTAGGTGCCATCTTCATAACAAGTTTCCCATGATGGTCCAGTAGTTGTAGGTGTCATCTTCATCACAAGTTTTCCATGATAGTCCATTAGTTGCAGGTTTCGTCTTCATCACAAATTTTCTAAGTACATGTGCACTAAAGACCTTCTTTTAATACTTGAGCTAGCAATAGATGGTGAATATTCATCATCATAATCTGGCATAGGCTCACATGTATATCATGTGTTAAGTGTAACCAAGGTGAATGTTAACTAGGTCTTTCCAGTCTCAACAATATTATAAATCATCAAAGCTCATCAATATTCCCCCACCACCAAATTTGGAGGGCATGGAAATGTAGCCATCATTATCATATGTATTACACTTAATTTCATATGTTGCAATCATTTTTTCTCTTGTAAACATGAGCTTGTTTCCATTGTAACAAATGTTTGTATAAGTATTTTTGTTTAAGTATGTAGTTATGACTCTGCATGCTAATGGCATATATAGTGGGTTAAATACTATTATTTCTAAGAAATAAATATTTCCTTTGGATTTATCATGAATCTTTTGTACAACCATTGAATCTTAATTTATAAAATTCTTTAGAGTGACAAGAGAAAGAACATGAAAATACTGGTAGAGATGGAGAGAGGTATCAAGTCAAGATAAAAATAACATTTTTGAATCAAGCAAGGTTTGATATGGTTTCTAACAACTAGAATGTTTTTTTCTATTGGAATCCCTCCTATATATTGTTGAGTTGTCATTTTTCATGATGCTTAATGGTAGGAATCCTTTCGAACTCCTCTCTTGAAAAGTTGATCTGGGATCAACTCCAAGGTTTTGGGTGATCTTGCAACCTATTAGAATCCACTCAATAGAAGATAAATGTGAGTGTTCACAAGGAGGCCTTTGCTAGTTCTCACCAATTTTGGATAAGATTTTTAATCTTCATGCTATCTCAAAAGAATAACCACACAAAAAGAAATATATTTTTTGTATTTTTCTATTTTTAATGAATGCAATCTAACAATGAATCTATATGAATTTCTAAATTAACCAAGTGTTTGTAAAAGAAAATAACAAAGATAGGGTAATAAGAAGTTTAAGAAAATGACTTGAAAAGTAAATTCCTAATGGCCATAAGCTATGGAAATAACACGTCTACGAGTTAAGCCTTTAAAAAGATCAATAGGTAACCAATGAAAATAGTAGCAATGCTTCCTCAATTCCACTGATGCAATCATCGATGAGAATTTAATAATCATAAAATGTTTCACTTTTCATTAGGTCACAAGGCCACAAAAAGTTTTCTCATGTGAGAAAAAAAGCTATGCAAGATCAATATGATGATCTCTTCTCCAAAAAAGTACGTCAATGAACTTTATAAAACCGTAGCAAACACCAGAATTAAAATATTGCTCAATGAAAATAACACAATAAAACTATTGGCTCCATTACATTCCATGAACATACATTCACAAAAAATAACACACTCAGGAAAGAATAACTACACTTTGAATGAGAGCACCAATAGCATATATTATTGCATCAAACTAATGGCTTCGAATACATATTACATTCTTGAATTTATAGGAAATCTTCTCCTTGATTTTTTTTGAGAGTGAGAGATCTCCTTATGAAAACATATGCTTCTAAATTAATAAAAAAAATCTATTTATGTACAAAATGACTCTCTAACTGGTGCTAAGTAGGACTCCATCCTTATTTATATCATTTAATGGATAAACAAGTCTTTACATGTCTTAAAACAAATAAATCATGATAAAATAAGAAGAAGAAAGCCATTAGATGATGTGGGAATCTTTGGAGGTGCAAAAAATAGAAGCTCAACCTTCATTGGATGCTTGTAGGAGTTAAATTGCTGTCAGAATGCATTTTTGGTGCATGGAAAGCTCTAAATTTAGAACTAGCATTCAACTATCAACGCACCTCTGATTTCTTCAACAAAAAAATTGATGCACCATGGGAGAAGCACACCTCAGAAGTAGTGCAGCTAGGGAACCTCATAAGCTTGCACACCTTGGAAGCTTGTGCAACTAAAAAGCTAGGTCCAAAAAATGTAAAATTTTACCAAGTATCAAAACTAAAATTCTACCTCCTGGGTTTTGTTCCCCTTCATACCAAAGCTATTTCTAGGTATTTGCTCTTGAATTTCTCTATAATATTTATGACTTGGGTTGCATCCAAAAAATCTAAAGCATTATATTTATCCTTTACTTTTTTCCTATAGTTGTCCACCTCTATGCGAGTCTCTACAAAATCTCCCAATTTCACATCCAAATCTAGCAATGGTTCTTCGGTCTTAAATGCCTATCTAATATCCTCATTAGTGGAAGCTTCTTCAAAAGTCTTCTAGAATTGTTTAACAATTGCTTCTACATTTATTAGTTTATTGCTTGAATCATCTTTAAAAATGTCCAAGCAAGCATCACTGTAATGTCTCTCTACCTCCAAAATTTGTTCTTGGGTTTGATCCTTGAGCTTATAAATATCTACATGTAATGTTTCCATTACTTTATTGCCATCTGAAATCTTCTCTATCCAATCATCTATTTTCTCTAACTCATTTACAATATAGACATCCATCAACATTCAATACCTTTGACCCTTTATTGACTATAACGTTTGTAGGTCTTTACCCCAGGTATGTACTTCATCCATTAACCAAAATCCTAGTTCAATATAGCAATCAACTTATTTGCATTGTTCTACATGTGATGTAGTAGTTTAAGATTTCTTTGTATGATCTGCACACCTTTCTCTTCAAAACTTTCCTGCCATTGCTGACAAGCCTTCAAAAATGGATCTAGTTGTATGTTCTCCTTATCCCTTTTCTCAAGTGCCACATTGAGAGTCTCTTTGGTATTTTTAGGATCCAATGGACCAACTACTTCATTCAAATATCCCCATAGGATTTCATTCTGATTCTAAAGGTTTAAATTTTCAGTCTCATCCTATTCTAAGTGCCTGAATACTTCTTTGATTCTCGTAGTGACCATTAATTTGGCAATATCCACAATGGTTTTTCCAAGCACGATGATTTGATAATCTTTTGGGGTCAAATCCTCAATATCTACATGCAGAGGAGGGATAGCAACATGGGCAAACAAGTCTTGATTTTGATCACTCATGACAAAGGCCAGTGTTTTTGCATCACCTACAAGTGGCTCAGGTTTCTTGAGAGATTCAATCAATTCTCCCATTCCCTCTTCCTCAGTACAAAATAGCTTCCTTTTGTGTCTAACCATCACCTCTTTCCTCAGGCATCTTGGGGCATCTTCCATTAGATATTTATCCTTAGATGAAGATGGAGATTGTACTGCTATGCTTTTTCCCTTATCACTCCTCTCTAAAGTCTTCTCCTTTTGTGAGGGATCCACATCAGGCATCTCTATTTCTACTAAGTTGATAGTCCTCACCTTTATATCTTGGGAAGCCTATTGAGGTTCCTCATATATTTTTCCTTCCTCCAACACTTCATCAAAAGGTATTCTTTGTGGCTCTTCTTCCTATTTAGCTTGCACCTATTCTTCATTACTCAGGGGAAGAGGAGTAGCTAAACCTTTATTGAAGTGAGATAAATCTTGACTTGATGATGGTGGAGCACTTTTGGGTCCTTGTGGCTAAGGAGGCAATTGACTCCAATCCTCTTTTGGAGGTTGATTTATCAGTATATCCCTTATCTTGTCACCTACCAACTCAATGCCTACCGACATGAAATCAAATCTGACATCTAAAAGATATCATCCTCTTTCTTATCAATCCATTAGTGTAATTCATCCTTGGATTTTGTAGACTAAATAGGTTGTGTAAGAATGGATGGTGGTGTAATAGTGGAACTTGTTCATCATTCTAACTCTATAGCCCTAGCAAGATGAGTCCTCTGACTCAAGGGAAGGCTATCTTCTTCATCTTCATCATCCTCTTCTTCCTCTTCTGGAATTGATGGAAAGGGAATAACCTTTCTTATCACCTTTTGTCTCCTTTTAATTGGAGTTTTCATCTTTCTTCTCTTGGCAGCCGATGGGGATGCTTCTACCTCTTGTGTCGGTGGATACACTTCTTGCATTTTTGTTTCAGCTCTTTGCCCTTGTTCTAGTGGTGGCACTAGAGGATTATCCTAAGTTTGGATAACTTCTAGATTTTCTTCCCCTTATACATTCTCTATCATTTGGTTTTTTGGTGCTTTAGTTACCTTCAAGCTCATCTTTTTGAGGTTAATTCCTTTTCCTCTTGCCTTTACCCTTCTACACCCTAAAATATCCAACTTCTTTGTCAAATTGATGCACTATTTCTAGCCTTACTGGAGACTGAGCCATGAATGTGGGCACTATCACCTTAGCCCCTCTACCTTTCATTGGATAGGCTATACCTTGGAAAACCATAGTTTTTGGAATTGTATCTAGCTTGAATGGTCTTTTGATCCAATCCTTGGTTAATTTGATGAAATGCCTCGCCCTATGATTAATTTCAGCATTTTCCTCTTCATCAATTTATGCATTCATAATAGGTCGATCATATATCTTATATCTATTGTATAATGGATCTAGGACCTCTTAAGTGCCTTGTTGCACTATCTTTAAAGGGACCTTTATTTTCAAGGCACTGGCTTCCAAATAGAGAGTCATCCTACAATAATCCCTTATTCAGATTTCATAGTCATACACTGCATTCATCCAATGGTCCTCTATGGCATCTTCATGTTGGAATTATTTCCCTACCAAGTACTAAACTCTGTCAATGTTATCAAAATAGGGATGAGGAGATTTATATTCCTCCAATGGATACTGATCCCACTCATACTCAAAAGTGAAAATATCCTACTTTCGGCTAACACTAAACAGACCTATAGTGATGGGCCATACCCAGGTCTTCTTATGTTGCATCCTTACTCTCCCATATGCAGATAAGAGTTGTCATGCAATCTCTAATAATATAAGTCTATCACAAGGATACCTAGGGAGATTCTTTGGATTGACATTCTTTCATGCTACCCTCAAATAAGTGAATGTCTTAAATTAGATGTAATAGGCATTAATATTTGTAATATTTTTCGCTAGCTCGTCTAACATCCTTTTCACATAATCTCCTTTGATGAACTGAATGATTGCAAAAATGAAGGTATCATTCACTATTCTATACTCCTTATTGTGCTCCAAAATATTTTTCTTTACCAACTAGGTGTATACCACATAAGGCCACACATTTGCATCTTGCATGTCACCCCTTTTGAACAATCCTAGATAATTTGTTGCAATAGCTACACCAAATAAGATGTCATATATAACCTTTGGTTTTTCTTGACTACCACCAGTTTCTCATCTAAATTATCACTGAGATTTGAAGCCCAATCAATTGGCATCTTTGCAATTTTGATGGTCTTGATAAAGTGTACCATCCATATGTTTAGGTGTCCTAATGCTGGTAACCCCATAACTCTACTCAAACCACTATAGAATATCTGATATCATCTTTCATATGGCCCCTTTCCATATCTATTTTCCTACTTTTCATCCAAGAGGAATCTCCTTAATGAGATACGAGGATTGAATGATTTATGATGCCTCATCTCCATGCTCTTTGTACCACTTGTCTACTTGATGATATGTTAACTTAATGTACTTATCTACTCTTGAAAGATGGAATACCTTCTCTATATTCTTAGGTCTTAGATCTAGCATGATCTCTCCATTTATACTTCTCACAACCCTCTCCTCTGTAACATAGTTCTTTGTCAATGCCATGATCAATTCTGAAGACTGTACTAAACTTGGTGTGATATTGCATTAACTAGCCCTAATTTGATAAGCATAAATACCATTGGAGACCTCTTAGTTGGTTTGTTGCATAAAAAAAGGAACACATTCTAGTTAATATGGCCAGCTTAGTACCTCAGATCTTTGAATATTCATCTTGGAAGCACAATTTTGTTGGAACACCTTGGAATTTGAAGACTACTAGTTTTGGAGCCATCTTTGCAGCGAGGGAGGATGAGGAGGAAGCCATTTTATCTACCCACAACAAATATCCATTAATTTGGAGGTGAAGAAAAATAAACTAAAATATAACCTAATTACAAAAAAAATGACCCAGAAATCCTAATCCTTAAAAAACTACTAAAAATACCTTAAAAAGCTAATAAAACCCTTTGGAAGACAAAAAAAAAAGCAAACCTTGCACACCTTGGAGGTGCGCTAGGTGCACCCTTGCCTATACAAAAAACCTTTTATAATAAGGGTGTGTACCTTGCACACCTCATGGCGTGCGCTATGTGTGAACCCTTATGACACAAGGAATGTTAAATGCTTAAGGAAAGAGTGTGCACTTAGTGCACCTTGTGGGGTGTGTTAAGTGCACACCCTTTCTATACTTTTAGGAATACTTAACCTTAGTAATGGTATGTATGTGTGCACCTTGGATAGGTGCACACATGGGCACCTTTATATTTGGTAAAGGTTTTTTTTAAAAAAATTTAGAGTTGTGTTTTTTTTTGTTAATGCAAAGGTGTGTACCTTGCACAGGTGCGTAAGGTACGCACCTTTTCCTTGGTTTATATTTTAACATTTGTGTCGTGTGTATAGGTAATGGAGAGCTAGCAGACCTCTAGAAGTGTAGAGGTGTGCTCTTCACTTTGACTTGAAGGAGAATTGAGTGAGGAGAGGGGCAAAATCTCTGGCTTTATAGGCCTAGGATTGAGGGCACCTCTTGGAGGTGCGCAAGTGCCCACTTCCAAGGGGAATTATGTTTTTTTTCCTATCAATTGCACACTAGTGCACCTTTAGGGGTGCACTAGGTGTAATAGTATCCCCTTATATTACAAATTTGATTTTTTCCCCCTTAGAAACATGGTTTATGGTAACTGGGTTTTCTGACAGAGAGCCAAATTAGGCCAGGATACTATGAAAAATCCTAAAAAAGACTTAAGCCCTAGACTAGGGATCCGAAAAGCTAAAAAATAAGTTAGGTGTCCCCCATTTCTAAGTGAAATGGGGCATGCATTGTGAAACCACAGCATATATTTTTATAAGATCATGTTAAGTTGTGTTTCAATGCACCTTCTTTTTTAAGGTATCTATAGAGCTTATCACTAAACTTCATATTTCTATTATCATGTAGGTATTATAAAAAGGACAAGGAGGTCTAGTTGGGAGAAAGCTTTAAGACCAACATGACATCAATTGAGGTGAGATGTCTAAGATTATTGTAGATCTAATTGGTGTATCTCCTCTATTAAAAAATATAAGTGCTTCCAGAGACTTTTTTCCTTGAATATATTGAAAGGGGTCATTGAATGTTGAAAGAGATATTAGGATCCCTTAAGATCCCATAAGATCTCTCTCAAGTTTGTTTCTGAGTACATGTACACTAAAGACCTTCTATCACTACTTGAGCTACTAGTAGATGGTGAGTATTCATCACCATCATCATGTGACATGAGAAGCCATCTTTAGGACAATAGGATCACTAGATAGGTATGTATGATACTTCTATGATGGTATGTTTTATTTCTTATTTTATGAAGTTGGGCTATCCTTGGAATCCATATTGCATATATTACCACAGGTATTGGGTATCTATCACTACTTGAGCTATTAGTAGATGGTGAGTATTCATCATCATCATCTGACATAGGTGCATATGCATATCATGTGTTAAGTACAACCAAGGTGAATGTTAATTAGGTCTTCCCAATATTAATAATCTTAGGAATCATCATAAAATCCCTTAAAATATTGTTTCTAAGTACATGTGCACTAAAGACATTTTGTCGCTACTTTAGCTACTAGTAGATGGTGAGTATTCATCATCATCATCATTTGGCATAGGCTCACATGCATTTCATGTGTTAAGTGCAACCAAGGTGAATGTTAACTAGGTCTTCCCAATCTCAACAATCTTATGAATCATCAGAGCCTATTAATATATGCCACCACCATCATATTTGGAGGGCATGAAAATGCAACCAAAATGGGGTAAATATTTTTGTTTATGTGAAATAATTATTTCTTTTGGATTTCCCATGAATCTTCTGTACAACCATTGAATCCTAGTTCACAAAATTCTTCAAATTGTCAAGAGCAAGAACAAGATCAAACTGGTTGGGTCTAATGTGTTGAAAGGGGTTATGAGATGCCATAGTGTGTTGAAAGGGACATTAGGACCCCTTAAGATCCCATGAGATCCCTTAAAATATTATTTCTAAGTACATGTACATTGAAGATCTTCTATCACTACTTGATCTGCTAGTAGCCAGTGAGTTTTCATCATCATCCTCTGACATCTAGGCTCACATGTATATCATGTTTTAATTGCAACCAAGGTGAATGTTAACTAGGTCTTCACTATCTCAACAATCTAAGGGATCATTAGAGCCTATCAATATATGAGACTATTGGAGCTTGAAAACTATCACACACAATATAGAAAAAGGAGTCATATGTTTTAGCTGCCATCTATTTTCACATGCTTTTAGTAGGAGATGGTCTATTCAAGAAAGGTTTGTATATGATTATCCTTAGATATATTGCATATCCATCATTCAAATTATTGGTAGATAGAAGGCATCAAATTGTTAGTGGTCTTTTGGAGTCTATGGCTTGTGAAGCCGATAAATTTTTTATAGTTATGTACACTCTAACAATAATAACTAAAGATGATAACACATAGCACATTACAGTGTTCCTACATTTCTATGTACATTGAAAAAAGACATCAAGAGGATTTTGATAATGAAATTTTATCCACACAACCAAAAGGAAAATATGTGCTTGGGAACTAAATTTTCTGGTAAGAATGTTATTCCCTTCAAAATCATTAGATAAAGAACAACTAGAAAGTAGTTTAGGCATTCATCTTATGAGGATGATGTGGGATCCCTACCTTAAAATGCTTATTATTTTAGAAGTTCTTGGTGCCAATAAAAAATTTCAAATGGTGTCATTCAAACTTGAAAATTTACTAGGTGATGAAGTTTTAAAATTGGGGATCTAAATCTATTCTTCTACTAGATCTAGATTTCAAATATTTTGTGGATCTTAAGGCTCAATCATATGCCTAAAGGATTGGAAAAGAGAAAAGTGTGCTTTTATATCAAGTGATAACAAAAATTTTAGTTAAGGAGAAAATATTGTAGTGATCAAGAAGAAAACTAGCTATGGAGAATTTGGTAATGAATTCTGTTAAGAATGAAACCATTAACTAATTACTCAAAATTAAGAGATAAATCCCACCTAGTTAATAGAAAAGAATGAGAAGAGCTTCTTGAATCCATGACAAAAGTTACAAATAATGACCTAAGGAGATAGAAAGGGGAAAGAAACAAAGGAAATAAGTAAGATATGTATGTGAGCCTATGTCAAATGATGATGATGATGAATACTCACCATCTACTAGTAGCTCAAGTAGTGATAGAAGGTCTTCAATGCACATGTACTCAAAAAAAAAATTTTCAAAAAGAGAAGTGAAAAGTGTTGTTGAATTATCTATAGAGCAATATGAACTCTCTCTCTCTCTCTCTCTCTCTCTCTCTCTCTCTCTCTCTCTCTCTCTCTCTCTCTCTCTCTCTCTCCCCTCTCTTGAATCTCCATCACCCCCCTATCTCTATATATCTCACTCTCATTTCTTATGGTTCTTCATAACCTAATGGGTTTATGGAGAACTAGAAGCAAAGCTCCTAGTTCTTAAAAACATGATCACTTTTTTTTAAGCATAACGCAATTGCATTATGTAAAAGTTCAATTTTTTTAATGTTTTCCCTCAGCTTGATAACAAGCCAAGGCCTATTTTTAGAATTGATCAAAAGTATTCCATGATCTTATTATGTGTATTTTTGACTCTTTTTTCATGGTGTCCACTTTTTTTCACACCATTTTGGTGCACATGCCATCATAGACATACAAAATATATAATCTCCAGGTTCTTTCTTGTATTTAGCGTCATTCTTTTCTACAAATTCATCAACTCTGACATTTGTACTTTCCATAATCTTGTTAGTGTTAGAATTAAAATTCTTATATGCCTTACTCTTTGTGGAATATCCTAGGAATATGCCTTCATCACTTTTTACACCAAATTTACCTTTTCTAGTATCTTTCAGAATTTTTTTTTTTTTCCAAAAACTTTGAAGTAATTCACATTAGGTGCATGACCATACCAAAGTTCAAAATGTGTTGTATGAATATCATTCTTGACTTGTACTCTATTCAAGGCATAAACAATAGTACTTACAACTTCTCTCCAGAATTTTTGTGAGACATTATTTTCCATTATCAATGTTCTTACATAATCCATGATAGATATGTTCCTTCTTTTAGCTATACCATTGTGTGGTGGAGTTCTAGGTGCAATGTAACATGATTTTTTACCTTTTCCCTTATAGTCTCTATTTCCTTGGGTATCTCTATTCTCTATCCTTCCTTACTATTTATGGTCCTTCCTTTCATCCTTATCTTCTTTGTTAGGAAACCTTGCTACAATATGACCAACCTTGTTAAATGTAAAACAAATGATAGGGAATTTACCTTTGTATTTTCATTTTTCCCTTGGTATACTACTAGCCAATAATGCCTCAATTTCATCAAGTTCGTCATCTAATTCATTGTCACTGTTCACATACTTTCTTTTCCTCTTTCCTCTAGATTCATCAAGAGTCAGTTATCCTTTGAAAGAACTTTCAACATCAGTGGAAGTTTAATTATAAAAAAATTCCTACTCAAAATTTGAGAGGCTACCAATTAGACTATCCAATGTCTAATCATTACTAGGTGTAAATCTAAGTTCTTGTAATGCAAAAACTCTAATAGCATAGATAACAAGTAAAGTTCTCAACACCTTGTTGATCACTATTTCCTCAAATATGATACCACCAACACTCTTGATTGTATATACCACTTATTTTATTCTTTCGACATATTGTGCCACATTCTCACCTTCTTTTATCTTCAAGTCATCAAACTTTCTTCTTAAGTTTTATGCCTTCATTCTCAGTACATTTGTGTCTCCTCCATGGATCAATACCAACTTTTCCCATCTTGCTTTGAAATTTCACAATCTTTCACTTCTTCAAATCTGGAATAGCTCAAGGAGGATGAAAGTTTAATCATCAGTTGGTTATTCTCCCACTTCTCTTTCATTTTCTCAATTGTCATAAGTCTAGGAACCTCAATGTACTCATTCTCTAGATAGTAAAGTGCATAATCTCCAATGCCAGATAGATGCAACTTCATCAACCTTTTCCATGCTAAGAAATTATGCTTTCTCAACTTTGGTACCTCCCTCTTATACATCTTGATCTTTAGCTTTAAGTCCTTCAAACTTTCTCACAAGCACTAATGCTCTAATACCAATATCAGAATATTTAGAATAAATGAGAGGGGGGGTGAATAAGTTATCCTCATGTCTAGATGTATAAAATCAACTTTTAACAACTCTAGAAAACTCAATAAAACTCATGAGTAACATATCAAATAAAAATATTCATCAACATTCAACTTAATAATTCCATATTAGCTATCTATTTAGTAAGTGTCAACTAGCTATTTTGAAATTTGATCGATAGCACACATAACACGATCATGTTATGTCTACTTTTGGCTTTTTTTACATGGTGTCCACTTTTTTGCACACCATCTTGGTGCACATGCCCTCATAGACATATAAAAAAAATTATGTAATCTCCAGGTTCTTTCTTGCATTCAACTTCATTCTTTTTACAAATTTATCAACTCTAACATTTTCAAAGCAATAATATAGTGCATACTTCTAATGATGTCTAGTAGTGCTCTGGTAGGTAGGAACCTAGTTAGTGGGAATTTAGCAGTTGGGATTAACCCTAGTGGTACAGGGAATCTAGAAATGAGGAGTTTATAAGGTGGTGTAGGTAAGTCAGATATAGGTTTTAGTGGGCTTCTAGAGTAGGAAGAAGATAAAGTTTTGTTGGGTTTCTACTCTAGAAGATTTGGGGTCTCAGAATATAATCATTCTGATCCTTTAATAGAGAGATTAGTCCAAATAAGGGGCCCATTGAAGGATGGGAATATTTTAGTGGATGTGAGTAAGAATGTTGAAGGATCATGTGCTAAGGAGTAGGAGGATGGTGAATGGGTCAACAAAAGTGGTCTTCATTGTTTGGTAAAAAAATAGGAGGCAAGTCTTCTTTTCCACCTATTACCTCAAAATCCTACTGGGAAAAAGGTGAGTTTCAGACTTTTATCCCAAATTTGATAGTTTATTATTCTATTTTGACTATAGATTTCACCCTTGTTGGGAAATTTATGGGGGGCTATCTAGATATTGAAGCCCTTAAAAAAATGATTAAAAGGAAATGGGTTATCTGTGGACAAGTGGATATTGATATTATAATGAAAGGGTTTTCCTCCTTCATTTTTACATGCAAGGAAGATTTAAATATGGTTTTATGTGGAGGTCCCTAGTCATTTGGTAATAGCACCTTAACAATGAAAAAATGGTAAACAAACATGAATCTCTCTGATGCTTTCTTCCTTACTACTTCGGTGTGGGTTAGACTCCCAAGGCTTCCGCTTGAGTTTTGGCATGAAGACATGTTTAAGGGGATAGCTTGTTCTTTTGGAAAACTTATAGCTATTGATAATATGATGGTGTCAAGATCTAAACTTCAATGTGCAAGAATCAATGCGAAAATTTCTCATCTGAAGGACCTCCCTTAGAAGGTGGAAATAAACTCAAAATTAGGAAAGTTGATGCAAGAGATTTCTTTTGAAGATATTCCTAATGATTATTTTGTCTAAAGTAGTAGGGTCATTGGGAAAAAAAAATTCATTTGAATTTAAAAAAAAAAAAACAAAAGATGGTGAATGTGGAAAAAAAGGTTCAAAAAAGGGTTTGGAAACCTAAAGTTCTCCCCAATCAGGAGGTTTTGCAAGAATAGAAAGTTGAAGCTCAAGCTAATCAAAATAAGGATAAGCTAAAGGAGGAAGAGGAAAAAATCTAGAATAGTGAGGATACTAGTATCAAGGATAATGAGGATGTGGATATACTAATGAACCAAATGGTCATATATCAAAATAAAGATGAAGAGTTGGAAGAAATAGAAGATTTAGAGGAGGATGAGGAAGGATAAATTCTTAAGGAAAGGAGTGGTCAAATGCATGAGATTGAAATTTTAGAGGAATCATAGGATGAATAAATCCTCTCTCTAGTGAATCCTCTATGTCAAGTTTCTCCTTTTATTGAAAGTTTATTAGATTATAAGTGTTTGGAGCTAATATCTAAGAAGAAATAACTTAAATAGAAATAGGGTCAAAGGAAGAAAATAGATTTAAAAAACCAACCCCTTGCCCATAGGAGTTGAAACCTGAAGAAATAAACTGGAAATAGGCTCTCTTAAATTGAACCCAAATGTTGGGACTCCAGAGAAACTTGGCAAAAAAACAACTAGGAAGACAAGAGAAAGTGAAAGTTTGTTGAATATTGCTAATGGGAAGTAAGCAACTATCTTGGATTTTACCCCTAAAAAGTTATAATGAAAGTTATTACCTGGAATATTAGAACAACATTCATAAACTTGATATTGTTCAAAATTTTGTTAGGGAGCACAAACTTGATATAATGGTACTCCAAGAAACTAAAATGGACAAGGATAAAGCTGAAATTTTGAAATCTTTCAATAACTATTGTATTATGGAAAATAGTTTTGAAGGTGCTTCAGGAAAAATGTTGGAAGTATTCTTTATTCTATGCTATCCTAGTGGATGCCAATAAACACTTTATTGATGTTAAGATTCAATTTTTATCCATGGATATAAAAAAATGGTATGTAGTCAATATGTATGCTCCTAATAATAAGAACACTAGAAAAAAGTTTTGGGATTCCCTATCTAAGCTTAAGAGTGTTGATTATTATGGTAGTTGGTTATTCCTAGGGGATTTTAATGTTCCTCTTTACAAACATAAAAAAAAAGGAGGCAATGCTAGTTAATTGGAAGGCATGTTGGATCTTATGGACTTTATTAATTATGAAGGCTTAATAGATCTAGAGCTTCAAGGTATTGATTTCACTTGGAGCAATAAAAGAGTTGGAAATGATTATATCCAAGCTCATTCAGATAGAGTTCTTATATCTCCAAATTGGACTAGAGATTTTGTGTGTAATCTCAATGCTATTCAGAAGATTGCCTAAGACCATTTTCCACTTTTGTTTAAGGTGGAAGCTATTCAAGCTAGGAAGAATTTCCCATTTAGATTTGAGAAAATGTGGATGCACCACCCACATTTTGAGGATCTGTTGGAAGAATGGTGGAATATTAATATTAAAGGAACAACTCTATTTTGTGTTGCCTCTAAACTTAAGAATGTCAAAAAGAGAGTTAGAGAATGGAATAAAAGATCCTTTAGGGATATTTTTGAAAGCAAATAAAATCTTAAGGATGATCATAAATCTATCCAAGATAGAATTTAGCAACAGGGATATTCAATGGAGCTAGTAAAAGAAGGGAATGAAAAGTTGGTGGACTAACATGAAATCATCTCTAAAGAAGAACTCTTTTGGAGGAAGAGGTCTAGATCCATTTGGCTGAAAGAAGGGGACATAAATACTAATTTTTTTCATCTTTCTACTATGAAACACAAAGCCAATAATTGTATCTCTAGCCTTACCAAGGGAAGAGAAAAAATCACTAATGAAAAGGATATTTCTAATGAATTGGTCTCCTTTTTTTTTCTCTGTTGTCTTCTGAACCTAATGTTGATGAAACTAAATAGTTTGAGTTGCTTAAAGTAATTCACCATTTTGCCTCTAATTAGTAGAATAAAATGTTGAGTGTTATTCTCAAGGGAGAGGAAATTTTCAAAGTTGTGTTCTCTTTTGAAGGAGAAAAATCCCCAGGTCTAGATGGCTTTCCTATGTTTTTCTTTCAGAAAGAGTGGAAACTGGTTGGCAAAGATGTGCATGATGTTGTCAAAGAATTCTTTGGAGCTAAAAGAATGCTAAAGGAAATTAACTCTACCTTTCTTTGTCTTATCCCAAAGAAGGTTGGAGCTGACTTCCCTAATCAATTTAGACCTATTAGCCTCTATAATTCGATTTATAAAATCATCTATAAAGTTCTCACTTTGAGATTTTAAGTATCCTTCCTAATCCAATTTTTGAGCAACAAAATGGTTTTATTCCTGGAAGGCAAATTCTTAAATCTATCATATCTATTCATGAAAATATCCATTCTTTATCTCTATCTAATAAAAAAGGGTTTATTATGAAAGTTGACATTGCTAAAGCTTATGATAGAGTCAAATGGGCTTTTCTTCATAAGGTTTTACCTTCTTTTGGATTTAATGATTATTAAGCTAATTCTACAATTGGTCTCAACTACTTCACTCGCTGTGTTAGTCAATGGGAGCTCCACTGATTTTTTTAAACCATCAAGGAGGTTGAGGCAGGGTGATCTTATCTCTCCTATTCTCTTTACTATTATGGCTAATAGTTTTGGTGTTTTGAAACGTTATGGTTTCAAATTACCTTGATGAGAATGAGATACATCTAGGGGTAGCTACTTCCCATCTTCAACATACCCTTTCAGACATTGGGCCAACTATAAAGGTAGACCCTTCTTCTACTTTAGGCTCTACAAAACCTAGGTGGGTGGACCTATAGATTCTTCATATAGTACTATTTGTCAAAAGCATACACCAAATCTAAACAAAGCAGATAAAACCCTTAATCTTCTAATACTTATACAGAGATCTTAGACATGGAATAGCTAATAACATGGTCAAAGAAATTGCTAAGCTAAGTAAGGGTATTCTTTTTAGTTCTTCAACATTAAAGGGAAAAATATTTTATTAATGTTGTTGATTTCAGCAAAACCCCAAATATGCAATAATAAGAACAACTTGATCCTATAGCTAATCAGTGCCTTATCTATTGGACAATTCCACAAATGAAACACATACATCTATGATACTAGTGACATATTCCACACATCAAGATATTATATCTGTCTTATCACTTTGTGAATCAAACATCAGTGTTCATAAAGACCTCATTCTCATGAAGTGTCCTTCTCAAAGTAACCAGCAACCTTGTCAAACACATCAAGCATTTACTTGGCCCTTTGTTCCAATAGAAAAATATATCAGACATACAACCTTAAGGGGTTGTTCAGTTCTTTGTCCCTAAACCACATAAGATTGTAGATTATAGAGATAGGAGATGAGAATCAGAATGAAACTAAGAGATTCCTGCTCATTTGTATTCATTTCTTTGAAAAAAATACAATAAGATGCATGAAAATGAAACATGAAACTTCCTATCAGATCATAACTATCTATATTCTTATTTCTTATTGGTCATTACAAGAGAAATTGTTAAATAATGATGGTGGAATCATAGCTCTAGATCCCACAATGTGGTCTCACAGACAAATTGGAACAAACCCTTACAATGGATGAGAAAGAGAAAGATATTGAAGAAGAATGGAATCCTAGATCTAATCTGGAAGTGACATGTGTTCACTTGAATCTCCATTCTTTACTATTGTAAAACATATCTCATCTTTGTACCCATGAAATTTGATTTGGTTTTCATCATTGTTTTGTAACAAACCTAAAATATCTCTTCCTCAATGATGAAAAGCCTTCTGTCACTCAAATATCTGAAATGCATCATGAAATTCTAATAAAATCTAGATTTAACTGACTTGGAGGTAACATTATTTCCCATAACTGCATTTTTACTATCTCTTACATGCATTCAACTCATCACCTTGGTAGAAAACAAATTTTAACTTCAATACCTGAATGCAGTTACAAACTGAGAATCTAGGACAAAACCTCACATAACCTGAATAGATGGCTTCCTGTGCCAAAAAAAACTCCAAAAGTGGAAAGCTTGTTCTCTCTCAATTTTGGCAATATATAATATTGCTATATTTTCTTACTAGAAATGCCCATAATCTTATTTTGAAAATCATGCCCTTGTTACAGCCTTGTGGTCTGCACTTCATTTTTTTAAAAATTTAAAAATTCTAAAGTTGAAACTTTAGATTATATCTTTTTTGAATTTAAATGCTCTATACATAAATCTTTCCAAAAACATTTTAAAATCGCTTTTAAAATCATTTTTTATTTTTTACCCTATCCATGCATTTTGGGTCAACTAAGTTTGACCTTTTCAATCACGTGGAAGCACACTTGGTTGCCATATATCACATCATCTACCACTGGGTGCCATGTGGCATCCTCTGACTAGTTGACATGTCACCACCACATGTCATATTCTCATTGGCTCTCCATACCACCTTGTCATCACCACATCACCTGCTAATTGGATAACCATGTCACCTCTGACTGGGGCCCACTACCACATGGTAGCTAGGTGCGTTAGCACATTCATAGTCAGAAACTGTTGATTTTGAATGTGGGAATGTGCCCTTGTGACACATGGCACCTCGTGCCACATGTCACCTCATGTCGCATGTCACCTCAATTTTGTGCACAGTCTAAAGGTCTCTATCATTTTTCATGTTTTGATTCATTGTCAGTGCCACTTGTCACTGCTAATTCATTGTACCAATCTAGTCATCATTCCACATTAGCATTTTCTATCAAAATTTGTTCTTCATCATAATTTGGTCAGTTGGGGTCCACCATGGACTTCATGACTTTCCAAAAGATCCATGTCTTTAAGACAACACATGATATAAGTGTTGGCATATTTAAACTTCAAAATAAGCAACAACATGCTCAATGTGGGATATTTCATCCTAATGAAGGTGCATTTTTTTCCACCAATACCTTGGCTCATTTCCTTTTTTATGCCTAAGTTTCACTACTACTCATGAAAGCTTGTTGTAGGGGACTCTATCTGCTTCCAATCCACTCATGGATTGTGGTGCTTTATCATAGAAATATTGTTAATGGCACCTTCCATCAGGATCCCAAACACCATCTACTCTTGGATGGCTTGATTTCTTTGCCTACATCTACCAACTATTGGGTCGAGCTTGCATGCAAAGGATGTGTTTTGTTGTGGAGCCTCCCGCTCTTGCCTCTAACTTCTTTCCCAAATGACATTGCCTCCCTTTTAAACATTTTCAACTTCAAGCCTTTGACACTACATCTTCCTCATACCTTTCTAGATGCTGATGCTTGTTATTTGCTTTGCACCTACTTGGAAAGGTATAGATGCTTCATGTATGTGTTCAAACTCACCTTCCCCAACAAACATTTTGATTATACACTGCAGAACCACAAAGAAAGAAAGGTTGGCATGAGAAACATAACTTTTATTTTTTTATGTAACTGCACTTGATACACCCATCAATGCTCTCCACATTCTCATTGGATGCTCACCAAGTCAAGTTCTACACTTAGAATTGTGCATTACAGAAGCTTTCCCCTTTCATGATGTAGATCATCAATAACTGCCATAGCTCTCAAGAACATCTTTTGTTCCAATTCATGAAAGCAATGAGGATCATGTTGGAGAAGTAGATGGGAGAGTTTCCATAGGGTCTTTAGAATACCACTGGCTCTTTCAGATTTATGCATTTTAGCATAGCCTAGACTTCTCTTCCCCTTTCATGGCATATCTCCTCACATTCATTAATCATTTTATGTTCATCTCTACTACTACATTTGAAATTTTGTTAAAGATAAGCTTCATTTATTTCTTCAGAAAGACTAAAGTTAAATGAATTCCCTATCAAAGTCATTTTTGTGTATGGAGTCACCCATGAAGGAAAATCTCCTGAATGGTCGTTGAAAAACAAGTTTACAAGACATTTTTCCTTAACAATGGTTTAAGGTTTCCTATCAAGTTATTATTTCCTAGGTACAATGTCTTAAAATGTTGGAATTCTCCAATAACTAGTGGAATATCTCCATAAACCAAGGCATTTCTTAGCACTAATATTCTTAATTTCTTCAGTTTGGTCACAAATTACAAAATCTGATCCACCACCTGTTAGATCAATTATCCTCAAATTCTTCAAATTAATGAAGCTTGAAAATTTAGATCAAATTGGACCTATAACAGATTTAGAGATATGACATCATGAATAGGGGTACCAACCAATCTACACCTTTTGATACCAGTAAAACTTTACAAATTGCATTTGGAATCGCATTCAAAAATTGATCAAACAAATTCATCATATGCTCAAATTTGAAACATAGAAATTCTTTGACCTCTAGAATGTAATGCAAAAGGAATTTTCTCATTTTGGTCAATTGGGTCAAAGTTATAACAAGTCAAATAGGGCCTCCTAGATTTCTAAACAATTTTCATCAGCACGACAACAATAACAACTGACTTTGAGGGATTCAAAACCTAGTCAAAACATATAAAAATGACTCAAAATCTAAAACATAGGCTCTCTGATATGGATACTAAACACTCCCAAAGCAACAAGTCATGAAACATAACACAGTGCAAGATATTTAGATGTAAACTAGGCCTCCTGTTGTTGTTTGACACTTAGGCAAAAATGTAGATTTGAACATTGCTCAAAATGGAACTTTACAAAATGACTCAGAGTGACAACTTATCTTCATGGGATGAGTGGATATGATGAATTCAAGGTTTTAGAAACATTAAACACCTCATAGGCCTCAAAAGGACAATTAGGTACACATGCATTAAAAAGTTCTTATAGGGCTTGATTTTTAGGATGGTACTTAAAATCAGGGCTTCAATTTTGAGTCCTAATAGATAGCTTGGGAAAATATATTGGGAAGCTAGTTTTAAGAGGGGAAAATCAAGGTTTGAGACCTTCTTCTCATCCTCTTATATGCTCTCATCCTTGGTCTCAACTACGTCACTTGTTTTGTTAGTCAATGGGAGCTCAACTAATTTTTTTAAACCCTCAAAGGGGTTGAGGTAGGGTGGTCCTATCTCTCCTATTCTCTTTACAATTATGGTTGATAAAGATATATTGGGAAGCTAGTTTTGAGAGGGGAAATTAAAGGTTTGAAACCTTCTTCTCATCCTCTTATATTCTCCCATGAACAATTTGTGGATGATACCATTTTTTTAGGTAAATAAGATGTTAGAGAGGCTAGAAGCCTTGGAAAGGCTCTAAATCTTTATTCTTTTGTTTTTGGGCAGTTGATAAATTAGAATAAGAGCTCTCTCTTTTTTATTAACACTTCTAAACTTAGACGGAGAGAGATTGCTAGTATTCTTGGATGTTCTATAGGATCTTTTTCGTGTTCCTGTCTTGGTCTCCCTCTGGGGCTTAGCCCTTTGGAAGCCTTTTGGGAGGATCTTGTTCAGAAATTCAATAAGAAATTAGCTGGGTGGAAAGGTAATATGTAGAATGGCTCTAATTGTTTGGGAAAAGATGTGTAAACCTAAGATGGATGGTGGTCTAGGTATTAGATCTATAAGGAGTATGAATAAAGATTTATTGGCTAAACAAGGGTGGAGAGTGTATCAAGATGATAAGGAATGGAGCTATATTTGGAAACATAAGTATCTTTATGATGCTCCTACTATTTCTAAATTTTTAGCCTACCCTATTATTCTTTCCTCTTCTGCTAATTGGAGTATGGTCTAAGGTGCTAAATATATCTTGAATAAAGGTTGTAAATAGAAAGTTGGTAATGGATGTAAAGTCATATTTTGGGATGATGAGTGGCTTTTAGATCACCCTTTAGTTGATGATTTTGTAGATATGAATTCTATAGTAATTTGTAAATAGGTTTATGGTGAATTTGTGGAGAATTATTGGACTAACAATGAGTGGGTTAACATTGATAAGATTAATCAAGAGATTTTTAGTATCTAGATTGCCTTGAATATTTGTAGCCTTTATCCACATAGAAGGATCTTATGGTGTGGGGGATTGAACTTGGAGGTTGTTTTAAGGTCTCTTCCATGTTTGGATATGAGGATAAGGTTAATTCTCCAATGTGGGCTAAAGCTTGGATCAAAGGACTTATCCCTAAAATCAATATCTTTTTTGGACTATGCTTCAAAATAAAATTTTAACCTTCGATAATTTGCAAAAAAGAGGTGTTTATTTGGTTAAGAAATGTTGTCTATAAAAGATGGATTTAGAAGATAGGAATCACCTTTTTTTGAATTGTAGATTTATCCAGAATATCTGGGTTTATCTTCTTCAATATTGGAACATCTCTTGGGTTCAACATTACAACATTGATCAATGCTTTCAAAGTTGGATATGCCCTATTAAGGATGTTGAAATTGGTTTTCTCTGGAAGATCTCTCTTCCTTGTCTATGATGGGGTATCTGAAAAGACAAAAACAATAGAATTTTCAAAAATAAGAAAACTCAAGATTGAGTTTTGGGTCAAAATTAATAGATCTATTAAAGAGAATTTCAAATCTTAGAACAAAAACTTTGATGAAATCCAAATAAGAAATCCTATGAATGGTAAAGGCACTAAAACTAAATAGGATGAACAAAGACAATATGAGAAATGGAGATCTCCCCTTTTGGGCTAGGTTAAAGCTAATTTTGATGGTTCAGCTAAAGGGAATCCTAGAAAAGCAAGGTGTGGTGGAGTTTTGAGAGACCACTAAACTAGAGCAGTGGATGCTATTGTTATACCTATACGTCATTCTACTAGTCACAAATTTGAGGCTATGATAGCTTTGTTCATAGTGAGAATGGTTATGGAATCTGGATACCAAAATTTATGGCTGGAAGGGGACTCTCTTAATATTGTCAATATGTTGAATAATAAGAGTATGATAACTTGGAGTTTTGAGGGTAGCATCATGGAAATTAATGACCTTATTAAGAAATTTGATAATTTTATTTGTTGGAAATATAGATGGAGTAACTGGGGGGGTGAATCAATTACCACAAAAACAAATTCACAAATCCCTTAGATGTCTTAAATAACTAGTTACTACTGTTACTTGGTAGCCACACAAAAAAATGTTGTAACTCAGTAGATGAAATGTGTATTAACTTATTACAAATCTTTAAGCATTCACAATTATTAACATGCATGCAAAAGGAAATAACATGAACACAAGAGACACTAGATTTAACATGGAAACCCAATATGGGAAAAACCACCAAGTAACTAGCTACCAATTTTCACTCTTCTGAAGTGAGCCCTGTTAGGAGCCAACCCTGTTAAAGGTTAGAAAACACACTATTAAGTGTGATCTTGTTAGAGGATTTAATCACCTTGCTAGGAGTGGCCTTGTTAGAGGACTTTAGAATAATTCAGTAGAATTGTCCACCTTGTTAGAGGATTTACAAAATGGTTTCTAAACCAACTCTATTAAGAGATTTACAAATCATTGGTACAATGATGAAAAAAGTAACAATGAAGTGACCTAAATAAGATGCAATTGAACTTTTTTGTTACATATCTTTGTTCTACTTCAATAGATCCTCACTAATCAAATACACCTTTGTTGCTCCTCAAGGATATCTGATCCTTCATCAAAATTTTCTCACACTTCCTCTTTACACAATCAACTCACTTGCATGCTCACTCATTCATACATCCATCCATACTTTAGAATTCACAACTTGACCTTTTATTTATACCTTACAAATTGTCAAGTTGGTTCATTTACAAGTTACATTTACCAATAAACAATACATTAGTTGGCTATAGTCATTACATGAAATAATTAAACTTTATTTCCCAAAATAATGAAATCCTTCATTGGCCGACCCTACTCAGTAAACACTACTCCAAAAATGATTTCCAGTGTTAACCAAGTGAAGCTCAGTAAACACTGCAAACTCTACAAAATCCTTTGGAGACCAAGTGAATTCAGTAAGAACTAATTTTCCTTCGCTAACCTTGTGAGCTCGATAGAAACTAAGTTTTCTTTGTTAACCTTGGGAGCTCAGTTAACACTATCTTCTATCACAGAATCCTTTGATGCCCAAGTGAGCTCGGTAGAAATTGTCTTCACAGTGTGACTTCCAAAAATGCTCGGTAGACTCTGTAATTCACTTTGCTGACCAACTAAGCTTAGTAGACTCTGTCTAATAACTGATATGCCATTTTTGTAACATCAAAGACAACACACAATTGAACAATTGTATCCAAAAATTTCCCTCTCTGGCATTGATGGCAACACAACATGTCATAGCAGAATGAAATTTGAAAACAAGTCTTTTCTTGATAGAATGTTTCTCCCTATTAGATTCCATTCCAAAAACTTCTCAAATATAGTAATCTCCCTCTGTGAAGGAATTACATAGCTTCTTTTTTACAAACATCAAAGTCTTCACAAACAAATTCAAATTTCAAAAAGAAATGATAGTATACTCTCCCTCTTTGACAACACATGCCAAAGACAACACAAACCAAATGAAGACCAATGTACCTTATGTACTAATTCATATGCAACATTCTCATGATTATTCTGCATCAAATGAAAGATCTTCAACTTGATACCTATTGATGCATCACTAAAACTTCATTTTAGTGAGCTTTAGATAGGGGAATGATCCCTAGCTTACCTCTTAGATACAAGAATGCATCCTTAGGTAAAGGCTTGGTGAATATGTCAGCAATTTTTTCCTTTGTATGGACATATTCCAATATGATCTCCTTATCCTACACCAATTCTCTCACAAAGTGATACTTTATTGCAATGTGCTTGGTTTTTGAGTGTATCACTGGATTTTTAGATATTTTGATTGCACTTGTATTGTCACAAAACATAACACCAGGTTCTTTGATTTCCACCTTCATGCCTTCAAATAATTGTTTGAACCAAAAAATATTAGAACAATTTACTATTGCTACAACATACTCTGCTTCTATAGTGGATTGGGATGTACAATTTTTCTTTTTACTTGTCCAAGAAACCAACCTCTTTCCAAGAAGGAATGCACCTCCACTTGTACTTTTTCTATCATCAATGTTTCCTGCTCAATCTGCATTAGTAAACACTTTCAAATCCAAATTACCTCCAAATTTGTACCATAATCCATAATCTTCAATGCCTTTCAAATATCTCATGATCCTTTTGATTGTCATCATGTGATTTTCTCTTGGTTTTGCTGAAAATCTTGCTACAATACCAACTGCAAGAGCAATATTTGGCCTTGTATGAACTACATACTGCAACTTTCCAATCATAGATCTATACAATGTCTAATCTACCTCCTTTGATTCATCATCCTTGGTAAGTTTTAGACCAATGCACATAGGAGTCCCAACTAGTTTATAGTCTTCCATACCAAAAAAATTTAGTATATCCTTGATGTATTTTGACTGAGTGATGTAGATGCCATTCTTACTTTGCTAAATTTGAAGACCAACAAAGAATTTGATCTCACCAAACATAGACATCTCAAATTCCTTGTTCATTTTCTATAAAAATTCTTTGCAAAGATCATCATTTCCTATGAACAAAGTGTCACCCACAAATATCTCTACCAAAACAATTTTTTTATCTGGTCCTTCCTTGATATACAAGCTACTATTATCATTAGTTCTCTAAAAACCAATCTGAATAAGATAGTTATGCAATCTTTCATACCATGCTCTAGGGGCTTGTTTCAGACCATACAATGCTTTGTGTAATTTGCAGACCATGTCCTTCTTGTCTGGATTATAAAACCTTCAGGTTGTTCAATGTAGACTTCTTCATCTAGTATACCATTGAGAAATGTTGACTTGACATCCATCTGATAAACCTTAAATCCTTTGTATGTGGCATATGCAAGTAAGGTCCTGACACCTTCCAATCTTGCAATAGGAGCAAAAGTCTCTCCATAGTCTATTACTTCTTCTTGAGAGTATCATTTGCATACCAGTCTAGCTTTGTTCTTTGACACCTTACCATCTTCATTCAACTTATTTCTCAATACTCAGTTCCAATCACATTTTTATCTTTAGGCCTGGGTACAAGAGTCCATGTTTTGTTTTTCTCTATCTACTCTATCTCTTCATTCATAGCCTCAATCCAACTTTCATTTTCTAATGCATCTTTAATTAACACTTCTAGGTTCAAAATCAGCAAGTAAACAAGTACCTTTCAACTTACTTCTTATCATAGTTCCTTCATATTTGTTTCCAATGATCTAATCCGGTGCATGATGTCTCCTGACATATTTGGCTAATAAAAGTTCCTTTCCTTTTGAACACATTGCATTCTAATCCTCTTGCACTTCAACTTTAGGTTTTGGTTGTTATGTCTGCTACTCGATTCCTTCAGACTCGATAGTCATTGGCTTGGTAGTGTCAGAATGTGACTCAGGTTCCTATAGCTTGATTTGAACTTCCTGCAACTCAGTTATTGAGGACTTGAGAGTAGAAGATTCTTGATTAACAAATGTATCTGGCACTGTATTAGGTTAAATGAAAAAAAATCTTCTATAATCTTCTACTTCCTTTTTACTTTCTTCTTCAGTCCTTTTTGCAAACTCATCAACTTTCACATGTGCACTTTCTATGACTTTGTGAGTAGACAAATTCAAACATCTATATGCTTTACTTTTGCAAGAATATCCCAAAAATATTCCTTCATCACCCTTCACATCAAATTTACCTTTTCTAGATTCTTTCAAAATGTAACATTTACTTCCAAATACTTTTAGGTAACTTACATTAGGTTTATAGCCATACCATAACTCATGGGGGGTTTTGAATGAGTCCTTCTTCAGTTGTACTTGGTTCAAGGTATGAACTGCAGTACTAATAGCTTCCTTCTAGTATTTGATAGCAATGTTCTTTTCAATCATTAAGGTCCTTGCATACTCCATGATAGATCTATTTCTCCTTTTAGCTATTCCATTTTGCTTGGGAGTGTCAGGGGTTGATACCTATCTTTTGATTCCTCTTTCAATGCAAAAGTTATTGAGCTCATGGGAGATGAATTCACCACCTCTGTTTGACCTCAAACATTTCAATATTTTTCCTATTTCCTTTTCTACTCTGGCCAAATACCACTTGAATTTTTCAAATGCTTCTAATTTCTCTCTTAGATACATGATAGTCATCATTCTTGAGTAATCATCAACAAAAAAAATACAGAACTTTTCTCCAGTATAGCTTTCAATTCTACTAGGTCCACACAAATTAGTATGCACAATTTCTAAAACTTGTTCAGACTGATAGTTCTTACTTTTAAAGCTAGTCTTTCCCATCTTATGAATCTGACAATTCTTGCATAGACCAATATTAGGTTTCTTTATACTAGGAATGCCTCTTACTTTTTTGAATTTTCTTATTTTCACCAAGTTATCAAAGTTCACATGACACAACCTTCTATGCCATAACCAACTTTCTTCAACTTGAGCAATAAAGCATGAACATTCACCAAGTTCAAGATAGAACAAGTTACCTTTGGTCTGTATACCTAATCCAATCAGCTTTCCTTTGTCATCTAGCAGTCTTGCTTTTCCATGCATGAATTCCACTTTGAATCCATTACTGAGTAGCTATGCCACACTCAACAGATTGTGTTTTAGTCCTTTTACCCAATATGCATTATCACATACAAGCTCTTTGGTTAGTAAGATTCTTCCTTTTCCTTTTATACAACAAGGTTCATTATTACTAAACCTCACACTACCACCATCATAGTCTTCAAATTGTTCAAACTTAGTTTTATCACTAGTCATATGATGAGAGCAACCACTATCTATGATCCATGTATCATTTTTGCTCACATGAGAGATAAGTGCAATTTCCTCATCATTATCAGATTAATCTTTCATAGCAATGTAAACAATTTCATCTTCTTCTTCATCAGAATCATTAGAATCCTTAGCCATGAAACATGTTTTCTTACCTTTTTCTTTGAATGATTTGAATTCTTTCTTGCCAATGCACTTGTGACCTTTCTTCTCATCCCTGTTCTACTTGTTTGGGCACCTAGCAGCAATATGTCCAATTTATTCACATGAAAAACAAATTAAAGGAACCTTACCTTTGTATTTCCCTCTACCTCTTGAATATTTCCTTGCAAGCAGATATTCAACCACCTCAAGATCACTGTTTGAACTCTGTTTTGATTCTTCTTCACTTTTGAATTGAGAATCCTTTATTTTCTTGCCTTTCTCCTTGAGTTAAATCTTGGCTTCAAATGCTAACTCCATGTTCTTGGAAGCTGGAACATAGTTATCATAGTTATCTAGCTCAAATGCAGTCAATTTTCCTACTATGGCTTCTAAATTTATTTTATGATTTGCGTCACATCTTCTTTCTTGAATTGCAAAAACTCTAATTGCATAAATAGGGAGTAATGTTCTAATAACTTTACTTACAACTATTTCCTCCTCAATATCTCCTCCAGAAGCCTTGATAGCACTGACAACTACTTTGATTCTTTCAACATATTTGGCAATGTTTTCATCCTCTCTCATCCTCATCTAATCAAATTGTCCTCTTAGACTTTCTACTTTGGTTCTTCTCAAATTATCATCACCTCCATAGATTTCTTTTAGCTTGTTCCACATTTGAAAGGCAATTTTGTAGTTCTTGACATCATCAAATTTTTCATAGCTTAGGGCAGATGCAATTTCTATCATCATGGTACTATGAGTCTTCTTCTCAGCAATTTCATTAGCAGATAATGTACTAGAAGGAGTCACATATGCTTCATCCAGATATTTCAATCTTGTATCTCCAATGGAAGCCAAATGGAGTCTCATGAGACCTTGCCATGCTGAAAAGTTATCCCTATTAAGCCTTGGAATTTCCCTCTTGTAAGACATCCTGATCTTTAGCTTAGATCCTTGAAATCCTTCTTGCAAGTACCAAAAGCTCCAATACCAATTGTTAGAAATATAGATGGAGTAACTGGGGGGAGGGGTGAATCAGTTACCATAAAAACAAATTCATAGATCCCTTAGATGTCTTTAATAACTAGTTACTATTGTTACTCGGTAGCCACACAGAAAAATGTTGTAACTTGGTAGATGAAATGTGTATTAACTTATTATAGATCTTTAAGCATTCACAATTATTAACATGCATGCAAAAAGAAATAACATGAACACAAGAGACACCAAAATTAATGTGGAAACCCAATATGGGAAAAACCAGCAAGTAACTAGCTACCAATTTTCACTTTTCTGAAGTGAGCCCTGTTAGTAGCTAACCCTGTTAAAGGTTAGAAAACACACTGTTAGGTGTGACCTTGTTAGAGGATTGAATCACCTTGCTAGGAGTGGCCTTGTTAGAGGACTTTAGAACAATTCAGTAGAACTATCCACCTTGTTAGAGGATTTACAAAATGGTTGCTAAACCAACTCTGTTAAGAGATTTACAAATCATTGGTACAATGATGAAAAAAGTAACAATGAAGTGACTTGAATGAGATGCAACTGAAGTTTGCTATTATAGATCTCTGTTCTACTTCAATAGATCCTCACTGATCAAATACACCTTTGTTGCTCCTCAAGGATATCTGATCCTTCATCAAAATTTGCTCACACTTCCTCTTTACACAATCAACTCACTTGCATGCTTGTTCATTCATACATCCATCCATACTTTAGAATTCACAACTTACAAATTATCAAGTTGGCTCATTTACAAGTTACATTTACCAATAAATAATACACCAGTTGGCTATAGTCATTACATGAAACAATTAAACTTTATTTCCCAAAATAATGAAATCCTTCATTGACCAACCCTGCTTGATAAACACCACTTGAGAAATGATTTTCAGTATTAACCAAGTGAAGCTCGATAAACACTAAAAACTCTACAAAATCTTTTGGAGACCGAGTGAACTTGGTAAGAACTAATTTTCCTTCACTAACCTTGTGAGCTCGGTAGAAACTAAATTTCTTTTGTTAACCTTGGGAGCTCAATTAACACTAACTTCTATCACAGAATATTTTGACGCCTAAGTGAGCTCAGTAGAAACTATCTTCATAGTGTGACTTCTATAAATGCTCGGTAGACTCTGTAATTCACTTTTTTGACCAACTAAGCTTGGTAGACTCTTTCTGGTAACCAATATGATATTTGTGTAACATCAAAGACAACACACAATTGAACAATTATATCCAATAGTTATTATTACTCATATTTTTCGTGAGGGTAATAAAGTAGCTGACTAGATAGAGAATAAAACAATTTATAAGAATGCTAAGATGATTTGGTAGGGTTACCTCAACAAGGAGTGTGAGTTGACAGCTATTGTTAATTATGATATGATAAATTCTATTGAAGGAAAGATTACATAAGATTAAGAACTTTATGAGAAGTGATGATTTTATGGTTGACTATTTGTGTATCCCAAAGAAGTGCCATTGTGCCATCATGAAAAGTACTTGGCACATTTTTAGGGCTAGATTAAATATACTGTGTTCTTTATTTTTGTTATCCTTTCTCAGATTAGTTGCAGGTGTAGAGAAGAGTACGAGATGGGTGGATAGTTGAGGAAACAAGAGCTAATGACCTATAAGGAGTGGAAGGAAAATTTGTTTGTGTGGGATATTCTCCAAAAAAGGAAAGTTACAGGGTATATAGAAGCTTCATGGTTACAAGCCCCATACCATGGAGTATTTTTTCAAGAATTGGATTGAAGATAGGGTTAAGAGGCATGGTGTTACTGTGAAATTATCTAAGGAATTTATGGCTGAGATTATGGGACTTCCAATGGGGAGCCTAAAATTTAGTAAAGAGAGTAGTATTTTGAATGTTGCCTTGAAGAAATTTCTAAAAATATATGAAGAGGAGAAAAGGTTGGCGAAGAGTGGTGACTTCTATGACCTAGACTAGTGATATGGAAAGATGTATTATCCTACGTTCGTGAGTATTTCATATTGGATGGAAGATCTAAGAGGGTACATAAATTTCATTTTGTTTTTTTAAATCACTCTTGGTATAAAGATAGGCTTTCTTTCCCATTTTATTTGAAGTTCTCTTTCATTCATAGTCTCCAGGTCCATAGGAAGAAAGAGTCTAGACCTATGCTCCATGAGGGGCTAATTTTATTAATTGAAAAAAAAATTGTTAAACCCTCTTAAACTATAGAGAAGAAGTGTAAATCACTTGGTAGTGACCCTTATCAAAATGGTAAGAAAATTAAGGTTAAAACTAAGAAGGGCAGTGATAGTAAGGGCTCCAAGAAGGGAGAAAAAGAAGAAAAATGAGGAGTAGGTTACAAATTCTAATAATACTACTGAAGATGACAATAATGGGGGAACTCTATTCTAATCTAGATGGATACTCTATTGGTAAGGATGACTTGAATAGTAGTGAAGAAAGGAAAACTATGTCAAAAATTGGCTCTGAAGTGTCAAGGCATAATAAGGGGAACCAAAGTGCTCACCCCACGCCCATAAAAAAGGATACTACTGAGGTCAAAATCTCTATGGATGTGGAAACCAAAAAGAATGATAATGGAAAAGCCCCTTATCATGAAAGATCACAACCTAAGCAAGGAGAATAAAGAGGAGCTTAGGGAGTAGCAAGGCTTAAATACTAAGAACCAAGACTATATCAAGGAAAGCCAAGAAACTACTAATGATTTAGGGAATAAGTCTGGTGAAGGGCTTAGGGATGAATCTCATTAGGTGAGCATGTCTTTCCTTCATATAACCAAGCTTAAAGTTGATGCATCTCTTCAAGGTGACTAATGGCCCTATAATGAGATTATGGGGCTAAAGAAAAAAGTGGGTGACATGTAGAAAGATTTCGAACATGAAAGAATTTTGAGAGCCCATCTAGAAAGCCAAGTTGGAAATATTCATAAGAAACTTAAGGAGTATGAATTGGAACTCTAACAATTGATCAAGGATAGTAGGTAGAAAATGGACCTTATTACTTCCATCTTATGTGTTGTTGCAGCTAGTTTAGGGAAATTAATGAGGAGATTATGTCACCAGATACTATTGTGGCTAAAAGTCTAGGTTGTCCAAGTAAGAGAACAAGGCAAAGTATGAAGAAGAAAGTTGTTGAGGCTCTTGAGGTTTTTGGGCCTATAATAGAAGACATCATCCAGAGCACAATAGAGACATGCGAGGAGTTAGCAACAGTCATGAAAGAGATTATTTAGATGTTGGGTAGATCTGTTGGTTTATTGGTTGTTGGTCTATGCTAGTTTGTTGGTTCTATTTTTTTGTTATTATTTCCAACTTTCTTTGTTTTAACTCTAGGTTTTGGGTCCTTGTAAAATCTAGGCTTGCTTCTTTAGGTCCCTATAAAACCTAGTTTTTTTGATGTTTTGTGGTGATCTTTAGGTTATAGGTCCTTGTGAAACCTAGTGATGATTATTGTTTATCTTTCACTTTTGTAAGGGGTTTCAGGTCCCCTCAAAACTTGTTTTTGCATTAATCTAAAACATTTTCACTTTTCATAATCTTGTTAGTGTTAGAATTCAAACACTTATATGCCTTACTCTTTATGGAAAATCCTAGGAATATACCTTCATCACTTTTTGCATCAAGTTTACCATTTCTAGTATCTTTTAGAATATAACATTTGCTTCCAAAAAATTTGAAGTAATTCACATTAGGTGCATGACCATACCAAGGTTCAAAAGGTTTTTTATGAATACCTTTCTTGACTTGTACTCTATTCAAGGTATAAACAATAGTACTTACAGCTTCTCTCTAGAACTTTTGTGAGATGTTCTTTTCCATCATCAATGTTCTTACACAATCCATGATAGATATGTTCCTTCTTTTAGCTATACCATTATGTGGTGGAGTTCTAGGTGCATACATCTACCTTATTATACCTCTATCATTGTAGCATATATTGAATTCTTCATAAAAAAAATCCTCTTCTATCATATCTCAAGCATAAATATCACTTGAACATTTGAAAAGCATTAGAGTTTTCTTTAAGAAACATCAAAGTCATCATCCTAGAATAGTCATTAATAAATAAGATAAAGTACTTATCTCCATTATAGCTTTGCACTCCAATAGGACCACATAAATTAGTATGAATTAATTTTAAAACATCATTAGAAGAGTAAACTTTTCTTTGTGTTAGATTTTTCTTTAAGAAACATCAGAGTCATCATCCTAGAATAGTCATTAATAAATAAGATAAATTATTTATCTCCATTATATCTTTGCACTCCAATAGGACCACATAAATTAGTATGAACTAATTTCAAAATATCATTAGAAGAGTAAACTTTGCTCTTGAAACTAGACTTTTCCATTTTTCCCAATTGACATTTTTTACACATCATCTTATTAGGTTTACTCAACTTTGGCAATCCTCTTACTCTCATCTTCTTACTAATATAAAAAATATTATCAAAATTCACATGACACAATATCCTATTCCATAGCCAAACATCTTCAAATTGTGCAAATAAACATGTTTCATCAGATATGTCTAGATAGAACGAATTACCTATAGTTTCTCTCCACTTCCAATTAGTTCACCTCCAACATCATAGATCTTTTCATTCCTATTCTGAAACTAATCAACTCTATAACTTGAATTGATCAACTATGCACTTGTTATATTTCAGACCTTCAACCCGATATGCATTATCACATTTGATCTTACCATTTAGTATAATTGATCCTTTACCTTTCACATAACATGGTGCATCATTTCCAAACTTGACACTACTTCCACTACAATGTATCAACTTATCAAATTTGTATCACTAGTTGTGTGATGAGAAAATCCACTATCAATTATCAATCTATCATTCTTTCTTATATGTGAGATGAAAGCATTTTTCTCATGCAATTCATCTTTCATAGTAACATAAACAACTTCTTCATCATTCTCATCAGTATCACTATCAATAGTTTCTTCAGTAATATAACAAGATTTCTTTCCTTTTTCCTTGTAGTCTCTATTTCCTTGGGTCTCTCTATTGCCTCTCCTTCCTCAATATTTACTGTCCCTTCTTTCATCCTTATCTTCTTTGTCAGGACACCTTGCTACAATATGGCCAACCTTGTTACATGTAAAACAAATCATAGGGAATTTACCTTTGTATTTTCCCTTTCCCCTTGGTAGCCTTCTAGCCAATAATGTCTCAAGTTCATAAAGCTCATCATTTGATTCATTGTCACTACTCACATACTTTCTTTTCTTCTTTCCTCTAGATTCATCAAGATTCAATTATCCTTTGAAAGAACTTTCAACATTAGCAGATGTGTAATTATAAAAAATTCCTACTCAAAATTTGTGAGTCTACCAAGTAGACTATCCAATGTCAGATCATTACAAGGTGTTCATCTAAGTTCTTGTAATGTGGAAACTCTAATAGCATAGATAGGAAGTAAAGTTCTCAATACCTTACTGACCACTTTTTCCTTAGATATGATACCACCAACACTCCTCATTGCATTCACCTCTTCTTTTATTCTTCCAACATATTGTGCCACATTCTCATCTTCTTTCATCTTCATGTCATCAAACTTTCCTCTTAATCTTTATGACTTGGTCCTCAACACGTTTGTGTCTTTTCCATGGATCAATGCCAACTTGTCCCATACATGCTTTGAAATTTCATAGTCTTTCACTTCTTCAAGTTTGGAATAGCTCAAGGAGGATTCAAGTTCAATCATCATTTGGTTATGCTAATGCTTCTCTTTCATTTTGTAGATTGTCATAGGCCTATGATCCTAAATGTACTCATTGTATAGATAGTAAAGTGCAGAATCTCCAATGCCAAATAGATGCAACTTCATCAGCTTTTCCCATGTTAATAAATTATGCTTTCTTAAATTTGGTATCTCTTTCTTGTACATCTTGATTTTAGCTTTAAGTACTTCAAATTTTCTCACAAGCACCAATGCTCTGATACTAATAGTTATAATATTTAGAATAACTAAGAGGGGGTGGGGTGAATAAGTTATCCACAAGTCCAGATGTATAAAATTAACTTTTAAAAACTCTAGAAAACTCAATAAAACTCATGAGTAACATATCAAATAAAACTATTCATCACCATTCAAATTAATCATTCCATTTTATTTATTTGTTCAGTAAGTGTCAACTAGTAGAATAATATCACAGTTAACAATAAACTTCAAACTTAAGAAAATAAGTAGCATAAACACATAACACAAATCCACACAATTTTTTAACACCAATATTTAACTTGGAAACCCAATTTGGGAAAAACCACAAAGTAACATGCTATCTCTTTTCACTCTACTAGAGTGAGTTCTATTAGGAACCAACCTTGTTAAAGGTTATTGTTGGCCAAAAGTTCCCTCCTACCAAAAGACTAAATTCAAATGTCTAAACCCACCCAATGGTTACAAGATTCAAAGATTCAACATTTGAATAATGCATAGGGTCACATTATAACATTAGGTTATCTTTTACCCTAAGTTCTAAATCATTTCATATTATTTTAAGTCTCAGAGCTACAACAAGGAATTATGGTCTCGATATTATGATAAACCTTTGCATCTTAGGATCATTAGGTGAATCAAGCAAGGGCACAATGTTGTGAGGCTCTTTTTGGTTGTGTGATCAAGTTTAAGTAACACCATATATAGTCAAAGGATCATGATCCAAAGAATGGTCTTGCACGATGATATGACAGTTAGTGATCGTGAGATCATAGGTGCAACAATGATATCTTCCAAATATATGAGGTAAAGGATTGGTGTAGCATTGGGTTGTCATGACATCAGAGGAGTTGTAAGATCATGAGACTAAAGAATATGTGTTCAGATGAAGGGTCAATGATTGTAGGATCATAGGGTTGACTTTCTAGGTTGTCGGTGCTAGAAAACATGATGTGTTGATCTTACGATACACTTTTATAGTAAGGTTACAAATGCAAATGAGGAGACCACCAAAGTCATGATAGAGGGCTAGTTAAGTGCAATCATAAGATCATAGTGGTTATTGCCATAGCTATTGATGTTATGATACACCGCGATCATATGATTGTGAGGTCAAATTAACCATGCCCGTAACATCTCATGGGAAGATGGATGGTATAATGGCCTTATACCAAGAATAATTATCATGCCATCGTGTTGTAGTGAGATTGTATGAGTTGATATTATCAAAAAATTATAAGAAGATTGAGAGATACATTTGATGCTATGAGGTATTAATTATTTTAAGATCGTAATTCCTAGTGTTGACCAAAATATAAGAGCTTCACCCACCCAAGTTGGAAAGTGAGGAGTCCTTGACCAATCAAGAGGCAGAAAAGGTACAGAGTGATAGTTGAATATGTTTGGCCTACATCTTTATCTAACTTGACATGTTGATAACAAGGAGTAATTAGCTCTTTAATGGTGAATCCAATCTTTCTATCGACTAGAACCACCTTTCAGGGTTCTTCGTGCCTATTAGATGAAAAAGGAGCACACACCTATTGTCTATTGATCCATCTAGCTAGTGAGAATTTTAATGGTCATCATTCATGTCCTCTTAGTGATCTATTTGGTGAAAAAGTGATCTTCCTACATTTGGATGTCTGCCATAATCAATTTTTTCTTAGCTTTACAATAATTGTTCTATGCAAGTTGAAGGTAGTTGTTGAGCTCTATCTTAGGGTAGAAGCTATCTAAGTTAGGCTTTTATTATAAAAGTAGATTTTGTAGCCTTTCTTACAATTGGATCTTCTATGTTTCTTTGGTATTGCTATGGAATACTACTGTAAATCCCCCTTTTTTCCTCTAAACTATATGACACTCTGTCTTATCTCTTTCAACCATTGATGTATTGTGCAAGCTTTATTTTCCTCTCTTTGATGTACTACAAATATCTATAACCTACATGTTTGTATCTCTTTTGGCCTATGAATGATATAAAGTAAATCTCTTCTTCCTTGTGTCACTCATTTGGCTGTCTAATCTATATGTGGCTCTTGGGTTAAAACAAGTATTAATCTATATATCTTTGGGTTGTTATGATAGTTGTACCATGCATGTATGGGCAGAGATTGGTCTAAACACTCTATTTTTGTGCACCACCTCCTTAGAATATATTAGGTAGCTTTATTTTATGTGTTCATTCTCCCTTTTACTCTCTAAGTGTATTCTAGGTGTATCTTGATAGCAAAGGAAGTCAGCCTTCTCTAGAGATGCAACCTCATTGTTCAAGTCCCACAACTTGGAGGTTGTTTCACAAGGTTTTCCTTAGGTAAAAATTTTTGGA
The DNA here is from genome assembly GCA_028749045.1 of Cupressus sempervirens. Lineage (NCBI taxonomy): Eukaryota > Viridiplantae > Streptophyta > Pinopsida > Cupressales > Cupressaceae > Cupressus > Cupressus sempervirens. The sequence continues at coordinate 440,860,573 of CM053787.1, read as the reverse complement.
AAAGGGTGAAAACTAGTGTCAAAGAGAGATTTCATGCTCATGGTGAAGAGGTAGTACTACCTTCAATGTTCAAGCCTTCAAGAGGCTCATTCTCCAAGTACTTAGGCGACTCCAAGCTTTAAACACATCTGGTTTTCAAGAACAAGTTATTGATTCATGCCCAAAGCACACATAAGGGCATCTTCTAGAGGTAAATTTCAATACTCAAAACTCTCATTTTCAAATCTTAGAAGAAAGAAGACAAGATTGTCTCTATCACCAATTAGGAGTACAAAGGAAGTCCATACAGCTATAAGATCCATCTCCACTCCTCATGTCAATATATTTCAACATAGGATATTGTTTGCTCATATCAATAGACCACTTATTTATATGGCTAGAGCACATGCATTTTCTACCTTCAATGGTGGAAACCCCCTCTTATTGTCTCAAAGCCATGATATTCCAATGTCGTCCCTCAAAAGTATACCCGACTTCACTAGTGAAACTTTCATCTTCCCTGTAGAACATTTTCAAGAAATTTTGAATGTTTGTAATATACATGGTATTACAAAGGATGATGTAGCAGTCATGATTCTAGCCTCATCCTTAAAGGGAAAGCATTAAAATGGTATAGAGGGTTTCCTTATAACTATATAGCTGATTGGGATGGGTTAGGAGCAACCTGTTGGAAATATAAGATAGGCTAGCTTACTGAGAGGGGAGGGGTGAATCAAGAACCGATAAAACTTATTCTTACTTTACTAGTTAATCACACATATGTATTATAATCTAATTGCATGCATGAAAAATTGAAAGCCTTAAAACATTCATAACACTTTAACACAAGATATGGTGACCTAGAAGCCTTCCAAATAGAAAGTAAAACTGGGGTGGGGATGATACTCACAAGCTTTAGTACTATAGTATAAAGTTGGTTGGTTAAGGCTTATAATTGATCACTTTAGATGATCTACCCCATTAGGAGTAATGAGGACTACTAGGTCCACCTTGTGAAAGGATTTACAAAACATCCAATAAAGTATGCACTCGATAAAGAGATTTACAAAAGACTGCTAAGTCTACCTTGTGAAAGGATTTAACTATTTCACCTATTAGGATGAACCAATGGTTGATCTCTAATCTGCAACTTTGATTTTTTGATTAAGATTCCTTTGGATTCCTTTGGAGTGTAATGATCACCTTGTTGTGATAGATAAATCTTTGTTGCTCCTTATACTACTTGTAACCTTCTTACTTCACACTTCATCTCTCACATATATCTTCTCATAATCTTATTATCATATTTGGATATGGTACAATATATTACATATATACCAATCCAAATTACAATTCATCAAAGTCAGCTACAATACAAGTTTCACTAAAATACACAAAGTCAGACCAACTACTGGAACTTGAGTTCTAAAGACAAACTCGGTGAGGTTCCAATACTTGGCAACCATTGTCAACACTCAGCATTGTCATGCTCTCAATAGATGTAGAAGCTCAATTCCTACTAATCACTTCCAAGTATTCTAAACGTGGTCAGTATTGGTGACTCAGTGAACACTATGAAACTTGACATATAAACTAAATCACTAGGTTGACACTGCATAGCTTGGTCAACGCTATCACTAAGAGCTTGATATAAATTGAATCACTTTGTTGACACATCCTAGCTTGGTCAACACTAGATTCACATCATTGATGTCGTAAACTTTATAAATACTAGAGAACTTGATTTGCACTATGCACCTCGGTAAACACTATGAAGCTCGATAGCAATTGTAGAACTTGGTAGAACCTAGATTACTTGGCTAACACTATGATCTACAAGATAAGCTTGATAGATGCTAACCAATGATTAAGTGTGTGTCACTAATTAACAAACTTGATTATAATGTTGACAGTCTTCACCTTTGGCATTAGTGAAAAAAACACTTATCAATAAAAAACAAAATTCTCAAAAATTTCAAGTTCAAAACAATCTGTAGTATCCATCCTATATTTTCAACTTGGTAACATACTCTATTTTTTGAGATTTTTCAGAATTACTTTTGTAAGAGATGTTTTCTGATTATCTGTACATGTATATGTATATTATTATGATGCTCCCCCATACATATATATACATTTCATTTACTATATATCTCATGTTGTTTATATTACTTCTTCTCTTCTTCTCTTCTCCCCCTTTTTTGCATCTTCACAATTTTCTCCCCCTTTTTGACATAAATGCCAAAGGTGTATGCTACATCATAATGCCAAAATGTGACAAGAAGTCAGAATGTACCTTCAAAATTAATGACATTGTCTTGTCCCAATTTTCTTGTAACAACTTTCTTGCATATAATATAATCTATACTTCTGGTGATAACTCCATCATGTGATAAGCTATGGAGAAGTTATTGTTATGGATGAGAGTTTTGGCATGTGCAATGTGTTTTTGCAATGCCTTCATGTTCAAAAGAATCATGCCTTGAATTTCTACAAGTGCGGCCTTGATCCTAGCTTCTTCCCTTAATAATTTTGCTTGAATATTAGTCATAAATTTGATCTTTGAGTAATGAGTAGAACTATAGCTCGGGTCAAGTGACAACTAGTGTGCACTTGCCTTCAACTCTTCATCTATCTTAGATACTTTATCTTTGAATTCCTCAATGAAGATATATATATTACATAACTTGCAAAATAGTGAAGTAATATTATTTACAGAAGTTTCCAATGAGCTGAGGATAGTAGACAAGTGTACTTGATATATTGCAATTTTTTGTTCAACTAGCTCCAATACTTTGTTCTCAAATTTCTTCTACTCTTTGTGGTAACCTTTCTTGTCCATTCATATCTTCATTTAATTTATAAACAACTTCTTCTAACTGAACCAAAATAGGTTGAGTACTATCAACCTTGCTACTGAGTGCATCTGCAAGTATGTTCTTTGCATCTCCTAGCACTTGATTTTCTCTATTTTCCTCCTCTCTAAGCCTTTGTCGCTTCACTTTCTTCTTCAATAGTTCACTTACTATGTGCATTTGATCAAGATTTAGAGTAGAGATATACCAATTTAGGATAACTATATCCTGATCAAGATCAATGTCTTCTTCTATACATTTTCCCTTGCTTGAAAATTTAGTACTCAGTTGAGGCTTGCTCTCAACTGTCTTTTTACTAACTATTTGTACATTAGGAATTGTAACACCAGTAGAAATAGAAGGAATGCCAAAAAAGTAGATATTAAACTAATAGAAGAAATAAAGTTTCCATGTAGCCAAATCTGATAAAGGAGGAAGCACTAGCTACTTGGTAGATGAAATGCTAATCACTTTAGTCAATGTAGTACTTAGCTGAATAGGTGCAAAGATTGGTTGGGTGCTTGGAATTGTAGTGGTTGCGACAACCAACTTGGCAGAATCTTTCTCTGAGCTTGACGGCTTTAAAGTTTTGCTCAAAGAGTGAGGAAATGAGGCTCTAATTGTTGCTACAATCTTCTCTGGGTTGGTTTCCTCAATACTCTAAATCTTAGGGAGATTCTTCTTTATAGCTTCTTATTCTTGATCCTCATCATCCAAATTAACATCATCTATTTCCATATCTTCTTCATCATTATTTTCCTTTTCATCCCTAACATCTTCATCATCATCTTTATCACTGGCATGAACAAAAAAATCACTCTTTTGATGAAGATTGTAGGTATTCTTCCATGTAGTTGTAGTTGTTTTCACACATGTTCAATGCCATTAACCAATATCATGTAAGTGTTGAATTTCAGAGTAAGTTTTTCTTCATTTTTCTTCATGGACTCTTTTACTTATTTATCATTAAGACTCAGCATAAGCTACCTCAAAGTCTGTTCAAATATATCTTTTACAATCTTCTTAGCATTTTCCCATCTAGGCTTGAATCTTTCCATTAGTTCATTGGGAATTTGTTGTACAAGTTGATTAGGTGAATATTTCCATTTACCTAACTTGGACACAATCATGTCCTTAACTTTCTTCCTCTCATCTGCATTCTTGGTTTCATATCTGGGAGATTTAAATTTTTCCATGCCAACTCCTACATCAATATCTTTTAATTTTTCTTGAAATGTAGGTACAAGTCTTTTCAAAATAATATCCTTTGTTTTGTCTTCACCTAATTTCAGTTTCTTTCGTGATCTAGATGCTCTCCTTGTAAATATTGTAGTAGATGACTTGGTAGGTATGGTTATGATAACCTTACCTTTCTTCCTAATTGGCTCTTCTTCTTCTAATTTAGTTTCTCTTGCCTCATCTTCTACATCATCTTCTTCCACATCATCTCCTTTTCCTTCTGCCAATAGGAGAGCAGAAGTTGCTTGTCTTAGTTTTTTTATCCTGTTCTTCCCTTTGCTAACTGCTTGAGGAAGCTTAATTTCAAGTTCTATCCTTGCTTTAGCTTCATCATAAGTACCAAAATATGTAGCCTTGGGATCCATAGGTTCATTCATTAGTACCTCAATGATATCCTTGGTATCATCAATGTTAACCTCATAGCTTAGAGGTTTAACCAACACTACTTGAGATTTGACTGCTTGAATGTATACCTTATCACAGTCTACCATGAAACAAACATCATCCTTGTAATCTTCTACAAGTTTCATAGGAATTATAATCTGTAATTCATCTTTTCTTTGAATGAATCAAAATAATTTTCCATGATACTAACCAAATTCTCACCCATCTCTGCTATATACACATTAATCTGATATAATATTGGTACATCTTTTCTCCATATGAATTAACCTTTTGAAGGGAAAAACTTTTGCAAAAAGAAGAATGAAAAAGTTAAAATTGAACCAAACTTACATAGGTTATCCATTGAAGTCCTGATGCTCTCCATGTTCTTGTTAAATTTATTTAGCATTAGCTCAGCAAGGTCACAGGACATGTTATTCTTCACCACCTTGAGAGCCAGATCAACTGTCTCACATGACACAATGTTGAGACAACTGGAGCTATTAATCTTATGTGCTATCACATGGATTCCAAATTTTATCTCCATGTTAGTTACACAACTAATCTTCATGCCTCTTCCATCCCATTTGGTGAGAGTTTTGCTTTCCAATTCTACCTGACTTAGGGTTTCGGTAGTCTTTGCCTTGTTCAACATTGGGAGTCCTATGATTTGATGAATCATTTTCTTCATTATTGGAATAAACTTCTCCAACCATAGTTACACATTGAGTACATGGATAAGGATAAACCTTATCCATTTTATCTAAAAAAATTGGGGCATATGCGAAATGTGGGTTAAACCCTTGGTCTCCAAGTGTTGATGCTCAAGTTTGAACACATCATTCACACATAACTTTTCTAGAGCCTCATCCATCTTTAGGGTTCCAATTTCCTAGATTGAACAATGAAAATGTGAGAAAATATCATTAATAAGTAGTACCTTTGGTGGAATTTGTGACTGAGCTCTGGTTGGATCAAGGGTTTCCATAATTGCCAAACTTAACTTGAAGTCGGGTGCTTTCTGATCAACTCCTCGAGCCAACATCTCAGATCCCTTCTTGTTTTTGCTACTTTAGGATGCCACACTTGGGTTTATGAAAACACAAAAATCTTCAGCAATAAAACACACAAATTTCTTGGAATCACAAAAATTTCTCTCAACAAATAGCTCTTCAAAAATTCACGGTGATAAATGAATTTGATTTCTTCCCTTTTAACAATTTTCACTTTCCAATCACCATAAATGCTTGGTATGATCACTTTTTTGGTGACAGATTGTCTTCCACTTGGTTCAATCTTAGTGCTTGGCAAAGTTATCCACAACTCGATGTCCATGCAATGTTTAGTTACTCCTGACCTTGGTCGGTAGGGTCTTGCAACCCGACCTAGCTCAGTAAGGCCTAGATTTTCCATAGACACTTAGTGATCCCTTTGCATCTTGAATTTTGATATAGATCTTTCCTTTTGACTGACTAAAACTAATGTAAGATTTCTACTTTAGAGTCTTAGTTCTAGTTATGCCTATGGTAGATCAAGTAGAAATGCTTGAGTCACCCAATTCTTGAGTGACATGTGCTTCATGACTCAGACTTGCATTCTTAGAAGATTTTGGAATCCATTGCTATCTCATCTACTTTCTAATGTTGTCAACCTTGGCTTTCTTTTCATCTTCAATTCTTCTAGTCTTCATACAGTTCTTGTCAAGGTGTCCAAACTCTGTATAAATAAAACATCTTCTAGTGGTGTCTCTTGTTCTCATGTGATGTTTCACACAATTTGCTCCAATGTGTCCAAATTCTTCATAGTAGTGGCATCTACACCATGTGTTATAGTCTCAACCAAATATAGCTTTCACAATTTGTTCTATTGGGTTCAATATCTTGGTCTTGCGTTCTGAATATTTGTACCCATGCTTCTTGCATTTGTGATATTTGCCTTCAAATTTTGGTTTCTCTTTGCATTCATTAGCTCTATGACCATGCTTATCACAATGTTAACATTTTTCATTGAATTTAGCTTTACCACTACTCCAACATTTTTTTGATGTATGACCTAACTTACCACAATGATTGCAAGTAGGCCTTTGATTCTTTTGAGCTCCTTGCTTGGATGATTTACCTTCTTTTATATATCCTATTCCTTCTTTTCCTTTCTATATGTATTGACTTTTCTCATTCAACTAATTCATGTCTACTTGATATTTCATCATCCTTTCATTTGTTTGCTTTTCAGTGTTTAGATCAATTTTGCAATCTTTTATTCTTCGATCTTAGATTCATGATTTCTTATTTTGCATTAGTAATTTGATCAATGAAGTCTTCATATTGAAGGGATAGATGTTGAATTTCATTGTTCTTTCCTTCTATCTCTTCTTTGGCCTTGTCTTTTTCTTCCATGACTTCACACAATCTTATTGACTAAATTTCTTGTTCTCTTTTCAAATTTCTAACTTCTTCTTTAAGGTTACCATTCTTTTCTAATATTTCTCTAATTGCCTCATTAGCTTCATTTGAATTACTATCTGAATGGATATCTTCAATTCTTTCTTTAGTGTAGAGTTTTTCATTCATCTGTATTGGAAGATCTTTTCTTCTTTTCAAGGATTGAGAGAGTTGCTCCTTTGTTTTCTTAAGTTGCCCAATAGCCAATTCCATATCTACCTTTTCATTGTCAATAGCCTTATCAAATCTAAATACCTCCATTGCCTCTAATCTTTGCTCAACTATTAAACTTCTTCTTTGAGAACCACAAAGATCTGATACTAATTGTTGGAAATATAAGATAGGCTAGGTTACTAAGAGGGGAGGGGTGAATTAGGAACCAATAAAAGTTATTCTTAATTCACCAATCAATCCTTCATATGTATTTTGATCTAATTGCATGCATGGAAAACTAACAATATTAAAACATTTTTAACACTTTAACACAAGATATGGTGACCCAGAAACCTTCCAAATAGAAATTAAAATTGGGGTGGGGATGATACCCAAAAGCTTTAGTACTATAATATAAATTTGGTTGATTAAGGATTAAAATTGATCACTTCTGATGATATGCCTATTAGGAGCAATACAGACTGCTAGATCCACTTTCTGAAAGGATTTACAAAACATACAATGAAGTATGCACTTGGTAAAGATATTTACAAAAGACTATTAAGTCTACCTTGTGAAAGGATTTATTGTTCCACCTGTTAGGATGAACCAATGGCTGATCTCTAATTTGTAACTTTGATTTTTTGATTGAGATTCCTGGAGTGTAATGATCACCTTGTTGTGATAGATAAATCTTTGTTGCTCCTTATACTACTTGTAGCCTTCTTACTTTGCACTTTATCTCTCACATATATCTTCTCATATTCTTATTCTCATATTTAGATATGATATAATACATCACATATATACCAATCCAAATCACAATTCATCAAAGTTAGCTACAATACAAGTTTCACCAAAATACACAAAGTCAGCCCAACTATTGGAACTCGAGTTTTGAAGACAAACTTCCAAGTAATCTGAACTTGATTAGCACTGGTGACTTGATGAACACTATGAAACTTGACATATAAACTGAATCACTTGGTTGACACTTCATAGCTCAATCAACACTATCACTATGAGCTTGATATAAACTAAATTACTTGGTTGAGACACCCTAGCTTGGTCAACACTAGATTCACACCACTGATGTTGTGAACTCGGTAAATATTGGAGAAGTTGGTTTGCACTATACACCTCGGTAAACAATATGAAGCTTGGTAGCAACTATAGAACTCAATAGAACCTAGATTACTTGGTTAAAACTATAATCTGCAAGATAAGCTTGGTAGTTGCTAACCATTTGGTTAAGTGTATGTCACTAATAAACAAACTTGAATATAATGTCAACAATTCTATGCAAAGATTTTGAGAATAAAAGTGACTACCTCTTACTTTTAGAGCAGCTAACAACTATCAAGAGAACACCCCATGAATACATGACTAATTTTAATTATAGATTTCAAAAGACATGGGATAGAATACCCACTATAGTAAAGCCCTCCCCTAGTAATGCATTCTCATATTACCTGAGAGCCTTCAACAATGATATTACTACCACTCTACAATCTATGGAAGGGGACACTTTACCAGATGCATATGAGGTAGCTATAAGGGGAAAAAATATCTTGATATAGGGAGGGAAGTTAGCTCCAAGGCCTACAATGCCCTTCTTTCCTATCATGCCCAGTCATCAACTTGTTGTAACCCATATCCCTACTTCCTCTATAGGTTAGCCCCTTGTTTTGATCCCAATAGCTTCCACCTCATTTAATGGGGTTGATAAGATTGAGGCCATGATGCAAACATTGTTGCAGAATATAGATAAGAGGTTTCAGGATCAAGAAAGGAAGATGGAGGACAATGGTGCAGTGATGCAAAAGATAGGTAATTAGTTGGTGACTATGAAAAGGAAAAAAATTCAAAATAATAAGCCTCCCCAACCTCAATATCAGGGTACCATACATAATAGATTCCCAAACTAGAGCCATGCCCCTTATAATCAGAATAGACCTATCGACAGTTTCCATGCTATGAATACCAACCTAAATAGGGCTTTAGTCCCTTAGAACAATCTTGCTCAAGATCAAGATTTATGACCTTATTGTAACTACTCCTATGGATATTGCATGTGTTAGGAGACATAATTTTACTTGGCATTAACTATACCAAAGTAGGCAATTGATCAACAACACAGTAGTAATCACCCTACTGATGTTTCTCTACAAGGTGGTTTTTCTTTGATGAACCATCAAGTGGAAGAGCATTGTAATGTAAACCAGGATTCATGTGCTTACAATACTAGGAGCAAAAGAAGACTTGTAGAAGATGCTACCTCTCCTCCTCCTAATTAGGCTTCAACATCAAGTGCAATGCCTCATGTACAAGTGCTTAACCAACAACACAATGCTAATCAACTTGCTAATGCTTCTTAGCAACAAAGACAAAAAAATAACAAGATAGATGTGAATGGTCCTCAAATTGTTCCATCTCAACCTTCTACACATGAAGTTGCCAAGGTTTCTATGTAGGATGTTGTTGCCACTATACCTATGCCAAAAAAGTTACTACAACAAGAATTAGAAAGCACTGAACCAAAGGATCAGCCATCTAGCATGGAGAATTCCATGAGCCTTGTACAACCAGAAAAAGAAGGAGAAATAAGTAAGAAAATAAGACCTCCTCCCTTTTATGACTCTCTAATTATAAGTGATAAGCTAGTCCACAATTGCATGATTGATTCAAGGGCTAATAGTTCAATATGCCTAAGTGTGTTGTTGATGTTTTAGAAATGAAATATGAACCCATAGTTAGGGATGTATTATAGTTGGATGGTAGTATTGTCAAGACTACAGGAATCCTTAGGAATGTTGAAATGGCCTTACATGCTTGCCCTAGTTGTACTATAACCTAAGATATATTAGTTGTTGAAGTTAAGACACACTTTTTCATTTGTCTTTCAAGGGATTTCATTGACCAAATAGGTGGCTACATATCCTCAAATTGGTCATACATGTTTTTTAGAACAAGATATGTGACTAAAACTTCAATCAGAGTAGAGCCTCTAGCATTCCACCATATAGAAGCCTACAATCCTAGTCCCATCAATATGAATTGTACCATTTATGATGAAGAGGATGGAGATGCAATAAATGAACCTACTACTTCTTTGTTAGAGATACCTAACTTTCTCTTAGATGAATGGGCTAACGCATATTAGTTTGATTTTATATCAGAGACCCTTGAGATAGGTCTCGGCACATATTGTATATCAGAGAAGGATGCTCTTATTCCTAGTCTAATGAAGACCCATGAGGATACAAGTGGTATACAGGGCATGTACCTTGATGGATCAAGGAATAAGAATGGATTAGGGGCTAGTGTGATGTTGGTCTCCCCTACACTGGAAGGGTATTACTTCTCATTTTGGCTTCAATTTAGTTGTACTAATAATGTAGCAAAGTATGAGGCATTGATTCAAGGCCTCTTGCTTGCTCAAAAAAGAGGAATTCAAGTTTTAAGTGCATATGGAGATAGTGACTAGATTTTTCATTAGGTGAGAAGTCAAAATGTCACTAAGAATGGTTTTCTCAAGTCTTATAAATATAGAGTATGGGATTTGCTTGAAATTTTCAATGCATTTAATATTCAAAGAATCCCTACAAAATAAAATAGGGATGCTAATAGACTTGCAATAGTTGGTGCATCTTATGATGTGCCAAGAAGCCTTGAGGATGAGAAAAGACAGGAGATTAAAATGGTGGTTGGACCTGCTATCCTTGATAATAATGTCAATTGGTAGGTATTTGAATCTAATGCACAAATTGTAAGTTTCTTGCAGAATGAAGTAGAGTAATCAGTTAAGGCTACATGATTAGTTTGGGGGTCATATCATCAATCTTAGTTCTAACAAGTTTCCAAAGGGTCTCATTACCTTAGAGAGTGTTTTCAATCCTAATGACCAGGCAAGAGACAGAGGCATGAACCTTGTTGCAAGCAATGATGATTAAATTCATATCACTATTGTTGATGAGAGAACTCTCAATATGGGAAAGTTATGTTCTGAAACTGAGCAAGAAAGTTTTGTTCATCAATGTCAAGAATTTGATGATATATTTGCTTGGACATGTGATGATTTAAAGGGTTTTGACCCAAGTTTGTTTCAATATACCATAGATTTAGTTGATAATGTTAAACTAGTTAGACAAAAACATAGACCAATTAATCCCAAGATTGAGCCATTAATAAGAAAAGTACTATCCAAATTGATTGAGGTCAATATCATTTTTCCTATCAAGCACTCATCATGGGTAGCTAACCTTGTCCCTATTAGGAAGAAGAGTGGAGAAATTAAACTATGTAGACTTTACAGATCTTAACCAAGCCTCCCTTAAGGATCATCACCCTCTCCCTTCCACGAAACATATATTTTTCTAAGGTTAGTGGTTTAGAGAGATTCTCTTTCTTGGATGGATTCTTTGGTTACAATCAAGTTCTAGTCAAAGAGTCTGACAGATATAACATTGCATTAACCACCAAGTGGGGCACCTATGCCTATAGTAAAATGCCTTTTGGACTAACAAATGCAAGTGCCACATTTAAAAAGGAAATGGAGATGGCCTTTAAGAACATGATTGAAAGGTTTATGTTGGTCTACCTTGATGATATCACCATGTATTCAAAGAATGTAGCAAATCATTTTGGCCATCTTAGACAAGTATTCATAAGACGTAGAGAGTATGGAGTATCCCTAAATCCAAGTAAGTGTGTCTTTTCCACTATCCAAGGGAAGTTGTTAGGGCACATTGTATCTAAGGATGGTCTGACTATTGATCCAAAAAGGACTAAGGCCATACTTTCTCTCTCTCTTCCTAACCACAAAAAATGTTTGCAAAGTTTTCTTGGTAGAATAAATTTTTTGAGGAGATTTATTCCTAATTTAACTACCATGGTGAAATCTCTTACAGCTATGCTTAAAAAGAATATGGTCTTTTCATGGACCAAGAAAGGGAAAGAAAGTTTTGAAGAGATCAAGGCAGCCATAGCCTCAACCCCTACTCATCAATCTAAATTTTGAGAAGGATTTCATTCTTTACACCTTGGGTGGTGAGTCAAGCATTTCTACGGTTTTGACTTAGTTGAATGATAAGAATGAAGAGGAGCCCATAGCCTTCTTTAGTGAAGGGCTTAAGGAGTATAAGGATAAGTACAACTATGTGGAAAAATAAGCCCTTGTAGTCATAAGATCTTTGAAGAAATCCAGACATCTTCTATCCTACAATAAGATTCATTTTCTAGTGCCTCATGCAAGTATTAAGGAATTCCTTTTGAGAAAAGATATTAGTGAGGAAAGAGCAAGTTGGATCACTAAAGTGATGGAGTATGATGTGGACATCTAGATCACTAAGTTGGTAAGAGTGAAAGGATTGTTCAAAAAGATGGTCTCATCTCAAGAATCAGATGAAGTTACCTTGATATTGATGGAACAAGAAGAAGTGAGAAATGATAACCAAAGGAGTTGGGTAGATGACATGATGACCTTCTTGTTAGGTAATAGTTATCCCCAAGGATTAAATAAAGCTAAAAGAAGATAGTTCAAATTGTAGTCAACCTCCTATGTCATATTTGATGGTATCCCCTTTAGAAGCGGCTTCAATGGGGTATTGTTGAGATGTAAAGATGTAGATCAAACTAAGAAGATGATTAAAGAACTCCATGATGGTCCTGATGGTTGCCACTTTTCAGAAAGAACAACTACCATGAAGATAATGAGGGTAGGTTACTATTGTCCATCCTTATTCCATGATTGTCATAGACATGTAAGAAAGTGCGAAAAGTGTGCTTTCTTTTTAGGTAAGCAAAGACTTGCAGCTCTCCCCCTTCATCCTATTCAAGTTGATCAGCCTTTTTCCCAATCGGGATTAGATTTTATTGGTCTTATTAATCCTCCTTATAGCTTTGGTCATAGGTGGATTCTAGTTGCTACAGATTACTTTACTAGGTAGACTGAAGCAATTGCATTAAAAGATGCTACTCAGAGTTTAGTTGTTGAATTTTTAAATGGCATTACTACAAGGTTTGGTACTCCTTATACTATTATTTTTGATAATGCAAAATAATTTGTAGGAGTTCATATATGTTCATGGGTTGTAGATCATGGCATTTATTTAAGTACATCTTCCAATTACTGCCCCCAAGGTAATGGCTTGGCTGAGTCATCTAATAAGAATTTGATTAGAATCATTAAGAGGACTATTGAAGATAACCAAAGTTGTTGGCACCAAAAATTGAGAACTACCATTTTGGCTGACAGAATAACACCTAAGAGGGCTATTGGAAACTCACCCTTCATGTTGGTTTATGGTAGGGAAGCAAGGCTTCCTATCTCATTGGGGTTTCCATCCCTAGAACTAGCTCATCCATTGGAACTAATTGAAAATGATGCTATGTCTTTAAGAATAGAAAAACTAATGGAGTTGGAGGAGAAGAGAAATCAGGCCATGCAAACCTTAGAAGCACACCAAAAATAGACCAAGAAGAGCTTTGATAAGAAGGCTAAGTTCATCATTTTTAGAGAAGGTGATCTTGTGTTAAAATGGGATGCAGACAGAGAAAAAGCAAAGAGGCACTCAAAATTTGATGCATTATGGAGTGGTCCCTGTGTGATTATCAGTTGTGAACATACCAATGCTTTCCAATTAAACATGCTTGATGGTGATATATCTTGCCTATTCTATTCAATGGAATATATCTTAAAAGTTACTTCTGGTAGAGTTATTGTTTCATGTATATGGTTAGAGTAGTTTTCTTTCAGTTCTTTCATGATTTCCAAGAAGTTTAGGGTGCGCATTAGTTGTTCCTTTGGAATAATAGTCCGAAAAAGTTTTGCAGAGTTGTAGAGGCAGAAGGGCATATCTTATGGTATAGAATGTGGAAAAGGTGATGAATCAAAGGAATTTTCATGGTTCTAGAGACTCCATAGCCCAATGGATGATGATGGCTACTGGTCAGATGCCAAGCGGGCTTGCATTCCCCTTGAGTCACCAAAAATGTTGTCCAAAAGTGACCTCCTACCAAAAGACTAAATTCAAATGTCTAAACCCACCTAACAATTACAAGATTCAAAGATTCAACATCTGAATAATGCATAGGGGCACATTATAACCTTAGTTTATATATTACCCTAAGTTCTAAATCATTTCATGTTATATTTTAAGTTCTAGAGCTATGACAATGCAATATGGTCTGGATCTTATGATAAACCTTTGCATCGTAGGATCTTCAGGTGAATCAAGCAAGGGCATGATGTTGTGAGGATTCTATCAGTTGTTTGATTAGGTTGATGTAACACTACAGATAGTCAAAGGATTTTAAGACAAAGAAGGGTCTTTCCTGATGATATGGCAATTAGCGATCATGAGATTGTAGGTGCAACAAGGATGTCTTCCAAACATATGAGGTAAAGGATTGGCAGAGCATCAGGTTGTCATGACAGTAGAGGAGTCATAATATTGTGAGCCTAAATAATATGTGTTTTGATGCCATGAAGGGTCAGTGTTCATAGGATTGTAGGATTGACTTCCTAGGTTGTCGATGCTACAAAACAAGATGTTCTGATCTTACAATACACTTTTATCGTAAGGTTGCAAGTGTGAATGAGGAGACCATTGAAGTCATGATAGAGGGCTAGTTAACTATCAATGTTATGATACACCATGATCATAAGATCATGAGGTCAAATTAACCACACCCATAACATTGTAGGGGAAGATGGATGGTACCATGACCTTACATCAAAAATGATTATTGTGCCATTGTGTTATCGTGAGATTGTATGTCTTGATACTATTAAAGAATTATATGAGATGGGCTTGATACTATGAGGTTTTGATGATTGTAAGATTGTAATTCCTAGTGTTGATCAAAATATAAGAGCTTCACCCACCTGAGCTGGAAAGTGAGGAGTCCTCAACCAATGAGGAGGCAAGAAAGGTACAGAGTGATAGTTTAATATGTTTGACTTACATATTTATCTGACATGGCATGCTAGTAACAAGGAGTAAGCAACTCTTTAATGGTGAATCTAATCTTTCAATTGATTGCAACCACCTTCCAGGGTTCTTCGTACCTATTAGATGAAAAACGAGTCTGCACACGCCACTTGTCAATCCATCTACTTAGTCAAAATGTTAATGGTTTTTGTTCCTATCCTCTTAGTGCTTTGTTTGGTAAACAAGTGATATTCCTACATCTAGATGTGTACCATGATCAACTTTTTTCTCAAATTTATAGTATTTGTTCTATACAAGTTGAAGGCAGTTGTTGAGTTCTATCTTAGGGTAGAAGCTATCTAAGTTAGGTTGGTACTATAAAAGCAGATTTTGTAGCCTTTCTTATAGTTAAATCTTCTCTATTTATCTAGTATTGCTCTGGCATACTAATGTAAATCCTCTTTTTGCCTCTAAATGATATGACACTCTATCTTATCTCTTTCAGCCATTGATGTACTGTGCAAGCTTTATTTGCATCTCTTTGATGTATTGTGGATATCTGTAACCTACATGTTTGTATCTCTTTTGTCCTGTGAATGATATAAAGTGAATCTCTTCTTTCTTGTGTCATTTAATTCATCGTCTAATCTGTATGTGGATATTGAGTTAAAACAAGTTTGAATCTATATATCTTTGGATTGTTATGATAGTTGTATCGTGCATGTATTGGTAGAGATTGGTCTGAACACTCTATTTTGGTGCATCACCTCCTTAGAATAGATTAGGTAGCTTGATTTTATGTATCCGTTCACCCTTTTCCTCTCCAAGTGTAGTCTAGATGCATCATGATAGAAAAGGAAGCCAACTTTCTCCAAAGACTCAACCTCATTGTTCAAGTCCCACAACTTGGAGGTTGTTTCCATGTTTCTTCACAAGGTTGTCCTTAGATAAAAATATTGGACAAGGGTGTATACTTTTGTGAGAACAATTACAAAACACACTATTAGGTATGACCTTATTAAAGGATTTAAATCACCTTATTAGGAGTAGTACTATTAGAGGACTTTAGAACATTCCCTTAGAATGTCACCTTGTTAAAGGATTTACAAATGATTGTTAGATAAATCATATTCAAAAGGATTTTACTACTACCATCATGGGTAGAAAGTAACAACTAGGTTTTATATGATAGTATACAACTCACTTTGTAAATTTAGATCTCGATTCATCTTAATATTGGTTCATTGACTCGACTCCATCTCT